>OY992540.1:161697834-162897834 GCA_963921195.1 Pegoplata infirma | reverse complement strand
CCCCGAGTAAAAAAAAATTGTATGGTAAAACATGTTATCTTATAAAATTATATATAATTTATTGGATCTGATTTTGCTAAATTTCATCCGAAAATTGGCCGCGCCAAAGTTATCTCATAACATCATATAATATATGAAGTTACAGTTTAATATTTGATTGTATGTGATTTCATCCGGAAATTGGCCGCGCCAAAGTTATCCCAAATTATCTATTATCATGATTTTGTATTAAATATGATATAATATGATGTAATTTCATCCGGAAATTGGCCGCGCCAAAGTTATCTTAAAATATCCAATATCATGATTTTATATTAAATTGGATATTATATAATGTAATTTCATCCGAAATTTGGCCGCGCCAAAGTTATCTTATAATATCTGATATCTTGATTTTATAAAAAATTATTGGATACATTTTTATCCAAAAAATGTTTCTGTTTTTAGATTTATTTTTAGATATAATAATGTCAAACTGAAAATAAATAAAAAAAAAAAAAAAACTTCGAACGGACGGGGATTAGAACCACAAGTCTTCCGTTTTGTAATCGCAATCTCTACCCTCTAGACCAGCGGACGTTGTTAGCAAATAACAACTTTAAAAGACTTAGTTTTAAATAAATTGATCGTATCTAATTATATCAAATTGATCTAATATATAGTAATATATGATTATATCCAATTAAATATGTTATTCACTTGTACACAATTTTCAAAAAGACTTAGAAAATTTTTGATAAAATTTGCAAAAAAAAAAAAATTGGAATGACGTCCAGCGCTATTAGGGGCTTCCATGGTAAGCTTAAACAATAATTTTAATGTAGCGGTATGCCTTATTTCCAAGTCATAGGCTTCCAAAGTGAAATAAGACTTTGGCTTATAAATTTGAAATTTTTCATGGAATCAGGAAATCAGAAATAGATTTGAGATCGGGTTCCAAAAATCATTGATAATTTGATAATTTAAACCAAATATAGCTATTATTAACTATATAAATGCAATAAAAATTTTTAAAAATGATTGCAAAAATTCAAAAAGTAAAATTTTTTAAGTTTATAATTTTTTAAAAATGATTGCAAAAATTCAAAAAAAGAAAAATTTTTAGTTCTAAAAAAAATAAGTGCAATAAAAAAGTGTTTTCTATTTAAAAAAAATAAAAAAAAATATTTTTTTTTTCTGGAATCGAACTCGGGTTCCCAAAAATTATAGATAATTTTATAATAAATCAAATATAGTTATATATAACTGTATAAAAGAAAAATAATTTTTTTAAAATGATTGCAAAAATTCCAAAAATGAAAATTTTTTAGTTCTAAAAAAATTAAACGCAATAAAAAAGTGTTTTCTATTTAAAAAAAATAAAAAAAAAAAAAAATGTTCTCGACTGGGCCGGGAATCGAACTCGGGTTTCCAAAAATCATATGTAATCTTATATGATACAATAAAAAGTTTTGTATAACCATATATGTTGACACACAAAAATAAATTTTGAAATACTGGCATATATAATTATATATGGCTAGTTGTTTGGTCAAAAAAATATTTTTTTTATACATGATTATATCAAAATATATATTCCATTACATATGCGACCATTTATAAATATATATTGAGTTTAGACGAAATTTGCGTATATATAGTACCATACAAACACAGATATGTTATCGTTTAAGACACATATAATTATATCTATTATTTTTGTTGGAAATTTTTTTAGTATGGAACCATATATAGTTTTAAATGGTATTATATTAGTCATATATAATTATACATAAATTGATACTGGATTTTTTGTTTAGTAAAGTCCTATACATAATTAGATATAAAGTCACGTATAATAATGTATGAAATCGGATTAAGTTTTATGTGCAACGTATGATTACATCTACCATTTATATTAATATATTATGAACAATATAATTAGATATGATTTTATATGACATCATTTAAAAAAATTGGAAAATTTCAAAGTGAGATATAATTTTATACTTTGGCTCATATAGTTGTATATTGTTTTATGAAAACATATAAAATAACATACATTTATATAAATTCCTTTTTACTCGGGACCCTATTAAATCGGACCAGATACAATTATATACAATCAGATACAATCATATATTATCAGATCAAAGTAGATCAAATAAGATTAAATCGAGTTTTACACGGGTAGCAGATTTCTTTTTGTAATTTAACTAATTTTGAAAATTTCAGCATTTTTTTTTTGATTTTTACAAAATTTTATCTTAAAATTGTAAACGAAAAATTGTGCAATTTAAAACAAGTAGAAAAGTTAAATTCGACTTGGCCGAATCTATGAATTCCCTCCACAATGCCCTTTTAAGTGATAGTAAATTTTCTAACGTGAAAAAATAAAATTTTTGATTATTTTTTTTTTGTGTAAAAAAACTTTTTTTTAAGTAATTTTTGAAAAAAAAAAAAAATAATAATTTACCAAATTATTTTTTGAGTGTATTTTTTTTTAGTGTAAAATTTTTTTTAGTGTAAAAATATTTTTGAGTGACAAAAATACGTTGTAAAATATGAAGGTTTCTATTTCAAACGTACCACGAAAAAAAAATGTTGTTGGATCAAAGTCAAACTTTGAGAGCTTATTGCCCTATATGAAAGTAACAAATCGTGGAACAAAAGTTTTCGTTTTTCGGAAAAATGGGCGAGATAGGCGTGGTCAAACATGGTAAAATTGAGCAATTTTTGCATGATGTCGCTTTATATTTAATTTTTTCTACAGTAACTCAACGATTCTGAAATTTTTGAAACACATTTATTTTATAGTGTTTTGTATGGGCTATCGATTGGCATTATTAGTTTTTGGAAAAAATTCAGAACTATATCTGAATTTTTCAAATGAAAAATAAAAATCGATGTAGCAAAAAACACGCCATTTTTAATTTTTTTTAAAAAATTTTAAATTAAAGTCCATTTCATTCTCTACATCATATCAAATTTTCAGAGAGCAGTTATTTTTGGTTTTCGAGAAAATTGGCTTTAAAGTTTGAATGTCTTATTTTATTTTCCATATCACTCATACGTAACCTGACCAACCATCCCGCTTTTGGCGGGATTATCCCGCTTTTTGATCTCTCATCCCGCCTTCAATTTCTATCCCGCATTTTAAACAAAAGACCCGCTTCATCGCGCTTTATCCCGCTTTTTGACTTTTAAATAATATTTTTAGTTTTTTAAATACTATTTTGAGTATGATTGTTCTGAAGTAATTTTAAGCGATTTTTTTCGATTTTTGAGCATATAAATATGGGAACATTTAGAATTTCTTACCGTATTTAAAAAAAATGTAAAGGAAATTACTCCTGAAATTGTGTTGGAACTCGAAAAAATTTTCAATAACTTTTTAAACGTTTATTTTTGAAAAAAAAGTTATTTTGAAAATTAAAAAAAAAATAATTTATAATTTAGAAATAAATTTTTAAGTTTGTTTTTATTTCAATTAGTTTTTTAATTTAAGAAAAATCTATTTTTTCGAGACGTGTTCAATAGGGTGGTCCATATTTTGAAAATTTTTAAATGACCTGAAAAGGTTACCTGATAAAATATTGAGCCAAATATGTTAACTTTTTGACCCCGCGAAAATCAGTCAAAGTTCAAATTTTGGGAAAAAATTCATAAAATTTAAAAACAAATTTTATGAATATGCTCAAAACAAAATAATTTTTGTTTAACTTTGCCTAAACGAACTCAGGTAAGAAATATACAATTTTCGAGATATAGGTAACCCATATTAATTTGGTACAAAATATAATTTTTGAATTTGACACATTTTTCAAATCTACAAAATATTTTTTTTTAAATTTTCTCAAATAAAATTAGCAGGTATTTTAGATTGTTTAAAAAATCCAGTGCTGAGGAGCAGTGAAAATTCAAAATTTTCTAAAAAAAAATCTACCCTGTTTGAAAACTTTGTCTAGGAATATATTTTGAAAACTATTTTTGTGGCTTACCAATGTCTTAGAGCGTTTTCAACGTTTTATTTACTACGTGAATTGGAGTCGAAACAAATCCAAAATTCACGGTTTTGCTCATAAATTCTGAACCACTGGACCGATTTCGCTGAAATTCAATACCAACATGACCAGAAAAATTACAAACTGCTTTCTTTCAAAAGTAAGTGTGTTTTCAACAGACAGCCAGAAAGACGTCACTTCGTCAAAATAAAATTGATTGAAAATTATGAATTTTTATATTTTTCAATCTGTTACAAACTTACTATCCCTAAGTCGAGGATATAAAAAAGTCCCGCTTTTTAGACCAAAATCCCGCTTTTTCAACCTTTCCATCCCGCTTTTCAGACAAAAACAGTTGGTCAGGTTACTCATACGCCACGATACATTTATTTTTGCACTTACCAAAAACTTGTTTAATTCTGTTTAGATAACAGATTTAGAGCTGATTTGTCTTATTTATAGGAATTCGACTGTTTTTTTGTTGACCAGAGACATACAGTGCCATCGCTTACTCGTCTTCTGTGTAATAAGAATGACATTTTTTTTGAACTTTAAAATCTTTGAAATGATGAAGAAGGTTTGTAAAATTTTTGAAGTGCAGACTTTAAAATATTTTTTGGAACTTGTCTACTTCTGATATATTTTAAATTTTTAGTTGTAAGGCAATGTGTTTAATATCAGAGTATTCTTAAAAATTAACAACGACTGTGAATATTGTTGCCTGGATTTATTCCAATAAATAGCTAAGCGGCGTCCCAGAATTTCAACAATCATAAGGCAAAGATCACTTCTGAAATATTGTCATTTTATTGATATTGAATGCAACCTTGATACGAAGAATCTTGAAAAACAGTCGAATTCTTATTATAAATATGACAAATCAATAGAGTCCGGCCGAAACCAGTTTTTCCAGGCCAAACCGAAACCCAACCAAAACCGAAACTAAAAAAAATTAATGCCTGGCAGAATAAAATTTTTATTTATTTCTTTTTTAAAATAAATATACAGCACTTAATGTTTTTAAACCATCGGAAATGTTGTATTTATTAAAAAATATATCGTGAACCTATATTCAAAATATGCCAACTCAAATTTGACCGAAATGAGTTTCCGATGGAAAATAGCTCCCCTATGCAATACCCATCTGTGGTAAAAATTTCAGAGCAAAAAAATAATTTTTTGTCGTTTTACATCCATTTTTGTTATTCTGCTAACTCAAAGTACATATTTTTTTGGTGAAAATAAATGCCAACTCCCATTGTAAATTTCCAAAAATTTTTCAAAATTTTTTTTAAAAAAAATTAGACCACATATCTTATTGCATTTGCCTTTCTGAACACGAATCTGGTAAAGATTTTGATATCTAATGCCTAGTTTTCGAGATATTGCCATTTTGAAAATATCGGTAAATAGTGTTTGCAAAAAAAAAATTGCTTATATATATGTAACTTTTAAACTATTTATCAGATTGAAACATTATGAGTGGGGCAAATAAAGCCAATGATATAAGCTTTCAAAATAGCTAGTTTGGAGTGAGCCTTCTACAATAAAGCGTGAGTTACAGAGTGCCAAAGTTGACCACCTTGAGATTAAAAGGCTTTCGGAGCTAGTAACTTTTAAAAAAATGCAAAGATTTTTAATTTTTTTTAGTTTTTGCAATTACCGCACTAAGGAAAACAAAATCCAAAAAAAAAAAAAAAATATAAAAATTTTTCAAAAAAAAATTTATTTTTAGTTTCCGACAAAATATGCCAACTCTAAAAAAATATTTGTTTTTTGATATAGTAATAAATGCCATCTCAAAAAAATACGCAAACCAGTGCAAAATATGAAATTTTTGGCATAGGTAAAAATTATTTAGAATATTTAAACCATCTTATGGAAGGTACATTGTTTCTTTTTACAATAACATGCAAAATAACTAGTTTTTTAGCTCTCCTGAAAAGTAAGCTTTTTCGAGTTGGCATTTATTGAATATAGTTCGACGATATATATTTTTAAAAACTTACAATAAAATCATATTTAAATAAACTTAAAAAAAATTGTTCATTAAATCTGTAGATTAAGAAAAAAAAAATATTTGAACTGTAACAGTAACACGTTAATTGGAAAACCATGTTACATTTTTAAAATGAACTGAATCAAGTGTAATGATACTCGAAATTGAAAAATTCAGCAACTTTTTTATATATTTTTTAAAATACTAAAATTTTGCCGAATACCGAGGCCGAACCCCCATTATTCGGCCGAAGTCGAGACCGAAACCGAATATTCGGTTGGACTCTACAAATCAGCTCTAAATCAATTATCTAAATAGAATTAAACAAGTTTTTGGTAAGTGCAAAAATAAATGTATCGTGGCGTATGAGTGATATGGAAAATAAAATAAGACATTCAAACTTTAAAGCCAATTTTCTCGAAAACCAAAAATAACTGCTCTCTGAAAATTTGATATGATGTAGAGAATGAAATGAACTTTAATTTAAAATTTTTTTAAAAAAAATTAAAAATGGCGTGTTTTTTGCTACATCGATTTTTATTTTTCATTTGAAAAATTCAGACATAGTTCTGAATTTTTTCCAAAAACTAATAATGCCAATCGATAGCCCATATAAAACACTATAAAATAAATGTGTTTCGAAAATTTCAGAATCGTTGAGTTACTGTAGAAAAAATTAAATATAAAGCGACATCATGCAAAAATTGCTCAATTTTACCATGTTTGACCACGCCTATCTCGCCCATTTTTCAGAAAAACGAAAACTTTTGTTCCACGATTTGTTACTTTCATATAGGGCAATAATCTCTCAAAGTTTGACTTTGATCCAACAACATTTTTTTTTCGTGGTACGTTTGAAAGAAAGACCTTCATATGAGAAGTCGCAGAACAAAACGTACTTTTTCGCATTTTTTGACAAATTGATTTTTTGTTCTTTTTATATTATTTGTTTCGAAATCTATCAGAAAAAATTTCCATAGCGTAAATTTTTTTTGTTTTTCATCAAGAAAATGGATTCCTTAAAAATTGGTGTGTAACAAAACGTACTTTTTTGTAAATTTTTTTATCAAAACGTACTTTTTTCATTGTATTTCATATGCAAGATTTTTCATAGTTTTATAACACTGTGCAACAAATTTTGGGTCATCGCATTGAGCCTCAATGCCTTCAACACCATATAAAAGTAGACCATCAAGTGGACAAAATCACCAAAGGGTTTTGCAAAGTCAGTTCGGATTTCTTTTTTATAGCCCACTGAAGTTTTCATTTTTTTATCAAAGGCGTTTGGAAAACGTCAAAAATACTATAATAAGAACACATCTGAGCTTCAAAATATGATTTGATGTCTGCAGTGAAATTTTATGGCGGTTCTTTTCTTAGAACATTTTAACCCTCTAACTGCCATTTTAAGGGGTCATTTTAGTCCTTTTTCAAAATCTAAACACAGAACTCTAATAAAACGTCCATTTAGAGGGTTAAAATGTTCTACAAATATTTTCCTCATAAAATTTCACTAGGGGCTGTCAAATGGTAAAAGTTTGTACGACATGCGCAAAGTGCTTAAGAAGGGTCAAGTATAAATAATCAATGTTTGTTATTTTTTTTTACCAAAGCAGTGTTAAAAAATATCGACAAAAAACAGTGCAAATATACTTTTGAGCTAAAAATTATGTTCTGATGTGTTTTATAAAATTTTATGATGATTCTTTTCTTTGCCCAAATTAACCCCCTAGCTCCCGTTTTAAAGGGTAATTTTTGTCCTTTTTTAAAAGAAATACAAAAAAGTCTATAAAAAAGGCAGTTAGAGGGTTAAAATGTTTTACAAATATTTTTTGCCACAAATTTAACTAGGGCACGTCTAAGACAGAAAGTTCGTCCAGCTTAAAAATTTTAAAGTATTCAAATTTTTTTTTTATTTTTTTTTGGCCGAAATATAAAAAAACAAGTAACAATGTTAAATTTGACTTTGTCGAATGTATTAATACCCTCCACGATGTAAAAAAGTTTATTTGCAAAAATAAAAACAAAACAAAAATTAAAAAAAAAATCCGCGAAAAAAATTTTATGGTAAAAAAAAAATTCGACGAAAATATTTTTTTTTGTAAAAAAATATGTTTGTACTTGTTTAAATACCATTCGGTGATCAATTCTGTTCACATGTGTCAACCAATAGCATTTTGTGTTTTTAGGTTATGTTGAATGTACCACAATTTTCGAGGTGTTCTTACATTTTTGTTCATTCGACATTCGACTTGTTTTTTTTATATTTCGGCCCAAAAAAAAAATATAAAAAAAAAATTTGAATACTTTAAAATTTTTAAGCATTTTCTATATGCTGGGCGAACTTTCTGTCTTACAAGGGAAGTCTCCCTAGTGTCACCCGCGGATCTTTATGGAATTGGTTTTATTTTGTAGAGCGGAAAAAATAAAGGGACACGTATTTTTTTTTAGCGGCCCAAATTCATATTTAGGGGGTAAAAAGGAGTGGGGAAGACAAGGCCATTTTTCAGTTTTTTTCGTTTATCTCATATAATATGCAAAGAAACCTAGTCATGTTACATACCAAATGAAAGGTCTTTGTAAAACCTATCTACGTGTGCTAAGAACGTGTCCAAACATGCACAACTTTTCGTCATATTGAGTAAAATACCAAAATTTTAGGACATTTTTGTTAATAAGTCGAAAAATATTAACTTCTTCGGCCCGTTGTTAGCACCACGAGATAGGTATTTTTAATACCTTTAATCTGATACCACACATGCCTATATTAATTTTGTTTAAATAGGCGTAAATCGGAAAAAACTGCAAAAGGTCAATTTCCCCCCATACAAATCGACCCCCCCCTAAAAATGAGTTTGGGCCGCTAAAAAAAAATACGTGTCGAATTAATTTTCGTTCTTAACAACATATCCAAATTTCATGAAGATCGGAGGGTGACACCAGGGAGACTTCCCTTGTTAGACGTGCCCTAGTAAAATTTGATGCAGAAAATATTTGTAAAACATTTTAACCCTCTAACTGCCTTTTTTATAGACTTTTTTGTATTTCTTAAAAAAAAGGACAAAAATGGCACTTTAAAACAGGAGCTAGAGGGTTAATTTGGTCAAAGAAAAGAATCATCATAAAATTTTATAATATACAGTGCCGGTCAAAAAAATAGCACCAATGACAAAATCTCTATTTATTCAATTAAAACAAAATATTATGTGCGTATTCATTTAAAGTAAATATGCAATACTCTTATACTAAGTCTTAACCCCTTAAATGTTTTTACTTTTTCCAAAAATTGTGGACGGTTCTTTTTTAATGATCGATATTTTAAAAAAAACTCCAAATCAGTGCAGTCAATAAAATAGCACCGAATTACAAAATTTCTTTAAAAAAATTAATAATATTTTAATTATTAAAATAAAAGTGTTAAATACTAAAGAAAGATAGTTTTTATTTATAAAAAAAATTAATTCATTACAAAATTTCATATTTATTTTCATAAAAATATGACGTGGAAAGAATTACACTCCTCAAAAATGTTCTTTTGTAAAAAATATGATTTCTGAACATAAACCATATTCTGAAAAAGGAAAATTGGTCGGATGCGCTTATAAAATGATTGGAAATTCAACAAAATTAACTTTAGAGCTTGAAAAACTTAGTCACAAGCGACGTTTGTCACCATTAGTGGTTAGGTGTTTGTAAAGACAATGGAAAAAACCCCCATTTACGGCAGCTCCAGAGCTAACAAAGGACAGCAAATGGCGAAAATTTTCGTCAAAGATTACAAAACAACAACATTAATGCTTGTAGATTCGAAAAAGTGCGCCTACTCTCACTTAAGCATGCTGCAAGTCCTTTGAAGTTTGCTAACAGTAAATCAGAATGACCAGCTTAAAAGTGGATCAATGATCTATGGCCAAATGAATCCAATGTTGTTTTATTTGGAGACATGGGATCACACACCTATGTCAGAAGACCCTAAAACGCGGAATTCAATCCAAAATTCGAAATAAAAATAACTTTAAATGGTGCTTATGGTGTGGGGGATTTTTCCTACTGTGAAGTTGGGTTCATATATTGGACCATGGCTCACATATTGGACTAGGACAACCGTGGATATACACTTAACGTTTATATCCTCCAGAAAGTAATGTTGCAATAAGTTTCTAAGCAAATGCCACTAATTTAGGTCTTTTAGCTAGTCAATTACCCAAAGCATGACGGGAAATTGGCAAAAAATTGGGTCTGGACAATAAAGTAAACGTGATGGAATGGCCTGGTCAGTCCCCAGATCTAGACCAAATCGATAGTTGATGGACAGATATAGAGAAGGAAGTGTCTCGAATAAAACCAACTTGTATGGGTGGCTGTTCAGCAACTCTGGAACTGAATTTCGAATTAAAGATCCAAAAATCTCGCGATTTCGGTACAAAAACGTTGTACAGAGGTAATTGTCAACAATGAGCACTCGACAATTTTTTTTTTAATATTTAAAGATATTACAACAATGCTGAATTCATAATCCATTCGTTTTTCAAATTTTAGAATTAAATTTTAATACAAAAAGTACTGTGGTGCTATTTTTTTGACTGAGTCTTTTTTAAGTTTTTTTAAAAACTCTGAAAATTTTTAATAAAATAAAAAACCAAATTAGCCTTTTCTTATGTAATATTCTTTCACACTCTTGTAAGTATCTTATGACACGTTATCAGTGACATAAGTTGAAATTGTTAAAAAAAAAACCAACGAAGAAAATTTTGTTTTATACTGGTGCTATTTTTTTGACCGCAGCTGTACATCAGAACATCATTTTTAGCTCAAAAGTATATTTGCACTGTTTTTTGTCGATATTTTTTAACACTGCTTTGGTAAAAAAAATAACAAACATTGATTATTTATATTTGACCCTTTTTAAGCACTTTGCACATGTCGCACAAACTTTGAATATTTGACAACCCCCAGTGAAATTTTATGAGGAAAATATTTGTAGAACATTTTAACCCTCTAAATGGACGTTTTATTAGACTTCTGTGTTAAGTTTTTGAAAAAGGACTAAAATGACCCCTTAAAATGGCAGTTAGAGGGTTAAAATGTTATAAGAAAAGAACCGCCATAAAATTTCACTGAAGACATCAAATCATATTTTGAAGCTCAGATGTGTTCTTATTATAGTATTTTTGACGTTTTCCAAACGCCTTTGATGAAAAAATAAAAATTTCAGTGGGCTATAAAAAAGAAATCCGAACTGACTTTGCAAAACCCTTTGGTGATTTTGTCCATTTGATGGTCTACTTTCATATGGCGTTGAAGCCATTGAGGCTCATTTTTCTTGTTGCACAGTGTAATATGCCATTTTGCTCTTATATTCCATATACATATAAATGCCCACAAAGATTTTTTGAGGCCTTCTTGCAGGCCAGCGAAGGACTTCCCCCTAATTCTTGTTATTGGTCTATTTACACCCCCCAACTACAGTTTGGGGGTACATTAACTTTGCCAATTCGTGTGTAACGTATCTAAATATGAGCCAATGAGGCTCTTTTGTAGTTTTTAATAAATAAGAAAATTTTTAAAACACTCGACCAAAATAAAATACGCACATCAAAACGTCGTTTTTCAATTATTTTTAAACAAAACGTACTTTTTTCATTATTTTTTAACAAAACGTACTTTTTCCAAAGTAAAAGTGGTTTTATATTAAACATCCTTAACATATAATGTGGTGACTTATGGCAGTTTGATGCATCTCTTGATAAGCAAAAAACTTGTTACCATATTCAGGTTCATGCAGTTTTTTAAAATGGCGAAATAAATAACCCTCAATTTCCCAAAAAAATTTAATATGCGAAAAAGTACGTTTTGTTCTGCGGCTCCTCATATACTTTTTGAAAATTTTTTGGTGGCTTTCCATTAATTTTAAAGCTAGTTTTTTTCAACACTTCAATTTAAGGTGAAACCAATCGGAAATTCACGGTTCTGGTAATAACTTTTGAACCACTGGACCTTGCCGAAATTCACTCTTTTCCTTATAACTTTTAAACTACTGGACCGATTTCAGTGAATATTAATACCAACCTGACCAGGTAAATATCCAACATATACGTTTAACTTCAGCTGACTAAAAAAAGTCTTTCAAAGCTTAGCGTGTTTTCAACAGAGAGACGGACTGACGTACGGACAAAGCTGGATTGACTTAAAAACGATCGAGGATCATGAATATGTACACTTTATGGGGTCCTAGACCAATATTTCGAGGCGTTACAAGCTAAATTTGAAACTTAATGTATATATTTCTCTAGAGTAGAGGTTATAAAACATAGGCCCTTACCACAAGAAAACAAAAAGTCTATTTTAACAAAAGTTTTATTTTAAATTTAAAATTTTCAATACATTTTTTGAAAGTCGATTTTAAAAACAAAAACAATTTGTATGGAAATAAAATTAAAAGTAGATTTTAAATATATTTTATTTTTCTATGGTAAGGCTGATATACTTTGGCAAAATAACTATCAAAGGAAGAACTCCAACTTTTATGAACCGATTTGCCTAAAACTTAGAATATATATTAAAGAGACGATTTCAAGGTTGAGGAGTCTCAACTCATCGGTCTTAAAAATTTCGTTGCCACCTTATGAAACGATTTGGAAAAATTCCGAAAACTCCCGGTAAATCTGGTATATAGTCTAGAGCAAAAATTCGTGTCGATTTAAATATAATAAAGATTATTTCATATTCTGTCTCCAAACATTCGATGTCTTGAATTTTTTTTTATATTTTGTTTTCGAAAACCTTTTTTGTTTTTTTTTGCAAAATTGTTTTGTTTAAACTTTTTTTAACACAAGTTTTTTTCATTTTTTTTTTACAAAATTGCAACATTTGTTTTCAGAATGGCAAACATAGTAGCTATTCTAAAAATAGCACCATGTTCTACAGTATTTTTAATATACACACAGAAAAAAATATTCAATGGAAAAAAACAATTAAATATTTGCTCAGCTTAAAATTTGACATTCAATTAAATTTTACTTGAATCAATTAACTATTTGCTCAAATCTGAAAAATTCACAAAAAAAATTCATAAAAACAAAAAAATTCATCATAGTAGTAGGCTTTGAGTAACAATGCGATGAACGCTGTTGCGTTTTTTGTTTTAGTTTTCGTTAGTCGTCAAATAGAAAGTACTTGCACGCACACAAGACGAAACAAGTAAAAAAGTTAAATTCGACTTTGCCGAATCTATTAATACCCTCCACAATGCATTTTTTAGAGGATAGTACATTTTTTAACGTGAAAAAATTAACAATTTTGATTAGAAATATTTTATTTTGAGTAAAAAACTCTTTTTTTGTCATTTAAAAAAAAAAAATACTAGTTTTATTTTTTGAGTGTAAAATTTTTTTCGAGTGTAATGTTTTTTTTACTGTAAAAATATTTCTGAGTGAATGCACGTACGTTAGGGTGGATCGAATTTGGCTTTTGGGCGAATATCGTTCCGGCTCACCGACAGATGTGTTGGAATAGACCTAAAAACAATGTGGTTAAATTTTCATGCAGATCGGTGGTCATCTTCCGCTGCCGAAATGACGTTGAAAATCCGCGATTTCTTAAAAAATAGTATTTATTTCAAAAAATTGCCAAAATTACAAAAATCACTTAATCTTCTTTTTTATTTCAGTCAATCTTTTCAATTCGATCATATTTTCTTAGAAAAAAATTTCAGCTTAATAGGACATTGTTAACCCCTCTAAAACGGTTGCCGAAAATGACCCATTCATTTTGCCCTAAACTCAAAACCACCAAATTTAAAAAAGATTTTTTTTTTTGATTTTAAGTTGCACAATATAGAGTTTTTATTGCATTTATTTCAAGTATATATAAGTTCGTTTAACAAAAATTTTTTTTGAAAAAATACGAGATTCTTAAACAGCGCGTGTAACGGTCTGTTTCCAGGACATTTTGGGAAAATTGCACTTTTTTTTTAAAACTCAACATTTTTAGTTAAAAACTTTTCATTTTACACTAGATTTATTATAAATTATAAAACTTAATATAGAAATGTTGGATTTTAAGAAATTCTTTAACCCTAAACAGCTTTGGGCCCTAAATGACCCATGATGAGCAAATGCACCTAGCAATAAACCGCTTTTGGCGGGCGACTAACCATTGGGAACATATTTTTTCCATTAAAAATGGGAGCGTGAGTAAAGATGGGAGCGTGAGTGGAGATGAGAGCGTGAGTGAATTTGAGCAACTCACGCTCACGAAGAAAAAAAAATTCGCTCAGGAAATTTTTTAAGTTTGCATACATTTTACGCAGGATCACGTGATTGCAACATATTAAACTCGTTCACGCTATAATCACGCTTACGAAAACTCAACATAACTATATTTTGACGTGTTTTATTTTTCTGTCACCATAAAAAATCATGCAATCTCTCGCAATTTCATTCACGCTTACGAGTGAATCACGTGAAATTTGTGTCACGTGTGCATTGCTACAAATTATATTTTTAATGCAAAATAAAAAAGTGATCCATATATTTTTTTTAAACAAGTTTAAATATTATTTCCCATTTAAATGCTCCCACCCCGAAAGCATTATCCCCTTAAATGCCAGAATATAGCAAGTAAATAGTCTATTGAATTTATTCAGCAATATTCTTATTTAAATTAAATGTGAATTACTTTTTTTGTCAGATATAAATAAATGGTTAATGGTGGGTACGAAAAATGCTTAAAGGGTGGGTGCATTTAAGCGGGATACTATTTGAATGATATTTGAACTTTTTTGTTTCATTTGCATTAAAAATATTATTTTTAAAATTGTACTGTTAAGCGTGAGTAAAATTTCGTGAGTTTGCATGATTTTTATAATAATCGTTCAACTGTTGACGAGTGTGGACGTGTTTTATTTTAACTCCGTGCTATAAATTGAATTACTAAAATTGTTCGTAATAGGTTTGTTCGTAATAGGTATTTTTGTGATATTTTCATTACCACATCAAGGAAAATGAAAATATGGACACAAATGATACCGATTTAGTTCGAGGCTCTGCCTCACCGACTGGTGCTGGTCCTAGCACTGGTCTTAGGGTTGCGACCTTGAAGTCCGGCCTTGATTCTGGTAGGGGTGTTCAGCCTAATATTGGTGGTAAAAAGAAAAAGAAACTTAAGCCATCAAAGGTCAGGCACAACCAGAGAAGGCTTTGTTTGAAAATAATTAACAGACTAAGCCAACTCGATGGAACGAAGCTCTCCGAACGTGAGAAGGCGTCGCTATCATGGGCGAAAGGAGTCATTGAAGAACAGGACAAACTTTCGGCAATGCGCGCATCTGACAAACAGAGCGCTGTTTCGGCCTCGTCATCGAAGTCTGGTAAAAGGTTGCGCTCGCCCGACGAGAAACCTTTACCTAAAAGATCTAAGGTGACCGGCAACGTCTGGACTCAGTCTTTTAGTGAAGTGGTGAAAGGTAACTTCGTTAGGGCTGTGATAAACAGGCAAAATGGGGATTGTAGTATTCCAAGGGACAAGTGGAGTTTAGTTGAAACTAAACTAAATGAAATCTACTATAGGCTTCTTGAGAGTATGCCTGATTTTCTCCCTACTACTGTCAACGCAGGTTGGTATCAGGGGCGAGTAAAACTCGTTGCTTTTGGAAACGAAAGATCCGCAGCCGTGTTTAAGGTTGCCATTAGCCAAGTGGGAGAGTTATGGCCTGGAGCCAGACTGGACGTTGTGGAAAAACATGATATCCCCTCGCAACCCAGAGCTCATGCATGGATCCCAATGGCTACAAGTGACACTGCGGTGATTCTAAAGATGATAAAAGTCTGCAATCCTGACCTTCCAACTCAGAATTGGCAAATTGCCAGATTGGGTGAGATGGAGGGCGCTCGTCGTCAAGCAGTGGTCTTGGTTAATGAGGAATCGCTTCCGCTTTTAGCCAGGACTGACGGCATTATTAGATTTGGCTTTTTTCATATAAGAGTCAATGTCTACAAGGGCGACCAGAAGCCTATTTTGGAAGCAGACAAGCCAGTGGCAGAGTCGGCTGGGGAGGAGAATCTGGAAAAGGTTGATATTCAGCTGACCGATTCTAGGCTGATGGGAGATGCATCTGGCATTTTCGAAACCGAATCTGGCAACGAATGCGACCTCTGTGATGGCACGGAGGATAAAGCTGATGCCACTATGGGTGACATTCAGGACGAGGCCCATGCAGTGAGGAATTCGGAGAGTTCTGTTGCCTCCGATTCAGAACAGATGGGACACATATCTGGCTTATTCGAAACCGAATCTGGGGACGAATGCGACCTCTATGATAACACGGCTGATGAAGCCAATAACACGGTGGTGGAAAGGATGGTGGAAAAAAAGCAAGATGTTGCGGTTCCTACAAATAAACCTCCATCACTGTAAGGCAGCCTCAGCTGCACTATTGCTGCGCCTGACGACAGGAGCAGTTGACTTGGTTTTTATCCAAGAGCCCTGGGTGCGGGGTGGCAGGGTTTGCGGATTGAAGACCCCTGGGTTTAAGTTGATGGTTGCCAAAGGTGAGGGCTCACCAAGAGCCTGCATCTTGGCGAAAAATGGCTTAAATATATTCTTTTTATCAACTTTTAGTGATATGGATGTTACAGCGGCTAGCTTAGAGCTTCATGGGAAATCTATTTGGCTCGCCTCTGCGTATTTTCCTAATCCGGGGCCAATACCCCCGGAGAAGGTTGGCGGTCTGATTCGGGAGTCTGAATCTAGGGGACACCAGTTACTAGTGTGCTGTGATGCTAATGCACATCATTCGATATGGGGTAGTACAGACACAAATGATAGAGGCGAATCACTTTTGGAGTTTTTGTTAAGCACTAACCTGTATATTTGTAACAAGGGTAGTGAACCAACTTTCGTTACAAGTACGCGGCAAGAGGTTCTTGACGTAACACTTGTATCAGATACATTGTCTGATAGAATTGATGACTGGAGAGTTTTGGAAGAGCATTCTTTCTCAGATCATCGGTACATTGAGTTTTTACTCAGGGAACGTGCCCCGGTTGAGACAGTCTTTAGAAATCTGAGAAGAACAAACTGGGTGAAATATAGGGAGACTTTTTCTTTGCTTTTGGATGAAGTACCCCTATCTGAACCGCATAGTTTAGCGGAAATTGACTGTCTGGTTGACCATATAACAAATGTTTGTAATAGGTGCCTGGATGCGTCTTGCCCTTCTGCAAAGCCTAGAGGGAAAAAAAAGCCACCTTGGTGGTCAAATGAGTTGCAGACGAGCAGAGATTCCTGCAGAAAGCTCTTTAATAAGGCTAAATTTTCAAGAGCGGACGAGGACTGGTCTGCATACAGGCTGCAACTTAAGAGTTATAAAAAGATGATCAGAAATGCCAAATGTGATTCTTGGAAAAACTTCTGTGGAAACATAGAAGACGTTTCTGAGGCATCCAGGCTGCGCAAGGTTCTGGCTTCTTCTCCTTGCACCCTAGGATACCTGAAAGATCCTAATGGGGTGTGGTCTTCCTCCAGTGGAGAGTCGCTGGATCTCCTTTTAAACACGCATTTTCCGGGCAATTCCATGACGCCGTTTCAAGCTTTGGAACGTTCTGACGCCCAAGCATCTGAAATTGCTTCGGAAATAATAAATATGCCAACATTAATCTGGGCGATAAAAAGCTTCAGGCCCTATAAATCTCCGGGACCTGATGGTATAATCCCGGCTGAGTTGCAGCAAGTGTTGGACTATATAGCCCCGTTGCTGTATAATCTATACACAGCATGCATCAACTGGTCGTATATTCCTTTAAAATGGAGGGATACCAGAGTCGTATTTATCCCGAAGGCTGGGAAAAGTTCCCACACAGCTCCGAAGGATTTCAGACCAATTAGTCTGTCTTCTTTTTTGTTAAAGACAATGGAACGAATGATAGACTCATATTTGCGTAGAGTGATTGACCCGAGGTTGCTTTCGACAAAGCAACATGCATACAGCAAGGGACGATCAACGGAAACAGCTCTTCATGAGCTCGTTGGTACCATCGAGAGATCGCTTTCGGTAAAGGAGTACACTATGGTGGCCTTTCTTGATATTGAGGGGGCTTTTAATAATGTCATTCCAGAATCGATAATATTGGCATTGTCTGGTCTGGGAGTAAAGCGTGAAATCGTTTTAATGGTGGAAAACCTACTTGCCAATAGACGTATAACGTCTGAATTGGGAGCGTCCGTCATATCTCGATTTGTCAATAGGGGCACACCACAAGGAGGTGTTCTTTCGCCGCTTCTTTGGAACCTGGCACTGAATTCAATGCTACTATCTCTAGAAGCACGTGGTTGTCATGTTATCGCATATGCTGACGATGTCGCGATAGCGGTAAAGGGGAAGCATCTGCCAACATTGCGGGACATTCTTCAGGGTTCTCTGAAAGATCTGTCTAAATGGGCAAGAGACTGTGGCCTAGGAGTTAATCCTAGTAAAACAGAGCTTGTTTTGTTTACAAGGAAAAATAAGATTCCTGCTTTTGATCCTATTTCTCTGGACGGTACTGAAATCACCTTCTCAGATGGAGCCAAGTATCTTGGAGTATTTCTAGATAGGAAGCTGAATTTCAGGCGTAATATTGAGGAACGGGTGAGAAAAGCAACGATTGCTTTGTATTCCTGTAAAAGGGCCATTGGAAAACGATGGGGTTTTAGCCCTCAAGTCGTTCATTGGATCTATACAGCAGTGGTGCGTCCAATTTTGCTGTATGGAATCATTGTCTGGTGGCCTGCTTTGGAAACAAAAGCGAACTTTGTCTTTATCACGAAGGTACAGAGAATGGCGTCAATGTGCATCACTGGTGCTCTTCGTACTACACCTACGGCTGCATTAGAAATCCTCCTTCACCTGATACCCTTGGACATATTGGGTAGGCAGCATGCGGCTGCATCGGCAATTCGACTTAATAGCACGCTGCAATGGAGGAGCAGTGATTGTGGCCATAGCGCAATCTTGAAAAAGATAACAATACCACAAAATGTGGACTGTGCTCCCTCTTTGAGCCTCTTTGAGCGCCACTTTACCACTATGATACCATCCAGGGAGTCTTGGATGGGGGATACTCCGGGTAGTGGAGCTACCATAAATTTTTACACAGATGGATCGAGGCTGCACGAACAAGTGGGCTTTGGAGTCTATTCGGAAGAGCTTGGGTTGAGCCTGGCTCGTAGATTGCCAGATCATTGCAGTGTTTACCAGGCAGAGATGCTGGCAATAAAAGAAGTGGCTGACTGGTTGAGCTGCAATGTCTTGTCTACAACCGCAGTCAACATCTATACTGACAGTCAAGCCGCGGTCAAGTCCCTGGATTCAATGTTTCTGAAAACAAGATCTGCCCTTAACTGCCGCACGTCTTTAAATGAGATGGCCAAGCAGTTTAACATACGACTCATATGGGTCCCAGGGCACAGAGACATTCCAGGGAATTGCAAAGCCGATGAGCTTGCAAGACTAGGAACTACCTTACAGGTTCCAACAGAATTGGAATGTGTTGGTACGCCTCTAGAAACTTGCAAGCAAAACCTACGGCTTTGTTCTGCGACGGAGACTAATCAAAGATGGGCAAATGGATGGACGTGTGAGACAACACGACTGATTTGGCCTTCTCTTAATCAGGGGCGCACAAGTGAGCTGATATCGCTTCCAAGAGGAGAGATTTCAACGGTGGTTTCTATAATTACCGGACACTGTCTTATAGGGAAGCACGCAGAGCGGTTAAATGTGCCGTCGAATGACTTTTGCCGAAGTTGCATGGATGAAGAGGAGTTGGAAACTATCGAACACTTTATTTATCATTGCCCGGCACTTTCTGGTCAGCGACTTGCTTCACTGGGATCTAGGGAGCTGTACGATCTTTCAGATTTGTCGGATGTCAAAATTCAACATCTAAGGAGTTTCATAAGAAGCTCAAACTGGTTTAACGACAGGGACTAGTAGGGAAACCTATTACGATCCCGTGGTATCACAATGGACCTCAGAGTCTACGTGTGTTGACGTAAAACGTCAGCAGCCACTTACAACCTAACCTAACCTAACCTATGATTTTTATGGTGACGGAAAAATGAAACACGTCAAAATTCAGCTTGAGTGAGATTAACATGTGACACTCATGTAATCCTGCGTAAAATGTATGCAAAATTAAAAAATTTCTTGCGTGAGAATTTTTTTTTTCTTCGTAAGCGTGAGGTGGTCGAATTCACTCACGCTCCCATCTCTACTCACGCTCCCATCCTTACTCACGCTCCCATTTTTAATTGAAAAATATGTTTCCAATGATTTTTCGACCGCCAAAAGCGGTTTATTGCTAGATGCATGTTCATCATGGGTCATTTAGGGCCCAAAGCTGTTAAGGGTTAAGGAGTTTCTTAAAATCCAACATTTCTATATTAAGTTTTATAATTTATAATAAATCTGGTGTAAAATGAAAAGTTCTTAACTAAAAATGTTGAGTTTAAAAAAAAAAGTGCAATTTTCCCAAAAAATCCTGGAAACAGACCGTTACACGCGCTGTTTAAGAATCTCGTATTTTTTCAAAAAAATTTTTTGTCAAACGAACTTATATATACTTGATATAAATGCAATAACAACTTTAGATTGTGAAACTTAAAATCCAAAAAAAAATTCTTTTTTAAATTTGGTGGTTTTGAGTTTAGGGCAAAATGAATGGGTAATTTTCGGCTACCATTTTAGAGGGGTTAACAATGTCCTAATAAGCTGAAATTTTTTTCTAAGAAAATATGATCGAATTGAAAAGATTGACTGAAATAAAAAAGAAGATTAAGTGATTTTTGTAATTTTGGCAATATTTTGAAATAAATACTATTTTTTAAGAAATCGCGGATTTTCAACGTCATTTCGGCAGCGGAAGATGACCACCGATCTGCATGAAAATTTAACCACATTGTTTTTAGGTCTATTCCAACACATCTGTCGGTGAGCCGGAACGAAATTCGCCAAAAAGCCAAATTCGATCCACCCTAACGTACGTGTGTACACAAAATATTGGCATTTTTGTAAAAAAAAAAACAAATTTTTTTTTGAGTGCAAAATTTTTTTTGAGTGTAAAATTTATTTCGAGTGTAATTTTTGTTAAGTTACCACCAATGCTTTTAAAACTTGTTTAAACACGTGGCATTTAAGATGAAACTAATCCGAAATTCAGGGTTTTGCTTATAACTTTTGAAACACTGCACGTTGGGTTGAAATGGATCAAAAGTGGCGCTTTATTCAAAACTGAAAAAAAATTTTTTACAAAAATTATTAATTTAGGGTTAAAGTATATAAAATTACACTAAAAAATCTGTCACAACTATTATTCTGAGTTGTTTACTTTTCTTGCAATCCGCCGTCAAAATCAAATAATTTTTTGTGTTTTTGAATATGGTGCTAAAAATTGAAAATCAACTTATTTCTAGATTTTTTTTTTGGTATTTATTCATTCAAAGGTAATTTTTTTATTATGGAACCATCAACTTCAGGCATTTTCAAATACATTTCTGTTTTTTGTTTTTTGAAAATTGTTGTAAAAATATTTTTGAAATTTTTTTGTAAAATGTTCCAAAATTGGAGTATTTTTAATACTTGATGGAATATAAAAAAAAATGTAAGAGGTTGTTATTGCTTATACATTGTGATAATAAAGCATATAGTATAAGCTTTAATTTAAAAGAAAAAAAACGTCCGCGTTTAATGCCGTTATTTTTTTATTTAAGATTTTATGAAAAAAATATGGTGGCTTCAATAACACTTCATCACAAAAAAACAAAAAAGTTTCTGACCCAGAAACTAGACCCACTTATCCTTATGTATTTTGACCTTCTGAAATCGATTCTGCCATCAGAATTGAATTCTATAGTTGGGGTTTCCTGTGATTTACAAGGAAAGTCCGCAAAGTGAACCCACCTAATTTCCTTGTGAATTTGACAAAGTTACAACATTTTTTAATTTTATTTCTGTATGTAAGGTTCAAGTCTGATTTATTACGTAGAAAATAAGAGTATTTTATATAAAATCCGTAAAAAATTGCAGAAGTTACATGCATTTGAACAAAAACGCGTTATTTCAGTTTTATACAAAAACAGTTGTATTTATGTTGTGAATTAATGCGTTTTTGTTCAAATGCAAGTAACTTCTGCAATTTTTGATGGATTTTATGAAAAACCCTATTATTTTCTTCGTAATAAATCAGACTTGAACATTACATACCGAAATAAAATTTTAAAAAATGTTAACTTATTGTTGGTCAAATTTACAAGGAAATCAGGTCGGTTCACTTTTGCGGACTTTCCTTGTAAATTGCAGAAAAACCCAACGGTAGAATTTAATTCTGATCGCGGAATTGAATTAAGAAGGTAAAAATACATAAGTATTAGTGGGTCTAGACCTTTTTTTGTGGGTCTTTGTAATCTATAAATAAACAAGTAACAGTTTAAAATTCGGCTGTGCCAAATCTTTGATACCCTCCAACAAGCAAAAAAATTGTCGGTTTCTATGGGGAGTGGGAAGGGGGGGATGTAAGCAGATGTCTCTGGGTGGTGTAATATAATATCTGACAAAAAACATGCATTGATGTTAACTTTATTTATTATGAATAACGCAGCTGATATAATTTTTTTTTAATTTCCAAGGCTTAAACATTCAAGAATTTTTATGAAAAAATTAGGTTTCTTAATAAATTTAGTACTTTTATGAGAGCCTATAATTTTTGTTAAACGTTTATAATAGCACTTTACATAAACTTTAATTTGCTATTTGTTTCAAAATATTGTGTTGTTTAATTTCAAAGATACAGTAAAAATTGTGAATTTAGTTTTTTCCCGAAATAAAGCATAACCACGCGACTAATATGTTAATTTTTTTTCAAAAATGGTGGTATTTTACTTATTAATGATTAGAAGCCAATAAAAAAAATTAATTAATTACAACTTTCCTGACTTTTTTATGGAAAATTTAAAAAAAATTAAAATTTGGTGAAACACAAAAATCCGACTATAAACAAATTTTATGCAAGTATTAACACATATTTATTTTTTATTGTTTTAAATTTTTATTATCACATTAAAAATACTTTAATTTGCAACTATATTCATTAAATTATCGCTTTTGGTTTAAAAGTTACAGTTTAAATTGTGAATCAAGTTCAATTTTCAAGAAACACTAAAAAAATTCTGACAGGTTAAAAAAAAGAAAAAACACATGTTTTCTCTTCAAAAGGGTGCTTTCTAATCTATTATTCATCATTCATCAATCAAAAAATATTATATGTTAAAATTACTGCTTCCCTGAATAAAGCGCCACTTTGCCTCTCATTCAACCCAATGTGCACTGGACCGATTGAGCTAAAATTTAATACCAAACAGACCTAGGGAACGGCAAAGATATATACCAAGCTTCAGCAGTTTTATTATTGTCTTTCGAAAGTTATCATGTTTTTTATCTCGTAAATTCCGAAAACACCCTTGCCGAAATTTACTCTTTTGCTCATAACTTTTGAACCACTGAACCGATTTGGCTGGATTGCAATACCAACCTGACCAGGTAAATGACCAATATATATGCCAAAATTCAGTAGCCTCTGTAAAGTCTTTCAAAAGTTAGCGTGTTTTCTACTGACAGACAGACAGACGGACGGACGGACGGACATCGCTAGATCGACTTAAAATCGATCGAGGATCATGAATATATATGGGGCATTCCATGTGAAATCGGACACTTAGAAAAACTTTTTTTTTAGATTTTCCCAATTTGTTCACAGTTTTTAGTACCCTTCGAAAACTCCTTCGTGGTAAATTTTCAGATTTTTTTGATGACCCGTTCAAAAGATATCGAATTTTTAAAAATTGGTAGTTTGTTCCTTTACTCAAACTTCTTTTAATCATAACTTCTTCAATAATGGTCCAAATTTCAATTTTTTTTTTTCAAAATTTTTGTTTTTTTACGCACTTTCTAAAAAAAAATCCCAAAAAATTCTTAAAAGCGCTCTAGTATGCAATGTTTAAGTTTTATTATTTGAATCTCATTTTTGAAAATGTTTGTACTCTTTGATTTTTTTGAAATTTTTTTTGTGTAAAACTTCTATCAATTCTACAAATTTTTTGCCCTGGAAGATCGTGGGATAACGATTATTACTATTTTTTAAAATTTTTTGAAAAAATTTTATTGTAATTTTCCAATCTTAAAATCATTTCTACTGCTCCAATGGTGCTTCATAGAGGGGTCCTTTATAAGACCGACCCCCATTAATTTTTACGTCTTAAGATTTCTTTGGAACAAACTAATACTCTATCTCCAATTTCTAAGGGGTTCCCACACAAAACGAAATTTTTTAAAATTTGTTTCAACCGCTCTAACAGCCCTAATAGTGCCCTTAGAGCAACAAAATGTATGACCGACCCACAATATTTTTTTAGTCCAAACATTTTCTTTGAACACACCTACCCTCTATCTTTAACTGTTAAGGCGGTCCCCATACAATTTTTTTTATTTTTTGTAAACTTGTTTTATTTAATCAGCTTCTACCGGTCCAATGGTGTGTCTGAGAGGGGTCATTAGTGAGACCGACCCCCATTTTTTTTTACCCTACAACATTTTTTTAAAACATACCTAGGCCCTATCTCCACTCCCTAAGTAGGCTCCCATACAAATAACAGTTGGAGCAAATTTTATAAAAATGTAATTTTGTATGGGAGCCTACTTAGGGAGTGGAGATAGGGCGTAGGTATGTTTTGAAAAAATGTTGTAGGGTAAAAATAAATGGGGGTCGGTCTCACTAATGACCCCTCTCGGACGCACCATTGGACCGGTAGAAGCTGATTAAATAAAACAAATTTACAAAAAATAAAAAAATTTTTATGGGGATCGCCTTAAGAGTTAAAGATAGAGGGTAGGTGTGTTCAGAGAAAATGTTTGGACTAAAAAAATGTTGTGGGTCGGTCATAGATTTTGTTGCTCTAAGAGCACTATTAGGGCAGTTAGAGCGGTTGGAACAAATTTTAAAAAATATCGTTTTGTGTGGGAGCCCCCTTAGAAATTGGAGATAGGTTATTAGTTTGTTCCAAAGAAATGTTAAGACGTGAAAATTAATGGGGGTCGGTCTTATAAAGGACCCCTCTATGACGCACCATTGGAGCAGTAGAAATGATTTTAAGATTGAAAAATTACAATAAAATTTTTTAAAAAAATTTTGAAAAATAGTAATAATCGTTATCCCACGATCTTCCTGGGCAAAAAATTTGTAGAATTGATAGAAGTTTTACACAAAAAAATTTCAAAAAAATCGAAGAGTACAAACATTTTCAAAAATGAGATTTAAATTTTAAAACTTGAAAATCGCATACTAAGGCGCTTTCAAGAATTTTTTGGGATTTTTTTTTAGAAAGTACGTAAAAAAACAAAAATTTTGAAATTTGGACCATTATTGAAGAAGTTATGATTAAAAGAAGTTTGAGTAAAGAAACAAACTACCAATTTTTAAAAATTTGATATCTTTTGAACGGGTCATCAAAAAAATCTAAAAATTTACCACGACGGAGTTTTCGAAGGGTACTAAAAACTGTAAATAAATTGGGAAAATCTAAAAAAAAAGTTTTTCAAAGTGTCCGATTTCACATGGAATGCCCCATATACTTTATGGGGTCCTTGACCAATATTTCGATGTGTTACAAACGGAATGACAAACTTATATATACCCTCTATCACTAGGGTATAAAAAAACCAAAATAATATAAAGCACAAAAAAAAACAATTTAAACAAAAGACTTGAAAAGTCTGACAAAAAACACAACAACTGTAAAATAATGATAAACCATTAACTCAGATCAAGCATTGTATTAATCAAAAATAACACAAAATTATTGATTAACCGCTCACTCAAATCAAGCATTGGTTTAATCAAAAATAACAGAAAAATAACAATTAACTAATTACTCAAATCAAGCATTGGTTTAATCAAGAAATAGTCAATGACTGACCTACAACTTTCGTACTTGATCCAACAATTTTCCTCATTAGCTGACTTTTAATTAAAATAATGCTCAACCTGGTGTATTTCGTGCTTGATCTAAAAACTCATTTTTTTCTGTGCACTAAGCACTTAGAATGCTTTAAAAAAATATTTTAAAAATCAAAATTTAAAAAAAAAAATTGATTTTTCACCAATTTGTTTTTTGATTACTTTTTTTTGTCAATTTATTATAAAAAAAAAATTTTTAAGCAATTTTGTTTTTTTGGACAAAATTAATTTTTTTGCCAATTTTTTTTACATAACTTTTTTTACAAAATGTACCCATTTTGAGCCATATGAGAAATCTGTAAAAAAAAATGTAAAAAACATTGTGCAAGCATTGAATATATTTTTCTTTCGTTTCGAACAAAGGGAATAGAATGATTTTTTATTCAAAATTTTTAGCATTTCTCAAACGGCTTTTAAATGCGATCGTGCACATGTCTGGTTAAAACCGACACCATGGCTCTTGACTCGTAGAACACTACCGCATAATACCCGAAACCCCTCTTAGTAATAGTTTTTGAGTTATATGGGTTTTAAAATTCTAAATACTTTATTAGGCCTCAAAATTCCAGTATCTCAAAAATTAAGCAAGTTAGAGCGAAGGGATAAACTTTTTGTATCAAAAATATATGGCGACCCTTTAAGAAATCAGTAGGATTAGCAAACGGGGTTTGGACTCATGGGGTCCGAACTCAAGAGGGTCTGGACACAATCTAGTCCTCAATTATGTATGAACTAAACTAGGATTCTATTTATCTTTAATAACACTGTAAGTAGGTGAAAATGACACACCAAAACGCCGAGACACGTCAACCTAATTTTGGGTCGTAGAATCCAGTGGTGTACCCCGTTTTGAAAAGTTAGCTCAAAATCCCGAGATATTTCGATTTTAAATTTGTAGTAGATTTAAGGCGATTTTTCATTTTATTTAAATGAAAAAACTTAAAAAATTTGTTAAAAACTTGTTATTTATCAAAATTTATATCTAGGAAATAATTGACGTCCATTTTCAATCGGACATGCAGCAATACTTGCTCCTATTTTGATGAATTTCATATTTTTTTTTGGATTTATTCAATTTTTACTCTTAAATTTGCAAATTTAAAATCGAAATATCTCGTTATTTTGAACTAAATAAGTTGGGGTGTCTCGGCGTTTTTGTGTGTCATTTCAAAAGTTTAAATTTTGCTTACAGTGTAATTATTAAGGAAATAATGACCTCGAGCTAGAATAAACCCACTCAAGATCTTAAGTAGAATATTTCCTCCCCAATTTATACACTATTTGCAGATGTAATTCGAAAAAACATCAATTGTTATTCGAAAATTCTCCTTGTAAGTAATTTGAAGGTTGTATTTTAATTTCGAACACTGTATTTGGTAATTCGAAAATGCTATTTGTAATTCGAAGATTCCAATTGTAATTTGAAAAAGATCAGTTGTAATTCGAAATAGATCAATTTTATTTTGAAAAAGATTAATTGTAATTCAAAAAAGATCAATTGTTTTTCGAAAATAATCAACTGTAATTTGAATTAGTTCAACTGTAATTTAAAAAAAGATCAATTATAATTTGAAAAAAAATCAATTGTAATTCGCAATAGATTAATTTCAATTTGAAAAAGATCAATTGTAATTCGAAAAAAATCCATTGTAATTCGAAACAGATCAATTGTAATTCAAAATAGATCAATGGTACTTCGAAAAAGATCAATTGTAATTTGAAAAAGATTTATTCTAATTCGAAAAAGATAAATTTTTATTCGAAGATTCCAATTGTAATTCGAAAAAGGTTAATGAAAATTCAGTTCATATTTTTCGAATAACCATTGGAGTCTTTGAATTACAATTAATATTTTTATACCCTCCAACCACAGTTTTTTCCATTTCCATTTTTTCCCAATTTAGTAAATTAATCAAACTTTTTAATCATCTTTTTGTGTTGATGTTCAAGTTGTTTATATGAAATCAGCAGATTTTTCAGCTAAAATCAGCAGATTTTCTGCTGATTCGACAAAGATTATCTAGACAGAAATTTAGCGTGTGCTAAAACCATAAGATTTCTCATATGGCTCAAAAAAGGTGTATTTTCAGCAGATTTTTCTGCTAATTAAACAGAAGTTTTATTTTGAATATACTCCTAAATTTACCCAACGTTTTTGTTTTAATAATCCTTCCATTATTTTGAAAAATACATACATATAGTACTCTATTTACAGCAATTGTGGTCAAAAGTCAAATTGTTAAACAAAAAAGAAAAAAAAAAATTTCATAGCAAATGGTACGAACATAAAAATTCGTAAACAATACAAATTTTCTAAAATTGGTATTTGTTGTTTTTCTTTATTCATTGTTACTCCCTTTAATATTTTTTTGTTGTTTTTATTTTTTTTGTAAGGGTACAGTCGTATTTATGCAAGTTTATGAGTTTTCCTTTAAGCTCTCCTTCCTCGATGCCATAAAGTACTGACTATTTACCCCTACCAAAAACAACCGAGTAACATCAGTTAGGAACAGGAAATAAAACCACAAAAAACAATACAAGCACATTTCTTACAATACAATGCGGCAGTAGTACACACATAAATTTATAATAAATTAGAAAAAAAAAATGGTATTTATATTCATTTGTAGTTGTTCATTTGTAAATAGTCGTATATTTAAGCTTTTTAATACCCCCTCATTATGCTGAAATAAATATTATACGAGATGACAATAAAAGTAAATAAAATCAATTAAAATTTTAAGAACAATATACCCTTGTACTTTGAATTACACTGCGGGACACTAAAAAATAAACAAGAGTTACGACCATCATTTCTATATATTTCGGACATGCTGATCCGAATGGCGTACTCCGTTTTTCGATGTATGGTACAGTTTTCTTGCAAAATATCGTTAAAGATATGCTGATTTCGAGACTGCTTTTTAACAAAAAAATTTGCAAAGTTAATGATTTATAAATATTATGGCATGAAAAACAAAGATATGACTTGTAGCAATATTTCTTATGCAAATTTGGTTTAAAGCTTTTCATCTTAAGCCCTTAAATTCGCGAATTTCTTCATTTCTTAAGGTTTTCACCAAATTAACAGCCAAATTGGTCTTTGATAAAAAACTTGCCTTCAGTGAATCAAAAAGGCATCCATAACAATACGAATAGTGCACAAAAAACAGCTATGTTATATGGACCATCATGATGAAAATCGCGAAAAACCCGTTTTTTTGTATATGCCAGCATTACTTTACGAGATGATTTAAGGCTCCATCTTTTAGTATATAATGTGGGAACCTGAAACAACTAACTGACCAAAAATTTGGCCAAAAAAGTTTTCATTTGCAAAAGTTATCCTAACAAAAACTATTACTTCAGTGTTTTCTATACAATAATTATAGTCTTTGACTATAACTTTTGCAAATGAAAACTTTTTTGGACAAATTTTGGAACAGTTCATTGTTTAAGATTCCCACATTATATACTAAAAGATGAAGCCTAAAATTATCTCGTAAAGTGATGCTGCCATATACAAAAGAACGGTTTTTTATGATTTTCATCATGATGGTCCATATAAAATAGATGGTTTTCGTCTACTAGTCGTAGTGTCATGGATGCATTTATGATCCACAAAATACAAGTTTTTTTATTAAAGACCAATTTAGTGGTTAGTTTCGCGAAAACTTAAAAAAATTAAGAAATCCGCGAATTTTACATTTGAAATATTGCTAGAAGTTAGATCTTTGTTTTCCATGCCATAAAATTTTAAAATCATTAGCTTTGGAAATTTTTTGGTTAAAAAAGCAGCTGAAAATCAGCGAATCTTTAATGACATTTTGCAAGAAAACTGTACCATACATCGAAAAACGGTGTACTCCATTCGATTCTGCATGTTCGAAATATATAGAAATGATGGTCGTACCTCTTGTTATCTAAAATAGTGGTTAGTTTTGTCACGCAGTGTTATTAAAAAGGGTGTGTGAAGTACACTCAAAAAAAAAAAACTGGTAAAACGCCTGGTAAAATGCCTTGTAATCCCGTTCTACCAATATTTAACAATTTTCCTTGTTTTTTTACAAAAAATCTTGTACTTTGCTCAAACGAGCACCACAGTTTTATTGGTAATTTTACAAATTTATTTTCGTTATTGTATTCTACCATTTTGAAAGGTTATTTTACAAAAAAAAAAATTTAATTTTACAACAAAGTTTTTATTACGAGGATTCTAGTTGATTTACAAAAAAAACTGTTATCTTACAAAAATTCCGTTATACGAGGATTTATGTTGTTTAACAAAAAAAAGCAATTTTCTTTTTTGTAATTTTTCTATTTTTTTTTTTTTTTTTTAATTTTCCAAGTCTCGGACAATTTTTTTTTATTGAAAAATATCTAAAAAAAATTGACAAAATTTTGAAAAATTTATTACGAGGAGTCTAGTTAATTTACAAAAAAAAAAAAAAAGTTATTTTACAAAAATGATTTTATTACGAGGATTTATGTTGTTAAACAAAAAAAAATTTTTAAGTGAAATTTTGTTTTACTCACGTGGTCGTAAGCAGACAAGGAAAAACTCCGTACTTTATTAAAATAATGTTTAAATTATTCAAATTTAATTTTGTTTTGAAATAAAACTCTTAAAAATGTTGGTGTTTTATAATTTCGAAAAATAAAACTCTTCAAAATTTTGGAGTTTTATTATTTCAAAAATAAAACTCTCTCAAAAAAAAGAGTTTTATTTTACCTTAAAAATAGAAAGAAATTTATTTTGGTATTATTTTTGAAAATAATATAAATATATGTATAGTAGAGTTTAGATAAAAATAATGTATCTCATCTTAAATATTCCATTAGGTTTAAGGGGGGTAAAAAGGAAAAAATTAGTCTTAACGTGAGCAATTTTTAAACAGCTATAAAAATATTAATACGGAATATTTTCTAATTCTGTTTTTTTATTTGCAAGATGAATTATTGTAATATTTTTAAAACTTTATTACACGAAATTTGGTCAACAAGAATTTCCAGGGTTGCCACTCATTTCTTATTTTTTAAAGAGAAAATCGGATGCAGTTGTACAGAAAAAACTACTGAACCGATTTTGATGAATTTTTTTTTTATTTGTAGATTATAAAATTTTCTAGTACCTTCTAGCCATTTTTGAAAAATATTGATTTTTGTTGAAATTATGCTAATATAAACTTAAAAAATGTACTTTTCTTCTTTAAAAAAAACATAATTAGGTCAACATTTTAAAAAATGTCCACGATAAGTACTAGAGAATTTAATAATCGACAAATCAAAAATATTTCATCAAAATCGGTACAGTACTTTTAGCTGTACAATTGCAGCCGTTTTCCTTTAAAAAACATTCTACAATTAAGTGGAAAAATCAGTTCATCAAATTTTGTGTTATGAAATTTTAAAAATATTGCAATAAATTATTTTTCAAATCACAAAACAGAATTAAAAAATATCGCTGCTTAAAAAATCACATAAAGGCTGTTTATTTTTTCTTTAAACCCCCCTTAAGAAAAATAATATTATTTAAATCTTCGTTTTATTGGTTTTGGAACAGTTACACATGCTGAAACTTTTGCTCAAAATTAGCGAGTTCTTAGATATTAAAGATATGGTGCGTCTGTATCCATTACTTTTCTCACTAGTGGTCATTGATGCTTAAATTTGTTTGCAGTATTTATTTCCAGTCTCGAGTATTTCGAAAATGGATCGAAATAACCTGGGTTCACGAGGTCTATTACTACCCATAAAATTTTCTGGTTTCAATTTTCGAATAAGTAAGAGTGGAACTACAGAAAGTACTAAATAAGCGGTTATTCGAATCTTCAAACGCGAATATCTTAAAAACTGTAAACGCATATTTAAAGCAGATTTGGAATTAGGAGGGCAAAATCTATTTAGTTTATACATTTAATTTTGCAGTCTTTTTTTTTTTTATTTTTTAAAGTTTATACGCGATTTTTGCAAAAATATTTTTTATGCAAAAAAACCAACAAAATATTAAGAGAACACTTTTTTAGTGCAATATTTCGTTAATAGAAAGTTTTTTTTCACAAATAAGGGTTCTATTAGGAGTATTAATAAATTTCAATAAGATGAATTTAGATTCAACTAATTTTACTATTTCGTGAGGTCATATTTTTATCATATTATCAACTATTTTACATAAAAATGTTAAAAACCAAAAATATTTTTTGTTTACTTAAAATAAAATTAATTGTATGAAAATAAAACTCTTTTTATTTCGGAGTTTTATTTTTAAAACTCGGTACCGAGTTTTATTTTAAAATTGTAGGAAATTTATTTAAAAATTGAATTAAATTTTTTTGGAAAAAATACTTTTGGTTTTTTTTTCATTGAAGAGTTTTAAGTTTTACACTTTTCCCTTGTCTGGTCGTAAGTGCGCGTGATTAAAAAAGGTAGTATTTTTTTTCGTGAGTAATTTTTGTTTCGTGAATCTGCGTGATTGTTCGAAGTAATAAAATCTTCATCATATTGAATTTAGAGCTTAATTAATACAAAATAGGGATTAAAATACATTTGTATGACTGTTTTTAGGAATGTAAATACGTTTTGTGCAAGAAATCGAAAAAAAATGGGATAATTTTAATTTCGTGATTCTTCGTGAGCGTGATTATTTCTTAAAAGAAATTAAAAAAAAAATCGTGCGCAATCGTGCGTGAGAAATATTTTTAATTCGGGAGCTTGCGTAAGTCAAAATTCACTTATGCACCCATCTCTAGTGTAAAGGGTATTTTTGATTCGACACAACCGAGTGTCATTCATACTTTTTTTGCATATGATGTCCAAGGAGAGCACTTTCATGCAAATGCATGTTTTTTACCTTTGGTCATAAAACAGAATAAACAAAATATCATTTCGAATTAAAGAATTTGCTTTAAAATGGCATCGATTCGTTAGTGCATATTTTTGCATATTTTGCTTAAAATGCATATTTTTGCATATTTTGCTATTATTTCGCTATAAATGCATATTTTTATTAAAGCAATTATTAGTTTTATTTTTAATTTTTTTGATTTTAATTTTTTTAATACACACTGTATATATACATATATGTATATCTAATCTTGCAATGCGAGACTGAATTGAAATGTTGTTTTTTTTTTTTATAAAAGTAAAAAACAGGTGGATATTTTAGGGTTTTTAGTGCATATTTTAAGATTTTTAGTGCATATTTGACTAGTTTTTAGTGCATATTTTAGGCGCCTAAAATATCGTTTTTTAGTGCATGAAGGTCCTGTCCCTGATGATGTCTTTTAGAGTACAAAATGAACTACAACCCTTTTCTGGTATTTTAAAGTGGCTGTATATGAGGCATTCCACACCAAATGTCCCGCTACAGAAAAACATGTGTCCCGTAAATTTCTGAATAGGTTGTTTGGATAGCCCTATATGGAATTAAGAAAATTGCGTTTTTGGTTTTTCTAATTTTCAAAAACTGGGCTTAGGAGACGTGGTCAAATATTGGAAAAATTGTAAAATTTGTGGTGAGTTTCCTTGATTAAATATTTATCACATTAAAACGGAGTGCACCAAAATCTTAAAAATTTGCATTCTTATATAGTTTTGTATGGGCTATCGATTAAAATTTTTTTTTTTTGAAAAATTTTCAGAACCCGTTCTGAAATTTTCCATTTTTTAAAAAAGTGAATTTATCAAAAATCCGGCCACTTTTTTTTCTGTTTTTTATTTTTTTTTTTTAAGTTTAGATGTTTTTCCATCCACACAAAAAAATCAGAAAACCATTTTTCGTTTTTTTCGAGAAAATCGCATTTGAATTTTAAATTTCATAACAATTTTGTAATTTGCTTGTATTTTCTTGTATTAACGTTGCGAATGAGTAATATTCATGCAATGAATAATACTCAATGAATAATATTCATGCAATGAATAATACTCATTCGCAACATTAATACATGAAAATACAAGCAAATTACAAAATTGTTATGAAATTTATAATTCAAATGCGATTTTCTCGAAAAAAAACGAAAATTTTTTTTCTGATTTTTTTTTGTGTGGATGGACAAACATCTAATCTTAAAAAAAAAATTTAAAAAAAGAAAAAAAGTGGCCGGATTTTTGATAAATTGACTTTTTTAAAAAATGGAAAATTTCAGAACGGGTTCTGAAAATTTTTAAGATTGTGGTGCATTCCATTTTAATGTGATAAATATTTAATCAAGGCAACTCACCACAAATTTGACCATTTTTCCAGTATTTGACCATGCCTCCTAAGCCCAGTTTTTGAAAAATTTAAAAACCAAAAACGAAATTTTCTAAGTTACATATAGGGCTATCTCTACAAGCTATTCAGAAGTTTACGGTACGTGTGTTTTTTTTTCGCTGGACATTTGGTGTGGAATGCCTCTTACGTACACTAAAAAAAATAATATTTAATTGATGGCAAGTTAACCTTAATTTAAGAAAGTCAAGCTTGCCAGGGTTTCAAAGAAATTATTTCCTATTTCAATTACATTTTTTCCTAAAAATTATAAATCATTTATTTAAATATATCTTAAAAGAAAGTAAAATTGAAGGGCTTATTGTAAAAACTCGATAAGCAACATTTTATTTTATGGGGGTTTTTGCCTTAAAACTTTTTAAATAATTTAGAAAATAGTACTTTTGCAGATCTTTTATTCTCAATATACTCTTACGACTTCTTCTAAAAATCTGTCAATGGAACATCAGCAGAAGGCGAAAACACGAAAAAATAAAATGTTCTTGCAGTAAGCCCTTCAAATTTACTTAAAATATGTTAAATAGTAAATAAAATAGGAAAAATATATTTTTTAAATAACTAAAAATGTGTTTAAACTTAATGATCCTTTGGAGTCCCAACGTGAAGATCCTACGGGGCCCCAATATGTAGTGTCCGCACATGAGTAGGTGCGTACACTCTTATAGGCTCACTACCGATTTTGATCCAAAATTTTGGTCAAATCCCCTCTACCTTGCTTAGTTTTTAAGATACGGGAATAATGTCTTGACAAATTTAATCATTAAATAACTCAAAAACTATTCCTCGTAGGGCTTTTGAGTATTCAGCGGTCTTATTCTTTAAAATAAGGACTACAAAAATGTCATTTGACTTTTTCCGTATCTGAAGTAGTTGCAGAGTTATAGGCATTTGATAATTCCGTGAATTCCGGGTCCATGAGGTCCACAAAGTAAAATAATATCTACAAAAATCTTTTCTTAAGTTTATTAAATTCCATCTTAAGCTGATGAAGAGTTATTTTTTTCAGTGTACTAAGCTCGGTCGGTATTGTCCTCTAATATTTTTTTCTATATTTATATTTTTAAATTTATATGCATGACAAATATTCATTGAAGTGTATAATTTTTATGGTTTTGTTTTGTAATTGGTGGATCTTTTTGTCATACTTGGTAACATGGCAAATACTTAGGAAATATTATTTTTATGTAGCGTAAACTACATTTACAATGAATATGAAAAGAACCAGTAAGACAATAGATTTCTTCAGATGTTAAAAAAAGGGGAAAGTTAATGAATAGAATTATTATTATTGTTTTTTTTTTTTTTGTAGAAATACTTTTAAATAATTTTTGTTTAAATTTTAATTGGGTTACGCTAATTTCCAATCTGGCACCCATTTCTTTTTTGTCATTCGTAACAATGACCTTCGTCTTGTTGTAGCGAAATCGGCAAACGGTTTTCGTGGGAATCGAACCCACGACCCGCTGTTTCATAGGCTAGCACGCTACCAACTAACATACACGCTACCAACTAACATACGCTGTTTTTGACAGGTTTATGAGTCAATATAGGTCATTCCATAACAAATCGCACAATTTCGGACACGACCTTTCTCGATTTCACTCATTTTGTAATACACTCAATATAATAAACTGGTAAAACGCCTGGTAAAATGCCTTGTAATCCCGTTCTACCAATATTTAACAATTTTCCTTGTTTTTTAACAAAAAATCTTGTACTTTGCTCAAACGAGAACTACAGTTTTATTGGTAATTTTACAAGTTTATTTTCGTTATTGTATTCTACCATTTTGAAAGGTTATTTTACAAAAAAAAACTGTAATTTTACAACAAAGTTTTTATTACTTTTATTAAAATTTTATTTTGAATTCTTAGAAGAAATAAAATTCAAAAAAATTTTATTTAAAATTCTTTAAAGAATTTTATTAATAAAAACAAGAATTTTATTTTCATAATAACAAACAAGGTAAATTCATAAATTTACCTTGATAACAAATAAATTTTGAAAAAATAAATATCAAACCAAAAATAAAATTCAAACCAAAAATAAAATTCTATTCTTTTTGGGAATTTTATTTTTGGAAATAATAAAATTCAAATGTTTTTGAGAATTTTATTTAAATAAAAATTTAATTTCAAATACCTTATGAATTTTAAATAAAATTCGAATTTTTTCCTTGTCTGGAGGATTCTAGTTAATTTACAAAAAAAAAACAGTTATTTTACAAAAATGATTTTATTACGAGGATTTATGTTGTTTAACAAAAAAAAAAATCTTTTGTAAATTTACCATTTGGTTTGTGAATTTAACATTTTTGTAAACATATTTACCATTTTTTCTTGTAAGTTTACCATTTCTTTTTTATTTTTCCGGTTTTAAAACAATATTTTTACCAATAGAATTGGTTGTTTTACCAATTTTTGGCGCATTCAAAATTACGAGGAAATCCTCGTAATTTTACGAGAATTTTACCTACCTTCTATTTTACGAGAATAGCCTCGTAAAATCACGATATTTGTTGGTAACTTTACATGTTTTTTTTTTGAGTGTACGTTAGAGTGTCCCTTATTTTGGAAATGTTCGAAATGTTGAGACGGTACCCGCTCATTTTTTTCCTTTTGACTTAAAAATAACTCAGGAAAAATTTTACGCCCCTAGGACCACGCCTTCCCTACGCGACGGGGCCTTAAAGAGCGGGGCCTTAAAAATCATTTTTCCATACAAACCAAAAAAATTTTTTTTTGATTTTTAATTTTTTTGTTATTATTTATTATATTACTTGGTTTGCTTATTCACGACAAAAAATTTGATTTTGGTGGGATAAGTCTTTCAGCGCTAAAAAATTTTTAGCAAAAAAAAATTTTGAGCCGCCGGGGTCCTACAGTAAAAAATTTTTAAAAAATATTTTTTTTTAGTTTTGACCAGCAACGGTTTTAGCTGCTATGTTGCTTTAAATGATATATATTCCAAAAAAAAAATTATTCATATCTGTGACATCTTTATCTTTTTCGAAAAAAAAATTTTGAGCCGTAGGGATCCTACGGTAAAAAATTTTTAAAAAATATTTTTTTTTAGTTTTGAAAAGTAACGGTTTTAGTTGTTATGTTGTTTTTAATGATATATATTCCAAAAAAAATATTTTTCATATTTGTGACATCTTTATCGTGTATCGAAATAAATCAACAATGCATTTTTTACCCTTTTTTAGAACACGATAAAGATGTCACAGATACAAAAAATATTTTTTTATGAATATATATCATTTAAAGCAACATAGCAGCTAAACCCGTTGCTGGTCAAAACTAAAAAAAAATATTTTTTAAAAATTTTTTACTGTAGGACCCCGGCGGCTCAAAATTTTTTTTTGCGAAAAATTTTTTAGCGCTGAAAGACATATCCCACCAATATCAAATTTTTTGTCGTGAATAAGCAAACCAAGTAATATAATAAATAATAACAAAAAAATTAAAAATCAAAAAAAAATTTTTTTGGTTTGTATGGAAAAATGATTTTTAAGGCCCCGCTCTTTAAGGCCCCGTCGCGTAGGGAAGGCGTGGTCCTAGGGGCGTAAAATTTTTCCTGAGTTATTTTTAAGTCAAAAGGAAAAAAATGAGCGGGTACCGTCTCAAGATTTCCAACATTTCCAAAATAAGGGACACTCTAGTGTACGTATTAAATAACTTTCACACCAATTTTCAGCCTTTTATTCGAAGTCAGTTTTGAGATATCTTTAAAAGGAAATGGTGTGGTTGGACCATAAAGATAAGAAAAATATGTCCAATATATTGGAGTTTTAATTCTAAGAATTTTGTAAATTCTCCAAAGGATTCTGGTGGGAATCGAACCCACGACCCCCACACTCATTGGCTACCAACTATCGTACAGAGGTCCCCTTTCCTTACAAATATACATTTTTTAATTTGGTAATTATGGCTATCCTTAAAAGGCTTTTAAGCCACTTTATTCCACTTTGGCCAAAAACCACTTACAATTGGTGGTTATACACTAACAACTCTTTTATTAAAATATCAAACATATTCATGTCACCAAACCACTGGTATTTTTGAGAACCACAGAATTAAGTCATCCGTAAATACATGTACTCATGCCTTGGTGAAAATTTATTAAGGTGGATTGGAAAAAAGTTATGGGGAATCAATAAAATCATAAAATTTAGAAGTTTTTGCCGAACAACTGCAGCTGATTTTTTAATCAAAAATCAGCACCCTCCTTAAAAGAAGCTTTGTTTTTCGGGATCATATTTCCATTTAGATAATTTTTATACCCTCCAACTACAGTATGGGGGTATACTCACTTTGTCATTCCGTGTGTAACGCATCGAAATATCGGTCGCGGACCCCATAAAGTATATATATTATTGATCAGTGATCGATTCTAAGACATTCTAGCGATGTCCGTCCGTCCCTCTGTCTGTCCGTCCGTCTGTAGTTAACACGATGCAGTCCAAAATAAAAAAGCTAGACCCCTCAAGTTTGGCATAAATATGTCTAATGCTCCTAGGCAGGTTAGGTTCGGAAATGGGCCAAATCGGACCAGGGGGAAAAAAGTTCCCCCTTGAAGAACTGAACCAACCTCTTAAAAATGCTAATTTTTTTGATGTTTTTTGTATTTTTGTGAACCAAATGAGACATTTTTATGTTCGTAGAAGTTTTTAGTCCTACGCTTGGACCCAGGGGACTAAAAAATTTCGCTTTTTTGCCCCGCCCCTTTTTTAAGGGCGTGGATAAAAAAATTATTTAAATAATTCTAAAACTACACAGAAAAAAATAAAAAAATATTTGAGTAAATTTTTAATACTATTGAGTAAAAAATTACTCAATTTTGCACCAGTAAACGATTTAATAGTATTGAGTAAATTTTTAATAAAAATTTATTAAATGTTTGAAAAAAAAAATTGAGTAAATTTTTAATTGTCACAATTAAAAATTTACTCAAAATTTATCTATTTATTTTTTTTTAAGTTTAAAAAAGTTTTAATTTTTTTTACAAAAAAAAAAAACAAAAAAAAATTTTTTTCAAACTTTACCAAACATATTTATGTTTCAAAAACATAGGAAAATTTTATAATGACGATTACAAACTTTCATATACATACACAAAAAACTATAAACTAAACGAGAATTCAAAAAACTATGAGAGTTAAAAAAAAAATAAAAAAACATTAAATTTTTATTAAATTATTTACTTAAATTGTTTTTAAAGCTTTTGAGTAAATTTTTAATTGCGTCAATTAAAAAATTACTCAATTTTTGTTTTTAAATTTAAACAAGTGATTACTCAAATTTGTTTCCTTTATATTTTTTTCTGTGTATAATACTTTAGTGCACAAAGCAGACAAAAATTAACTTGTAAACATATACCGTGAGGGCCAAGGAGTCACCCCAGCTCACCGACCCCTCCCCCTTCCTTGCCCACCTTAAAACAACGCCCCTGTCAAATTTGTTTTTTATTTTTTTTGCATGTTGGAAGGTATAATAGATTCGGCACAGCCGAATTTAACACTCTCACTTGTTTAACATGATAATGTCTTTAGACCAGTGGTCGGCATCCATTGCACACAGAACCGGAACACAATCGGCAATTTATACGTATATAATGTCAAAAAAATTCACAACTATAATAAAAAATACAACAACGAGCAAGTTGATGTCGCTTTTTTAAGAAATACATCAACACATGCATATTTATATTCATACTCCAATGCATTCTTATACTGTCTTTCTTCCAACCACTGCTTTAGACTGGTGTCTAATTTTAAACATGATGCAGAACGCCACCTCAGTTTGACTACGCTCAAAAAAATACGTTAGTAGATTTACTAATTTGTTTTTGCTAATGCTAGTTAGCTAACATTTAGCAAATTTTTAGTTGAGATTAGCATGTTAACAAAAAATTATTGTAAACTTCATTTAGCACATTAGCAATTTTAAACAAAATTTGAACAAATTTTTTTTGCTAGATTTAAACTTGAGTTTACCAAATTTTTACAAGCTTTTTTGATAATATTAGCAAAAATAAATTGTAATTTTTTTTTTATTTTCAGAAAACTTAAAATAGCGCTATCTCGGAAACTAAGCCAGATAGAGCAAAATAATGGCTCCTTACTTTTGATCCAAAAAAGTTAGCTTTCCCGAAAATTTTAAAATGCTCATATCTTGGTAAATATTGCCGACACAACAAAAAGTCCAAAATCATTTTTGTAGCACTCAACACGTAACAAGACCGCAAAATAACAAAAAGCTCTCCTAGTAATATTTTTGAAGTTATCGGGTTTTTTCAATTCTAAAACCCCAGTGGTCCCCTTAAATCACGTATCTCAAAAACTAAGCAAGGTAGAGAGAAACGGACTCCAATTTTGGATCAAAAACTATGACGATTTTTAAGCAACAGATTAACAAAAAAGAAAATAAGAATTACTGTTTTCATTTTCTTAAAACCAAAAAGATTTGTAACTTCGATTTGTAACTTGGATAATAATTTACCTGCTGGTAAATAAAACCGTTATACACCAGCTGGTACATAAAACGTAACAAAACTATTTTTCAACAAAAAAATTTTTTTTTTACATCAAATTGTTATTTTTTCTTCTTTTTTTCATAATTTTTTTTATAAATTTTTTACTATCGAAATTTTTTTTCATCAATTTTTTTTATCAACATTTTTTTTGCATCAAATTTTTTTTTTGCTTAAACTTGTTGTTCTTCAATTTTTTTTACAAATTTTTTGTTACATCAAACTTTTTTTTCTTAAATTTTTTTTTATCAAATTTTTTTTCACCAAATTTTTTTTTCATCAAAAAAATGCTTGTATCAATTTTTTTTTCATAATTTTTTTTTTTTTTGACAAATTTTTTGTAACATCAAATCCTTATTTTATCAATGTGTTTTTTTTCATCACATTTTTGTTTTTTTTTTTCATAAACTCAAAAAGTTTTTTAACCAAAAATTTTGTTTTTATTAATTTTCTTTTCATAATTTTGCTTTTTGAAAAAAAAATATTTTTTTTTACAAAAACTGCTTTTTCACCAAATCCAATGTTCCATTTCTTTAATAAAAGTACAAAAAACAAGTGAGAGTGTGTAGTTCTTCGGTGCCGAATCTTTTATACTCTCCAAAATGAAAAAAAAAAACACTTTTTTATCAATGTGTTTTTTGTTATTACATTTTTGTGTTTTTGGTAAATTTTTTTTTTCATAAATTCAAAGATATTTTTTAACCAAAAATTTTGTTTTTATTATTTTTTTTTTCATAATTTAGCTTTTCGTGAAAAAAAAAAAATTTTTTCCAGTTTTTTTAGCAAAACTACTTTTTCACCAAATCTAAACTTTTAACATAAAAATGTTCCATTTGTTTAACAAATGTACAAAAAACAAGTGAGTGTGTGTAATTCTTCTGTGCCGAATCTTTTATACTCTTCAAAATGAAAAAACCAAACACTTTCTTGCACTTAAGTAATACACTCATTTACTCTTTTGTTTTGGACTGCATCTTGCTTTCTGACAGATGGACGAATGTATATATCTAGAGTGTCTTAGAAATTGATCAATAAATTATAAATTTAAACCTTAGCAAAACATTATCATAATTTAATGTTTTGGGTAAGAGTACAAAATTCGCAGGCGTTTTTTAATTTGTTTTACAAGAAAACTTTACAATTTCGTATGCATAGAAAAAGTTATAACACATTTGTCGTATAAAAATGTCTAAATCTGAGAACGTTTCAAAGAGGAAATCTTCTCACATAGAAGAGGACATCATCTTACATACTAGATTCTGAGACATTTTTCTTAAAAAAAATGCTTTTTTTACAGAAAACATTTTTTTGAATCTGATACTTTACCTTTACGAAAAACGTCTCAGAATCTAAGGCATTTTTCCTAAAGAAAAAATTTTGGATTCTGAGAACTTTTATCCACAGAATCGGCACAGTCGTATTAAATCCTCTCACTTGTTTTTTTTTGTACTTTTGTTTAATAAATAAAACATTTTTATGTCAGAAGAAATTCACCCTTGGTGAAAAAGTATTTTTGGTGAAAAAAAATGTGAAATAGAAAATTGGTGAAATAAAAATTTTTGATAAAAAAGTTTATGATGAAAAAAGTTTTTAATGAAAAAAGATTATTGATAAACAAAAATATTTGATGTAAAAATAATTAATTTAATTACTAAATTTTTGATGAAAACAAAGAAAAATTATTCAACAAAACATGTATGAATAAAAATTTATGAAGAAAATACTAATGAAAAAAAATATTGATGAAAAAAAATATTGATGAAAAAAAATTTTGGGTGAAAAAAATATTGATGGAAAAATATATTGATGAAAAAAAAATATTGATGAAAAAAAAATATTGATAAAACAAATATATCGAGGGTCTATATTCAAAACCCTCTATCTTAGGTTAGGTTAGGGGTGGTGGAGCCTAAAGTTCAGACTCCTCGCATAGACCGGCTGGTCCATAGCGATACCACAATTTCCTTCAGCGACGAGGATAAAACGCGTTAGTCCATGTTGCGAACAGTTTTAGTTGCGTAAGGTCCGTAGCGGCGATATCATCCAGATTCTCGATTTCTGCTTTACCTAGTATTCGCTCGCGGTGTCTGGCCAATGCGGGGCATTTGCACAGAATATGTTCAACTGTTTCATCTGTATTAGGTTCATCACATTTTCTACAATTGGCATCCGAGATAAGTCCCATAGTTTTCGCGTGAAAAGCAATTAGGCAGTGTCCTGTGACCACTCCCGTGAGTAAACGACAATCCTCTCTGTTAAGAGAGAGAAGGTAGCGAGTTTTCCCGAGGTCGTAATGCGGCCAGATTCTTCTGGTGATACTGCTCCTTCTTAGCTCTCTCCATTTCCTGTTTGCAATAGAAATGCAACGACAGTCACTTCTCGTCCTATAGTACTGAATCGGGGGCTCAATATGAACAAAAGTTCCTACGCCATCTGCTCTAAGCTTAGCGAGCTCATCAGCTTTCTCGTTCCCCCTCTATCTTAAAAAACACAACTTTTCAGGAGAGCCAAAAAACTGTTTATTTCGCGTATTGTTAGAGGTATTAAAATTCGATATTCTACAATATTTTTATAAATCAACTACTGAATCTAACATATAATTCGTTTTCAAAATTTTGCACTATTGGGGATATTATGAAAGATAGAGGGTTTTGCTTCTCAAAAATATTAAGTACATGAATGAAAATGATCAGATAGAGGGTTTTGCATATTAATAAAAATGAATTATTATGATTTCATTTACGACATCGGTAAATTTTTAACGTGACTTATTAATGATAACGGCTTATAAAGAGTTCCGAATCGCGGTTTTGGTCCACAGGTGCTGATTTTTGAGAAAAAAAATATTTTTTGTACCGAATTCATCTTAAAAGATGACAAACTGATGAGTATGTTATGTAAAAAATAGTACAAAATTAAAAACGCGATTTTGGTCCACAGATGCTGATCAGCATCGCAATTTTTAAGATTAAAATTTTTGTTTCATAATGTACACAAGACATCCAAATTTTGAGTCTTATTTTTCAAAAAAGTCAAACAAGAATTTTGAGAAAAAAATTAGCATCAGTGGACCAAAAATTGTGATTCTGGAATTTTGTTGACAAATTCATGTTCAGCATTCAAAAATTAGTATGAAAACATGTAATGCATGATGAAATTATTCAAAAAAATATTTATAAATTAATTATTTGAAAGGATAGAGGGTTTTGCATTCAGAAAAATTAATTGTGTAAGAGATAGAGAAAACCAAAAATGCAAATAAAATAGAAAAAAAAAATATTTTTGTTCTGAATTTTAAACCATAGATGAGGGCCGTTTTACTGAATATTTTGCCATCAAAAAGTAATTTTCGTGAAAATGGAAGATAGAGGGTTTTAAATATAGGCCCTCGATATAGATAAAAATATATACAGTGCCGGTCAAAAAAATAGCACCAATGACAAAATCTCTATTCATTCAATTAAAACAAAATTTTATGTGCGTATTCGTTTAAAGTAAATATGCAATACTCTTATACTAAGTCTAAACCCCTTAAATGTTTTTACTTTTTCCAAAAATTGTGGACGGTTCTTTTTTAATGATCGATATTTTAAAAAAAACTCCAAATCAGTGCAGTCAATAAAATAGCACCGAATTACAAAATTTCTTTAAAAAAATTAATAATATTTTAATTATTAAAATAAAAGTGTTAAATACTAAAGAAAGATAGTTTTTATTTATAAAAAAAATTAATTCATTACAAAATTTCATATTTATTTTCATAAAAATATGACGTGGAAAGAATTACACTCCTCAAAAATGTTCTTTTGTAAAAAATATGATTTCTGAACATAAACCATATTCTGAAAAAGGAAAATTGGTCGGATGCGCTTATAAAATGATTGGAAATTCAACAAAATTAACTTTAGAGCTTGAAAAACTTAGTCACAAGCGACGTTTGTCACCATTAGTGGTTAGGTGTTTGTAAAGACAATGGAAGAAAGACCCATTTACGGAAGCTCCAGAGCTAAAAAAGGACAGCAAATGGCGAAAATGTTCGTCAAAGATTACAAAACAACAACATTAACGCTTGTAGATTCAGAAAAGTGCGCCTACTCTAACTTAAGCATGCTGCAAGTTCTTTAAAGTTTGCTAACAGTAACTCAGAATGACCAGCTTAAAAGTGGATCTATGGGCAAATGAATCCAATGTTGTTTTATTTGGAGACATGGGATCACATAGGTATGTCAGAAGACCCTAAAACGCGGAATTCAATCCATAATTCGAAATAAGAATAACTTTAAATGGTGCTTATGGTGTGGGGGATATTTTCCTACTGTGGAGTGGGGTTCATATATTGGACCATGGCTCACATATTGGACTAGGACAACCGTGGATATACACTTAACGTTTATATCCTCCAGAAAATAATGTTGCAATCAGATTCTAAGCAAGTGCCACTAATTTAGGTCTTTTAGCACGTCAATTACACAAAGCATGACGGGAAATTGGCAAAAAATTGGGTCTGGACAATAAAGTAAACGTGATGGAATGGCCTGCTCAGTCCCCAGATCTAGACCAAATCGATAGTTGATGGACAGATATAGAGAAGGGAGTGTATCGAATACAACCAATTTGTAATGAAGCTCTTTGGGTGGCTGTTCAGCAACTCTGGAACTGAATTTCGAATTAAAGATCCAAAAATCTCGCGAATTCGGTACAAAAACGTTGTACAGAGGTAATTGTCAACAATGAGCACTCGACAATTTTTTTTTAATATTTAAAGATATTACAACAATGCTGAATTCATAATCCATTCGTTTTTCAAATTTAAGAATTTAATTTTAATACAAAAAGTACTGTGGTGCTATTTTTTTGACTGAGTCTTTTTTAAGTTTTTTTAAAAACTCTGAAAATTTTTAATAAAATAAAAAACCAAATTAGCCTTTTCTTATGTAATATTGTTTCACACTCTTGTAAGTATCTTATGACACGTTATCAGTGACATAAGTTGAAATTGTTAAAAAGAAACCAACGAAGAAAATTCTGTTTTATCCTGGTGCTATTTTTTTGACCGCAGCTGTACATGAAAAAAAAATATTGAAGAAAAATAATTATATTACGTTTTAGTCACCAGCTGGTGAAATTTTTATTTATTTACCATGAGGTAAATAATTATCAAAGTTACAAACCCAAGTCACTAAAATTATTGGTTTTAAGAAAATGAAAACAGTAATTCTTATTTTCTTTTTTGTTAATCGTTAGCTTATATATTCAAACTGAGGTGGCCTCCTGCAACTTTTTTTTTAATTAGACATCAGCCCAAAAACATTATAATATTAAAAAAAAATTAGGGCAAAACTTAGCGGCATGGGTTTATATGTCCGATTTGACTAAAAATTTAAACTTAGAGATCTTAGTCCGAAATTAAAAAAAAGTCGTGATTCGTGCCACCCTAATATTGATACATACATATGGGGCATTCCATGTGAAATCGGACACTTTGAAAAACTTTTTTTTTAGATTTTCCCAATTTGTTTACAGTTTTTAGTACCATTCGAAAACTCCTTTGTGGTAAATTTTCAGATTTTTTTGATGACCCGTTCAAAAGATATCGAATTTTTAAAAATTGATAGTTTGTTCCTTTACTCAAACTTCTTTTAATCATAACTTCTTCAATAATGGTCCAAATTTCAAATTTTTTTTTTCAAAATTTTTGTTTTTCTAAGTACTTTCTAAAAAAAAATCGCGAAAAATTCTTAAAAGCGCTCTAGTATTCGATTTTTAAGTTTTAAAATTTAAATCTCATTTTTGAAACTGTTTGTACTCTTCGATTTTTTTGTAATTTTTTTGTGTAAAACTTCTATCAATTCTACACATTTTTTGCCCAGGACGATCGTGGGATAACGATTATTACTATTTTTTAAAATTTTTTGAAAAAATATTATTGTAATTTTCCAATCTTAAAATCATTTCTACTGCTCCAATGGTGCGTCATAGAGGGGTCCTTTATAAGACCGACCCCCATTAATTTTTACGTCTTAACATTTCTTTGGAACAAACTAATACCCTATCTCCAATTTCTAAGGGGGCTCCCACACAAAACGACATTTTTTAAAATTTGTTCCAACCGCTCTAACTGCCCTAATAGTGCCCTTAGAGCAACAAAATGTATGATCGACCCACAATATTTTTTTAGTCCAAACATTTTCTCTGAACACACCTACCCTCTATCTTTAACTGTTAAGGCGGTCCCCATACAATTTTTTTTATTTTTTGTAAATTTGTTTTATTTAATCAGCTTCTACCGGTCCAATGGTGCGTCCGAGATGGGTCATTAGTGAGACCTACCCCCATTTATTTTTACCCTACAACATTTTTTCAAAACATACCTACGCCCTATCTCCACTCCCTAAGTTGGCTCCCATACAAATAACAGTTGGAGCAAATTTTATAAAAATGTAATTTTGTATGGGAGCCTACTTAGGGAGTGGAGATAGGGCGTAGGTATGTTTTGAAAAAATGTTGTAGGGTAAAAATAAATGGGGGTCGGTCTCACTAATGACCCCTCTTGGACGCACCCTTGGACCGGTAGAAGCTGATTAAATAAAACAAATTTACAAAAAATAAAAAAAATTGTATGGGGACCACCTTAACAGTTAAAGATAGAGGGTAGGTGTGTTCAGAGAAAATGTTTGGACTAAAAAAATATTGTGGGTCGATCATACATTTTGTTGCTCTAAGGGCACTATTAGGGCAGTTAGAGCGGTTGGAACAAATTTTAAAAAATGTCGTTTTGTGTGGGAGCCCCCTTAGAAATTGGAGATAGGGTATTAGTTTGTTCCAAAGAAATGTTAAGACGTAAAAATTAATGGGGGTCGGTCTTATAAAGGACCCCTCTATGACGCATCATTGGAGCAGTAGAAATGATATTAAGATTGGAAAATTACAATAAAATTTTTTCAAAAAATTTTAAAAAATAGTAATAATCGTTATCCCACGATCGTCCTGGGCAAAAAATTTGTAGAATTGATAGAGGTTTTACACAAAAAAATTACAAAAAAATCGAAGAGTACAAACAGTTTCAAAAATGAGATTTAAATTTTAAAACTTAAAAATCGAATACTAGAGCGCTTTTAAGAATTTTTTGGGATTTTTTTTTAGAAAGTACTTAGAAAAACAAAAATTTTGAAAAAAAAAAATTTTAAATTTGGACCATTATTGAAGAAGTTATGATTAAAAGAAGTTTAAGTAAAGGAACAAACTACCAATTTTTAAAAAATCGATATCTTTTGAACGGGTCATCAAAAAAATCTGAAAATTTACCACGAAGGAGTTTTCGAAGGGTACTAAAAACTGTAAGCAAATTGGGAAAATCTAAAAAAAAAGTTTTTCAAAGTGTCCGATTTCACATGGAATGCCCCATATATTTGCATATCTTCTTTAGGAGCAAAAGTTTACAATTCAAAGTCAATATATGGCCACACATTTGCACTGACGCTTTTTTATAAAAGAGAATAGTCAATATTTTTTGACACAACAAACATTTATAAATGGAATTTGTAAGTGGACAAATATTCATATAATGGATTCTTTTGCTCATATGGCATTCGAATGAAACAAAATTCAAAAGACTTTCCAAATTTAAATGCGATGGTGAGGAACATTTTTATTTTGGAAGAAAAATTAATGTTTGCAAAAATTGAATTTTGTACAATAGGTTAGGTAAGGTTGTAGGTGGCAGCTTTTACGAAAGGTCCGTTGTGATACCACGGGACCGTAATAGGTTCCCCTACTAATTCCTGACGTTAAACTAATGTGAGTTTCTTATGAAACTCCTAAGACATTAAATTTTGGCATTCAACAATTCAGAAAGATTTAGCAGCCCCCTAGATCCCTCACTCAAAATAAAAACTCTGTTAATTTAATTTAGCAAACTATCAGCAGATTTTTCTGCTAAAATGAATATCTTACTAAAATCACATAAATTTTTATGCGTTTTTACTGATTCTGTTTGCTGAATTTTAAAGCATTTTTGAACATATTTTAGCAGATTATTTTGTAATTATACAAAAATAGTTTGCTATCATTCTTTTTTCAAGAAATTTTTTTTTTTTGTTTTTTTTTTCGGTGTTGATTTTTTTTTGTATTTTTATGCATTAAAACCAATATTTCTAATCATATTTTGAGCATAGATTATTTTGAAATTTTACAGAAATAGTTCATAGCAGTCATAGCTTTTTAAAAAAAAAAAACTTTTTTAAGTTTTTTTTAAATGTTATTTTATTTTTTCGTTGTTTACTAACTCTTAAAATTGACAAAACTAAAAAAAAAATTGAAAATCATTTTTCTAAAAACAAAAATTTGACAGCGATAACAATATGACATTTTCATATTGAAACGATATCGTTGTCGCTTTGAATAACGATATTTTTTGGATAAATTTTGGAAAATATCGATTTTACTATCGTTAATTCTGGAATTATCGATAGCGAAAACGATATCATATTTTTATGGAAAAACGATATCATAAGGAAGGGTACATTCAGAACGAAAACGATAAGTGTTTTCGTTCTTAAAATATCAAATATCAGATAAAAATATGATATCGTTTTCGCTATCGATAATATCAGTCATAACGATGGTAAAATTGCTATTTTCCTGAATTTATCGAAAAATTACACTGTGCTACACCAAAAATATGCAGGGGTTCTCATATAAAAATTCGGGTTGGTTGGAGTCCATAGAGTACTGATATACTCATAGTTTTTCTGGATCACTTCGTTAAGTACGTTTTTTATTGGCAAATGTGTTGGAAAACGGAAATTCTTAAATTACAATTTTAAAAAATTATTACTTTGTTAGTTTTCAACCGATTTTCGATTTTATGGATTTGTTTTAAAGGTATAGGTTTTACCTTTGAAACAAAATAAAAATATTAAAAATCGATCAAGAATTGGCTGAGCTACGATCGCTTAAGTAAAAGAAAACCGAATTTTTTGAAAAATTTGTCTTATTCTTTACACTATAAGTTGAAAGTGAATCATTAAACAATTTTTTTGAATTTTTTGTAAAAAAGTATAGTAAAATGGCTTTCCAAAACACCAAAAAACATAACAATCGGTTAAAAAATGAATGAGTTATGCTAAGTTTTGTGATAGGACATTTTTAATTTTTTTCAGAAACGCTTGTAATTCAAGCATTATTCATAAATCTTGTTACTAGTAGTAATTTTATGCGCATATGCATATAAACTAGAGATGGGAACGTAATTAGATTTGTGCGTGATTCACAAATGATCAGAAGTGAGCGTGATTGAAAATTAATTTTACTCACGTGGTTGTTAGTGAGTGTCAGTGTGAGTGGAATGAAAAAATGGGCGTGTCAGTTACTTCCAAATCCTATTTATAATTTTTTGGGTTTGTTTAAAAAATATCAGTGTTACTTCTTAAACAAAAAAATATTGTGTTATACCTGCAACATTTTTATGACAAAAAACATTTGACATTTTTGAAACGAAATTGGTAAAATTGTGGGATCATTTGATGGAAATTTTACCTGTTTATAAATATACGTATGAGGCATTCCACACCAAATGTTCAGCGAAAAAAAAAACATGTGAACCGTAAATTGTTAAATGGGTTGTATGGATAGCCATGTGAGGCATTCCACACCAACTGTTCCACTACAGAAAAACCATAATGGTTTCAATGGGATATCATTTGCAAAGTATTCGCTCTTACTAATAAATAACAAAAGTAAAATTTAAGTTTTTTTCAAAAAGTGGGCCTTGTAGGCGTGGTCAAATATTAAAAATATCAAACTTTTTTGTCTGAGTATTTATTCACGATCACGCACTCTAATGAAAGAAAAAAAATATTCAAGCACGATATTTTATTTTACTCACGCTCACGTTAACATCGTGACCGTAACTTATTTTTTTCTACTCACGTGTGCGTGAGCAAAATAAAATATCGTGCGTGACTAAATTTTTTCTTTCATAAGCGTGCGTAATCGTTATTAAAAACTCACTCACTCATATTTTTAAAAATGCCCTATCACAAAACTTAGCATAACTCATTCATTTTTAAACCGATTGTTATGTTTTTTGGTGTTTTGGAAAGCTACTTTACTATACTTTTTTACAAAAAATTAAAAAAAATTGTTTAATGATGCACTTTCAACTTAGAGTGTAAAGAATATGACAAATTTTTCAAAAAATACGTTTTTTTTTTACTTAAGCAATCGATTTTTAATATTTTTGTTTTGTTTGAAAGGTAAGACCTATACCTTTAAAACAAATCCATAAAATCGAAAATCGGTTGCAAACTAACAAAGTAATAATTTTTTAAAATTGTAATTTAAGAATTTCCGTTTTTCAACACATTTGCCAATAAAAAACGTACTTAACGAAGTGATCCAGAAAAACTATGAGTATATCAGTACTCTATGGACTCCAACCAACCCGAATTATCATATGAGAACCCCTGCATAAATTATTTTTGGTCTTTTGTAGCACAGTGTTATCGTTAGTCCAGGCGATAACGCTATTGTTTCGATATGAAAATATGATATCGTTTTCGCTATTGAAATTTCCAGGAATGACGAAAGCAAAATCGCCTAAAATTTTAAAATGGTATCATAATTTTAATTTAAGGTGATACCGTAATCGGTAATACAGGTGATAAATTTTTCACTACACTAAAAACAAACTTGTCAAATTACTATAAAAGTCCCGTAATCCTATTTTACAGATATTTGACCATTTTTCTTGTTTTTTAACAAAAAATTTTCGATCGAAATTTTAATTTTTCTTTGCAATTTTACATTTTTTTTAATAAATGTTCAAATTTCCTAAGTAATTTTACAAAAAAAATCTAGTTAAGTCACGAGAATTCCTTGTAAGTATCATCGCATCAAGCAGAGAATTCAACGTCTCATGGGTTTATGCATCACAGGAGCTCTGAGAACAACATCAGCTGAATCAATTGACACGCTACTGCACCTGATACCAATTGACATCTTTGCAAAGGGGGAGGCATATAAGTCCTGCCTTCGTCTCAAAGAGTCAAATTTATTCAGGCAACGCAATTTTGGACACAGTAACATGGACAATTTAAATGATATTGCCACCGATTACAGAGTGCCCAAACTTATTTTCGACCGGAAATACGACGTAGAATTTCCGACTTGAGAATTTTGGTCAAACTGGCAAAACCCCCCAATGAACGCTATTAACATATTCACAGACGGCTCCAAACAATCCATGGGAGTCGGTGCAGGTTTTTCAACGAGTTTGCGAGATTTAGAGAAGACTTTTATCCTTCCATTGGACTCTAGCATTTTCCAGGCCGAAATAGTTGCCATAAGCAGGGCGGCTTTACAGTTCGGTGATGAGACAAACAGAGAATTTAACATTTATGTTGACAGCCAAGCTGCTCTAAAAGCTCTTAAAAGCTTTTACATCAAGTCGAAAGTAGTTTTCGAATGCTTCGAGAACTTACAAAGTTTAGGGAGTATGAACAAGGTGAAACTAATATGGGTACCAGGTCCCATAGGTATTCAAGGAAACGAGAGAGCGGACGAGCTCGCGAAACAAGGTGCTGATGGTATTGGAATTTCTGTGCATATTGATCCACCAATCCAGAACTTCAGATCGCTACGCGACATTCAAAACACTGCAATGGCTAATAGAAAGTGGAGAGAGTTAACAACAAGTGCGATTAGTAGAAGATTGTGGGCATACTACAATCTAAGAAAAACTGAATACTTACACTCACTCACTAGATGGAACTGCCGTGTACTTACTGGAGTGCCTAATAGGTTATCATAGAAAGAAGATGGGACTTATTTCTGATGCAAGCTGTAGAAGGTGCGATGAACCTAACACTGAAGAAACGGTCGAACATATTCTTTTCCAATGTCCTGCTTTGGCCAGAACCCGACAGCACATTTTAGGCAGACATGACTTCGAGAGCTTGGAAACGGTTTCGAATGTCGACCTAAGTAAGGCAAATAGTACAATTCGCGATGACGACAAATGCGTTCTATCAGCGTCGCTGAGGAATTATTGTGGTTTCGCTATGGACCATCCGGTCTATATGAGGAGTCTTTGACTCCGCCACCTCTAACCTAACCTAACCTAACCTAACCATCATCGCATCAAAAAAGTTGTAAATTTACAAATTTTATTGGTAAAAAACTTTTAAAACTACAAAAAAAATTTACAAGAAATTCTCGTAAAATAGGAGTAAGCAAAAAAATCAAGTAAAGTCATGAGAACTCCTTGTAAATTTTATCGCGTCAAAAAAGTAGTAAGTAAGTTTACAACTAAATTGCTTGTAATTTAACAAGCTCTTTACCCATAAATTTGTAATTTTTACTAGGAACTCTCGTAAAATAGGAGATATTAAACAATTACTTAATGAGGTTTTTTTGGTAATGTGACAAGATTTTTTTTTTCAGTGCACATAAATGCTTTTCGGGAGACATTTTTCGTATAGAAAATGTTTCAGATTCACATTTTTCTTATAGAAAAAATTCAGATTCTTAGAACCTTTCCTCATAGAAAACTACCCTTTCCAACACTCAAAAAAAAAAAAATTGTCAAATTACTAGAAAAAGTCTCGTAATCACATTTTACCGTTATTTGACAGTTTTCCCCTTTTTTTAAACAAAAAAATTTCGATAAAATTTTAATTTTTTTGTAATTTTACATTTTTTTTTTGTAATTTTACTTTTTTTTGTAATTTTAAATTTTTTTTGTAATTTTAAATTTTTTTTTGATTTTACAAATTTCCAACATAATTTTACCAAAAAATCTAGTAAATTTACGAAAATTCCTTTTAAGTTTGATTGCACCATAAAAGTTATAAATTTACAATTTTATTGGTAAATAGCTTGTAAAATGTAAAAAAAGCTCGAAATATTTACTAGGAATTCTCGTGAAATAGGAGTAAGCAAAAAGTCTAGCAAAGTCATAAGAATTCATTGTAAATTTTATCGCGCCAAGAAGGTTGTAAATTTACATTTTTATAAGTAAAAATCTTGTAAAATTACAAAATTATTGTTAAAAATCTTGAAAAATTTCGAGAAGTTCTAATCAAATAGGAGGTAGCAAAAAATACACTCAAAATAATTAATCTGTTAAATATCCTGTAAAATGACTCTGTAAAATGACAAAGTTATCTGTTGAAATACAGATTTAAAAAAAATACTTTATATTTTCTTGTGATCGAAAAACAAAATTTTGTAAAATTGGAGTTACTCGTTAAAAACTCGTAATTTTCACAAAAATAAAAAAGTAAATTTACAATTTGGAAGCATTAAAGCGGGCAAATTTAACAAAATTTTGGTTTTAATAAATTATTTTTTTTTTAAATTTTAATAAATGTTTTTGAAGCGGAGAGTTGAGTTGAGTTGAGGGTGGGTTGTACAAGCCTAAAAATAGGTAAATTTTTAGGCAAGTCCATGGCGCTCAGACTTAAAATAGTCCATTGTACCGTACCCAGAAAAGAAAGATTAAGTAAGGGTGATAAAAGGTTGAGAAGAAAAAAAAGGAAGAAAAGTGCTTGCTCAGAATTTCTCAGTTGCTTTCACAAACTTGAGAAAATCAGACAAGGGAAGTCCATGGACCGTGTCCATAGACAGATTATCAGAACCCAATATCCGCAGTCTAGCCCTTGAGAACGCTGGACAACAACATACATAATGTTCAGTTGTGTCATCATCCTCAAGACAAGCCACGCATAATGGGTCTGATAAGACACCTAATCTCGTCATATGACGAGCACAGGCATTGTGTCCCGTAATTAAGCCAGTAAGTCTGCGACAGTCTATTCTACTGAGACTGAGTAGATAGTTAGCCACTTTCTTGTCTGGCTTAATTACAAAACGTTTGGTATTCTTGCATGCCAACTCATTTGACCATCTTTCCATGAAAGTTGCTTTCATATGAGAGTTGATCCAACGCATCAGCCATGTCAAGCCAATACCAATTTGAGGTTCCGGATTGTAAGGAATTGTATCAGAGCCAAGATTTGCCAAAGAGTCAGCAATCTCGTTTCCCCGTATTCCCCTATGACCCGGAACCCACAGAAGACTGACGCTATTCCCATATGAGACCTCATTGAGTCTGCGTCTACATTCCTGGACAATTTTGGATGAAGTGACTGGAGATTCAAGTGCAATGAGCGCAGCCTGGCTGTCACTGCAAATACTGATTCTCCTATTACTCCATCTGTTCCCAATTATCCAGGTCGCTACGTCCAAAATAGCAAATATTTCAGTCTGAAATACTGTAGCCATTTTCCCATAGCAATATAGCATTTGGTCGCATCGTCCAAATACCAGCCAGACCCAGAGCCATTTAAGATACTGGATCCATCCGTGTAGAAAGTATCCGTGAAATTTTCCAGTAGGTCTGCTGGGTTTCCCCAGTCTTCCCTACTCGGAAATATTACAGTAAACTTCCTACCAAACTCGATGCAAGAGGTTGTATTGTCCAAAGGCATAGAAAACATCGGACAAAGTTCCGATAGCCTATTGAACAGACGACCATGTCCCACATTGTACTCCCCATGCCATGTTCCGCTTTTGCGGAGCCGGCACAAAGATTTCATGGCTTCTCCTTGAATATGTAAGTCCAAGGGAAGCATATCTAACATAGCGTCCAGAGCTGCGCCTGGGGTGGTGCTCATGGCACCAGTAATTCCCAAGGCAGCCGCTCTTTGCAGTCCGTTTAGCTTGGATCGAATAGTTTTCACCATCGTTCTCGGCCACCAGACTACCGCCGCATACGTCACAATAGGTCTAATTACAGCTATGTACATCCAATGTTCATTAGCAGGTCTTAGACCCCATGTCTTTCCAAAAGCACGCCGACACTGCCAGAAAATCCGAAGTGCCCGTGAAACTTTTTGTTCAACATGTTTTGTCCACATTAGTTTACTATCTAGGGTAACCCCTAAATACTTAACTTCTGTGGACAGTTGAAGAGTTATGCCCTTCAACGTAGGAAGCTGAAGACCCTTATGTTTGGTTCTTCGCGTGAACAACACGAGTGTTGTCTTATTTGGATTGACAGACAATCCATGTCGATTGCACCAGTTGTCCATCAAGTCAATAACGGTCTGCATTTTCTTGCATACCAAGTTAAGTGACTTTCCGGATACTAATGCGCACACATCGTCAGCGTATGCCTGTATGTGTACACCTAGAGCTTGTATTTCAACCAAGAGTGAGTTTACCACAAAACACCACATCAAAGGAGAGAGAATACCCCCTTGGGGGCAACCTCTACTAACCTCAACCGTTACTTTTGTGCCCCACTCATCTTCAGCCGTCAACAATCTCCGGGAGAGCATAAAATGAATCCACTTGACTAGAACTGGATCCACGCCATGCAATTCAGCCGAAGTTTTCACAGAGTCGAATGTAGCATTATCAAAAGCGCCCTCAATATCAACAAAAACACCCAGAGTATAGTCTTGTTTGTCAATGCCCTTCTCAATATTGACCACAAGATCGTGAAGTGCCGACTCACAAGATCTACCACTCTGATACGCGTGTTGCTGACTATTTAGGGGGCATTCGATTAATGCTACTGACCTAATGAATTTCTCAACCATTCGCTCAAGACTTTTCAGTAGAAAGGATGATAAACTGATTGGTCTAAAACTTTTTGCCAAGGTGTAGTCCTCCTTCCCAGGTTTGGGAATAAAAACAAACTTGACATCGCACCAAGATGATGGAACATACCCATAAGCCAGGCTGGCTCTGAAGATATTTTTAAGTACCTTCACTAGGGTATCTCCACCACTCTTCAACATCATAGGATATATACCATCTGGTTAAGGGGATTTATAGTTATCAAAGGAAGATAAGGCGTACCTGATCGATTCCTCAGAAACTACCCTAGATGCTATATACCAGTTCCTACAAGTAGTATTACCAACAGGACTCTCAATAATATCTGTATTTATCGTTGTCACTTTGCATCCTCGAAAGTGAGTAGATAACAGAATATCATTGACCTCCTGTTGGTTGTTTGTGTAGGTACCATCTGGCTTTCTTAGGGAATCAAGCTTCGCTGAGCTATCTTTTTGAAAGATTTTACAGAGCCTTGCCGTATTCCTCGTACCATTTACCACCTCACAGAATGTCCTATAAGACTTAAGTTTGGCTTCCCTCACTTTTTTCTAATATTCCTTTTGCATGAGGTGGTAATTGTTCCAGTCAGCATCCTTTCGAGATTTTAAGGCTCTATTCAGAAGCTTTCTTGAACTTTTTCTCAGCTTACCAAGTTCCACGTTCCACCAAGGGACTGAGTTACCTGGTCTGCTTTTCCTTAACGGACAAACAGTCTCATAGCAGTCAGTTAAAGTTTTACCCAATTTCTCAGACTCCACTTCAACCGACCCTATACAACTAGGTATTGCGATGGGACGTAATCTTTGATGAAGTAGTTCCTCAAATCTTTTCCAATCCGCTTTTCGAGGGTTTCGGCCCTGTGGGATTGTTGGTTTATCAATCCCAAGCCTAAACTCGATGTAGCGGTGGTCCGACAAGGATACCACATCAAGAACACGCCAATTCCTTATCATTGTACTCGCCTTACTGTTAGATAAGGTAAGATCAATGACCTGTTGTCTTCGTTGAGTGACAAACGTTGGAGAATTCCCAACATTTTGAATCACCAGATTTGAAGACAAGATGAAGTCCAACAATTTGTTACCTCTAGAGTTGCACTTTGTGCTACCCCAGATGATATGCTGAGAATTGGCATCGCATCCAATAATCAACCCCAAGATGTTGGCCTCCGCGTATCGTATGACTCTAATTAACTCCTCAGAAGGCGGGGGATAAATAGAATCATAGGGCAGATAGGCAGATACAACAATAGTCTCTACCACTTTACCCTCTATGCGAAATCGCACACTAATTGCAACGACGTCTTGGCAACAAAATTGCCTCAACACCGAGCTCTCGATTGTCCTAGGGACAACCATACAGGCCCGTGGCCGCAGTGATCTTGTGTCATACAAGATTGATCCCCATCTAATCATACTTAAACCACAAACTCGTCCTTTGACTGCCCATGGTTCTTGTATTAAGATTATTTGTGGATCTGTATGCAACTTAGCATAACTACTGCATAGAAGAGCAGAAGCCGCTTTGCTGTGTTGCAAGTTTATTTGGGTGAAAGAAATGTGGATCTTCGCTGTCATGTGAGACATTGAAAAACATTTATATTACCCCTAATCCTTATCATTGCCACGGATACGGAAATAAATCCGTCCGAGGTTAAGATAAGGACGCATTCCGTATGTTGAACGAAGGACCTCCAGAGATTGTAGGTCCACTCCTACAACAAGAAGTGAGTCAGGATGACCCTCCTCCCGTTTGTAGGACCAGACCCTCCAATTTCCGGTTTCAAGTCCCTCGTTCTGCATACGTAATCGTGCGAGCACTTCATGGATCTTGGGATTACCAGGAATCCAAGTCGCTGCTCGCACTAGCCTGCGTAAGCTGCCACAATTTACGATTGTAAATGTGCAATCCTCACAGCTTGGTATAGTAGCCACAGTTTTGAAGCGGAGAAGTTTTACTCATAAAATGGATTTAACTAAAACTTTGTTAGTTTACAGAGTTTTTTTTTTTGTAAAATTTTGAACTCATAAAATGTATTTAACTAAAACTTTTTTGGTAAAATTCTTTTCGGTTTTATCAATACTTTACAGATAATTCTGTAAATTTACAGTTTTTTTATCGAAATCATTTTAAAGATTTTTCTTCGTAATATAACAAAAAATCTTGCTAGTTGGAAATCTATGGTATTTTCTGCTGGCTCAGCAGAGTATCTCTGTGATTTAACAGAGTGATAATTTTGTGTGTAGAAATAACGTGCTTTTCTTATCATTTTGCAAGGTCTTTTTTTGAGTGTACTAATATTTTGACTAACTTAGCTTTCTGATTGTGGGAGTGATAATATCAAAAAAATTTTTCTCGGGATATCATGCATTTAATGGAAAATAAAAAACAAAAACAAGCAATTTAAAAAATTTATTGCAAATCAAAAACTAGCAACTATTCATGAATGTCACACTTAAACGCAATCCTTCACTCGCACTCACTTTCGTGTTGAAAAAAAAACAGTTTGAATGTGAATTGTAACGACTTTTGTTTTGTTTTATATTTATTTATCAAACACTCATACACACCCACTCCTTAAATTTATGCACTCATACAATAAAACAAAAAAAAAACACTTACAAATAGTCGTGTATACTTTTAGGGATAAAAATGTTAGCAAATAACTATAAAAACAAGAAAACTCCTCATCATATGAATAACATAGCATTTGAAAGCTCATCTCAGAATCATACAGTTTATGGTTTGTTACTATACACAAGTTTACAACTTTAACACCTGATTCTATTTAAAGTTTTTCCAATTGTTTGTTATATTGCCAAGGATGATGATGATGACGATGACGATGATTGTTCTAAGCACTTGTGCCTGCCATGCATGCTGGCTTCCATATGAACCAACTTAATGTTTGTTGCAGTTAGGGAATATTACAGGCAATTTGCCTGTAAGTTTTTCTATAGTAGTTGTTTATATATTTTTTTATTGCTTCTGTTTACTACCAACACACTAGCAGCGCTGCAGCAACTACAAAACTCATATTGTTGAGTTATAATGTTGCAAAGGAACCAAACAGTAGATCACCCATATGTGCATAATTGTTTTTTTTTTTGGTGACATGACATAATCCCCACGGACATAATCCCCATTTCCGTTATGGGGATTATGACCAAATTAATTTTGGTCATAATCCCCATAATAGTAGTGGGGACTATAACCGAAAATTATTTGGACATAATCTCAATAAAAAACGGACATAATTCCCAGATTTATGGGGATAATGACCACGCAACAAATGGTCATAATCCCCATGATGGGGATTATGTCTTCTATACTAGTTGGTCATAATCCCCAAAATTAAAAAAAAAAAATTTTTTACTTAAAAGTTTTTCTGCGTAGCCGGCCTTCGGCCGGGCTTAGGGATTACAAACTCCATGCATTAAACCAGAGGTAACCAAAACTCTCAATAAATGAAATGCGTCTGTATTGGATAAGATAATATTGCCCAGCAAACAAAAAACTAAGCATTAGAAATGTTATGAATTTTACTTTTAAAACAGTGATGCCCAAAAAATTTTTGGTTGTGAGTAAGAGAGAAAAAACAAATTGAGAGAAATTATTATTAAATTATTAAATAAATTAAATAATTATTAAATTTTTCTTTAATAGAAGAATCCACCGAATTTCCTATTTCGGCAATACGCCTCGCCACAGTTTGGGGTGACAAGGGAATTGACTTTATGAAATCTGTTCTATAATTTAATGTTTGAAAAGTTTTTTGTAAAATATTTTTTGCTAGCATTCCATCTATAAATGGTCTGCCTTGCTGAGCGATTTCCAAGCTTATTTGGCTTGAAATCTCCATTTTTAATTTTTTATTTTGCAAAATTTCATTATTTTGCTCTTCTTGCAGAACCCATTCTTTAATTTTTTGCATATAAAAGTTTTTTTGCTCAAGAAAAAACATTTTCCTTTTTTTCCTCTTTTAAATAATTTATTTCATTGTGAAAAAGGTCAAAATGCCTTTTAATTGAAAATGTTTTCTTTGTTTTAAATGTTTGGTAACATGCATTGCATGTTACCAAAAGCATTTTTAATGGCAAAACAAAAATTTCTGTCTTCCATTATACTATTTTGTTTGCTGGTTTATTTTGAAATTAAATCAAAGCTGAAAAAACAATAAAGCTGAAAAAAAAGCAGTAAGCATCCGCACATGTATACTCGTTAACACTCAATTAACGACTGAAATCAAACAGAAATAGAAGAGAACAAGCGTCGGTGTGAGTTTTTTTATTGTTGTTGTGGCACAATTGTGTATAGAAAATGAATTTTTGGATTTCACTGCATTAAACCCACCCTCTCTGCAGAAAACGGGGATCATGACCAAAATTGCTTTGGACTTACTCCCCATAATGTGAATGGGGGTTATGACCGAAAAAAGTTCGGTCGTAATCCCAACAAGGAACGGACATCATCCCCATTGGGATTGGGACCGTTTTGGAAACGGTCATGGTCCCCACAACTATTATGGGGATTATGACCGTAATGAATTCAGTCATAATCCCCATTTCCGTTATGGGGGTAATGTCCGTGGGGATTATGTCCTGTCACCGTTTTTTTTATCGCTCCCCGCTCATTTTAGTTTGAGTTGGGAGTAAAAAATAATATATGTCCGGAAATTGGACTTCTAGGCTGCAAACAGGCCAAGCGGTTTGAACTTTTGACCTCAAAAATGGGCTTAAATCATATACAGATTAATTTGGCTGTAACTCTTAAAATAAAAGCTTTTTGCAATTTACTTTTATAACAACTTTTTTAAAGAACCAAAATGCATATATTTTTCACTCATACTGTTTTGACATAAATATGTCCGATCGCATTGTTTTGAGCGATTAAAGTCGAAATTTAGGTGAGAACTTTTTTTAAAAAATTAACTTAAATTTTTAAATTGGGGAAAACTTGGGCTCTTTTCACAATTTAATAGGTCATTGAATGTAGTTATCCAAAAAAAAAAAATTTTGAAAAATTCCCAAAATCCTACTCTGAACCACAATTTTTTAACCTCCAACCACGTTATGGGGGTATACTCACTTTGTACACTCAAAAAAAAAAGTTTGTAAAATGACATAAAATCCCCGTGATTTTACGGGGCAGGTTTTGTAAAATATGTACTAGCAAGAATCCCCGTAAAGTTACGGGGATAATTTGTAAATTGATTTAACAAAAGAAAATGTAAATTTACAATTTTTTTTGTAAAATATAATCTTCGAGGTGAAAATTTTTTTTGTAAATTTGCAAAAAATTTGGTAAATTTACAAAACAAAATTGTAAACTTACAGAAAAAGGTTGTTATTTTACAAGGAAAAATAGAAAATGAAAAAAATAAATTGTAGATTAACAAATTATTTGGTTAAACTACCGTTTTTTATGCAAAAAACTTGTATATTTGCAATAAAAAGTGGTAAATTTACAATTTTTATTGTATTTGTACCATTTTTCCTTATTTTTTTTGCCGTAAAAACCGTAGTTTAACCATAAAATTTGTAAATTTACAATATTGTTTTTGTATTTTCTATTTCATTTTTGTAAAATTACAACTTTTTTCGTAAGTATACAATTTTGTTTTTTAAATTTTCATATTTGTTTTGTAAATTTACAAAAAATTGGTTTATTTACATATTGGTTTTGTAAATTTAAAGGTTTTTTCCATTTTTTTTTCGACATTTCGTTTTTCTTAAGTAGAACATATGAGAATTGCGAAGGAGGCTACACAAGAAATTTCTTATATTTTCAGGAAAAATTAGTCAAAAAAAAACATTTTTTTTTTTAATTTTTAATTATTTTCACAAGTATTTTTAAAAAATCGTAAAATTTTTTTTTGGATATTGTAGATTGGATGTTTAAGAACCAGTTAAAATAAGAAAAAATTGATTTTTCATAATTGGCAGCTTTCTATTGACATTTTAGGTACCAAATTTAAAAAAAAAAATTACCAAAAAAATATGGTAAAATCACCAAAAAAAATGGTAATTTTTTCTATGCATGGAAAAACCTATAACGGTTAGACCGATTTGGTTATAACGGTTAGACCGATTTGGTTATAGTCCGCAAAAGATTTTTAAGGAAAGCAAAGTTGTCCACGCCTACTTTTACGCTCACTTTTCCCGATATATATTTTAAATCATGGCTGGATCAATTTGTCTAATTTTGTTTTTAATGTTCGTCATAGGACAACTAAGGAATTTCGGAAAGAACAATTTTCCATTTCTACGCCCACTTATGAATGAATGGACCGAGTTGGTTAAATTCAAATAATGTTTTTACGGTAAGAAAAGTTGTCCACCCACTCTTTTTTTCGATATATATAAAATTTGCTCTATAGAAAAATAAAATATAAAAAAAAATAAAATGTAGTTCGTTGGTAATCGCATCGCTGGCAGATTTGGATAATATTTTTTTTTAAATGTTCGTCTTATTTCTTTTTTATATGTTCGTCTTAGGTGTTCTCGGAAAACAAATAAATCACGCCCATTTTAGCGCCTCCCTTTTTGGATACATCTAAAATCGGAGAACGGCTAGGCCAATTTGGCTATTAATAGTATTTTTTGACGTTTGTGATAGTACAACTAAGATTTTTACGGAAAGAAAATTGTCCACTCCCAATTTTTTTTAATAAATCTAAAATTGGAAAACGACTGGCCTGATTTGGTATTTTTTTTTAATGATCTTCATAGTCCAAGTAAGAATTTTACGGAAATAATTATTGTCCTCCCCCACTTCAAAGCCCACATTTTTCAATATCCATAAAATTTGCAACTCTTGAGAACGCCTGGACCGATTTGGCTAATTTTTTTTTTAAATGTTCGTAATAGTTTATACGGTTGTTCGGAAAGAAAAATTGATACATCTAAAATTCAGATTTAATTCGATCTATTAAAAAAAATATTTCTTGATATATTTCGCTTAAAATTGGTTCAAATGATTTTAAATCCTTGGGTATTGTTAACAGATGTACAAGTATAACTTACCACACAAATTTTAACGCCCACTTTTGTCTTAATATGTCGACTACTAACGACCGGACCGAGTTTTATATGTTAGTAGTAGTTCTAATTAGGTTTTGAGGATAAATGAGAAATTATGTATAAATGAGAAAAGTGACCCGGAAAAATTAAAAATTCTGGAAAACTTTAAGGGTTTGTTTGAACTCAAGACAATTGCTCACGATAAGAACGAATGATATGCTTAATTTATTTTTGTGTTGTTCGTAATGAACCAAAGAAGTTTTAAATTTGTACAGTTCGCAAAGTCGATGATATGATAATTTTTTCTTAGTTTCTGAAATATAATTTAAAGATAATTGATCTGCCTAATCGGGTCTTTAAAACCACGCCCACAAATGTTTCTAAGCCAAGAAATTCACATATTTGAAGAGAGACGAAATATAACACTGGTCTTATATTTGGGCCAGCAACGCGGACCGGGCCAGCTAGTTCAAAATAATTTATTGAAATTTTAGAGTTGTCTTCAAAGAGTTTTAATAAAGATTGGAAGACAGCAAAAAAAAATCAAAAACCGCTGAATATATTAATTGTCATAATCCCACGATCTACACTCAAAAAAAAAAGTTTGTAAAATTACAAGTAAAAGGCCTTGTAATTCTATTTTACTAATATTTTTGTCTTTTTACAAAAATTGTTGTATATTTAGTAAAACGAATACTACAGTTTGCTTTGTAATTTTACTACTATACGGTGGTAAATTTATTTTACAAATTTTTAAGGTAAATTTACAAAAAAGTGAATTATTTTACAAATTAAAAAAATATCACAAGGAGTTTAGTTTTTTTACACAGGAAAACTGTAATTGTACAACAAAATTTTACTTCATGTTATTTAGTCTTTCTACCAAAAAAAATGTTTTATTACAAAAATTTTTTTTTTAAGATTTTTAAATCGTTTACAAGGTTTTCAGTTTTTAAACACAAAAAAATGTGATTAAACAAAAAATATGTATTGAAAAGTACAAAATTCCAATGAAATTTTACCAAACTTATTTTATTACTAGAATTAATTTTGTTTTATAAAAAAAAATTATTCAACAATAGGACACGCAGAAATTTTCTAAGTTCAGATTTTTTTGCGTTTTGGAGTAAAAAATTTAGTTAAAAATCATTTTTTATTAATAAAAAAATTCATGACAAAAAATTTCGGAAATTTTTTAAGTTTCGGACACAAACATTTTTCAACTAATTGTAAGCTTAAGCAAAAAAATTTAATTGTTACACCATTTTTTTGGTAATTTGCGTTAAGTAAAATACCACAATTTTTATGTGTTTCTACTATATAATTGTTCTAGTTTTTTTTTGTATTTTTATCATTTTTTTGGTAATTTTACCATATTTGTTTGGTATTTTTATACCCTCCACTCTAGTGATAGAGGGTATATATAAGTTTGTCATTCCGTTTGTAACACCTCGAAATATTGGTCTAGGACCCCACAAAGTATATATATTCATGATCCTCGATCGATTTTAAGACGATCTAGCGATGTCCGTCCGTCCGTCCGTCCGTCCGTCCGTCCGTCCGTCTGTCCGTCTGTCTGTCTGTCTGTCTGTCTGTTGAAAACACGCTAACTTTTGAAAGACTTTACGGAGGCTCCTGAAGTTTGGCATATATGTTGGACATTTACCTGGTCAGGTTGGTATTGCAATCCAGCGATATCGGTCCAGTGGTTCAAAAGTTATAAGCAAGTGAGTGAATTTCGGCAATGGATTTTCTGGAATTTACGAGATAAAACACACTGTAACTATCGAACGGCAATTCTGAGGGTGCTGAAGTGTGGCATATATATTTACCGTTCCTCTGTTCCGGTTCGTTTTAAATTTCAGCCAAATCGGTCCGGCGGTTCAAAAGTTATTAGCAAAACCGTAAATTTCAGATTAGTTCACCTTAAATTCACGTGTTGAAAACCCGTTAAACATGTTTTAAAAACATTTGTAAGTCAGAAAAATATTTTAAAAGGTATTTTTGTCACACAAAAATATTTTTACACTAAACCAAAAAAAAAAATACACTTAAAAAAAAAGTTTACACTCAAAAAAAATTTTACACTCAAAAAAAAATTGGTAAATTATTTTTTTTTTTTTTTCAAAAATTAACAAAAAAAGTTTTTTTACACTAAAACAAAAAAAAAAAAAAAAATACACTCAAAAAAAATTTTACACTCAAAAAAAAAATTAGTATTTTTTTTTTTTCAAAAATTAATAAAAAAAAGTTTTTTTACAGAAAATAAAATATTTCTAACCAAAAAAAGTTTACACTTAAAAAAAAAAATTTTACACTCAAAAAAAAATTGGTAAATTATTTTTTTTATTTTTCAAAAATTAACAAAAAAAGTTTTTTTACACTAAAACAAAAAAAAAATACACTCAAAAAAAATTTTACACTCAAAAAAAAAAATTAGTAATTTTTTTTTTTTTCAAAAATTAATAAAAAAAAGTTTTTTTACAGAAAGTAAAATATTTCTAACCAAAAATGTTATTTTTTTCACGTTAGAAAATTTACTATCACTTAAAAAGGGCATTGTGGAGGGTATTCATAGATTCGGCCAAGTCGAATTTAACTTTTCTACTTGTTTTTTTTTAATTTGGCACCTTAAATGTCAATAAAAAGCTGCCAATTATGAAAAATAAAGTTTTTCTTATTTTAACAGGTACTTAAACATCCAATCTACAATATCCAACATTTTTTTCCCCGATTTTTTGAACATACTTGAAAATAATTAAAAATTAAAAAAAAAAAATTGTTATTTTTTGACTAATTTTTCCTGAAAATAAGAAATTTCTTGTGTAGCCTCCTTCGCAATTCTCATATGTTCTACTTAAGAAAAACGAAATGTCGAAAAAAATAAAAAAGTGCAGTGTTATACCTTAAAAAGTTTGTTAAAAGAGTTCAAGTGAAAAAAAAATCATTTCATGTTGTTGAAGTGCCACTCCAGCTGCCGAAGAAGGAAAAATAAGATGCACCAATGAAAAAAAAAACCTTTAAATTTACAAAACAAATAAACAATTTTTTTTGTAAATTTACAAAACAAAAATGAAAATTTTAAAAACAACACTTGTATACTTACAGTAAAAATTTGTATTTTTACAAAAATGAAGTAGAAAATACAAAATCAATATTGTAAATTTACAAATTATTTGGTTAAATTACTCTTTTTTACGGCAAAAAATAAGATAAAATGGTATATTTACAATATAAATTGTAAATTTACCACTTTTTATTGTAAATATAAAAGTTTTTTGCCAACAGTAGTTTAACCAACAACTTGTAAATTTACAATTTTGTTATTTGATTTTCTACTTTATTTTGTAAATTTACAACTTTTTTTGTAAGTTTACACTTTGTTTTGTAAATTTTAATTTTTTTTTTTGCAAATTTACAATTTTTACTGTAAATATACGTGTTTTTCAATATTTTTTTGCGGTAAGAACAGTAGTTTAACCAAATAATTTGTTAATCTACAATTATTTTTTTCATTTTCTATTTTTTCTTTGTAAAATAACAACCTTTTTCTGTAAGTTTCCAATTTTGTTTTGTAAATTTACCAAATTTTTTGTAAATTTCCAAAAAAAATTTCACCTCGAAGTTAATATTTTACAAAAAAAATTGTAAATTTACACATTTTTTTGTTAAATCAATTTACAAATTATCCCCGTAACATTACGGGGATTCTTGCTAGTACATATTTTACAAAACCTGCCCCATAAAATCACGGGGATCTTACGTCATTTTACAAACTTTTTTTTTTGAGTGTACTTAAGTTAAAAATTTAACAAATATTAAGGTTACCACGAAAAATTTAAAAAAAAAATCAAATAAAAAATTTTAAGAAAAGATTGACAATAAAAAATCATAATATGCTTTAAGAAATATTAAAAAAAAAACAAAAATTAAAAAAAAAAAAAAATTGGACCATTTTTGAAGAAGTTATGATAAAAATGCGGAAAACGATATTTATTTTCTGAAAATTCAATATCTCTTGAACGGGCAATCTCAAAAATTTTAAAATTAACTTTTATAAAGCTTTTAATGACTTTTAAAAATATGTAAAAATAATTAAAAAATCTAAAATAAAAATTTTTCAAAGTGTCCGATTTGGCACTGAATACCCCATATATATTTAGAGAAATCCTAGACAGATGCTTCGGTGCGTAACACACGGAATTACAAAGTGAGTATTCGTCGATATTGAGGTTGAATATTAAAAAAATTAGATTCAGAGCAGTACTTTGGAATTTTTTCATGGAAGGGTCGATATATTTTTGCAAAAAAAAAAAAAAATTGGAAAACTACATTCAATATCCTATTAAATTATATTATGAGCTCAAATTTTCCCCAATTTAAAAATTTACTAGAATTTTAAAAAAAAAGTTCTGACCCAAATTTCGACTTACTTAAAACGACCGCTTAAAACACCGCGATCGAACATATTTAGGTCAAAACACTATGAGAAAAAAATCTTTATATTTTGATTCTACAAAAAAATTGTTATGAAAGTTAGTTGCGAAAAACTTTAATTGTAAGAGTTACACCCAAATTAATCTATTAAGGTTTTTTACCCCATTTTTGAGGTCAAATGTTAAACCGCTTGGCCTGTTTGCAACCTAGAAGTCCAATTTCTGGACATATATTATTTTTTACTCCAAACCCAACCGAAAATGAGCGGGGAGCGATAAGAAATTCACTTTTGCACATCCCATACATTTTATGGGTGCTCTACCAAACAGGTAAATATATCAAACAATGATACTGAAACAGTATTTTGAAAATATGTATTTTTTGAAGTTATCCTATAAGACGACGAAATGCCAATTCTAGTAATCTTGGAGATTCCAACAGTTATCCATCCGATAGTCCTTTTAAAGGCAAAATGCAGAGCATAGGCATAACCTCGAAAAAAGGGGATCAATAACACTCAAAAAACATTGTCAAATTACTAGAAAAAGTCTCGTAATCCCATTTTACCAATATAATACAGTTTTCCTTGTTTCTTAACAAATAATTTTCGATCGAAATTTACATTTTTTTTGTATTTTTACAGTTTTTCTTGTAATTTTACAAATTTCCAAGGCTTTTTATCAAAAAAATCTAGTAAATTTACGAGAATTTCTTGTAAGTCTTATTTTGCCAAGAAAGTTGTAAATTTACCAAATTTTTGGTAAAAAAACTTGTAAAATTACAAAAAAAGCTCGTAATGTATCTGCCAATCTTGTAACACCTTCTAATAACCAAATGGTATCTACCTTTATGGACCGCTTTAATAGCACAGGTATTGAAAGTCTCAATTGTGACATTGTGAATTGCGATTATATTAGTCATATTATAAAATCCAGCTCAAACAAAAATTCATGCGGCATGGATGGAATCAAAATGATTCTTTTAAAATAATCTCCAAAAAATGTTATCAATTACCTTACATATATTTTCAATTGTTGTATTAAACTTTTTAAACATTATTTTCCGTCCTCTTGGAAAAGAGCCAAGGTAATTCCAATTCTCAAAAGCGGAAAACCGACATGCATGGTAAATACTTACAGACCTATCAGTTTACTGAGCTGCACAGGGAAAATTTTCGAAAAGGTCATCCGAGATTAGGTTAGGTTAGTCTGGCATGCTGGTATAATCTATAAATTAGAAAATTTTGGGTTTCCTTTAAACCTTGTCAAACTTATAAAAAGTTTTTTAGAAAATCGTTATTTTTGTGTATCCATAAATAACGTTTTTTTTCGCACAATATTCTTATTCCTGCGGGAGTCCCTCAGGGGATTGTAATAGACCCACTTCTTTATATTATATTTTGCGCAGATTTCCCACGTTTAGAAAATTGCAGTTATTCGTTATATGCTGATGATGTGGGAGTTTTTTGATCAGATAATTCTCCACAAATAATAATCACAAATCTACAAAATGCTTTGGAAAAATACACGATTTTATGCATAAATGGAAAATAAAGCTAAACGCAAACAAAACTGATTCCATCTTTTTCACGAGAGAGAGAAAATAGTACAAATATGTCAACATAAACTTTTGAGGATGATGTTGAAGTTACCATGGGATTACTCCACAAATAGATTACATAGTCAGTCAAACATTAAACTATTGTCAGCTAATCAACGACAAATTTAATAATCGCTGTAGTTTTTCGGATAATCCGTTAATTACAGGGTTAATCGTGTAAATATTACCATTTATTCCATTAAAAATTTAATAATTATTAATTTATTTATATAAATGTTAAATTTCTTTTCTATTATATACCTCAAAAGTATATATCGTAAATATGAACATTTCCATTTAACTTTTGATTTCAAGGTTTAAAAAATATTAAAAATTTTTTTGAAGGCACATCAAAATCGTTTAGTACGCTTATAAACGTGCATTTAGTAAGTTCAAATCCGTTCGCGTGAAGAACTTTCAGCTGACGGCGCGAAAGTTATGGCGGTTTAAAGATTTTAATTGAAAACAAAAAATCTCAAAATTACAATTGTTATTAGAATATAACAAACTCAACGTTAATTAATGTTTCATACTATTCCCAATAAAAACCGGATAAATTACGTCCATTAACGTGGTTATACAATCAGATTTTTACGTTAAAAGTTTGGGAACAACTCTATTTGGCTGGCATTGCTCCAAATTTATTTAATTTTTTTTTTAAGTAGCCATTTTTAAGGAGAATCCAACAAAAAAAAAAATCAAGGATCGGCGAGAAATATTTCGCGAGATATATCGCTATAAAGTTAAAAGCGAAATCGCTTATATCTCGGCTTGTAATGGTCCGATCGGAATAAATAGGGTATTGTTAGAAAGGTAATTTTAATACCCATTAAACTTTCCAAATTTCATTAAAATCGGTTAACCCGTTGCGAGCCAAATCAAGTTTTTCTAAAAGAAAAAAAAAATTAAATTTTAAAATGTGTATATCTACATAGTATTAAAGCCAAGGAAATAAACTTTAATTTGAAACCAGTCTCGACCCCGTAGCTCTTCTAGGAACAAAGTTATTAAGGTTCAAAATTAGGAAGATTTTTATGTGAAATTTTTTTTTGTCTTAAAAGTTTTTCTGCGTAGCCGGCCTTCGGCCGGGCTTAGGGATTACAAACTCCATGCATTAAACCCACCCTCTCCGCAAAATAAAGGGATTATGACCGAAATTGTTTTGGACTTAGTCCCCATAATATGAGTGGGGTTTATGACCGGTTAAAATCAGTGCTAAATTCGCTACTTTATGGGGGGCTCACTCTCTTTGCAAAATTAAGTTTTTTTTGTTAATATTTTAAAGAATTTATTGTATGTATTGCAATTAAATAAAAATAAAATAAATTAACATACATTAAAAAAATAATACACAATAAAAAAAATCCCGCTTAACTTTGAACCTTAATAACTTCGTTCCTAGAAGAGCTACGGGGTCGAGACTGGTTCCAAATGAAAGCTTATTTCCTTGGCTTTATTACTATGTAAAAAAACTATGGTACTATATATGTGTTGTTTTTAGATACATACATTTTAATTTTTTTAACGTTTTTTTTTTTAGAAAAACTTGATTTGGCTCGGAACAGGTTAACCGATTTTAATGAAATATGGATAGTTTAATAGGTATTAATATTACCTTTCCAACGATACCCTATTTATTCCGATCGGACCATTACAAAGGGAGATATAAGCGATTTCGCTTTTAACTTTAAAGCGATATATCTCGCGAAATATTTCTCGCCGATCCTTGATTTTTTTTTGTTGGAATCTGCTTGATGAGATCTATCAATGGTATTAGTTTTAAGACGTTTGGAAAAATGCCAGTATAGAGTATAGCTAACCTGACCAACTGTTTTTGACTGAAAAGCGGGATGGAAAAGTTGAAAAAGCGGGATTTTAACCTAAAAAGCGGGACTTTTTATCCCCCTTTATTAGCAATAGGGGATATATATTAGTTTGTCATTCCGTTTGTAACTGATCAGAAATAGGTCCTAGGACCCATAAAGTATATAAATTAACGACTTTATCGAATCTTTCTGACTGTATGTCTGTTGAAAATATACTTGCTTTCGAAAGATAACTCTGAAGCATATGAAGCTTTATATTTCAAACGTACCACGAAAAAAATGTTGGTGGATCAAAGTCATATTTACGGAGCTTATTGCCTTATATGGAACTAAAAAAATCGTGGAACAAAAGTTTGACCTTTTCGGAAAAATGAGCGAGATAGGCGTGGTCAAACATGGCAAAATTAAGCAATTTGCTTTAAAAATTTTTTTCTACATTTATCGAAAAACATTTAGTAGTAACTTATAGTTTTGTTTGGGACTGCCATTATTTGTCTTTGGACAAAACTCGCAACTATGTCTGAGTTTTAAAAATTTAGCCTAAAAATCGATGTAGCAAAAACATGCCAATGTTATTTTTTTTTTAATTAAATGAAAGTTCATTAAATTATTTAGAAAATGTCAAATTTTTAGAAGGCAGTTATTGTTTGTTTTCGAGAACAATGATTTTGAACTTCAAAGTTTCGTGAAATTTGATAAAATTGAGCAATTTTTGCATGACATCGATTTTTTATTTAGTTTTTCTACAGAAACTCAACAATTCTAAAGTTTCCGAAACAAATCTATATATTTAAATGAAAGTTATTTACCGAAACCGGTATAGGAATACCAGAAATGTCTATAGCTTTCAGAAATTAAAATTTTTCTTCTACATTTTTCAGCTCAAACCCTTATAACAAATAGAATTAGAGCCTGTGCTCGATCTGTACTGACAGAAAAATCAACAAAAAGAAAGTTCATTATATTCTTTACAAAATGTCAAAATTTCAGAGAGCAGTTACTTTTTGTTTTTGAGAAAAATGACTTTAAAGATTAAACTCATTTTCCCGAAAACAAAAAAATTCTGATCACTGTAAATTTAAAATTTTGTAGAGAATTCAATTCAATAAAAAATATTTTTATCCAAAATTTGAACAATTCAGAACCAGTTCTGATATCCCGATACAAAACTATTTAATAAATGTATTTTGGAATCATTTTTCTTTAAAACAAAAATTAATAGCTCTTTGAATTTAATGAACTTAAAAAATAAAATGGCGTGTTTTTTCTACATCAATTTTAAGGTTTAATTTGGAAAATTTAGACATAGTTCAGAATTTTTTCCAGAAACAAATAATGCAGAATTGTTGAATTTTCAAATTAAGGAGAAAAAATGATTTAAAAAAACAAAATATTTTTTTTTTTTCAAAAATAAACATTTAAAAAGATTTTGGAAATTTTTTCGAATTTCAACACAATTTTAGAAGTAATTTCCTTTACATTATTTTAACACGGTAAAAAATTCTAAATCTATGATAAAAATAAATTTAAAAAAACTACAGAACAATCATACTCAAAATATTGTTTGAAAAATTATAAATTGCACTTTACTATTCTAAAAGTCAAAAAGCGGGATAAAGCGGGACTTTTGCTTATAAAGCGGGATAGAAAATCAAGGCGGGATGAGACTTCAAAAAGCGGGATAATCCCGCCAAAAGCGGGATGGTTGGTCAGGTTAAGTATAGCCAAAGTTTGTTTAAAAAAGTTGCTCTCTTAATGCTTGATATGCAATTTACGCGAAATTTAACGACGATGGACCAAATTAAAGGTCATATTCGGATATAGCACCCTCAAATTAGTTAAGAAACTTGTGCATTATGCAAAATTGTGAATTATTAAAAGTGATGCAATTTCTGATTAATGAAATTTTGAGAGATGCATTAAATCCACAATCTTCAAAATTTATTAATGCCGTTTAGTTTAGCAATTGCCATTTATAGAAATTAATTTTTGTTAGCGGTTTTGGTGTGCCCTGTCGGTTTATCTGGAGACAAAATTGGGGCGTTTTCAGCGTACAGTTACATTAAGTCCCATTTTTTGCATACGATCCATAATACGCATTACAAACCATCGTCTGACGGGTATATTTTAAATCTAAATTCTTTTCGCGTGAAAATACAAGCAAAAGTTTAAAATCGTGAAATGAAGGGGCCCCCGTAGGCTAGTTGGTAGCGTGCTAGCCTTTCAACGTGGAGGTCGTGGGTTCGATTCCCGCCAGAACCCTTGGTTTTTTTCGCTACAACGAGACGACGGTCATTGTTACCAGTTCTCGGTTAGGGTGAATTTATTAAAAATGAGTTGTAAATAAATGGAAAGAATAAATAAAAATATTTGATCAAGTGATCAAAACTATTATTATATTATATATATATTATATAAATCGTGAAATGTCAGATTTTTGCAAAATTTTTGCTAATCAAAATTTTAACACGCTATATCGATTTTATTATAAAAAATCAAAAAATATTTGGATCACGCGATGTGCTGGCCACTTTAAAGTAATATTGCGAATGTGCCTCGCAAAAAAGTGGATTTTTGATGACATTCACGTTTTGTCTCTCAACTTTTGTCTAGCTAGTACTCCGCTCCTATTGCCGGCACATTCATGAGACCGGTTTTAAACTGTAGGGAATTACGACAGCTATCATTCTTCGTATTAGCTTTCGAAAAATATGAAGCGGCGCAAATTTCCTGATCAAAAAACGGCGAAAAATTGAAAATGTAGAAATTTTAACTTCAAACCGTTACCACCAAATAACTTTTTTATTATTGATGGCACAACAAATTCATAAATACATCTTTTTTGAACAAATATAGGGACCATATATTTTAAATCTTCGGAGAATACATTGGATGGCGCAAGTACAATAGGCCAAAGAGTACATAATTTTTATGAAATTTCAATCGACTTTTCCACATTTCGGAAGTTTGATTGTCGCTAACTACCGCAAATTAAGATTTTTGGCCTTACGTGTTTGTAAGCTAATTGCATTAGAAGTTCTTTATGCATTTCTATCAGTAGATAGCCATTTGAATGCAATTAAAAAAAGTTTATGCCAAAAAACCAAAATTTCAATGAAATGAAAAGTTAAATGGAAATGTCCATATCGGGCAAAACGCGTCAACGGTCAAATTGGCAGAGTTATAGGGTTGGGAAGTTTTGATGTTTTTGTAAAGAACATATTTTGACGAATTTTAATTAACATTTTGATGAAATAAAAATTATAATTTAAAAAATAATTTTTAAAGTATTTTGCACGGCCTTTAAAATGGCATTTGTTGTTTATTTGATAAAAATAAATTTGACCTTAAAATTCAAGGTTAGACTATTAAATTGTAATTATCTTATAAGGGTCGCACTTTTAGATTTTTTTCACTAAGTCTATTAGAAAGCTTGACATTTTTTTAAATTTCGGTTTTTAAAAAAAGAATGGTATGTATGATTCTTTATGAGAAAGTATATAACACTGAAACTGCACTAAAATCGCTTTGATCTGTATATAATAACAATAACAAAAATCAATGCTTAGATAAAGTGTTTGTTGTAAACACACACAACAAAAGTTGTACGCATAAAAAATAAAGAAATTAGTGCAGTTTGAGTGCTATGTACTCCTTAAAAAATTGATTTCTCATAAAGTATCATACATACCATTTTTTTTTAAGAAACCGAAATTATAAAAAATATCAGGCTTTCTAAAAGATTTAATGAAAAAAATCTAAAAGTGCGACCCTTATAAGACAGTTACAATTTAATATTTTTAACCTTGAATTTTAAGGTAAATTTTTTTTTTTCAAAAAAAAAAAACACACATGCCATTTTAAAAGCCATCAAAAATGTTTTAAAAGTCGTTGTTCAAATTTTAATTTTTATTTCATTAAAATGTTAATTACAATTCACCAAAATCTGTTCTTTTCAAAAACACCAAAACTTTCCAACCCTATAACTCCGCAAATATTTCATCGAAAAAATTCATATCTATAATTTAGACTACCTACCATTATCCTAATATTTTGACAAAATTATACTCAAATCGGACAAAATTTGTTTTTTGGTGTGGACCGTTGACGCGCTTTGCCCTATATGTATTTTTTATTTTTATAAATTCGAAGGTTTTTAATAGTAGAATTTTTCTTCGTAAACTAAAATTAATTTAGTCATTAAGGCTCTTTCCACTCTGTGTAATTATAATGTTATAGAATTAAGGAATACCATTTCTGTAAATTGAGCGATCTACCAAAAAAAATTATGTACACTATTTTACTACTTCAATAAAGACAATTTCAATTAAAAAAAGGAATTCTCATAAAATAGGAGGTAGCAAAAATCTAGTAAAGTTACGAAACCTCCTTGTAAGTTTTATCGCTTCAAAAAAAAAATGTAAATTTACAATTTTTTTGGTAAAAAGCTCGTAAAATTACAAAACTATTGGTAAAGAGCTTGTAAAATAACAAGGATTTACTGTCAAATAGGAGGTAGCAAAAAAAAAAAAAGTTCTATTACATAGTGTTTATATTAAAAGATTTTAAAATTACCACAAAGGATTTTTCGACGCGTTCTAAAATGGATTCTTTAAAAATTTGGAAAATCTAAAAAAAACAATGTCTCCAATTTTACATGGAAGGACCCATCCGATAAACCATTTATCGGATGAAAAGGTTATAGTCAATGATATAGGATTTCAAAACATTAATCTTGAGTTAGAAAGTGCCAAAATTCAACACTTCGAGATAGAAAGGGTTTATAGAGTTCCACCATTTCCCCCTGGAGCCGCCTCTGAATGTTAAATCATATTGCCTAATAAAATGTTCAATAAAAACTACTTTACTTCACAATCACTGTTTGAATAAAACTCCAGTGCATCATCTAGAGTTTAAAAAATATATTTCAATACAAATTGTATTCAAATCAGTGATACGCATTTTTGTAATTCCTATTCCCGCGGGAATAGGCGCTGCTTGTGCGCTGTCAACACACATACACTATAAAATTCTGTTGCTTAAGCAAATTTGTTGACTTTTCGCTTGCTTCTACCCACACAAGCATAAATGTTATAGTATGTGTCTGCGTATCGCTGATTCAAATGTACATGTTTAGTCATTTTGTTTGTTGTGAGTTTTATGATTTTTCACATGGGAGAAAACTCAACAGCTCTAAATAACTTGAAGTTTTGAATGGATGTTTTCACTTTTTATGTTCAGTTTGTTTAAGTAACAACTATATCGCAATAAACTATTTAAAAAAAAAAACAAAAGTAACATTTATATGTGCGATTTTTTAATATACAATATGAATGGGTTAGTAAAATATATCGTCGAACTATATTCAATAAATGCCAACTCGAAAAAGCTTACTGTTCAGGAGAGCTAAAAAACTAGTTATTTCGCATATTATTGTAAAAATTAACAATGTACCTTCCATAACATGGTTTAAATATTCTAAATAATTTTTACCTATGCCAAAAATTTTATATTTTGCACTTGTTTGCGTATTTTTGAGAGATGGCATTTATTACTACATCAAAAAACAAATATTTTTTTAGAGTTGGCATATTTTGTCGGAAAATAAAAAAAAAAAATTTTTTGAAAAAATTTTTATAATTTTTTTTTTTTTGGTTTTTGTTATCCTTAGTACAATAATTGCAAAAACTGAAAAAAAAATTTTAAATTTTTGCATATTTTTAAAAGTTATTAGCTCGGAAAGCCTTTTAATCTCAGGGTGGTCAATTTTGGGACTCTGTAACTCACGCTGTATTGTATTAGGGTCACTCCAAACTAGCTATTGTGAAAGCTTACATCATTGACTTAATTTGCCCCACTCATAATGTTTCAATCTGACAAATAGTTTGAAAGTTACGTATAGGTATATAAGCATTTTTTTTTTTTGCAAACACTATTTACCGATAATTTCAAAATGGTAATATCTTGAAAACTAGCCATTCGATATCAAAATCTTTGCCAGATTCGTGTTCAGCATGGCAATTGCAATAAGAAAACTGGTCCAATTTTTTTTAAAAAAATTTTTGAAAAATTTTTGGAAATTTACAATGGGAGTTGGCATTTATTTTCACCAAAAAAATACGTACTTTGAGATAGCAGAATAACAAAAATGGATGTAAAACGACAACAAATAATTTTTTTGTTCTGAAATTTTTATCACAGATGGGTATTGCATAGGGGAGCTATTTGCCATCGGAATCTCATATCGGTCAAATTTGAGTTGGCATATTTTGAATATAGGTTCGCGATATATCTTTTAGGACGATTTTTCGTGAGATTTGTGTTTTTAAATACATAAAAATTTTTTTTTTGTTGTTGTTGTTGCCCCCCCCCCCCCCCCTCTGGATACGTCGTTGAATCTGAGGCACACGAAGTTTGACATATATGCTTGTTATTTGCTTGGTCAGATTGGTATTGCATTTAGGCGAAATCTGTGCAGTGGTTCAAAAAATATAAGTAAAACCATAAATTTTGACAGGGGTTTTTTACAAGTTTACGTGTTACAAAAACTGTGAGAAACACACTAAAGACAACATGAAAGCAGCTAATGCTTGCCACATATATTGACCAAATTCCGAGTCAGATTTTTATTAAAACTTAGCAAAATTAATCAAATGGTTTAAAAGTTATGAGCAAAACTGTGGATTTCAGATTGGTTTTGGGAGACGGTGGAGTACACCTTCCGCCACGCCAAAAATGTTAACAAATAGATAAATTATTGTATTCGGGGACATAATTAATACATTTTGATCATTATTTGAATTATTTTTTTACATACAAAAAGGGCAGACAAAAAAAATTGCTTTCCTGGCCGCCTTGGTCCAAGTGTAGGTGGACGGACTTCACATGTCATACAAATATTTTATTTATTGAACAAATAAATCATGTAAACAAAATCTGTTTTTCTGGGGTAGTTTTAATTCTCCAAGGAGGAACTTTTTTACCCCTACTTAAGAATTTAACCAACATACGACCCAAGACATAATCGTGACAAACTTCAGGCGTCTAGCTCTTTTATTTTGGACTCTATCATGTCCTCAACAGGCAGATAGACGGACATTCCCTGAATGTTGCGGAATTGATTACACAGCTCAACAAGAAAATGCGTATTGGATTCTGGTTAGTGATTTAGATAGTGTCTGTTGCGCTGATTCCAAATCCGGAGCCCAAATTTGTCTATCACATCAGGATTTTGAGTAATTCGCGATTAAAGTGCCGAAAAATGGCATTTTTGACCCTTTTTAAAAGCTTATAAAATAATATCCTGACATGCAAATGACTTGGTATCAAGCTCATTCGAAAGCCTGTAATTTTCTCTTAAAGATAAGATAAAATTTTCTAAAAATTTAATTTTATAAAATGGTAAAAAAATCATTAGCAAAAAACCTTCCATTTTTTCAATATTTAGTTTATTTACACAGTGTTTTTTAACAAATTTCCATACAAATTCATACGTAAATTGTTCAAGTATGAACATGGTATTTACAATGTTTGTATATCCTAAAATAATAATTAAAAATTCATAAGTGTTTAAATATGTAGTGTCTGCATGGGACCACTTTCTTTATGATCTACTGATACATATTGAATGGTATCTTATCCTTAGGAAAATCCCACATCAATTTATCACACGGTCATAAATAAATATTTATTGGTTTAAGATGTGTAATAATAAAGAAAACCCAAACCATGTTTTTTACTCTTAATTATCACATCATAAATGCTTGTGCACATGTGGTCGCACACATGCGTTGGTAGATTAGTTCTAGTTAGTTTTAAGATTGTTGTACTTAGCTCTTAAGGTTTTATTTTTAATAAAGAAAATTAGTATTGTACAAAAACTCAATCAAAGAGTATTTCATTTAATCCTTAACATTTTGGTCCTTCGACAGTGAAAGTAACCTTTTTACAGTTTAATTTCTTCGAAAAAAAAAAAAACTTTAAAAAATGTCTGATCGTGCTACGCTTTACAAATCGCAGAAGCAACTTGAAGCTGAAGTTGCAGCTCTACACAGTAAAGTTGAGCAAAAAGGCATTCGTTTGAGTTCATCAGAAGATATACTGGCCAACCTCAGCAAACTATGGGAGACCTACTCTTTAAACCATCGAAAACTCCTTGCGCATGGAGTAAACACGGATCTGTATTTCACCCGAAAAAGTCTTCAAATTGTGGAAGACTTAGTGGTTAAAACTAGAAATATGATTAAAGATCTACTGGCAAGTACTGCACCACAGGGGGCTGCAGGAACCCAGCAACAACTGGCAAGTACTGCACCACAGGGGGCTGCAGGAATCCAGCAACAACTGGCAAGTACTGCACCACAGGGGGCTGCAGGAACCCAGCTACAACAACTGGCAAGTACTGCACCACAGGGGGCTGCAGGAACCCAGCAACAACAACTGGCAAGTACTGCACCACAGGGGGCTGCAGGAACCCAGCAACAATTACTGGGAAGTACTGCACCACAGGGGGCTGCAGGAACCCAGTACCAATCACTGGAAAGTACTGCACTACAGGGAGCTGCAGGAACCCAGCTTCAAACTTTGGCAAGTACTGTACATGACGATGCTACAGGAACCCAGGTACATAAACTGGCAAGTATGGCCTTCATTAGAGGTGCCGGAACCCAGCAACCGCCGCCTGATTCTCAACTAGAGGAAAAATTGCAGCGACAACTATTGCTCATGCAGCAACAATTTCAACTTCAAATGCAACAAATGGCGCAAATGATAGCGGGACAAAAAACTAAAGATGAAGTTATAGTTCCCAACAACGATCCAATAGTTCCCAAAAATGATATCGTGAATACTGACGAGAAGACATCAGCCTGGCTTTGTCAATACAGAAGAGCAATTTTTAAACTAAAAGAAAATCTAAGCGATGTAAAAGAAGGAAGCAGCATTTATATTCTAGAAAATCTGAAGAATTCGTGGCAAAGCAAATGGAGTCTGTGAATCAGCTTTACATCAAACTAACTACGGAGCTATTGGTAAAAGATGATATTCTTGAAGACTTGGAAGAGATCGAGAAAGAATATGACATAGCATCCTATGAATTAACTGAAAAAATCAGCTCACTTAAAGACAGTAAAAGGTCAATAGAGCTAGAAAAAATTAAAATACCATTTTTTTATGGACAAGTGCAAGAATGGGCTTCATTTCATGACCTGTTCAAAAAGTTTGTGCACGAAAACACACAACTACCAAAAGTCGAAAAACTTTTCCGGCTTAAAACATTACTCAGAGGTGATGCACTAAAGCTTATTCAACATATACCCACTACAGAAAACAATTACGAATGTGCGTGGGACATTATAAATCAACGATTTGGCAACAGGAGAATACTATTTACATCTCTTATTGATAAGATTCTTGATCAACCATCTGTAAATAGCTCATCAAGCTCTAGTATAAAAAATTTGCTTGATACAACTAACGAATGCGTTCAGGCATTAAATGCAATGGGAATCAAGATGGAAGATTCCGATCCTATAGTAGCACGAATTATAATAAGGAAACTCGATAAAGAGGGCTTATTGTATTACGAACAAACTACAAGAAAATCCAAAGAAATTCAAGTCTTAGAAGACGTGCTAAAATTTCTAGAGCAGCAGTATCAAGCCTTAGAAGCAACGCAGTCAAAAAAGTGTGGCGCTGTTCAGAAAACAATCAAAACAACATCTCTTTTTACGGAACAGCAACAACAAAACTGCCTTTATTGTCAAGTCACTGGTCATAGGACACCCAGCTGCAAAAAGATATTGGCGATGACAGTTAACGACAGGTACAATTGGGCAAGATCATCAAAAACATGCTACAACTGCCTTTCACACAGAATGGATAAAAAATGTAGCAGTAAAAGTAAGTGTCAAACTTGTGGAAAACTACACCACACGATTCTTCACTTTCCGTCAAATAAAGAAAAGGCAACATCAATGATAACAAGCTCGGCACCAAACGTTTTACTAGCAACAGCTCAAGTACGGGTAAAATCATTGCATGGTGAATTAGTGATCCTAAGAGCTCTTATCGACCAGGGATCACAAATAACATCAATAAGTGAAGAAGCCGCTCAAATACTGCAACTTCCAAGAACCAAAGCAAATACAAGAATAGGAGGCCTTGGCGACACATGTGTAGGTGTGGCCAAATCAAAGGCGAATATAGAAATTTATCCGAGATTTATGAGCAACACGAAATTGGTGACTACGGCCTTAATTCTGTCACGCCTTGCATCCACTCATCCAGATACATCATTTGAATATGATATAGAAAAGTGGCGCAACTTCAACTTAGCGGATCCAAATTTTAATAAGTCGGAACGAATTGATATGGTTATCGGTGGGGACTTATTCGCTGAGATACTAGAAAACGGTGTCCACAAAGAAGACAAGATTCTCGGTCAAAACACCAAATTAGGCTGGATTTTGTCCGGAGTACTACATGTTGATCAAACCAAAAAGAAGATAACATCCGCAGTAACTACTGGTATTGAACGCTTCTGGGAATAAGAGGAAATTGAAGATGAAACTGTTACAACAGACGACGACCATTGTCTAACTAAATATTCTACAACAACAACAAGGGGAGGTGACGGCAAATTTATAGTCCAGTTACCGTTTAAAGATGATACTGTGCTTGGAAATTCTTACAACAGAGCAATGGCGCGTTTCATAAACCTTGAAAAATGATTCCAAGAAAATTGCTATTTACGAACAGAATATACCAAATTCATCAATGAATATATTTCCATGGGTCACATGGAACATGTACCAACAAAACATCAAGGCAAATACTACCTACCACATCAAGCGGTATTCCGAGAGAGCAGCATTACAACTAAGGTTCGGGTAGTATTTGATGCATCATGCAAATCATCTAACGGAAAAAGCCTCAATGACATACTGCATGTGGGTCCTAAACTACAAAAGGACATCTTTGATATAATCGCTAAATGGAGGAGCTGGAGATACGTAATTTCAGCTGATGTTGAAAAAATGTTTCGGCAAATAAAAATTGCGAAACAAGATCAACAGTATCAATTTATTCTCTGGAGAGAGAACAAAGACAATCCTATTCAAGAGTATAAACTTACCACAGTTACTTATGGCACCGCATCAGCACCGTTCCTAGCAAAAAGAACTCTTCAAGAAATTGCCAATCATTGTAATATACCAAGCATATCGCAAATTATAAGAGATGACTTTTATATGGATGATCTTCTTACTGGGGCTGAAACCATAGAAGAATGTAAAGAATTGCAGTTCAAAATTTCATCACATCTTGAAAATTATGGCTTTCATCTCAGAAAATGGATATCAAACAGCGAAGAGGTCCTACGGTCTATAAATGTTAAAGCCCAGAATGAAGTTTTAGACATTAGCGAAGATGAAACATTAAAAACACTAGGTCTTCAATGGAGCCCACAAAGCGATTCATTTTCATTCAACATGCTCCTCGCAAATGACAAACCTGTGACTAAACGCTTGGCATTATCTTGTCTAGCTAAAATATTTGATCCAATGGGGTGGCTCACTCCAGTCACGGTCACAGCGAAATTATTTATCCAACACTTATGGAAAATTCAATCTGAGTGGGACGATCCCTTAGATGAAAACCTGACAAAAGAATGGCTAAAATTTACACAAAATCTCTCATCACTTACTTCAATCAAAATCAACAGATGGCTCTATCACTCTTTCAACTCGTCTGTTCAACTTCACGGCTTTGCAGACGCATCAGAAAAGGCGTATGCTGCGGTAGTGTATTTGAAGACTGATTCGAAAATAACAATTGTGGCAGCAAAGAGTAAAGTGAATCCAGTAAAAAATAAGAAGACGCTTCCAAAGTTGGAACTATGTGCAGCTCACCTTTTATCAAAATTATTATTCAAAATAAAGGAGGTATTTGAGCCAAATATTGACATTTATGCTTGGAGTGATTCCATGATAACATTGGCGTGGATCAGAAACTCTGCAAATAAAGACAAATTTATCAGAACAAGAGTTTCCGATATAAATCTGTTAACTCCAACTGCAAAATGGGGTTATGTAAAGTCAAAAGAAAATCCGGCAGACATCGGCTCAAGAGGAATCCTCCCAGAAAAATTAAAAAACGACACTCTTTGGTGGAATGGTCCTCAGTGGTTAATAAAAAGCGAAGATAATTGGACAACTGATCAACCTATTGAAACTTTTGTTGCATTAACAACAACACACCGGTCTAGCTATATATACGAAATAACTAAAAGATTTTCATCATTTCACAAATTGAAGAGAATTGTTGCCTACGTACTACGTTTTATCAAAAAACTGAAAAAGAATGCCAGTCTGCCATCTTATTTAACAACGGAAGAACTACGAGAAGCGGAAATAGTAATTATAAAAAGTCATCAAGATGCCGAAATGCCGAACGAGTTGATACAGTTAAGAAACAGCAATATAGTGGATCACCGTAGCAAACTTGCATCTCTAAGTCCACGTCTAGATGAAAATGGTGTCATGAGAGTGGGAGGTCGCCTGGAATTTGCCAACATACCACATGATACAAAACATCCCATAATAATACAAAAATCTCCATTGGCAGATTTGATTATTGACGAAATTCATCATTCAACTCTTCATGGTGGTAATCGGCTCGTCGAAAGTAGAGTCAGAAGGAAATATTGGGTAATTGGTCTAAAAAATTCTGTTAAGAAATGTACTCGCAAATGCACCAAATGTTTGAGGTACAAAACAGATCAACAACATCAACTTATGGGTATTCTTCCACAATACCGTGTGAATATTTCGCAACCGTTTACCCACTGTGGTATAGATTACGCTGGCCCTCTTCATATAAAATGCTCCAATGGAAGAGGGCAAAAATCTTTTAAAGGCTATGTGGCTGTATTTATATGTATGGCTACGAAAGCTATACATCTTGAGGCTGTCAGCAACTTAACAACAGAAGCGTTTCTTGGTGCATTGAGGAGATTCTTTGCCAGAAGAGGCAAGAGCAGCCATTTATACTCTGATAATGGCACTAATTTTGTGGGTGCTGCCAAAAAATTGGATAAAGATTTCGTCGCCGCAATAAAGAATAACGCTAATATTGCCCCAATATTAGAAAATGAAAAAATAAATTGGCATTTTATCCCCCCCGCAAGTCCTCACTTTGGAGGAATTTGGGAAGCTGCAGTGAAGTCAATGAAGTATCACCTTAAAAGAATAATTGGTGAAAATAAACTCACATACGAAGAACTTAGCACGCTGCTTTCACAAATTGAAGCCGTGTTAAACTCTAGGCCACTGCATGATCTGAGTAGCAATCCAGAAGGAATTGAGACTCTAACACCAGGTCATTTCCTGATAGGTCGACCAGTAATAGAATGTCCTGAAGAAAACAGGGACAGCAAAATAAGCTGTTTAGATCGATGGAAGCTTCTGCAAAAACTAAAGACTCATTTTTGGAATCAATGGAAAGGGGAATATTTATCCTCTTTACAACAACGTTTTAAATGGAAAACTAAAAATAGAAACCTTGAACTTGGTCAAGTAGTAATCATTAAAAACGAGGACACACATCCAGCTCGTTGGCCGCTAGGAAGGGTAACAGAAGTTCACCCAGGAAAGGATGGGGTGGTTAGGGTTGTGACCTTAAAAACAGCAAATGGGATATTAAAAAGACCCATCCATAAACTATGTCCATTAGAACACACCATTACAAAACATACCCCAAATAATGATGTCCTTGTCGAACAAGATGAAGAGAAATTCAAAAGAAACGTTAAATCAAATCTAACGAGAGTACAATCATCAATTACCCCAGTACTCACTTTTACGTTCTTAGCAATATGTATGGTTTTAACGGCGAGTTCAACAAACGCAACAATGATACGAGACCTTAACAATAATACGGCGATATATTTGGATCCTATGAATCAGATAAATGTAGTATCATCATCTTGGAGTCTTATAGTTTATTACGAAATGAAGCCTTATTTTGAAGTACTTAGCAAAGCTTCACAACTGATAAACATATCTAAAGAAATTTGTCCCAGACTTCAAACATTCGAGGATCAGTGCTGGTCAGTTCTACGAAACATGGAGTATCAGATAAATAAAATCGAAGTTAATAACCGACTACTACTAAATGGAAATTCCAGACCAAAACGAAATGCCCCACTTGGTTTTATTGGATCATTGGGTCATATTATTTTTGGATTGATGGATGAAGACGACCGCCAAGCCTTTGAGACAAATATGAAAAACTTATTAGACAATCAATATGATCTGAAGGCGTTGGCGAAGAAGCAAACATCCGTAGTTGATTCAACAGTTAATCTACTGAAAAGAACATCCGAGGAAATAAACTCGCACTTTTCAGACATCAAAACAAAAGTCGACAATATTAGTTCGACGATGAATGAGCAACATTTCGTATACAGAGAATCGATTAGATTTTTTATGATAACTAAGGAAATACATGAATTTATTGATGAGTGCAACGAGGTTCAGAAAGAGGCGATTGATTTAGTATTGGACATCAACCATGGAAAAGTTCATCCAGCATTAATCAGTCCCCAGCAACTGCAAACTGAAATCGCAAAAATTCGAGATACGTTACCAGATACGTTCATACTACCTGGAAGACACACTGGCTCTGAACTAAAAGAAATCTGGCATCTCCTTACTGGTACAGGGATCTTCATTGGAAGTCAACTCATTATCGATTTAAAGATTCCGCTATTTAACAGGCAAGTCTCGCAATTCTATAAAATCATACCAGTACCATTTGAACGAGATGGGCTTGCAATGGTCGCACGAGTAAAAGCACCCTACGTAGTGTATAATTACGAATTGGATTCCTTTCATTTTATGACACAAGCTTCCCTAAACAATTGCAAAACAACTTTAAGTAATCAAATAGTTTGTGAAGAAAACTTTCCCTGGATTGACTCCAACACCAACTATTGCGAACTATCCCCCATCAAGCCACACAATAAACTCAACTGTACTTATGATGAAGTCGAAAAGGTGCCCTTCTGGGTTGAGTTGCGTTCAAAGGGCCACTGGCTCTTTAAGATATTCAGCAATGCATCTGCACATGTTAAGTGTTCAAACCAACACCAAACCATCATCCAGCTTCCACAACAAGGAATGTTTACCCTAGAAGAGGACTGCACCGCTAGAATAGAACAAATAACTCTTGTGGCGGTTCATTCGACCAATGGCGAACTTATGAATAAATTTCACAACTACCTGACGAAAGACGTTAATCTAAATGATGAAGGCTTCATAAAACCACTCGGAAATGTCATCATCAACCACAACACTGAAATTGCGAAGTTAAACGAGCATATCCAGGATCTCAAAAAGGAAAACATCGAGCTAAGAGGGCTGACTTTTCATCACATCTCTGGACATACTTCTCTCATTCTGATAACAGTTGTAATTATAATGCTAATTATAGTCTTTATCAGGAAACTTATGAAAGCAAAGAAGATAGCCGCAATTACTTTTGGCCCCGCGCAGAATGTTCAAGTATGAACATGGTATTTACAATGTTTGTATATCCTAAAATAATAATTAAAAATTCATAAGTGTTTAAATATGTAGTGTCTGCATGGGACCACTTTCTTTATGATCTACTGATACATATTGAATGGTATCTTATCCTTAGGAAAATCCCACATCAATTTATCACACGGTCATAAATAAATATTTATTGGTTTAAGATGTGTAATAATAAAGAAAACCCAAACCATGTTTTTTACTCTTAATTATCACATCATAAATGCTTGTGCACATGTGGTCGCACACATGCGTTGGTAGATTAGTTCTAGTTAGTTTTAAGATTGTTGTACTTAGCTCTTAAGGTTTTATTTTTAATAAAGAAAATTAGTATTGTACAAAAACTCAATCAAAGAGTATTTCATTTAATCCTTAATATAAATTTTAGATTTAAAGCACTTGTGGTTAATGATTTTTTTACCATTTTAGAAAATTAAATTCCAAGAACATTTGATCTTGTCCGAAAGAAAAAATTACACACTTTCGAATGAGCTAGATACCAAGTCATTTGTATGTCAGGATATTATTTTATAGGCGTTCAAAAATGGTCAAAATGGGCATTTTTTGACACTTTAACCGCGATTTTCTCAACATTGTGACGTGATAGAAAAATTTGAGTGACCGTTTTGGAATCGGGGCACTAAACCCTATCAACTTTTTTTGGTTTCATCCAAAACGCAGCGACAAACCTCAGATTTGTAGAGCGGTGTTATTGGTCAATAATACACATAGTTTAGGGGGACCTTGGGTCATATTTGCTTGAATACCATTGTTTAGGGTATTCATGGATTTGGAAAAGTCGAATATAACTGTTCTACTTGTTTTTATTATAATAATTTTTTTTCGAATGGTTTCTATTGTTTTGTAGCTGTAATAAATAAAAATTCATGTACGATGAATTTTGTTTCCTGTTATTAAACTGTACAAGTGTAACAATGAAAATACCAAAACACATACAAACGTCCCAGCAAAACTTTGGTAATGGGTAGTGATTATATAACACATTACCAGGTAATGTATATACCTTATTTGTAGCATTATTTTAGGATGTCTTACCAAACATTTGTTCCACAACGTATTATTTTCAAGTGAAAAATAATGCATTACTAATAATTTGATACGTAATGCATGATTATTGGAAAAAATGTATTTCATATTTATTATTTCTAAACATTAAAACATGGATGACTGATATTTGGTTACATTATGTATTATTTGAAAGTTTAAAATAATGCATTATTTATAATTGGATGCATAATGCATTACAATAACATAAAAAATAAAAATATTTATTTTATAAAAAAATGCATAAGTTTAAACTAGCGATGGGCTTACGACAGGAAATTTCTAACGACACACACTCACGAGCATATTTTATCTAATTACACTCACTTACAATCACGTGAGTAAATTTAATACAAAATTACTTTTTCACTACTCGTAACACCTTATATATTATCTTCTGGTATGCTATATTTTATACCTTACTCGTTACCTATAAAATATCATATATTTTACACCTTACTCGTATTCTTCGTTATAAATTTATGACTTATTTTATACCTTACTGGTATTCTATGTGATAATGTGGATGCATTACTTTGAGTCTCATCGCCTGTTAAAATCATCAATGCTGCAATGTATAAAATAAGAGATCCTATACCATATTTTATACCTTATTTGGTAATCTAAGTTTTGCTGGGGTACACACATTTTAGAATACTCCCCAATACATATACCCAAAGATATGTATCTGTATGAGTTTTTTTACATGAGCAATAGAGTGGTCTGAGTAGTTGTTATTGTCGAATTTAAAAACAAACTGATGCGTAAAAGTTGAACACGTGAAAAATAATAAACTAGGGGAATTTAGCTTGGAAATTTTAGCGCGAGTTTTGGAAAATTTTTAATTTAATTTTAATAACAATGGGTTTTCTACGACTTTTCTATTACCTCGTTTGAAAATATGTAAATGGCGATTTTCTGGGTTACTCTATGTGTGGGTAAAACAGATTTTTTTATTTAATTTTTTATAAAGAAAATATTCATGCCACTCATTTACTACAAAATTGTCGTTACTTAAAAATCCAGATTTTTTTGGAATACTTGCTTAAACATTCTCAATTGAAATGATCTGTATAGGAAATAAACAAAATCTCAAAAGGTGAGTGACCAATATATTTAAGGAGGCTGTAGTGAAAAAAAAAACAGTTGACGTGAGCGATTTTTAAACAGCTATAAAAATATAAATACACAATATTTTTTAATTCTATTTTTTATTTGAAAGATTAATAATTGTAATATTTTTAAAATTTTATTATAGTGTAAATTATTCAGATTTGAGCAAATGGTTAATTGATTCAAGTAAAATTTAATTGAATGCCAAATTTTAAGCTGAGCAAATATTTAATTGTTTTTATCCAACGATATTTTTAAACTTTTGCAATAATTTTTAAATTTAAAACAATTAAAGTCTGTTTTTTTCGCGAAAAAAATTTTTTGTTCGCGAAAAATCTTTATTTTCGTGAAAAAATTGGTTAAATACAAATATTTTTAGTTTGATTTGAATTTACACCAGCCATCTGGTAAAGCTATTTCGTGTACACTTAATCCCACTGAAATATCAGTTCCTTCAAAGTGAGCGTATATATTAGCGATTTGCGCGATTATTTTTTTATTTTTAAGCAAAAAAAATATTTTTTTCATATTATTTAGGCAATTGACAGTTTGTGCGAATAAGGACGAATAGACCACTTTTTCGCAAACACGTTTTTTTGCATAAATGCATTTTATTAGCAGAGCCCTACAATCATATGCAGAAACTTTGGGGAAATTTTGACTTTTAGGGCTAAAAAAATGACTTTGAAAGTGCAATAATTCGTAGTAGTATCTATCTATATATATAATTTCCCTATTTGTGTGTTCCTCTTTTTTTGTCTATCCAGAGCTTTTTGAAGCCCACTGATGAGCTACAAAGCTGAAAATTGGCATGCATTTAGTAAAACACCTGGGAAAGATCCTAACGTAGCCGGATTTTTTATTTTTTGCGTGTGGGCGGAGAAATAATCGGAAAAGTGGGCGTGGCAAAATTCAATTTTTTTACATTTTTGCTTAATTTAAAGCCCCCTAATGACTTAGGAAGCTGAAAATTCCCTACAATATAGTCCTAACGATGGCGCATACCCTCACGTAGTCGAATTTAAAATTTTCGCAATGTGGGCGGAGAATTTAGGGGAAAAGTGGCTCGGCAAAATTGGGATTTTTTTTAACATTTTTACTTCTTTTGAAGCCCCCAAATGATTTAGGAAGCTGAAAATTTCCTAGAATATAGTCCTAACGATGGCGCATATCCCCGAGTAGTCGGATTCAAAACTTTCGTAATGTAGGCGGAGAATTGAGGGAAAAGTGGCGTGGAAAAATTGGGATTTTTTAAAATTTTTACTTCTTTTGAAACCCCAAATGACTTAGGAAGCGGAAAATTGCATAGCATTTAGTTCTAACAATGAAGCATATCCTGAAGTAATTGGATTTAAATTTTTTAAACTGTGGAAGGAGAAATAAGAGAAAAATGGGGCGTGGCAAAATTGTGTTTTTTAATATTTAATTTGAAGACCCCAAATGATATATGAAGATGAAAATTGGCATTTTTGCTTATTTTAAAGTCCTCTAATGACTTAGGAAGCTGAAAATTTTCTAGCGTATAGTCCTATCGATGAAGCATATCCTGAAGTCAAATTTTAATTTTTGGACTGTGGACGGAGAATTGAAAGGAAAATGGGGAGTGACAAAATTGAGATTTTTAACATTTTAACTTCTTTTGAAGCCCCAAAGGAAGCGGAAAATGCACAGAATTGGCATGTATATAGAAGGTTTCATGTGGAAGATCAACACGAGCCTGGGTTTTTGATATCCAGTTTATGGGTGGAGAATAAGAAAGGCAAAGGGCGTGGTAAATTTATTTCCATCTATTTTCTGAATATATATTTTATTTTTTTGTGTTTCTCTTATTTTTTGTGTATCCACCGCCTTTTGAATCTCATTGATGGACTTAAAAGCTTAAAATTGACATGTATATAATAAAACACCAGGGACAGATTCTTACGAAGTCGGATTTTTTGCCTGTGGGCGGTGAATTACGAGAAAAAAGGGACTTGGCAAAAAAAAATTTTTTTAACATTTAAGAGTATTTTTAAGATCAGCCCCAATAAATACGGAAGCTGAAAATCCCCAACATGTAGTCCTTACTATGAAGTATATTCTAAAGTAGTCCGATTTAACATTTTTGGAATGTAGATGGAGAGTTGAGAGGAAAAAGGGGCAAGGCAATATTGTGTTTTATTTTTTTTATTTGACTAACTTTAAAGCCCAAATGACCTACGCAGCCGAAAATTGCAAGCATATTGTCCTGACACTGGAGCATATCCTTAAGTAGTCAGAGTTAAAAGTTTTGGACTGTGGACGGAGAATTGAGAGGGAAAAGGGGCGTGGATACGAGTATAGTACTAACGATGGAGCTTATCATAAAGTAGTCAGATTTAAACATTTTGGAATACACAGAAAAAACAGTTTAATTGTGCCAGCCGAATTAAGAGCCAACTGCATGGTTTAATTACAACAACTGAAATTTTCGGTTGCGATTACCGAAATTTATTTGGACCAACAGAAGTTAAATTTTCAAAACAAATTTTGTTTATGGCAACCGAAAATTTCGGTTGTTGTTATTAAACTATGCAGTTGGCTCTAAATTCGGCTGGCACAACTAAACTGTTCTCTCTGTGTAGGGACGGAGAATTAAGAGAAGAAATGGGCGTGGACAAATTATGTTTTTACATCTAACCTAATTTTGAAGACACCTTATGACCTTGAAAGATTAAAATTAGAATACATATGGTACGGACAATGGCAAAGATCAACTCTGACCTGGATATCCAGTGAAAGGGCGGAAATACAAAAAATCCGTTGTGAATTTTTTTCAGTTTGTATATATAATCTGTAACGTAGCCGGATTTTCGGCCTTTAAGTCAGGGGGAGTGGGAGAAGACGGCGAAATTTAGTTTTTAAATATTTAAACTATTTCTGAAACCCCTAATGACTAAGGAAGCTGAAAATTGTAAAGCATAAAGTATTGACAATGGATCATATCCTTATGAAGTCAGATTTAATATTTAAACTGTGTACGAAGAATTATAAGGAAAAAATTAAGTGGAAAAATGTTTGTGTTTTTTAACATTTTAACTAACTTTAAAACACTTCATGATAAAAAGAAAGATAAAAATTGCCATGTATATAGGAGTGACCATCCGGTTCATGGACAGAGAGACGAAATGGACGTTCTAAATTTAGTTCTAAAATTTTATCAATAAAACCTTTTATACTCATTAATTTTTTTCCAGTTTGGGAAATATATTGATGTAACTCAATCTTGCAATATTAAATTTTTAAGCACAAACATAATTTTTTTTAAAGTTTGGTAAAATATTAGAACTATTGAGAAAAGTGATTTGGTGTTCCGCCTGGCAGGGACAGGCTATTCGACTAGTATTTTTATATTTTTGTTTAAATTTGGAGTGAACTAACGCACAATTTTGATTAAATACAACACAAAAACGAACAAAAATTTTACTTTCGGTAACAATGTGTTAAAAGAACATTACGAGGAACAAACCATAGAGTAAAGAATATATCAGAGATTTTGATAGGCCCCAAAACAATTTGACACTTTACATAAATTGGTTCTCTTAATGTTTAAGAGAGTTTTTTCATGCAATAGCATAGGCAACACTAAGAGGATCAACTTTTTGAGAGAGGAAATTAAATGGTAGCCAACCAACCTGATACCCACTTTAACAAACCACACTTATTATATTGGCAAACAATTTTACCGTTCTTGAGTTATAAGACTTTAAAGTGTGGAAAACAAAAAGGGCGAATATCAATCCTTAACAAAATATTATATAAAAATTATTAAGCTGCGAGTTTAAAATTGATATTAGCTAAAATTTGAAGTTGTACACAAAAAAAGACAATCTTAGCACATACAAACAAATTAACCAGATTTGCGAAAAAAAAATCTTCAGTGTTACCGCGTAATTAAGATCATATAAGCACGAATACATGGTCTAAGCATATTTTAACCGTCTTTGGAATTATTTTATTTTGGAAATCAAATCTTTAAACATATTTTATAGTTACTTTCCTTCGATTCCCTACCTACAAATATTTGGTTGTTTTGATATAAAGTATGTAAATGTCCTTTTATGTTACGTCGTAATATGCAGTCAAGGGTTAATATTATAATTCCTAAAAATTTATTTATAGCCGTAATTTCAACAAGCAGATAACTATCGGTGCATAGATATCTACCGTGAAAGTAAAATTTCGTAAATTTAACTCTTAGGTAACTATAATTTTCAATGTTAATTTACCGGCTAGGTAAAGATATCTATTAGGTATTTTACACCCGTAGTTACCAACTTGTTGAAATTACGAGCATTAGTGTCATAAAGAATTACTACTGCATCAAATGACAGGAATATTAAAAAAAATTAACAAAAAAAATTTGTTTTGAATGTCCTTGCAATCTTTAAAAAGTGTATCCTTGAAGTCCTTAAAGTGTTACAAACAAATACCAACCATAGTTCGTCAAGTTTTGCAAGTCTCATGAAAATGTAGTCAAAATCTGCTGCAAAATAACACATTTTTATTCAAATTTCAATACATTTTTTTGGATATTCGCCCTTTTTCCATTTAAGCAAAAATTGAAGTCCAATTTTTTGGCAAGTTCTCTTTCAAATACCTCACTAAAATTTTGTATATAGATAGATGTGTCTTAAATCTTTAAGCTAATAGCAAAAATTTGAGAAAAATATTATTATAACTGAAGTTTTTTATTTATTTCGGTTTGAGTTCATATTAATTATTTCTGAGAAAGAATTATTTTTGTTGTACAATGAGAAAATCTGAAAAAAATTAATTGACAACACAGGCTAAGTGGAGATGTCGACAGCTTTCGGAAGAAGCCACCCTTCCTTCGTCAGCACTCTTCGATTGTCACTGTAGGTGTGTAAGATTAAGATCAGCTATTTAAACGTACATTAAGGTGAAAAAGCGAACGGGAATTATACCACATTTCAAAAAAAAAATATTATTTTTTAACCGTTTCCTGCGTTTTGATTGTCCTCTGTAAAATTCTACAAATGGTCTATTCGTCTTTATTCGCATGAACTGTTCAATTGCAGAATTTTTATCATCTAAGCTATTCAATAGAGCGGTCATAACGTACGTCAAACTCGGTTATAACGAACTACAAGGGACCAGTAAAAATAGTTCGTTATAAGCGGGGTATATTTTATATCAACCTAGTTTTATTTTCAAAAAAAAAAGTTCCAATTTTGTCCTATTTGACGTTTACCTGAAAGTAAACTAATTATTAAGAAGAAAACATTAAAAATATAAATAAGTTTTATCAAAATTGCCGCAAATTTCAAAATATTTATGGGAGTTCGTTATAAAAAGGTAAATATTAGTGCCCCCCATTTCCCGGTTCTCGGTATTCCCGGGAATACCGCTATTCACGGTTCTGGTACCGGTTTCCCGGTTCTAGATATATTCCCGGGAATACCGGTATTCCCGGTTCTGATGCTGGTACCGGTTCTCAAAAAACAAAAAAAAAAAACTATGCCATAAAATATTTAAATTACAATATTTAATCACTATTTCAGAAGTATTTCGTTGTGTTTGTAAAATTATTTTAAAATCATGTTACTATTTTTTCTTAAATTCAAAAATTAAAATGGAAATGGTGTTTTTCACAAGTTTTGTATTTATTTTTAGTAAAAGCAAAGAGAAATTTTGATTGTACAAAATTTTACAAAACATACATACCGGTAGTCCCGGGAATACCGTCAGAACCGGAACCGGGAATACCGGTATTCTCGGGAATACCGGGAATGAATCAAGAACCGGGAAACCGGTACCATTTCCCGGGAATACCTAGAACCGGGAATACCGGTATTCCCGGTACTACGGTACTGACCGTAGGCACTAGTAAATATACATGAAATTGTGTTCGTGGGACCATAATAAGTAGTTCGTTTTAACCGAGGATTCGTTATAACCGAGTTCGTTATAAAAGAAGTATTTTGGGTGAAATTGTTGCCAAAACGTCGGGACTTTAGAATCAGTTCGTTATAACCGAGTTCGACTGTACAAAAAAAAAATAATTATTTACGGAAATTTTTTTCGCGAATTTTTTTTTCCAAATTTTTTGGAGTAGAATACGAAACATTACAGCACAAAAGTTTTCGAAAAAATTTTTTTTTTGTGTTTTTTTTTTTGTGATTTTTTTTTTTGCGAAATTCTTTCTTTTTCGAGTAAAAATTTGGATTGGACAATGGATTTTCTAAATTTATATTTAAAAACTTCCCAAAAGCATAAACATTTAATTTTTGTTGTACCTAGGCTTTATAATTTTAAATCGGAAATATCGCGAATACGAGCTCTAACTTCGAAAAATGGCTAGCACCATTGAATTCAGCGTACCAGTGCCCAGTTTCTGTAACCATGCGAAAACTTTTCGCATCGAGAAAAATAAAACAATATTGTAGTCATTTAGTTTTTAACAGGGTGACTACAATGTTGCTAATGTAAAAAACATCGAATACGAAAAATATTCAAAGCTATGTTTTTAAATCACTCTGTTAAGTATAAGATGACTATAATGTTCATTTATTTTTTTCGATGCGGAAACTTCTGGCATAGTTACAGAAATCGGGTACAGAATTAGCTTTACCAGAAGGGTGCTCGTCTTGTTAATTTTTGCGATTAGCACAGTGTTATTAAATTTTCTAGTACTTACCGTGGCAATTTTTTTGAAAAATATTGATTTTTGTTGAAATTATGCTAATATAAACTTAAAAAATTAAAAAAATTACGTTTCTTCTTTCAAAATTAAAAAAAAAAATGGCCACGATACTAGAGAATTTAATAATCTACAAATAAGAAAAAAATTATCAAATGCGGTCCAGTACTTTTAGCTGTACAATTGCTGCCTATTTTGTCCTTTAAAAAAATCTTTCTACAAGTGTTATAAAATTTTAAAAGTATTACAATAAATTACACCGTCCGACACTTCGGTGACACTTGTGACGGAAAATAAAAGAGACAGGTCTCCCCTAATTTATCGATTTTTCTATTTTAATATATCAGGATAAAAGGATGTGAATAAATTCATTTGAAAACTTTTTAAAAATATTTTGTTCAAAATTTTTAATGATATTAAAGGATACATTTTTGAAAGGACGTAACTTACCTCCTTTTTCCTGATATGTAGGTTAGGTTATAAAGGATGACGCTGGCGGAAACCAGCGTTCATAGAGGCCACATGATGGCCCATTATGATTCCTTTAATTCGTTTTCCTCTTCTCTGTTTAGTCCTAAGTTGTTCGCCTTATGCGTCCCATTTTGATGCTTTAATAAACGCCAGTAGAGTCCAAGGATTTGTGCCCCGAAGTTCTGAAAAATATAAGAACCAAAAATTTTAAATCTTCTAAATGATAGTGCAGGGCATTCGCATAAGAAATGGTAGGTGTCTTCTACGGATTCCCTGCACCATCTGCATGTATCATCATTTCTTATTCTAATTGTTACCATGTGTTTACCCAAATGTGTTGTGACCAGTAATGAGGTTAACTGTAGCTCTAAGTTGCTTCCTGTTCATATCTAAAAGAATTTTGCGTTGTTTTAACAGGCTTTCATCCCATAATAATTTTGTCTGTATACTTCGATCAGAGCTGGACCATTCATTTAACCAAATCGCCCTTGAGTCCAATCTTATTTTTTGACAGAAAATAGAGAGTGGAGGGAACACCTCAGATTCTGCTGTTTCCTGTGCGAGTTCCGCTCCCCGTCATGCAAGCTCATCGGCTCTCTCGTTTCCCAGAATATCTTTGTGTCCAGGTACCCAGCACAGAGTAATATTATGCTGCTCGCTAAGAACCTTAAGCTCTCTGTGGCAGCGGCTGACTACCTTAGATCTGATATCATCACTTTTCAAAGCCATTAAAGCAGCTTGACTATCAATGAAGAAACCAATATCGCATTTGTATATTGGCATGCGCGGGTACAAGGGGGGGGAAAAAGGGGAAATTTCCCCCCCCAGACCAAATTTCAAAAAGAAGAAAAAAAGGGAAAAAAAGAAAAAAAAAAGAAAAAAAGAAAAAAAGAAGAAAAAAAAAGAAAAAAGAAAGACAAGGAAAGAAAAAGAAGAAAAAAAAGAGAGAAGGAAATTTTCTAAAAAAATTTCGAAGTCCAAAAATTTTTCATAGAAAAAAATCTGAAAATTTTAAAAGGGAACATTTTTTAAGGAAAAAGTGAATCAATCTGAAAATTTTCTGTGAAAAATATCTGTCAATCTTATTATGAATTTTTGCATAAACAAATTACTTAGAATATGCTTTTTTTGTTTAGAAAAATGTTACAGGATCTTAATTTGGTTTATATAAAAAGTGTTTGTCTTCTACATAGCAAATGATAGTCGAACTTACATTTGTAAAACTATTTAAAAATTTTTTTTTCTAAAGAATAAACTTTTTCTAAAGAAAAAATTTTCAGAATCTGAGACTTTTTTATTTGAAAAAGGTCTCAAAACTTATTTATAGGAAAAAGGTCGCAGGAGAGTTTTTCTATGGAAAAAAGTCTCAGAATTTCTGAATTTGAGATTTATTTTAAGGAAAAATATCGAATCTGTCACTTCTTCCTTTGAGAAAAAGTGCCAGAATTTTAAACTTTTTCTGTATAAGAAAAAGCTCTCAGAATCTGAGACTTTTTTTTTAGGAAAAATGTGTGAGAATCTGAGCCTTATTCTTTTGGAATAAGATCTCAGAATTTGAAACTTTTTCTTTAGGAAAAAGGTCTTAGAATCTGAGACTTTTTCTATTGGAAAAAGGTCAAAGAATCTAAGACTTTTTCTATAGAAAAAAGGTCTCAGAATCTAAAATTTTTTTCAGTACGAAACAAATCTAATAATCAGAGACCTCTCTATAGGAAAAATGTCTCAGTAATGCTTTATAATATGAGACTTTTTCTCTAGTAAAATGTCTCAGAATCTGAGACTTTTTCTGTGGAAAAAAATTCTTAGAATCTGAAAATTTTTCTGTACGAAAAAAGTCTCAGATTCTGAGACATTTTCCGTTAAGAAGAAGTCTTATATTCTTAGACATGTTCCCTATAAAAAAAAAAAAATCACGAAAAATGTCTCAAAATCTGATATTTTCTATGTAGGTAGAATTTCTTCTATTAAATTCTCAGATTTAGACTCTTCTTATGTATACGAAAAATATACAATTTTCTTTTAAAAATCCGAAAATTTTTCTATACGAAAATAGTTTCAGATTCTGAGACATTTTCCCTATAAAAAATAATTTTTTCACGAAAAATGTCTCAACATCTGATGTTTTCTATGTATAAATTTGATGATTTTATAGCTTTTCCATCACTTTTTTTTGTAAAAAAACGGATCCCTTTTTTTTGCTCGTCAACAGAGGAGAATTTATGATTTTTTTCGAAGTAAAAAAAAATTTTCCCCCCCCAGACCCAAAAGCTGTACCCGCCACTGATATTGGTAACATTGAAATATGCTCAGCTGCCTTGGCTATCGCATATACTTCGGCTTGAAAGATACTACAATCGTTGTCCAGACGGTAGGACTCATTTAGGTTTAGCTCCATGCAGTGAAAGCCACTACCGGTGCCTGTCGACATTTTGGAACCATCCGTAAACACGTTAATTTGTTGAAGTTTTACTCTACTATTAAGCCAATCATTTAGTGAAGGAATCACAATTTTCAGTCTACCATCAGTAACGTTATGTGGGATATCATAATCCGTTCTTGTACTCCGTTCAAAACTACCGATAATCTTCGTGTGTCGAACCTGTCTGTTTTTCAAAGATCCCGTTTGAATTAGTCTATTTAGGGCAATTTTTGCATTTTCCTTAATGAAAAGATCAAGCGGTGTCATATCCAGAAGCACTTCTAAAGCTTCGGTTGCTGTTGTCTTCATTGCGCCTGTAATACTTATCAACGCAATTCTATTCACTCGTTTGATTGAGTCAGCGTGAGTCCTATATTCAATGACCGGCCACCATACATGACCACCATAAGTTAGCACTGCTCGGACGACCGCAGTAAATAACCAATGGAAGAGCTTAGGTTTCAAACCCCATTTCTTCCCGACTAATCTTTGACAAGAGTATAGCGCAGCGTAAGCCTTCTTAATTCGTTCCTTTAAATTTAACGTCCAAGTTAGTTTTCTGTCTAGTATTACCCCCAAGAATTTAGCTGAATCCGAGAGCTTCAAGCTTACGCCGTTCAGTTTCGGGAGGTCAAAACTAGGTGTCAATCTTTTCCCTGTAAATAAAACCATTTCTGTCTTAACCGGATTTATCTTCAGACCGCATTCCTCAGCCCATACTGAAAGCATATTCAAAGAGCTTTCAATTCTATCGGAGATTGTCTCAGACATTTTCCTGAAGACATAATTAATAAATCATCTGCGTAAGCCACCACGGTTGAGCCGTTTCTGTCTAATTTCCGTAGAATTTCATCAACAACAAGAAGCCATAATCAAGGAGATATCACGCCCCCTTGTGGAGTGCCCCTCGTTTCTATGGCATGAGTTACAGTATTACCCAATTCTGATGTAATTTTCCTATGAGTTAGCATCGTCATTAGCCACTTTACAATTGATGATTCAATTCCAGTTCTAATCAACGCTGAGAGAATAGCATCCGATTTAACATTGTTGAAGGCACCTTCAATGTCTAAGAAAACTTCTAGTGTATAGTCCTTAAAGGAAGTGACCTCTCAATGTGCTGAACAGCAACATGAAGTGCAGAATCCACTGATTTACCTTTAATGTACGCATGTTGACTACCAGAAATGCTTAAAGGGCATATATTCCTTCTAAAATGTTCATCCAGAATTCCCTCCAACGTCTTTAACATGAAAGAAGGCCTAAAGTCTTTCGCAGTACAATGCTGAATTTTACTCGCTTTCGGTATGAACGCTACCTTAACCTTACGCCAGGAAGTTGGAACGTAAGATTGATTTACACAGAACCTAAAAATGCATAATAGTGTATCGCCTATGATATCAATTCCCTCTTGGATCATTTTCGGATAGATTCCATCTAATCCTGGGGATTTATATGGTCCGAAGGTATTAACTGCCCATATTACATTATCCATTGTAATTATATCAGCCATTTCCGAAAAATTACTAGACTGTATCGAAGTAGAAGGCTCACTCTCTTGCTGCGTAAAAGAGCACCCCGGAAAGTGAGTTTCAAATAGCAATCTAAGTGTATCTTCCGCCGATTCTGTCCAGTTGCCACACCGTGTTCGAATATTACCTATAAATTTATCCTGTTTCGAAAGCAATTTTCTTAATCTTGAGGTATCCTTTATATTCATCAGTTCCTCGATGACATTTACATAATTTTCCCTTTTTGCCTTTCTCATTTCCTTTTTAAAAGCTCTTAGCTTAGTTCTATATTCAGTCCAGTCTTCATCATTATCATCCTTTTTTGCCTTGTTAAAAGCCTTTCTAGATTCTTTACGCAACGTCCTTAAATCTTGGTTCCACCATGGTTGATTCTTTTTACCCCCCGGCCTGCTCAGTGGACAGGACTTATTGTATGAAGCGACTAAACATTTTTCGATATTCCCGAGGGTCGATTCTAGTGTTTCAACACTTCCTATTTCGATTGACTTATTTTCTAGCGTTTTATTTAACGATTCCCTAAATTTATTCCAGTCTGTTCTTCTAGGATTCCTGAAAATTTTATTCTCACTATTTTCCATAGTATTGACAGAAAACTCTATATATTTGAGATCAGAGAAGCTAACTTCCTCTGAGACATTCCAACCATCTACCTTTGGTAAGGACCCGAAAGTAAGATCCAACACCTCTTCTCTGTTTCTAATTTGAAAGGTCGGTTTATCACCTACGTTATATAATTTCAAGTTGTTTTGTATTTAAAAGATCCTCTCCCCTTGGATTTGTATCCGTACTTCCCCATAGAGTATGATGATAATTGGAGTCACATCCAACAAGCAATTCTATCTTCCTGCTCTTGCAGTGTTCAACTACATCATTAATAAGAGGTGGTGGTGAATCAACCCTATCCACCCCATTGGATATGTAAAAAATAATAAAATAGAAATTAGGGGAGATCCTCCTCTTTCATTTCCTGTCATTAGTGGCATCCTAGGACGAGTGCAAATATTAAAAAAATATTTTATAAAATTTAATCCTCTAAAACTTTGAAGTCCTTTTAAAAGGAAACAGGATCATGAAATGAAAATCTGCGTATATTATCCAGTACGTGTAGAAAATTACGAGGATAGACCTGAAGAGCTTGAAACAATTCGCAATGAAGGTCAATGTATTTAGTTTACATCGATAAGCGGAAAAAGTTTTGTGGTATCGCTATGGACCAAATGGTCTATGCGGAGTGCCCATCTGGCACCGCCACCCTAACCTAACCTAACCATCGAGTACGTGTTCAACGACTTTTTTTTTATTTTTGTCTTTCAAATAAAAAAACAGAATTAAAAAGCATTGCGTATTTTTTTTTTTATATCTGTTTAAAAAATCACTTGAAGGCTGTTTTTTTTTTTTTTTTTAAACCCCCTTAAAAAGATTATACAATATGGTGCATGATATAACGATGATTCTACATTATAATGATAAAAATCTTTTTATTTTGATATATCGCGGTCTGGTAGGGGTGTGCTATACACATAAGTACAACCGTCAATTTTAACCAAACACTAACTTTCAAAGAAAATGTCGCATCATTAACTCAAAAATCGTTTTTTTTTATTTATGACAGTCTTGCAGTTAATAAGTGAAATGTATGTACAAATGTCCATTTTAACCAACCACCCGCTTTGAATTACAATATAGAAAATAATATCATATGGCAATAAATATGGTTCATTACTTTTTGACATTATTGCATATAATTTTTTCGGTCTTATTTTTTTTGTCTCATATCAGTATGAGATGTTCAACATTTATAAAAAAAGCAAACGTACGAATGAATTTTTACAAGTATACAATGCAGGACGTGAAAGTGTTTTACAATACACTGAGAGAATATATTAATCAAATAATAACTGGGTTAGGTACGCCTGGCTAGCCACTGATTTCTTATGGAACGGTTAAGGTCTAAAATGTAGAATTTTGTTCTTATTAAATAAAATTAACTTTAGTTAGAATATTAAAAGGTTTTTATTTAAAAAAAAAAAATACAGTGCAACCGATGACATGAATTCCGGGTAACCACATAACCCATGAAGTCCACACAAGGGTCCGTGTGCAGAACGAGGGCCTTGTTCTTAATAGCTCGACTGTCGATACAGAGCTCTGAAATCATGTAAATGGACATGGTTCATGGATTTTCTCAGGTTTGTGAAAGCAACTGCGAAGTTCTAAGCAAGCACCCTTCACAATCTTTAAACTTTCTCTCATCCTTTACTAATTTCTCTTTCCAGGGTACGGTACAAAGGACTTTTTTGAGTCCGAGCGCCATTAACTATAGCTATCTTCTAGGCTTGTACAAGCCACCAACTTCCACATCAGTTAGCCAAGTTTTTATTGAAAACTCTGCAAAATTGAAATTTAGAATATTTCCTTCCCTTTAAACACAGCTTGTTGGTAAATTAACAAAATTATTTCTTTGAGTGAATGTTTCATACATACAAGCAATAAACAATATAACAATGTTTTTTAATATTAGAGAAAATTAAATATTTTGACATGGTCGTAAAAAATATAACAAAATATTGTATATATTTTGAACCTGCATAAGAATTTATGATAAAAATATTTAAGTAAAAAATAACATTCATCTGATTGTACATTATTATTTATCAAGGGAAATATGTATACATTTGCATATTATCTTCAATTTTATATTGAAAATGAATAATTTACATACTGGACAAAAGAAAATATATTTATTAAAGGCAAACAATATTCAAATAAATAAAAAATATAAACTCATTTCTTCTTTATCAATGTTAAATTAAATATTCTCCTTCAAAAAGTGTGTATATAAGCGTGTCCCGAAATCAGGAAATCAGGAAATTTTCAAATTTCTTTAGGGCATACCTAACCTGACACACTGTTTTTGGCAGAAAATCGGGATGGAAATGTTGAAAAAGCGGGATTTTGGCCCAAAAAGCGGGATTTTTTAAAATAGCTTATATTATGTTGTGTAGTTAGTACATAAATTCTCATTATGTCTACTTAACACGAATATAAGACTTTAATATAAGACTTTATGTTTGCCACTAACGATTGTCAATAACTTTATAATGAAAAATTAATGAAAAAAATTAATGAAAAAAATTAATGAAAAAAAAAATTTGATGAAAAAAAAAAAATTGGATAAAAAAAAAAAAATTTGTTACAAAAAAAAAAAATTGATAAAAAAAAAAATATGAAAAAAATAAAAAAAATTGATGAAAAAAAAATTTGATGGAAAAAAAATTGATGAAAAAAACAAAAAATTTATGAAAACAAAAAAGTTTGATTAAAAAAATTTTTTTTTTGTTAAAAAATAATTATGTTACTTTTTATTCACCAGCTGGTGAAAAACGGTTTTATTCACCACGAGGAGAATTATTATCCAAGTTACAAACCCAAGTTATTAAAAGTTTTGGTTTTAAGAAAATGAAAATAGTAATTCTTGTTGTCTTTTTCGTTAATTGTTAACTTATATAGTCAAACTGAGGCGTCCTGCAACTTTTTTAAAATTAGACACCAGCCTAAAAACATTATCATGTTAAAAATAAAAAATAAGTATTTTTCCGAAAACACGTTTTCCCCAAAACACATATTACCCAAAAATTTTTTATTTTGCGGAGAGGCCGAAGGCCTGCTATGCAGAAAAGCTTTTCAGAAAAAAAGAACAAATTTTAAGACAATACTTTTTGTTACGTATCCCTATTAATATTTTTGACATATCGCCTTCTTGATAATATGGTCTGAAAAAGCTATTAGTAGGTATTTGATGTAAAAAATATTAAGTGTGTTACATAAATTATGAGGAAATAGCAAAAATTTTATGGAGGCGCTTTCATCACACCTTTACACAGTGGTTCCGATTCCAAAACTAGGTGGACAAAAGTATTTAACCATTATATTTTATGTTTTTGGAGTCGCTGATTTAAAAAAAAATATTTAAAAAATGGTAGCTCTAGTATTTTTGAAAATACAGTGGGTTTCACTATAATAACTACAACTAAAATAGACTTTTCGCTACAACTAAAAAAGTTAAATACATGGTTACTTCAAGAGATGTTTACAGGGGCTTGCCCTCAACTGGCAGCGCTTTTTTTTGCAAGCTTTGAAAGATTGATAATCTGAATTTTTTTTTTTTACTTATGACCCTAACTTTAAAAACCGATATCAAGATAACACGAAAGAATTACGAACCAATGAAAATTTTTTAAATATGTATATTAGACTGATTTTTTGTTTATATGAAAAATATTTTTTTTTGGAATTTCAAGAAAGTGTAGGCGGAATATAGTAAAACTAGGTCAAAAATTACGATTCTGAAATTTTTGACCAAATCGGACCACGGGATCACGAGGCGCATCGCGGTCAAAGTTTCAGAACCCTAGAGCAAATCGAAAAAAAAAAATTACATATTTAAGACTTTTTATATCACTTTTCTGACTAATTTCCCTGTGCTGAGTTCAAAAAAGTTAAAGTTTTTGCAATCGAATAATAAGTTTTTGAGATATCACGATTTGAATTTTGTTGAAAAATTGTGTTTCTTGATCACTTTATGTGCGACATCTATATTTGTACATGGTCAACCAATTGCAATTATCATAGACAACAACCATACAGCAAATACAACTCTAAAAACGATTTTTTTCTTAGTATTTGCTACTGCCATCTCTTGTCACGAATGAATAATGTCAATTATTTAAATTTAACGTATTTTAATAATCAAAGTCAAGGAGTACCAGATGTTTAAAATAAATCATGTAAAGTATGAGTCTACTATCGCCGATTTTCATAACCTTATTTCTCTGTTTTACACTCACAAAAAAAAAACTGTAATGTTAGCAAAAAAAATCTTGTAAGCCTACAAGAAAATTTGCTGATTTTGAACCCACAATTTTTTGGAAAAGTTACCAAAAATGTTTTGCCAAAAATTAGTTAACTAAATTTTTTTTTTATTTCAACTTAGTTCATACACTCAAAATAATACATTAGTAGATTTACTTTTTTTTTTTTTGCTAATGCTGGTTAGCTAACTTTTAGCAAATTTTTAGTTGAGATTAGCATGTTAGCAAAAATATCTTGTAAGCTTCATTTAGCGCATTAGCAATTTTAAACAAAATTTGAACTAATTTTTTTTCTAGATTTAAAATTGAGTTGACCAAATTTTTACAAGCATTTTTGCTAATATTAGCTAAATGAATGGTAAATTTGTTTTTATTTTCAGAAAACTTAAAATGGCGCTATCTCGGAAACTAAGACAGATAGAGCAAAATGGAGGGCATTTGTGGTTCTCGGGCTCTCCATAGTATCGCCGGTCCTCTTCACATGTGTGGACCCTAATGGGCCCTAACTTTGGACCCAAAAAAGTTAGAATTCCCTAAAATTTTAAAATGCTAATATCTCCGTAAATATTGCCGACACAACAAAAAGTCCAAAATCATTTTTGTAGCTCTCAACACGTAGAACAAGACCGCAAAGTAGTCAAAAGCTTTCCGTGTAATATTTTTGAAGTTATCGAGTTTTTTAATTCTCAAGACCCCAGTGGTCCCCTATAATCACGTATCTCAAAAACTAAGCAAGGTAGAGCGAAACGGACACAAATTTTGGATCAAAAACTATGACGATTTTTAAGGAACCCAACTAGGTCTAGGCCCATCGGGGTCTGGACCTATCGGGTCAGAACCCAACGGGGCCCTCAGATGTGTATGAACTAAGTAAAAAAAAAATTAGTTAACTAATTATTGGCAAAACATTTTTGCTAACTTTAGCAAAAAAATTGTGGGTTCAAAATCTACAAATTTTCTTGTAGGTTTACAAGCTTTTTTTGCTAACATTACAGTTTTTTTTTTGAGTGTACACATTTGAGGACCCCATTGGGTTCGGACCCGATAGGTCCAGACCCCGATGGGCCTAGTCCTAGTTGGATTCCTTGAAAATCGTCATAGTTTTTGATTCAAAATTTGTGTCCGTTTCGCTCTACCTTGCTTAGTTTTTGAGATACGTGATTTTAGGCGACCACCGGGGTTTTGAGAATTACAAAAAACGATAACTTCAAAAATATTACTCGGAGAGCTTTTGATTATATTACGGTCTTGTTCTACGTGTTGAGAGTTACAAAAATGCTTTTGGACTTTTTGTTGTGTCGGCAATATTTACCGAGATATGAGCATTTTAAAATTTTCGGGAATGCTAACTTTTTTGGATCCAAAGTTAGGACCCATTAGGGTCCACACATGTGAAGAGGACCGGCGATACTATGGCGAGCCCGAGAACCCAAAATGCCCTTCATTTTGTTTCCGAGATAGGGCCATTTAAAGTTTTCTGAAAATAAAAAAAAAATACCATTTATTTTTGCTAATATTAGCAAAAAAGCTTGTAAAAATTTTTTGAGTTGACAATTTTAAATTTAGCAAAAAAAATTAGTTCAAATTTTGTTTAAAATTGCTAATGCGCTAAATGAAGTTTACAAGATATTTTTGCTAACATGCTAATCTCAACTAAAAATTTGCTAAAAGTTAGCTAACCAGCATTAGCAAAAAAAATTAGTAAATATACTAATGTATTATTTTGAGTGTATTTGTCAAAAAATACGATATGTATAACCTATTGTATGTTGTTGGTTTCGACGAGTAGATCTCAAAAATGTTCATTTACCTTTCCAAATACCCCCTAATAATCAAAAAAGGCATCGTTTTGAAATTAAACAAGTCAATATACAATGGGTACTATTCCTTTCTAAATAATTATGGAATCTGATCATTTTTAAACTCTGTCAAAAATATGTAAAACAACCTTCACTTTGAATAAGCCAACTTTTAGCAGATTTGGATATTTTAACTTAATTAACTGTCATTTAATTTTAGAAAATAATAGAAATTTTCTTATAATTTCACTGATTCTTTTTCAGAAGTTCAGATTGTTTATCCGAAATTAGCAGATTTTTCTGCTAAAATCAGCAGATTTTCAATCTGAAATCCGCAGAAAATTCTGATGTCTTTAAAGATTTGTCCGCTGATTCGATTAAGAGATTGTTTTAAAATCTAAGAATTCGTTTAAAAAGGTAAATATTTCAGAAATATCTCAAAACTATTTTTTTTAGGTAATTTTAGTAATTTAGAATAACAAATCGGCAAAAAATAAAAGAATTAGGAAATTTCTTTGGGTAATTTTGGGGATTTCCGTTCTTAAATTTGGGAATATGAATAAAAATGAATCCGGCAACACTCCATTAATTCACTAAAACCATGTCTGCACCAGTGTTGCCAGATAAGGGGATTTGTCCCCAAAAAGGGGATTTCAAGTTTGGTTTGGGGACAAGATTTCCAGGGGAGGGATTTGGGGATTTCGCTCATTTTTGGGGATTTTTTCTAAAATTTGGGGATTTTTTTATTTTAAAAATTAAAAATTTAATTTTTTAAATTGTTAAGACTATTATAATTACCAATTAATAAGATTGACATTGGTACAGAATGCAGTCAAAAATTACAACTGCATTATTTATTAATGTCAAAGTAGTAAAATTGGAATAACAATGCTTTAATTTTTTTTTGACGTTTTTTGCAGTCTTAAGAAGCTGGTAGACAACTGTTTTTTTGTTATTTTCCCCGTAAAACTGTCCTTAACTCTTTCAGGTTTGGTGGTTAGTTATCTAACCACCTCTTGTTGCTTGTTTAAATCTTGTTTTCGTGCCACCTATTGACAAGTTATTATGTTTTATATATGTAAAAAGAGCATTATATACAAAAAATAACGTAATAATATAAAAAAAATAATATACAAAAAATAACGTAATAATATACAAATAATATACAAAAAAAAAATTTTTTTTTTTTTCTTTTTTTTTATGATAAATAAACCTTAATCAAACTAAAAATGCAGTTGTTTTAATTATAAAATAAAATATGTAAAACTGTGGCTGAAAGAGTTAATCCCATCGTTTGGATTGGGTAAGATAAAATAGTTTAGTTGGGGAGTAATTTTAGTAAATAATAAATGTTTTACGAGGGTCGAACAAGGTTAATTTTTTTCAAACTCATAATAGTTTATATTCAGTTCGTCACCTGAGAATTGGTTTGCTCCATAGGATGGGGTTTTTACCATCCTATAGAGCAAAACAATTCTAAGGCGACGAGTTGTCAAATAATTTTTCTAACGACATACAAAAATACTAAAAGTCAATGCAGCTAAGTATTATTTTTTGACCTCCAATACTTTTGACCACCAATTTATTTGAGAACATTAAAAAAATATTTTGTTTATTTATTTTATAACATCTACTTAAGTGCAAAGTAATGATATATCAAAATAAAATAATATTTCTTTGTTTACAAAAAAATTGGTGATCAAAAGTATTGAGGCCAAAAAATAGGAACTGGTGTCTCCAACTGTATTGATTGACTTTTAGTATTTTTGTGGGTTATGTAAAAAATTATTTGACAACCGAATAGAAACTTTTGAAGTATTACCTCCTACACTCAAAAAAAAACGTGGGTATTTAATACTAAAAATTTAGCTACGAGTACTAATGTTTTAGTCCAAAATGATCTAGTGCAGGCGTTGCTAATCATTACTAAAATTTGTTACTAATATCTAGTACATGAGAAATACTAACAAAACAGTAAATATTACTGCAATTTACTACTAAAAAAATCATAAATATTTAAAATTTTTCTTCTATTTAGTAAATAAAACCACTAATTTTAGTAAATAAAATTACTAATTTTAGTGATTAAAATTACTACCTAAATCAATTTTAATAAATAAAAGTCAGAAAAATATTATATATAAATGATTTTATTTCACTTCGGTTTTTTATTTTATTATTTCATTTCGGTTATAAGATATACTTAATAATATGTCTTCTTAAGCTGTTTAAAAAATGTAGCGTTGATTGTACCACGTAAACGGATGCTAAAAATATAAGAAAGAAATAATATATTCTCAATACATGCTCAAATGTATGTACAAACATTTTACTACAGAGGGCGCTTTTTTATACCTACATTTTTTTTTGTATTCGTGTGTGTATCCATATTCTTCTTCAGCTTGAATTTTTTTCTTACACAATCATTGAAATAAAAAACGATTTAAAAAAAAACTGACGTAGTTTTATTATTAATGCATATTAATTTTATTATAAACACATTTAAATAAAAAACATTTATATTTAATTACTTTAACACAATTTAGTTAAATAAATGTAACATATATTTTTTTTATAAACACTCCGTGACTGGGTATCGCGTTGTTACTTTTTCTAATTCTTGTTCGCACTAAACAAACAGAAAAAACAGTTGGTAGCACTGCAGTTAATGCGAGCAAACGTAGTGTTCGCACACACTGCAGCAGCAAGCAGCAGACGGCAAAAAATATAAAGTACCTGTTTAATTATAAATTATAAATTTATAAAAGCTGTACTTATTGTATTTGGAACTTGATGTGTGCTTTTGCAATGTTAAGAAATAAAAAATATGGCATTTTAGTGAAATTATAATTAAATAGTGTACTCTTATTTTTTGCTGTCTGCTGCTTGCTGCTGAATTGTGAAGGAGCAAATGATCGCTAATAAAAACAGTGTTGCCATTATCAATATGAAAAAAAAAACGCAAAAATCGTAGGAAAAGGGTAAAAATTTACCAAACAAAAATCAGCGCCAAGAAAAGAGAGAATATTAAAAAAAATTTGAAAATGTGCTTTTTAAGGTAAAAAGGATAAAAAGCAAAAAAAAAAAAAAAATAAAAATATTTGTTTTTATTATAAATTCAATAAATTAGCTGATACAATCAAAAGTAAAAATAATATTACATTCATATTACTCAAATAATATTAAGATAATGGTTAACATTAAATTTTAAACAAACTTTTTTTATTACATTCAATTATCAAGCCACAGAACTGCTTTAATGGAATGCACAGAGGGCCAGACAGATCGATTTCCGGCCAAAAGTCCTTATTTGTAAATTCTCAAAAAAATGTTTACCAGATTGTTGGGCATATATAGAAGCAGGTTTTCTGAACTTATCTTTATGATCCAATTACACCCTTCTCTTTGACAGGTCTTCAAAGTTAAAAAAGTTGGTAAAAAAATGTTAAAAGTTGAGATACTTTTTTAATTTTTTTTTCCATACTTCTATTGCTAATGTTTAACTTTTTGTTTGCGTGGTTCAACCTTATATATAAGCCTTTGTAACGAAAATAACATGGACAAATATAACTCATTTGCCTGGCAGCAATTCGCGTTTTTTGTGAAAAAAGTTATAATTTTTTAGCTATTTACATCGCGCCGAAAAAATCCTCAGCGATCCTCAGTTCGATACAATCGGTCTATATTTTTTTTGATATAGAATGGATCCATATCTTTCGAAAAAAGTTCCCCAAACTTGCTCGAAATGATAAATGGCAAAACTACAGCTACATATGCAGTGGTCCGAGATTTGTTTTTAAAAAAAATAACACCGCTCTACAAATCTGAGGTTTTTCGCTGCGTTTTGGATGAAACCAAAAAAAGTTGATAGGGTTTGGTGCCCCGATTCCAAAACAGGCACTCAAATTTTTCTATCACGTCACAATTTTGAGAAATTCGCGGTTAAAGTGTCAAAAAAGGCCCATTTTTGATCATTTTTGAACGCCAATAAAACAAGATCCTGACATGCAAATGACTCGGTATCAAGCTCATTCGAAAGTGTGTAATTTTCTCTTTCGGATAAGATCAAATTTTCTTGGAATTTAATTTTTTAAAATGGTAAAAAAATCATTACCCACAAGTGCTTCAAATCTAAAATTTACGTATGAATTTGTATGGAAATTTGTTCAAAAACACTGTGTAAATAAACTAAATATTGAAAAAATTTAAGGTTTTTTGCTAATGATTTTTTTACCATTTTAGAAAATTAAATTTTTAGAACATTTTATCTTATCTTTAAGAGAAAATTACAGGCTTTTGAATGAGCTTGATACCAAGTCATTTGCATGTCAGGATCCTTTTTTATAAGCTTGAAAGAAGGGTCAAAAATGCCCTTTTTCGGAACTTTAACCGCGAATTACTCAAAATCCTGACGTGATAAACAAATTTGGTCGCCGGATTTGGAGTCAGCGCAACAGATACTATTCAAATCACTAACCAGAATCCAATACGCATTTTCTTGTTGAGCTGTGTAATTTAACCCAAAATAATGTTTTACGGCTTGATTAGTTTTTTTTATCGCCAGAGAGTGCCTTAAGTGTAGGAGAAAAAAATTATCTACATTTCTAGGTTTTTTGTAGAATTATGTAAAATATCAGTTACACCATTTCCAATTAAATTCAAAGATTTTTTATTGAATTTCCAAAATAAAGAAAAAAAAGCGAATAATTTGTCGTCACCATTTCCAAAAGCTTTTCTGAAACTAAGTCATTTACACCATTTCCATATTTATATCAAAAATAAATAAAAAATATATATAAAAATTATGTGCGGAGATTTAACTTCAGACAATCTTAATACCCTTAAAACTAATTTTTAGTTAGATCAGACAATGATGAAAATCTAGCCGCCATATTGTTTCCGCCATATTGAACTTTATCAGTTCGATTTTAAGATAACTGACTCGGAAATTTACTAGGCGACACTTTCAGCTAGCTTTAACAAAGAAAAGGAATATAACTGTTTTTTAATTACTTGTAACAAACTTCACTAAGCATATTTAGTCCGCCATTTTGTTTTTCAAAATTCACGCCAGTAATTCTGATTCAGTAACTTCAAGACCCCCTTGAAACAAAATTTGAGTTAAATCGGACAATTATTAAAAAAATTTGTCCGCCATATTGGATGCGTCATTTTGATTTTTTTAGTTTTTAGTTAAATTTTGAAATCAGCGACCCCGAAATACTCTAGAAGCACATTTTCAGCCGGATCTAACAACGATAAAGACTTTTGACCGGAGTTGGATCATTCTTTAAACTTTAAGAAGCATATTTATTTATTTCGCCATTTTGTTTTTCAAAATTTCGAGTAACAATTCTTATTCAGTAACTCCAAGACCCGCATAAAACAAAATTTGAGTACAATCGGACCATTTTTAAAAAAAATTTTCCGCCATATTGGATCCGCCATTTTGATTTTTTTGGTTTTTAGCTAAATTTTGAAATCAGCGACCTCGAATTTCTAAAAAAGCACATTTTCAGACGGATCCAACAACGATAAAGACTTTTGGCCGGAATTGGATCATGCTGGCCCTGTGTGGAATGTTTAGGTATTTTATCAGTTTAATTTTTATGCATTTTACTTTATTTTGACAGTAAACAAAATTGTTTAAAAAAACAACAGTTATTAAACATTTAAAAAAATACGTAGTTGTAAAAAAAATTAGAAAATATGTACCAAAAAGTTTTTACACAAATACAAGTAGGAAAGTCCAAACATGGACCGATTGGATGTTTTTTTAAGATCTTTAATTACTGGAAAAAACACATATAAAACAATTTTGAGAGAAATATGCTTCTTTTAACTGAATATCGGCGACTAAATCTACAGGGAGTAACAGTATGCATTACCATGAAATGCATAGCCACAAAAAATGGAAAAATATGTACTAGTTGTTCCCTACCGCTTACCATAGGCCATATTTTTTTTCATTTTTCATGCATTACGAAGGTTCATGCATTATTTTTAGTCTTATCCCAAAAAAATCATTAATCCTGTATAGAGTAAGGCCACGTTCACACTACATGAACTTATACCTAATTCACACCTAAGATGAAATCACATTCGATCGCAATGCATAGCGTTGTTCAAAATTCTGTGTAAATTGGTTTTGTAAAAACAATAAATTGTACTGAAATTTTTACGAAAATAAACCCCAATTTTCTTTATTTAACTTTATCAAAAATACATATTTTGATTGCGTCATTACAAAAATACAACTCCACAACCAAAAATTTAAATTAGCCGACGATTGAGAGTAAACGCCGCCGCCTGCAAGCAAATGGGGCGAGTCGCCACCACCGTAAGTTCCTCGTCGGCACAATTTAAATTAATTGTTAGAGTCACTTAATTCAAATTTAAAGGGGTTGTTTGTATGAGGCCAAGGTCCAAACATGGATAAAATTTTCCAAATTTCATTAGGTCTGGGCTTAACTTTCAAATTTCAGCAAAATCTATTGATAATATAAAAATCACAAATTAAAAAAAAATAGAAAAAAACACCATAAATACCTTATCTTTAAAAACGCGTATTTAAAAAACGGCAAAACCAAAAAAGCACCAGCACTTAACCAAAATGTAACATAATGGCAACACTGAATTCAAATTTAACGATTTTGCAGCAAAAACAGTTGGTAGCTCTGCTTGTAAACAAGCGCCCCCTTACGGAATTATTACTAACAAAAAAAAAAATTAAAACCTAATAAATTACTGTATATTAGTACTTTTATGAACTAAAAATAGTAAAAAAATTAGTACAACCGACTACCAACAAAAATTACTCATAAACAGTAAGAAATACTAATTTTAGCACTTTTAAGATACTAAAAAAACTACTGTAATACTGGTAATTGGTAACTTATTAGTAGATTTGGATTACCAACGCACTTACTAATTTTTTTACTGTAGAATTATTTTGAGTGTAGCACGAATCTGTCATCAGAAAAGTTGTATCAAATAGCCCTCTCGAGATATAGGGATTTTAATATTTTGTTGACCAGGCCTTTTAATATTGGAAAAGTGTATTTTAAAGGATTATATTTTTTTTATTCAAATTTCTTATAAAAAATCCTAACATATCCAGGAAATCCGGGCTTAATATGATCAGGGATACCATCAGGTAATGTCAAGGAAGTTGACGACGTAATTTTTGCAATAAATATCCAAATTTTGCAAGAAATTTCCTGTTGAAACCAGATATGTAAAGTGGGCACTCCAATAAAGAGAACCTGAGGCTAAATTTAAAATCTATTGATTATATCCAAAAATATTTGCAAAAAAGTCAAAATTGTGAACCAAGTATGCATATTTTTAAAGATACGTTTTTTGTACCAATTTTAATATTATTTTTAGTAATATTGAGAGAAAAAATTTAAAAGACATTTTCTTAAGTATTCCTGCCTCCTGAATACGAATCAGTCATCAGAAAAATTAAATTTCTTAAGATTGGAAAAGTGTGTGTTAAAGATATATTCAAAATAAAATTACCTACTTTTCGCAAGAAATCCAGTCTCGATACCATCAGGATATGTAAGGAAGTTAAAAATGCCCTTTTTTAGTTTTATCCTTAACTATTCGAATTGTGAAAAAAAATACTGTAGATACTCAAATAAAGAGAACGTGGGGTTAAAATCCAAATTTCGTTGAATATATCCAGCAATATTTGCAAAAGCAAAAATCTGATTTGAACATTATTTTTTCTTTTTTTTTTCAAAATTCGAATAGTTATATAGATAAAACCAAATAAAAATGCATTTTTAACTTCCTTACAATGTTCTGATGGTATTCCTGATCTTATCGAGGCCAGATTTTTTTTTCGAAAGATGTAATTTTGTAGGGAAGAGAAATAAAAATACAACATTTAGACTTTTTTATTCTTGGATTTGGGGGGACTTGTTTCACAAAAAATTCAAATTCCCATATCTCGAAAAGGCGATTTAACACAACTTTTTTATTTAAAATTTAATATTTAAATATCATAAGAAGGTGTAACCTTAAAATTAATATAAAAATATTGTTTAATAAACACCATCTTTTTTTATTAAAAGAGAGTTTATATTTGAATATTCATTAATTTTTTTGTTTTGGGGATTTTATATAATTTGTAGGGTATTTTTGGGGATTTCATTTTTCAAATTGGGGACAAGAGCCAAATATTTTCTGGCAACACTGGTCTGCACTAACTGAAGTGTGGTTGTTGTCTAGAATAACTGTGTAGTGTAATAATATGGCGATGAGATGTCGCTGATCTCGAAAATGAAAAAAAATAAATTTTTAACAAAATTAAAATCGTGATATCTCAAAAACTAATTATTCGATTTCAAAAACTTTAACTTTTTTGAACTCAGCACAGGGAAATTAGTCAGAAAAGTGATATAAAAAGTCTTAAATATGTAATTTTTTTTTTCGATTTCCTCTAGGGTTTTGAAACTTTGACCGCGATGCGCCTCGTGATCCCGTGGTCCGATTTGGCCAAAAATTTCAGAATCGTATTTTTTGACCTAGTTTTACTATATTCCGCCTACACTTTTTTGAAATTCCAAAAAAAAAATAAAAAAATCAGTCTAATGTATATACCCATGGCTATATTAAATATAATCCACGGCAATCTCCTGGAAATAATTCACTTGTTATAAGTAGGGCAAGTACTTTCATGCATCTAAAAATCGAAAATATGTGCCTATAATATGCTTCTAAAAATCAAAAATACGCACTTAAAATTCAAAAAATATGCACTTAAAATTTAAAAATATGTATTAAAAATTAATTGCTTTTACTAAAAAAGAGCTTTGTTAACATAAATTAGATTTTTTCAAATACTTTAATTCCCTCTATAATATTAAACAAATGTTTTTTGAGTGGACTCAGCTTTTAATCGGTAAATATTTTTTATTGACACATTTTGTGATAAAAAATTTTAAATGAACAAATTTTCTTTAAAAGTCAAAAAATATTTCTGGAACAAATTTTATAAATAACCAAGTAGATAGTTTAAAGCAAGGATGGGTACCAATTCGATAAAAGTATTGGTATTGGTATTGGTTTTAAAAATTATATTAGTATTGGTATAGGTATTGGTTTTCATTTTTTGTTGAATTGGTATAGGTTTCGGTATTGGTTTTGAATTATTTAGGTATTGGGTATTGGTATTGGTTTTAGCATCGAATCGGTATCGGTTTTTAATAAGTATTGGTATTTATCTTATATCGGTTTTGGTATTTGTATGCAAAAGGTTTTGTCGTTAATATTAATTAATTTAACGTAAGTCGTCCTTCTGTCCGCCCCACAGTGCACACTGGGCGAAATGGTAGGTTTTTTGGAAAAGGGTGGGTATTTCAGGGTGGACACTTCATTTTTAATAAAATTTACAGATGTTATAGATGAAACAAATGAAGAGAAACTTGTCTTTTGTTTATGTATTTGAATTAGAGATGGTCTGTGGTCCCGTAATTTGCGTGACTCAAAAAACCACGTGATTCAGGCGTGAGCGATTTTTATTTAAATCACGTGATTATAGACTGATTTTCATTTAAATTAAGTACTATATTAGGGTAATAAATAAGTGACTTGAAACTTTTTGAAATCGGACCTACAAGGAAACTATTTCAGGGTGGACACTTAATTTTTAACAAAATTTACAGATGTTATAGATGAATCAAATGAAGAGACACTTGCCTTTTGTTTAAGTATTTGAATTGGAGATGGTCTCTGGTCCCGTGATTCACGCGTAAGTCAAGTGACTATGTTAAGGTAATAAATAAGTGCCTTGAAACTTTTTGGATTCAGACCTACAAGGAAACTTTTTCAAGGGTGGACACTTCATTTTAAATAAAATTTACAGATGTTATAGATTAAACAAATGAAAAGATACTTGTCTCTTGTTTATGTATTTGAATTGGAGATGGTCGCTGGTCCCGTGATTTGCGTGACTCAAAAAAGTGATTTTCATTTAAATCAAGTGATTGTGAGTTGAAAAACTCTGAGTGAGTGTCTAGAGAGTGAGTCGAATTTTTGCTTGAGGGATGTTTTTTTTTTTAAAAACCCCTTTAAAAAAAAAAATATTTTTTAGCAGTATTTGCATTCAGAATTAAGTCAAACTTAAAACTAAATAGTACATGCTTAACCCATTTTGGACAAAGATTCATTTTTTTTTTGGAAAAATGTACCTATTTAGTAAAATTAGCACCGGCTGATCTCAAAACTCTTGTAAAAAAAATTTTAATGTTCCGTTATTCCAGAAAAGCCTGTATTTCAACTTTTTATGCAATTTTAATATTTCACTCAGAAAATTATGTAAGTTACTACATGTTAGTTATTTGTATATTTTACAGTAGTTAGTTGTTTTCAACTACAAAGTCAGTTGTTTTTGTATGAGAAATATCAAACAACTATTTCTGTTAGTTATTTTAAGTCGTTTTTTTGAACAACTAACAAAAAAGTACTGTGCTGTAGTAACAGTTATTTATAGTAGTTATTTTTTTTTATCTCTGAAAAATTTTCAAAGTTTTTTTCCAAAAAATAAAAATAAATTTTCTTTTTGTTTTATTTTTCACAACTTTAAAAAAAAAAAAAAAATGAAATGAAATGAAAAAATTTGGTCTTCAATTTTTTTTCTTAACAATTAAAAAAAAAAATTGTTTATAGATTTTTTTATTTTTACTACATTTTAGTTGTTACTACAAATGTAACTACAAATGTAAGTTGTTTTTACTACATAAGTCAGTTGTTTTTTGTCAGTTAAAATAACTAACATTGTTAGTTGATTTAACTGAAAAAGTAGTTGACCCCAAAACAACTCACAAAGTAGTTATTTTAACTGACATTTTCAGTTGATTTTACTAACATAATTTTTTGAGTGTTGGATTTATATGCTATTTTATTAATTTATTTCGTTATTTTCAAAATAAATAGTTTCAAAATGTTTCAATTAGTGGAATTTGATTATAAATTAAATCAAAAAAAATAATATTAATTAATAAAAAAATTAAAAGCCTAAACTAAAAAAATTCAAATTTTTCGTTTTTGCTTGACACAATTTCTGTGCTGATGCACATTGCATTTAATGCACATATAAATTCCGGTGGTCAAGGCGAGATATTTTTTAATTGCAGATAGATGAGGCTTAACATTTGTAACAAAATATACCTGAACTTCATCCGTTTCATACATAAATATTTTTTTGAAAAAAGTGATCGAAATGGGTTATCATGCAGGGGGCCCTTTTTCGATTTTAGATCTTTTGCCAATTGCGATTACACAGGTCATTTTTTTCTTATATGGGGTTCACACTTTCGACCTTAAACAAGTTGTTTAACGAAACACCAGTAACAGAATAAAAACGTAATGGATACAGAACAAATAATTTTTTAAACACGTAGCCCTTAAACTCTCAAAAATAGCAAGTGTGAACTGCACATTATGCGTTCTTAAATTCTTTTATAATATGACTATGCCTCTAATAAAACAATAATTTTTTTTCTGGATTCTGATGTTGTGACATAAAATTTTGTAACGTCTGCTTGATTAAAATTTTGGAATTTCCAAAAAAGGACAATAGTATTTTTTTTACAACGCAAAGAAGAGTGCAGTGACATTCAATGTATATCAAATACAAACAATGTTTGCAAAAGAAAAAATTTCATCACAGAAAAGGTCTAAATTTTTTAAGATCTACTTTTATTAGGGGTCATAAAAACCGTGACAAAAAATATTTCTTTTATGTTTTTATGGCTTTTAAAATTCAAGTAGCTAACTCCTTTTTGTTATCTGACATTGCATGCAAACGATTACTGATCGATGTAACATCTTTTGCAATTCGTTAGTCAGGTAAAACCTAATAATGTGATGGAAAGAAAATGTTTGACGTCACAATTAAAACAAACGAAAATAAGAATACAAAAAACCGAAACGAAACCGATACGAAAGTAGAAAAAAATGAATTGGTATTGGTTTTTTATTGGTATTGGTTTTGAAGAATAAAAGTATTGGTTTTTAATTGGTATTGGTAGTGAGGAATCGGTATTGGTTTTTTATCGGTATTGGTATCGCACAAATAAAGGTATTGGTTTTTAATTGGTATTGGTTTTCAATTTGAATTGGTATTAACGGGTATTGGTATCGAAAAGGTATTGGTACCCATCATTGGTTTAAAGTCGACTTGGACGTAAAAAAATGTTTACAAATGCTTACAAAAAATATTAAATTGGAAGTCAAATACTTGTTTAGTAATTTTTAGAAACCTACCGAATATTCGGTTTCGGCCGAATAATGGGGTTTCGGCCGCTATTCGGTATTCGGCCAAATTTTGGCCGAATATTAACCGAAACCGAAACTTTTTTCTAATTAAAAAAAAGGATAAAAATGTCGCTGAATTTCTTAATTTCGTGTTTCATTCCAATTGTTTCAGTTCACTTGAAAAAAGTAACAAGGTTGTCCAATAAATATACAACTTTTATAGTTCAAAAAAAAAAAAAAAAATTCTTAATGAAATGTAAAATATTTTTTTTTTGTTTTTAAAAATACGATTTTTTTAAGTTTATTAAAATAAATATTTTTTTTACTACTAATAAATACTACCATTCTTATGGTTTAAAAACATTAAGTTCTATACAAAAAATCATAATATTTTTTTTTTAAGCCAGGCAACTATTTTGTTCTTAAGTTTCGGTTCGGTTTCGGCCGAATATTGATTTTTTGGCCGAATATTCGGTTCTGTTCGGCCTCGAAAAACTGGTTTCGGTCGGACTCTAGTAATTTTTGAAAAAAAAAAAATATTTTTTGGGTGTAAAATTTTTTTGAGCTTAAAAAATATTTGAGCCACAAAAATTCTTAATAAAATATTTTTGTGGCTACCAATCTCTATTAAAACGTGTTAAGCGTTTTGTCCATATAAAACCTATCTAATACCCTATTCACACTTGCAGTTTAAACCGTTTTTAGCAATTATTTTTAGCATTTTCTGTCAATATACTGTAATAGCATAAAGAAAGTGCTAAAACTATTGCTGCTTAAAACGGTTTAAAACTGTAAGTGTGAATAGGGTATTAGTTTCACGGATTTGTTCATAACTTCTACCTACTGTGTAAATTTCGCTAAAATTCAATATCAATCTAACCTGGAGAATAATAAATGATTTTGTATAGACTTTTCTGAGTCCATTTTCCTGTTAGAAATTTTTAAATTTAAAGCTTTATTTAAGAATGCAATTTTTTTTTTTCAGAAACAAATTTCTATAAATACTGCCTCAGAATATCATATTAAAAAATAATATTTTTTACAAGAAATAGTAAATCGGTTTTAGATTATGCTAAGGTTTTTGAAATGATTTTTTGAAAAACTGTTAATGAAAATTAAAAAAAGTGCAATTTATATGAAAATATGCAAAAATATGCATTTATACCAAAATATGCAAAAATATGCAACTACAAATCGGTGCCATTTTATTGCAAATTTATTGATTCGGATAGATATTTAATTTATGTTAAGTTTAGAGTGCGGAGTAAAAATATGCATTTTCATGAAAGTACTTGCCCTAGTTATAAGCTACTTAGTTTTGTATTGATTTCCTTAATTTTCAAATACAAAAATTTTGGTGAACAAACATTGATGTTCTTTCTAGTGCTGCTGAGAAAAAATCGCGTTTTTTTCTTTTCCCTTTGACCCGCTAAATGTGAGCTTGGTCAGCTAAAAAAAACTGGTAACTCTTATTTTGCTCCCCTCTTTCCTATACGCAAGTTTCAGGACGATCGATGGGTGAAAGAAATGAAAGACCTTCATTGTTACTCATCGAAATATCGGTCTAGGACCCCAAAATGTATAATATTATGATCAGTGATCGATTATAAGACATTCTAGCGATGCCCGTCTCTTTGTCTGTGATCACGGCCAAAGTATTAAACAGATATGACTAAGACTTACAAGGGAAGTATCTCAACCCTTATGAACGTATTCGCATGAATCTTAAAATGTATATAAAAGCGACAATTCTAACGTTAGGGTGTCTCGGCTTATGGGCCATATCGGTGATTTAGAGGTTCAAAAAATGGATAAAAAAATGGCGAAAATGTCGTTTTATGGATTTTTCAGCCATTTCTTTCCAATAAACTATATGATGTTGGCATATGAGAAGAAAGGTTTTTTTTAATGTCTTTCTAATCTTGTAAAAATTCGGCTTCGTTAAATATTTTTTACATGAAAAAGTGTAAATTTTGGGGGCTATTTATTGAAGATATAGACCTACGATATCCATATGAATAAGAAATAATCCTTGTTAACTTTAAGTCAAAGGTCCACATTGTTTCATAAGGGGACAACGAAATTTTTAAACACTGATACCGACCTTAAAATCGTGTCTTTTATATATATTTGAAGTTTCAGGAAAATCGGTTCTTAAGGGTTGAGATACTTCCGTTATTAGCATATTTACTTGTTGTAGCACTAAGCTGTTTGGTATGGCATTTGAGCGAAATCGGTTCAGCGGTTCAAAATTTATGAAAGAAAATTTTAGGACACCTCGAAAATGTTGGTACATTCAATATAACCTAAAATACAAATTCGGCTGCTGGTTGACACATGTGAACAGAATTGATCACCAAATGGTATTTAAACAAGTACAAACATATTTTTTTACAAAAAAATTCGCAATTTTTTTTTTTCACTAAAATTTTTATTTTTGAGTTGACGAGTATGACATGATTTCATCATATTGACGCAAAACTCAAGTTGTTGATGAAAAGTTTCAGCATATTTGGGAATATAATTTATATACCATTTCACTAGAATAAGTTAATTTGCAACACAAAAAGACTTGCAAATTAATTAATAATATACACTTTTGTTGATTCAATATTTGTAGTCTTTTTTTTTGTATATTAAATATCATGTAAAACTTATGAGTATTTTAAGTATATACTAAGATGTTATTAATTTTTAATGAAGTTATCTAATCTCCCTTTTATCTGTTTGATATAATCAAACAGATGTTGATAATATATTCACGATGAAACTTTGTTTTTTTTGTAATTTCTTTTTTGTCTTCCAACCACTCCAAACTAATAACATTTTATTTGGCACTTCTTAATTAACTACAAAACATAATTATAAATTATTCATCAAAATCTATTATCCTTTTTTTGTTGTATTTTACTTAATGATTTTGTTGTTTTTTTTGCTGTAATCTTCCTATACAAACAAACAAGCAAACAAGCACAAAAAAGTAAATATAACTTTAACATAAAATCTACTTCATTCAATTAAATTGAAATATTTTCCAGTAATTTATTCATGCATTATTGACCTAATAACAGAAAAGAACAAAAAAAAAAAATTAAATAATAAATATTTCAAATTACAACACTAAAAATGCAGAGCACCAGTGCCAGGCTGCCATTCAGCCAGCGAACCAACCAGCCAGTCAGTCATCAGGTTGTTCATTTTAACCAAAAAAGCAGAACAGAACAATGAAACAAAAAACAGCAAAAACAATTTGCATTTAAAATTCTTTAATTAATTTAAATTTGTTCTCTATACTCCATGATGGTGTTGTGGTGTGAATGAACATTAGAACAAAGCAACAACAACAACACAAAAAAAGGATACAACCGCCAACGCTTACAGACACCAAGGACTCCAAACAGAGCATCCCAATACTTAAACTGTAGCACAATCATAAAGAGGAATGTTAGGAAACAATAGCCATGGACGACGACTCCTTTTTGTGAAAAGCACAAAAACCGGATTAATTTTTCATGAACAAAGAAAATTACTTTCATTAGCTAATTAGTTTGTTGTGCACTTACTCGTCCTTGTACGGTTTATGCTAGTTTTTTTTTCTTTTTATATACCCTACACCACTTTGTGTTATGTGGCATTATGTGTTTGTGATAATGTTTGTAACAAAAAATTATAATTTGCCTTAACTCAAAAAAATTTAGAACAACTGTAATCCCAGCCTTTAACTTCTTTAAAATTTTGCACAGAAATTATCGCAGATTAAAAATAAATGGGTGAACTTCAGTTATTTAGAGTAGCCAATGTTTTCTCAAAATTTGAGACCGGAAGATAAAAATGTGAACAAAACCGGAAATTGTAGTCCGGAAATAATACATTTTACAGACAGTTAGTTTTAGTCAGTGGCGGGTACAGGTCTTGAGTTTGCGGTGAGGGTTTTTTTTTTACTTCGAATAAAAAAGATATCAATTCACCGTTTTTGCAAAAAAAAGTAATAGGAAACTATATTATCATCAACTGTTGCAACAGTAGCTTTTTCAAAACAACTGGAGCCAACTTTTCAACAATAGGTCGAAAACAATACTTTCAAGTGAGTGGATATCGCTTCCAAGAAAAAAAATGTCAACGGTGGTTGCTATAATTACCGGACACTGTTTTATCGGAAACCACGCAGTGTGTTTAAATTTGCCGTCGAATGACTTTCGCCGGAGTTGCAAGAATGAAGAGAAGTTGGAAACTTTCGAACACTTCATCTGCCATTGCCCGGCACTTTCTTTCTGATTTGTCTAATGACAAAGTTCAATATCTCATTAGACAAATCTTTCTGATTTGTCTAATGTCAAAGTTCAATATTTCAGGAGTTCCATAAGAATCTCAAATTGGTTTACCGACAGGGACTAGTAGGGAACCTTATTACAGTCCCGCGGAATCACAGTGGACTTCAGAGTCTACGTGTGTTGACATAAAACGTCAGCAGCAACTTACAACCTAATCTATGCAAACTAGAGATGGGCGCGTGAGAGAATTTTGACTTACGCACGCTCACGCTCACGAAATAAAAATATTGCTCACGCACGAAATTATTTTTTCCGATCACGTTCACGCACGCTCACGTGAGTAAATAAAATTTTTCTCACGTTCACGAAATAATCACGCTCACGAAGACTCACGAAAACAAAATAAACAAATTTTTTATTTACTTTTTTGATTTCTTGCACAAAAAGAATTTAAATTCCTAAAAACATCCATAAACATTTATTTAAATCACAATTTGGTATTAATTACCCTCTAAATTCAATATGACGACGATTTTGTTATTTGTTTTTTTGTTTCAGACAGCACAAAACAATCACGCAAACTTACGTGAAAAAAATGACTCACGCACGCTCATGCACGAAACTATTTTTTCTAATCACGCGCACTCACGAACACGCGTGATTAACGCGTGAATCACGAAAAATTCGTGTCACGCGCGCATCTTTAATGCAAACCCATGTTTTTGGTAATTTGCTTTGATTAAAGTATAGTTTAGGGTATTGAATGATCGCTCTTGACCTACTATATATAAAATAATTTCCCACTTGTTTAGATTTTGAGTTTTTGTTGAATATTATTGAGTTCACAGTTGTTCATCTATTTCTTTTGTACTTAACCCTTACAATTTTAATATTGAACATTGTAGTTTATAGTCGTTTTAAATGTTAATGAGATGAACAGTTTACTGAAAAATGTTTGAAGATTTTATTCTATTGTAAGAAGCTCTAAAGAAAATATTTTCAAATATTTGTATGTATTTAAAGCTTAAGTTTTTGTAATTAAGTATCTAGTTTTTACAATTAATAGAAAAGCCTACCAGATTATTTTTGTCTAAATATTGCCAGATATGGTAATTGCGGCAACTGAAACAATGTGTCAGCTCCAGTAGACTCGTGCATACCACAAGACGCAATGTCTTTTTTAAGATAACAACAGTTAACACGTGTTCTGATAATCAAGCCGCTTTCAAGCCGATTTAGACAATATTTCTGAAACAATCTCCAAAAAATATTTGTAAATTTAGATGGGAAACATTCTTGCTATAGAAAATATCTCAGCTTCTAAAACATTTTCATATAGAAAAAGTCTCAGCCTCTGAGACCTTTTTCCCATAGAATTTAAGACATTTTTCCTACAGAAGTTGTCTTAGTTTCTGAGAGAATTTTCCAATAAAGAAAGTGTTAGATTCTAAGATATTTTTCTATAGAAAAAGACACCCTTTTCCCGCAGAAAAACACTTAAAAAAGCATTGTACAAGAAAAAATTGTTAATTTTATATTTTGCTACCTCCTAATTGACAAGAATTCCTTGTAATTTTACAAGTATTTTACCAATCATTTTGTAATTTTGCAAGCTTTTTAAAATAAAATTTTAAACTTACAATTTTTTGATGCGATAAAACTTACTAGGTGGTCTTGTGACTTTACTAAATTTTTGGCTACCTCCTGTTTAACTAGAATTCCTAGTAAAAATTACTAACTTTTTTTGGAATTCTACTAGCTTTTTACTAACAAATTTGTAAACTAACAACTTTTTGGCAAAATTAAACTTACAAGGAATTCTCGTAGATTTTTTTTTTGTAAAATTGCCTTGGAAATTTCGATCGAAAATTTTTTTGTTAATAAAAATGGAAAACTGTCAAATACTGGTAAATTGGGATTACGAGACTTTTTTGTAAGAAAAATATCTTAGAATCTGAGACTTTTTCTATACAAAAAATGTCTTAGAATCTAAGACTTTTTCTATACGAAAAATGTGTCCGAACCTGAGACTTTTTCTGAACGAAAAATGTTTCGGAAAATGTTCAGAATCTTATACGAAAAATTTCTTAAAATCTGACACTTTTCTAAACGAAAAATGTCTCAGCACCTGAGATTTTTTTCTATAAGAAAAATGTCTCAGAATCTGATACCTTTTTTATAAGATTTTTTTTTTCAGAATTTTAGGTTTTTTTATTAGAAAAATGTCTCAGAATCTGAGAATTTTTCTATAAGAAAAATGTGTCAAACTCTGCGACTTTTTCTATAAGAACAATATCTTAGAATTTGAAAATTTTTTTTAAGAGTCTGAGAATTTTGCTATACGAAAAATGTCTTAGAATCTGAGACTTTTTCTATACGAAAAATGTCTTAGAATCTTAGAGTTTTTCTATACAAAAAATTTTGTAGAATCTGAGACTTTTTCTTTACCAAAAATGTCTCAGAGTCTGATTCTGATCTGAGGCTTTTTCTACACCAAAAATGTCTCAGAATCTGAGACTTTTTCTACACGAAAAATGTTTCGGAATTTGAGACTTTTTATATAGGAAATTGTTTTAGAATCTGAGACTTTTTCTATACAAAAATATCTCTGATTCTGTATCTGAGACTTTTTCTATACAAGAAATTTCTCAGAATCTTAGACTTTTTCCATACGAAAAAAGTTTCTATACGAAAAGTGTATTAGAATCTGACACTTTTTCCTTACGAAAAACGTTTGTGGCCGCCGTAAGGTCGGGGCTCTTGGCACGTGCCCAGTGTGCCCTGATGATTAAAATGGTACTGGGTCTATGCAATTTAAAAAAATGTTGCCATTAGTGTTGATGTGTATTCCTACAACAAATACCGGGCTATTTTAACAGTTTTTCACCAGCGAACAGAATACCTCTTCAGCGAAATTTTTACGCTTTTGTAAAGCCAATGTGAAATTTATGTTTTTTAATGGAGTTTGACAGATTTTCACATAAAACCTAACAACTTTTTTACAATATTTTTATATTTCACAGCATTTTTGAAATGTTTTGACAGCTTTTAATAAAAAATTCAAGTTCTTGATCATATCCCAAAAATCAGAGTAAGGTTGCAAAATCTATTGGAATTAGTTATTCGCATTCTAGAAGAAGTTTCACTGTTGAACAGTGTAATTATTGATTAAATTGAATTGCATTTTCTTTATGGTATCGCATTATACAAGGGTTAAATAAAGCTGTACAATGAATTGTTTATTAGTAGCCAATCAGTTTAGAATTACACAACTTAAGTACAGGGAAAAAAACAACAAAATACTATACAAAATGGATTCAATATCTGGTGGCAATTATACACGCAGAAAAAAATTAATAAATAAATGGGAAACTAACTTAATTCAAGGAAAATTGATAATGATTTAGCTCCATTGCCATGATTCCCTTCTTTAAAGTTCAAATATTTCGAAACGGCTCGATTGGTCCTGACCCCGATGTGCCCAGATTGAGAACCTTAAGGTAGCCAGTGTGGTACCTAATGGATCGTCATAGTTTTTCACTTAAAATTTTTGTTCGGTGCGATCTAACTTGCTTTGTTTTTTAAAAACGTGGGTATTGAGAATTTTAATAGCTAGAAAAATGCCCTAAGACTGTGTCAATAATATTCAACGAAATGTGAGCATTTTAAAATTCTCGCGAATGCCAACTTTTTTCGATCCAAAGTTTGAACCTATTAGGCCACTCATGTGAAGATGATCGGCGATTCAACAAAAACTCCAAGGGCTTTTTTGGATCTCTTAATACAAAGAACAGAACCGCCAAACATTTAAAAGCTCTCCTAGTAATAGTTTTTAAGTTATCCAGTTTTTAAAATTCTTAAGACCCTATTAGGCCCCTAAATTCACATATCTCAAAAACTAAGCAATGTAGAGCGGAGCGGACAAAAATTGTGGTTCAAAAACCTTGATGATGGTTCTATGCTAGGGCTGCCAGACGGCCTGGAATGGCCTGGATTTTCAAGTTATTGTGGGTCTGGTCCAGTTTCCAGGTAAAATATAATTTTTCCAGTTAAAAAAGAATCTCAAATTTTATCCTTTTTTTATTAAATGACTGGTTCCATTTAAAATAGCATAGGCAATCAGCCGATGGTGGTTTAATTTATCCAAAAATTAACATATCAATTCTTCTGATTTATATTGAATTTCGGTTTTGGTTATTTAGTCGAAATTGTGAATGGTTCGCGTTTTATCGCTGTTCAAAGTTGGTATTTTGCCATAATTTTATGAGAAATACATAATGTTTAAATGATCGTATCTTTGGAACGCATCAACCGATTATCACGAAATAAAGCGCAAAATAATGGTTATGTCCTGTACTTAAAATAGAATTTTGAAAAAGGATAGAATGCTTAGCAAAAAGGATATTGAAATTAAAAAAATGTCCTTAATTTGCAAATATCTCAAAATGCGTATCTTTAATTTTCCTTTATTTTTTTGCACATATAGCCCAAAATGTACTTAACAACATATGCAAATCCCAAATTGGGGTGATAAGCGGTTTAATTGTAAACGCGGTTTCATGAATCGCCTTATTGATTTTTGATAATATCTCTCGTTTACAAATGAAAATCAATTTCTGCGCACTAACCGCGAATAATTTTTTTATATCTATTTTTGATCGCTAAACTCAAAAATTTCATTAAAACAACATTTCGCGAATACATTTTTGTTAAATGAATTTTTTAGCATTTTTTGGAGGTATTTTAACTATTTTGCTTATATCTTAAGTTCTGTTTATCTGATCTTCTCGCAATAAAAAGCAAACTAAAGATAATCAAATTTCCAACAAATCCTACATTCATAATTTTTTCATCAGTTCATAACTTTACGCGCAAATAAATTTTTTAGTGTTATTTGGAGGTATTTTGACTATTTTTCTTATATCTTGAGTTCCGTTCATCTAATCTTTTCGCAATAAGAACCAAATTAAAGACAATCAAATTTCCAACAAATCCTTCATTCATTATTTTTATATCAGTTCATAACTTTACGCGCAATAGGCAAACAAGGAAAAACTATTTTTTATTAACAAAGCTCATTTTTTAAAAATTTAAAAAACAGAAATTGTAAAAAATTATCAATTTTTTTTGTATTTTATCATGTATATTCATATAATTTGTGATATCTTCGTAGTAAACCCATAGATTTTTATCAAATCAACTTTATTATATTTCTAAATGTTCAGGCTTTGCAAATAAATAAAAAGGTGTAATTAATTGCAAAGATTTCTATTTCTTATACTTTTTTTTAAATGATTTGTTAATCAAAAAACTTATTTTAGTCATATGTTTGCCTATTAAACGGAAATCTTTGAACCAAGGATGGGTACCAATTCGATAAAAGTATTGGTATTGGTATTGGTTTTTAAAATTATATTAGTATTGGTATAGGTATTGGTTTTCATTTTTTGTTGAATTGGTATAGGTTTCGGTATTGGTTTTGAATTATTTAGGTATTGGGTATTGGTATTGGTTTCAGCGTCGAATTGGTATCGGTTTTTAATAAGTATTGGTATTTATCTTATATCGGTTTTGGAATTTGTATGCAAAAGGTTTTGTCGTTAATATTAATTTATTTAACGTACGTCGTCCTTCTGTCCGCCCCACAGTGCACACTGGGGCGTGATGGTAGGTTTTTTGGCCAAAAGTCTCTACAGGTCGTAAATGTTAACCGATCTTTTTGAAATTCAGAAATTAAGCCTATATTAAGGTAATTAATAAGGAATTAATACAAGGAAACTATTTCAGGGTGGACACTTCATTTCTAATCAAATTCACAGATGTTGTAGATGAATCAAATGAAGAGACACTTGTCTTTTGTTTATGTATTTGAATTCGAGATGGTCTGTGGTCCCGTTATTTGCGTGACTCAAAAAACCACGTGATTCAGGCGTGAGCGATTTTTATTTAAATCACGTGATTATTGAGCGATTTTCATTTAAATTAAGTGACTATATTAGGGTAGGTTAACCTAACGTAACCTAGGGTAATAAATAAGTGCCTTGAAACTTCTTGGATTCAGACCTACAAGGAAATTTTTTCAAGGGTGGACACTTCATTTTAATTAAAATTTACAGATGTTATAGATTAAACAAATGAAGAGACACATGTCTCTTGTTTATGTATTTGAATTGGAGATGGTCGCTGGTCCCGTGATTTGCTTGACTCAAAAAAGTGATTTTCATTTAAATCACGTGATGTTGAGTTGAAAAATTCTAAGTGAGTGTCTAGAGAGTGTGTCGAATTTTTGCGTGAAGGATTTTTTTTTTTGAAAAACCCCTTTAAAAAAAATACATAAAAAAAATTGTGGAAACCTCATTTTTAAACTCATCGTTATCAAAAGTTCTACGCCCTTTCAAAAAACTGTCTGGGCCAGAATTATCCTTTCTATCCCAACTTTCCAAAAAATTTGCCCGCTTGTGTCCGTTTTCAAAAATGGAATTAAAATAAATTTTTTAAAAAAATTAAATTTATAAAAAAATACGTTTTTTTTTTTTTTTTTTTTTGAAAACTCCCTTTTAATAACTCATCGTTATAGAAAGTTCCACGCCCTTTCAAAAAACTGTTTGGACCAGGATTATCCTTTTTAGCCATACTTTACAAAAAACTTGCCCGTTTGTGCCAGTCAACACAAATTGAAATGCCAAAAATTAAAAAAAAAAATAAATAAAAAAAATTTTGTGAAAACCCTCTTTTTTAAACTCGTCGTAATCAAAAGTACCACACTACTTCAAAAAACTGTCTGGACCGCCTAACCGGGTATTTCTCTTTTTTTTCAATGTATTGAAAACAATTTTTAATACGATAAAAAACTATTTTTCGTGTAACCGGGTTTTCTCGAAATCGGTTTTTTGTGTATTCGGGTTTCATTTTATCCAGTATTAATATTGAAATAAATATGTTTGTACTTTTGGAAAAACTTAAAAATTGTTAATTCATAAAATTAATTTATTCAATTATAAAATGCTCATTTTAACAACTTTAGATTTGTTCATCTCCCTTTCTATTAATATTCTAAACGCAGACGAAAAAACGGGCAAAAGGGGCAGGTCAGTCTTAATGCTAGTAAACCAACGAAGATTTTGGCGTTCTAAGTTTTGGATTATGTCGCGGAACATTTTGGAAAAACTATTTAAAATGGAACAATTTTAAAAAATTTAAATAAAAAAAATTAAAAAATCACAAAAAACCAGAATCAAGAACTGTCCATACCCATTTACAAGTTGTACATCCTTTTATCAAATAAATTAATCAAAAAATAAAAACAAGGTCCCGCCTTAATAATGTATAAATTTGTTAGATTTTTTGATAACGGTGTATGGAGATTTAAACATAAATATTTTATTTTTGATTGATCATTCCAAGAGAATGGCTGTACCTATTTTTACAAAAATTCCAGACAAGGTGCATTAAGTCATACTAAATACAATAGAGCATTCACTTTTTCTAATTTTTTTTTATCAATTGTAAATAGTTTTTTTAGGCATTTGTGCCTTTTCATTGGCATTAGTACAAATAATGCCAATGCCAAAAAATTTCATTGGCAATAAATGCTAATGCTTTTTTTTGGCAGTGGCATTAGTTCCGACTAATGCCAAAAAATGAAAATATATTTTTACAAAAATTACAGACAAGGTGCATCAAGTCATACTTAATACAATAGATCAGCGGTTACCAACCTATGGTACGCGTACCACTAGGGGGTACGCGAAACTGTCCGCGGGGGTACGCAAAATTTTAGTAATTTGGACATTTGTTTTAGATAAACCTTTCAATGCTGGTTCCGCATCTGGCTTCCAAAGTTTTTGATAACGTCAGGTTTTTAAGAAAGTTGAGGTCAAAATTCATAAAAAAAGTATTTTTGTGCAATTTAGAGAGCATTTTTTTCAGGTTTTTGAGAAATGTATATCAAAGTTCTCAAAAAACGTAATTTTGGGCATTTTTGATACAGGTTGTGATAGAGTGGAAATTTTGGTACCATTTTGTTAACCTCAAAATGTCCTTTCATTGTATATACGAGGGTGTTTCATTCGAAAAATCACGAAATTGTGGATCTGCCCTTGTATTAAAAAAAAAAAAAAACATTTAAAAAAAATTAAAAAACATTATATTTCCGTTCCTGTGATGTGTTTTTGGAACTTTTTTTATGAGTTCAAAAAACGTCCGTTGTTTAAATTTTTGGTGTAGAATCGACTGTTGAAATCAGATTTGCAATATTTTCAGCTGTTTTGCTCTGCAGAAAAATGAGCTGAAAATCCGCGTTTTCAGATGCATTGAACCACCCCAAGGAGCGAAAATTTTTCCAAAAAAATACCACCATTGTTTTGATCTCCCCTAAATCCTTCAAAAAAAATAATAATACACGCAGATAAAAAATTTCAAAATTTACTCTAATATTTATATGAGCAGTAAGGGTTCAGGTTGAAAAAATGCAGAAGAAAAATTGAATTTATAAAAATTATGAACATTTCTGGTATTTCCCATACCGGTTTCAAACACCCCAGTTAGTGTTATCATCAATAGGATTTTAAATGCCAGTTTGTCTTGTTAATGAAAACTGTTTTTTATATATGTGAATATTTATATTTTCTGCAGAATAAATTTTGACAGTTTCCAACACTACAATTCTATTTCCAGCAATCTCATCCTAACTTCATAATTTCTTTCAACTTTTTTGTCTCTTACATTATTTCGCAAGAGTTTTTTAACGAAAACAAAAAACTTGTTAGGGGGTACGCGGCTGACAAAATTTAAAATTAGGGGTACGCGAGCCAAAAAGGTTGGTAACCGCTGCAATAGATCATTCACTTTTTCTAATTTTCTAATTTTTTTTATCAATTGTAAATAGTTTTTTTAGGCATTTGTGCCTTTTCATTGGCATTAGTACAAATAATGCCAATGCCAAAAAATTTCATTGGCAATAAATGCTAATGCTTTTTTTGGCAGTGGCATTAGTTCCAACTAATGCCAATGAAAATTCAATGCCAATTAAAAATTACCATGTATGGGCTAGATTGACCATTGTACAATCGTCAATCTTACCCACACACGACCAATATAAAAGAAGAAGGAGAAGAAGTGCAAAAATCATAATAAATCTATTTGACAGCATTCATCGCGAGGAGGAAAAATTAAAAAAATCCCTAACATTTTTTATATATTTATATTTTGGAGGGTATAAAAAATAAAAATTTCCTTGATTTTCGATAATCTCAAATGCGTAACAAATTACCTAATTTTTATAGGTCAGTTTTTACTCCAATTATGTCCACTGTACCAATGCGAGAAGAACTTATTTTTCGCTTCTTTTTTAAATAATAATGATAAAATTAAAGTTAAAGCCAACTAAATCAAAAATGGTTTACAAAAATATATATTTTAAGGCGTTTTAATTTTATCTCTGTTGAGAAAAATTAGAAAAAGGAAATTTTATAAAACTAAAGGCCTATTCACACCTGCGGTGAAATCTCGTTCGAACGAGATTTCGATCATATGGTCTGTATCATTTTATACACAACCATATGATCGAAATCTCGTTCGAACAAGATTTCGCCTCAGGTGTGAATTGGGTATAAGATTCAATTTTATTTTTCCTTTTTTGGAAAAAGGTACTTTTTTAGTGAAATTAGCACCGGCAGATCTTAAAAATCTTGTCAAAAAAAATGTTTAATATTCCGTTATTAACAAAATATACCTGAAATTCATCCTTTCACACATATTTTTTTAAGTGATTGAAATGGGTTATCGTGCAGGGGCCCCTTCTTCGATTTTAGATCTTTTTGTAATTACACGGGCAAATTTTTTTTTTCTTATATGGAGTTCACACAACAAGTTGTTTAACAAAACACCAGTAACTGAATAAAAACGTAATGGATACAGAACAAATAATTTTTTAAACACGTAGCCCTTAAACTCTCAAAAATAGCAAGTGCATTCTTAAATTCTTTTATAATATGACTGTGCCTCTAATAAAACAAACAACATTTTTTTTTCTGGATTCTGGTGTTGTGACATATAATTTTGTAACGACTGCTTGATTAAAATTTTGGGATTTCCAAAAAAGGACATTAGTATTTTTTTTACAACGCAAAGAACAGCGCAGTGACATTCAATATATGTGCATCACATATTAATAATGTTTGCAAAAGAAAAAATTTCATTACAGAAAAGGTCTAAATTTTTTAAGATATACTTTTATTAGGGGTCATAAAAATCACGTAACGTGACAAAAAATATTTGTTTTATGTTTTTATGGCTTTTAAAATTCAAGTAGCTAACTCCTTTTTGTTATATGACTTTGCATGCAAACGATTACTGATCGATGTAACATCTTTTGTAAACATCTGTAGCAATTCGTTAGTCAGGTAAAACCTAATAATGTGATGGAAAGAAAATGTTTGACGTCACAATTAAAACAAACGAAAATAAGAATACAAAAAAACCGAAACAAAACCGATACGAAAGTAGAAAAAAATGAATTGGTATTGGTTTTTTATTGGTATTGGTTTTGAAGAATAAAAGTATTGGTTTTTAATTGGTATTGGTAGTGGGGAATCAGTATTGGTTTTTTATCGGTATTGGTATCGCACAAATAAAGGTATTGGTTTTTAATTGGTATTGGTTTTCAATTTGAATTGGTATTAACGGGTATTGGTATCGAAAAGGTATTGGTACCCATCATTGCTTTGAACTAATAAATGATGAATGTAGGATTTGTTGGAAATTTGGTTGTCTTTAATTTGGTTCTTATTTCGGAAGGATCAGATAAACGGAACTCAAGATATAAGAAAAATAGTCAAAATACCTCTAAATAACGCTAAAAAATTTGTTTACGCGTAAAGCTATGACTTGATGAAAAAATTATGAATGTAGGATTTGTTGGAAATTTGATTGTCTTTAGTTTGGTTTTTATTGCGAGAAGATCAGATAAACAAAACTTAAGATATAAGCAAAATAGTAAAAATACCTTCAAAAAACGCTAAAAAATTCATTAAACAAAAATGTATTCCCGAAATGTCGTTTTAATGAAATTTTTGAGTTTAGCGATCCAAAATACATACAAAAAAATTTTTCGCGGTTAATGCGCAGAAATTGTTTTTCATTTGCAAACAAGAATTATTAACAGAAATCAATAAGTCGTTTCATGTAACCACGTTTATAAACAAACCGCTTATCACCCCAATTTGGGATTTGCATATGTTGTTAAGTACATTTTGGGCTATATGTGCAAAAAAAATATAGGAAAATTAGAGATACGCATTTTGAGATATTTGCAAATTAAGGACATTTTTTTAAATTCAATATCCTTTTTGCAAAGCATACTATCCTTTTTCAAAATTCTGTTTTAAGTACAGGACATAACCATTATTTTGCGCTTTATTTCGTGGCAATCGGATGATGCGTTCCAAAGATATGATCATTTAAACATTGTGTATTTATCATACAATTGTTGCAAAATACCAACTTTGAACAGCGATAAAACGCGAACCATTCACAATTTTTACTAAATAACAAAAACCGAAATTCAACAAAAATCAGAAGAACATATATACCAATTTTTAAGACAATTAAAATAGGTAAGGCCGAAAAAGTGTTTTTTTGTAGTCAAAAACTTTGGAATTCTTCAAATATATTTTACATTTTTTTTTGACTACTTATTGAATAAAACATAAATCATAAATTGACTACAGCAAAATGTACTCTTTTTGATACATTTTCACTAATTTTTCGTTAGTTTTTTGAATATCTCGGGCATTCTACCGTTGATTTCGGCACAAATGTTTTCCTTGATCACTTCGATGATCTGAGGATTGCTTCGTACATTTTACTTTTCAAATAACCCCAACAAAATAAGTCAGGAGGGGTCAAATCTGCAAATAAGGGTCATTTATTGTCGCCCTTTTTTGGCATCGCACTTCCAGGGAATTTTAACGGGCCACCTGGATTTACAGATTTGACCACCCCGGACTTATTTTACTGGGGTTATTTGAAAAGAATACGAGCTTAACATTTCGAGATGCTCGAACAAGTAATGGAAATGCTTAAAAAGGCACATTGTGACGTGGCCAATAGAGACAGCCATTTAATTGATATTATATTTGAAAAGTATTCCAAAATAAAAAATTTTTATTTTTTTTATTAATTATTCTAAAAAAAAAAATATGTATAAATCCAGTTATTTTCCCAAAATCCAGCGGAAAATTTTCCATTTTCCAGTTAATTGACTTTCGGTATATGGCAACCCTATTCTATGCCTCAAATGTGTATGAAATAAATTGAAATAATATTTTTCCCATTTTTAAGTTCAAATTGGTATAACATTAAGGGCTGGTAACTTATCAAAAGCTAATCAATGATTAATACTAATCATTGATCAATTTCATATGAATTTGACGTTTGAAAACATTGATTATCCCTAATCATTGATTAAATTGTGATAAGTTACCAGCCCTAAGTTAAATAATCTTTTATTTCCTTATTTTTAAGAAAAATATGAACTTAAAAAAGAGAAACATAGCAAGGGAGCTTAATTATGATCAATTTGTTTTTAAATTTAGATTACTTTTAAATTTTTTAGTTAATTTTTTCTAAGTTAAAAGAAAATTCCTTTGGCAGTAACAATTTTTCCTACTCGTATTAGGGAATAAATTCAAAAATTTTGGCCAAAAATTTTGTTAGGCCGTTTTTTTGTGAGTGTATATTATATATTATTATAAAATTATAAAGTGTTTCATATGTACAATAATCAGGTCTTTAAATTAATTAATTTCAAAATTTCGATTTCAACTCATGCAACTTATAAACATCAAAACCTCACAAAAATGCACTAAAAAAATTTACTAAAAAATGGGAAAATTAACTAAATTCAAGGGAAATTTATAACGATTAACTCCATTGCCATATTTTGCTTTTTTGAAGTTTATATTTTTCTTCAAAAAATTAAGATAACATTATTAAATATTATACCAATTTGAACTCGAAAATAGAACAAAATTATTTCAATTTAGTTCATAAAGATTTTAGTTAACGATTGGTTGACGACCCCGTTGGGTAAAAATCCGATGGCCTTAGACCCAGGATGCTTAAAGATCTTGAGAATTTGAAAAGCAGGATAACTAAAATACTATTGCAAGGCGAATTTTAAAATAACCAATTCCCTAATATGTATACTAGCGCGTCCCGAATTCGGCTTTTTTTCGAATTTGAAAATGCTTGCCCCCTCAAAAGATGGGGTTTTAGGACCCTTTTACGGGAAAAATAACAAAAAAAGTTTTGGACAAAAAACCAGTTGGCTACCAGCGGATAAAGATTGCAGTCTTAGTGCATTTTGAAAAAAAAAAAAATTTTTTGTTTTTTAAAAAAAGTATGCCAAAAGTTGCGCAATATAGAGTACATTCCTAGAAAAATATTAATAAAATTTCCATGGAGTAATTTTGGTGCAGCGTTGCATCTTAAAGATGAAAAGTGTGACTTAATTTTTTTTTATTTTTTCTTTTAAGCTAAATTGGTCTCAAAACCTGCGCAAAGGAGCTCACATTCGTTAAAACTGTGTCAAAGCAGATTTTGAGACTATTTTAGCTTAAAAGGAAGAAAAAGTAAAAATTAAGTACACCTTTTGATCTTTGAGCTGCAACGCTGCACCAAAATTACTCCATGGAAATTTTATTAATATTTTTCCTCAAATGTACTCTATATTGCGCAACTTTTGGCGTCAAATTTTTGGACAACAAAAAAAAAAGTTTTTTTTCAAAATGCACTAAGATTGCAATCTTTAGTTGCTGGTAGCCAACTGGTTTTTTTTCCAAAAATTTTTTTGTTATTTTTCCCGTAAAAGGGTCCTAAATCCCCATCGTTTGAGGGGGCAAGCTAAAAATATTTGAATTCGGGACGCGCTAATGTATACTCCTAAGTTTCATTTTACCTCATACAACTTCTGAACTTCAAAACCTCCCAAAAAGAAGAATAAATATACTTTAAAATAATAAACGAAAAAGTGGAAAAATTAATTAACAAGGAAGGTCTTTCCCTAGGCACCCACCGATTCTTCTGAAACTTGCATATGGGAAAGACGGGAGGAAAATAAGGGTTCCTTGTTTTTTTCTTAGCTGCCCAATATCACATTTAGCGGGTCAAAGGGAATGGGAAAAAACGGGATTTTTTGGTTTTTGAGGATTATTCGCATTTCTTCAAAAGAAACTCTTTGAACATTTTATACAGATCGAAAGATTTTTTTTTATAGGTCGTGTCCGAATTCGGCTTTGTTATTACCTTATCATCAAAAGTTTAAAAACGTTTGGGTAGTTTATATGGAGAGGTACATACGTACGACCGCAAAAATCATATTCAGCAATTAAATTCCGCCACCGATAGCAGCATGTATGACATTTTCACAAAGATCGATACTTTCACTAAATTTGCGGATCAATGAAATTTGTATAAAAAGTTAATAACTTTTTAAAGCTCTGAAATTATACCATTACCTACAATACAAAAACAATGACAAACATTTGCCCACAACATCTCAACAGGAAATTGTATTGAATGTCCGTTCCATTGTCTGTGAATGAATGACTATGTACAGCTGTGATAAAAAAAAATAGCACCAGTAGCATTCTCTTAAATTTTATTTATCAAGGGAAATCAATCGTTTGTTTAATACGGCGTTACACACAACAAATAGGAACTAAAAAATGGAAGAAAAATTGGTAATGATTTGGCCCTAAAGATTTTGTTATATCGTTTTAGTGCACACTTTTCTTAAAAATAAGGAAAAAATTGTTGTAGATTTACGTGCATTTATCAAATCTCGGGAATGAAAAAATGTTGATTCAAAATTAGGAGCAATAAGTTCCTCAGATGTGTAATGTAGAGTGCCCAGAATATTTTTTTTTGATTTTTTTTTTGGAGGTCTTACTCCCTAAGCTTGTTTTTTTTAATAAAAAAGATTTTGATTTTTTATGGATTTTAATAAAAAACAAGTAGAAAATGTAAATTCGACTTTGCCAAATCTATAAATACCCTCCACAATACCTTTTTTAAAGGATAGTACATTTTTTAACGCGAAAAAAAATTAATAATTTTGATTATAATCAAATTATAATTTCTCTAGAAATATTTTATTTTGAGTAAAAAAACTCTTTTTTTGTCATTTAAAAAAAAAAGAAAAATAACTATTTTTTTTAGTGTAAAATTTTTTTCGAGTGTAATGTTTTTTACTTTAAAAATATTTCTGAGTGAATGCGTACTAATATACGTATGTACACAAAATAGTGTAGTTTTTGTAAAAAAAATAAATTTTTTTGAGTGTAAAATTTTTTTCAAGTGTAATTTTTTATTTACCAATGCTTTTAAAACTAAACAAGTTTAAAAAGCATTGCTTTAAAACTAAACAACAGGTAATCATGTTTTATCTACACAAATCACCATTCCGAATTTTAAAGAAATCGGACCAGTTCTTTTTGTAGCCCCCATACAAACCACCTTCCCGATTTTCACATAAATCTCTCAAATTTCGTGAAAATAGAAAATATTTAATTGAAAATCTGTTTGTGTATGCTAAATACGTACTTTAATAACCTTATCAAATCTGATTTCAACAGAACATTTTTGGACTTAGGCCCCATGTGAAAGTTTCGCCCGATATTCAGTTAAAGCGGCTTATTGTCAACAAAAAGAAGCCTATTTCAATCAAATTTGATTTGTGAGTGTTTTTTACACTTATTAAAGAGTTGATAAAATATAGATCTAATCGGTCCATGTTTGAACTTGGGACCCATTTTCCGAGAAACTCTGGTGTAGAGTATTATATGGACTATAATTTTCTTACTTGTTTTAATATTTGTTTGTTGGTTATTTGACGATCGTGATGTTACAACGATGGTAAAGTTCCGGGTTTAATCAATTTTTTAATTAAATCTACGAATTTTTTAATTAAATTTGTTTTGCCTTGACACGAACTTGACCAGTCCATAACCATAAGACATATTCCTGCCAAATTTATAGTATCAATTTAGTTTCAGAGAAGTTATACCTAATTTGCGATTAAAAGCCACGCCCCTTGAAGGGCGTAACATCTGAAATATTTCCCATCTAGTACTATTTTATTGTCTGCCACTGTATGTGCTCATATGAACAGTGTCAGATGAAAGAAGTAAATAAAATGAATGCTACAGGTTACCGGAAACTACTTATACACATGTACTATATCGTACAATGTATACATATGTTGTACAATGGTATGTATTTGTAGAAGAGATTTGATAGTATATGTGTTTTTTATATATGTTACGAAATGTGTTACACAAACCTACATTGATATTTACTTGCAGCAATGTTTTAAAGAAGAATATATTGTGTGAATAAAACCAAAGTTTGATTAAATTTGGCAGAAGTATTCTTCAGCTCTACCACAATCTGATCACTTTTTTTTCTTACTTTCTTTTCATTTGGTATTTCGGCCACAAAATTCATTAAATTTTCTCTGTTTCAAATTTGTTGCTACTGGATTCCATTTTAATCATCTCGGTTTTTTTTTCTTACTTACTTCTGTTTTATTTCCTTTTATTTTGCCTCAACCAAAAAGGGTAAATGCTGTTAATTAGCAACATGAGTTTCAAATAAAATGAAAGGAAAGCAACAAAAAAATACAACAAAAAAAAAAAAACTGAATTAATAAAACTAAAAAGTGTTTTGTGTGGTAAGCAGCATGTATTTTAAATTTTCTGATTTTAATTTTATAAAAATGAAACAGTTTTTTTTTTGCGTTCATTCATGCCAGACTCTAATTTGCATAATTAAATATGAAAAAAAAATTCACAAAGCCATAAAAGAATGAACAAATTTTTTAAACTATCAGCATATTTTTTGCGTTTTGTAATTCTGATTTAGAAATATTTGGTTTAAACATTGCTGTTGAATGACTTTGTACATTGCTACTTCGTCGAACGGTTATAAAAAAAAAGCTTTTAAAAATTGTAAAATTCTTGCTAATGAAAAATTCTCAGTCTCTGATAAATATTTTGGAGGCATCTTACCGCCGAAAACTTCTTTTATTTAGAAAACTTCATTTTATCTAAAAATTTCCAAATTAAGAGACATTTCTTCCATAGAAAACTTCTTAGGTTCTGAGTTTTTTTTTTCTTTGAAAAATTTTAGGATTTTGAGACATTTTCTCTACAGAAAAAAAGTCTGGGGTTACGAAACGCTCTTCGTACACCAAAAATTACCAGATTCAGTAACACTTCTCTGAAAATATTTACCTGAGATTAGAAAAATGTTGGATATTAATGCTTTTTAAAATTTGTTTTATCTGTAGAAATATACCCAGGTTCTTAACATTTTTCTATAGAAGAAATTTTAGATTCTACAACATTTTTCGTATAGAAAAAGACTTAGCTTCTAATAAGATTTTTATAGAAAATGTGGCAGATTCTATGAAATTTTTGCTCAAGAAAAAGTCTGAGATTCTGGAACGTATTTTATATAAAAAATTTAAAAAATGTTCGTGAAGAAAGAAAACTCTCAAAATTTTCATACATTCAAATTTTAAGATTTTTTCTATATACAAATTTATGGATTTTTTCTATAGAAAAATTTACGGATTTTCCCTACAGAAAAATTCTTAAAGTTTTCGTATAGAAAAAATCTAAAATGTTTACATGGAATAATTTAAAGATTCCGAGACTTTTTACTTCTACACTCAAAAACAAATAGAAAAGTTAAATTCGACTTGGCCGAATTTATTAATACCCTCCACAATGCCCTTTTTTAAGGGTAGTAAATTTTTTAACGTGCAAAATATTAACAATTTTGATTAGAAATACTTTATTTTAATTAAAAACCTTTTTTTTTGTCATTTTTGTAAAACAAAGAAAAATTACTAATTTGTTTTTTTGAGTGTAAATGTTTTGTTTCGAGTGTAAATTTTTTGACGCGATAAAACTTACAAGGAGGTTTCGTGTTCTTACTAGTTTTTTTGCTACCTCCTATTTTACGAGAATTCCTAGTAAAACTACGAGCTTTTTCGTAGTTTTACAAGATTTTCACCAATAAAATTGTAAATGTACAAATTTTTTAGCGCAATTAAACTTACAAGGAAATCTTGTGAATTTACTAAATTTTTTTGTAAAAAAAATTTTAAAATTTGTTAAATTACAAAGAAAATTGTAAAATTACAAAAAACAATGTAAATTTCGATCTAAAAATTTTTGTTAAAAAACAAGGAAAACGGTTAGTATTTCGAAGTTAGCGCTCGTATTCGCGATTTAAAATTTTGATGCTCAAATACAATAAAAACGATATTTTTAAACTTTTGCGATAATTTTTAAATTTAAAACCATTCAACTCTGTTGAATTAACACAACAAAACATTAAACCGTGAATTTTTTTCGCGAAAAAAAATTTTTGTTCGCGAAAAATCTTTATTTTCGTGAAAAATTTGGTTTAATATAATTATTTTGAGTTTGATTTAAATTTGCGACAGCCATCTGGTAAAGCTAGTTGGTGTACACTAAATCCCATTGTAATATCAGTTTTTTTTTTTTAAGTTAGCGTATGTATTAGCGATATTCGCGATTAATGTTTTTTGATTTTTAAGTAAAAAAAAAATATTTTTTTTTTATTATTTAGACAATTGCTGAATTGTTATCATCTAAACTCTATTGAATATACAAAAAAAAAATTATTCGCGAAAATTTTTTTCTGCGAATTTTTTTTCGCGAAATTTTTTTTGAATTTTCTTTTATTTTGCTATTAATTTATGAAAATGAGTAGAAACGATACATTACAGACACAACATTTTTCGAAAAATTTTTTCGCGGATTTGTTTTTTAAGCTGAATTATTTTTTTCGCGAAAAAAACAGTGAATTTTCTTAATTTATATTTAAAAACTATCCCAAAAGCATACAAATTTAATTTTTGTAGTACCTAGGAATTACAATTTTAAATTCGCGCTAACTTCGAAAAACGGCTAGCACCATTGAATTCAGAGTACCCGAATTAGCTTTACCAGCAGGGTGCCCAGCAGACATGGGCGATACCAATTACATTTTTTTCAATTACAATTACATGTAATTAGTAATTGAGTTTTTTCAATTACAATTACATGTAATTAGTAATTGAATTTTTCAATTACATTTACATGTAATTAGTAATTGAGTTTTTTCAATTACTAATTACATGTAATTGTAATTGAAAAAACTCAATTACTAATTACATGTAAATGTAATTGAAAAATTCAATTACTAATTACATGTAATTGTAATTGAAAAAACTCAATTACTAATTACATGTAATCGTAATTAAAACGTTCAAATTACAGTGTTTTCCATTACATGCAAAAAAAAAATCTGACAACTGACAAAGCTTCATTTTTAACAAATTAATAGTGACTGGCGAAATTCAACATCAGAAGCATTTTGGACAAGTTAAGTGATTGCGGTCGATTCTAAATATGATATTTAAAACTAGTGTAAAAAAATATAAGTCAAAAATATAACATAAAATTTGTGACATAAATATATAATTTGTGTGTATAGTTATGGTGGCAGATTCTAAACTTGAAACTAAACTAAACTTTTCTTTTTCCTACTACGTTACCATGGCTTTTACTGGTGACATGTCACATGATTTAAAACTAACACCGAAATTATATAATATTTATTTTAATAAAATAATTATATGTATTAATATTAATTAAATAATTTTAATAAAATATAATAAATAAGTGATACCAACTACATACAAAAACAAGTAAGAAAATAATAGTCGGTCAAGACCGACCATATAATACCCTACACCAGTGTTTTCCGGAAAATGTGTCCCAAGTCCAAACATGGACCGATTTGGTTTATCTTAGGTCAAATCTTTAATAAGTGTAGAAAACACTCACAAACCAAATCTGAGTGAAATAGTCTTCTATTTGTTTTTAAATTAACCGATTTAAGTGAATAGTGGGCGAAATTTTCATATGGGACCTAAGTCCAAAAATGGTGTGATTATAATCAAATTTTGATTGGGTAATTAAAGTACGTGTTAAAAATAAACAAAATGAAGAGAAATTCGTTGTAAGACGGTCGTGTTTTTGTTTGCTCCAGTATTTTCTTTAAATTTTTATTGATAAATAAATAATTAAATTATCAAAAATATTACTACACCTAGAAAAGTTTTACAGTAACTGATTTACGGTTATTCAAAAAGTTTTTAGTTAAAGTTGTTTTAAACGTTTTATCGTTTGTTTTTTAAGGAAAATAAAATATTGAATGATTTAAACAGTTGTAAAAACAATAAACTACAAAAGTTACGGAAAAATATTTTTATCAGTTAAATTATTTGTGACTGATTATTCCGTATAATTTTACAGAAAAACGGTTTTTGTAGTTTGTTATTCAAAAAATTTTATTTTTACTTCACAAAATAAAAAAATGTAAACAGTTAAAATAACTGAAATATCGTTTGTTTTTACGGAATGTCTAGTCATTTATTAACGTTTAAAAATAACTGAAAAATTATGTTGTTTTAAATGAAATATGAGTAGTCCGTTTTTTAAAAGGAAAAACGATTGTTTTAAACGTTTTTTCAATTGAATTTACTTACAAAATATTTTGAGTGTAATAAATAGACAATTGCTCGGTGTTTTCTGTGGTATTTAAATATTATACTTTAGTATAATATAAAGTTAAATAAATAAAAAAAAATATATCTCACTTTGTGAAACTATTCTAACAAGATAAAAACATCATAAAAAAATTTTTTTAAATAAACAAAATCGGCAATAAAAACAACAATAATTTTGTGCATTGCATTGCATTTTTTTTTTCTTTTTCCTAATAAACTAAAAACATTATAAAATAAGAAAATAAAACAGAATAAGAAAGCAACAATAACAACAATAACACAACAATAACATTCTTGTGCAAAGAAAGTAAAACTAAATAATTTACGCAACAATAAAAACAATAACACACTTCCTATTGAACTTTTAAATCAATACTGATCATAATATAAATTATGACTGGACGTAAACCAAAGAGAAATGCACGTGAGGCAGATTTAGTTGGTACACCATCTAAATCAAAAAAAACTGCATGTGAGGCAGAGGTAACGAATTTGTCTAACATTGATACACCAACAATGTCGGCACACTTTTTGTCAAACTCAGAGTAGAAACAGAACAAGCCCGGCACGACTTTTTCCATACGATTTGACAGATGAAACCGGTGGCCGGCGCCGGTGTGAAATAAAACTTGTTCTATTTTTTAAAGGTGGCAAAACTCATTCTAATTGGAAACCGTCCCCCGTGCCGTGCTTGTTCTGTTCGTACTATCAAATGATTCGATTGCTCGCTCTAGAATGTGGAATTGGCTAGACAATAAATTTACAAAACAAAACGAATATATAAAAGAGCAATCAGAAATGATAAAATCAATTATTGAAGAAAATAAGAGATGTTTATTAACAGAAATTGAAAACAGATTTTGCATGTTGAAAAATGAAATTTTAAATGATGTAAGAGATGAAATAAGAGATTTAAATGAAAGAGTAACTGAGTTGGAAGATGTTAATAATGAAATGGTTCAACTAAAATCTGATGTACTAAATCTTAATTTAAAAGTACTTAAACAAGAAAACTCGGTCGTAGCATCTGATATTCGAATTACTGGCATACCTTTTTATGAAAACGAAAATCTACATTTAATTTTCGAAACTATTTGTGGTGAACTAAATATTGCGATGCCATTTTTTAAAACAATTTTTCGAGTAAAACATTTTAAAAACATTCGTGATGTTGATGATCCTCCCATTGTAATAAGACTCAATTCACCATATGAAAAAAACTTTTTCCTTAAAACTGCTGCTGCTTATCGCCGCAATTTTAAAACCCCTCTACGTTTGTTTAATGCTGGCTTTGATAGTAATGAGCCTTTTTATATTAATGAAAATTTAACTCCGCATAATCACAACATCTTTAAAACTGCACTTGGCTTAAAAAGAGATAAATGTTTATTTGCAGCTTATACTTACCGTGGCTTAGTTTATGTCAAAAAAAATGAAAAAGATGAACCAATTAAAATAGATTTTCCTGATGAACTGCAACAGTTTTTTCGGGCATCAGGATAAATCTTTGAAACAAATTATGGATTGCTGTTTGTCGATATCAAATTTTATATTTATAACTAATTTTTTTATAATTACAAATTATTTTTTTACTATGTTTTTATGTTTTTTTCCTATACATCAACTTTTTTCATATTTTGATTTATTATATAAAAATTTGTATTTCTGCGTTTTATTGGAACTACTCTTGTTTAAGCTCCTACATAATTTTGCCTCATTTTTTTGCGTTGCTATTAGGGTTTTTTATTTCGTAACACTGTATGTTAATGGTGGGCGATGGTGATTTTAATGGAAGCTCCGAAGACATGACGTGTAATATGGTGAAGATTTTAGTCAAATATAAGAATGGTTTAACAGTGACTCATATTAATGCACAAAGCTTAAACAATAAAGTTGATGAATTTCGACTGGTTTTTGAAAATTCGAACATAGATATCGTTTGTGTTTCTGAGACCTGGCTATCTGATTCTACACCTGATAGTTTAATTTGCCTCAATGGTTACAAAGTTTTTAGAGCTGATAGAGATGGTAAAGCAGGAGGAGTTGCAATTTTTGTAAAAAACAATATACCATGTAAGTTTCGTATAAGTTCTAATGCAAAAAATCCTAATGCTAAAACTGATAAATCTTCAAATCAGATTAAAAAGAAAACTAAAAAACTTGGTAAAGTTGAGTATATTTTTATCGAAATCTTGTCTTTTGGTAAGAAAATGCTTGTGGGCTGTGTTTATAGGCCAAATAATAGAATCCCGTTTAGTGATTTGTTTTCAAAATTGGAAACCCTTGCGGTTGAATATGATGAGGTTGTAATATCCGGCGATTTTAATTCAAACATTTCAATCGATACAAACTTAACCGAAAATATGTCGTCTTTTGGTCTTACTCCCACTAACTTAACAACTCCTACACACCATACTGCAACAAATAGTACTCTAATTGATCTTTTCTTTGTGTCTAATGTATCAAAGGTTTTATTGTATGATCAGATATCTGCTCCGTGTTTTTCTAGACATGATTTGATTTTCTTAACTTACGACTTTAGAATTCAACATGTGGATCAGACTATTTACTATCGTGATTTCAAAAACATCAACTTTAATATGCTTTATGAGAACATACGTTGTGTTAGTTGGAGTGACATGTATCAAATGGTTTCTGTTGATGATCAATTGACATTTTTTGAGGAAAATATTCAACGTATTTATGATGATTTTGTTCCTCTAAAATCAAAAACGCTTTCCGCAAAGACGAAACCTTGGTTTACCACTGCCATTAAAAAATTAATTCACAATAGAGATTTGGCTTACTCAAGGTGGAAACGATTTAAAACACCTGAATTAAAAGCTGTATACACTTCTGCCAGAAAAAATGTAAACATTAATATTAAAATTGCAAAAACTGAATACTATTCAAGTCGTTTTGGGGAGGCTATTGATTCTAAACAAACCTGGAAAACCATTCGCGAAATAGGAATTGGCAAGGAAAATAAAACTAATGACTGTCAAACTGATGCTAATGAGCTTAATAATACATTTACGAATATACCTATGATTCAAACGAATACAAATTTTTACAACTTTACAACCATTAATAATACTGGCGAAGATCATCTGTTCGAGTTTGCTTGTGTTCATCCGTACGATGTTGTTAATTCTTTTGTATCCATAAAATCTAATGCTGTTGGTTATGATAATATGCATCCAAAGTTCATAAAATTGCTGTTACCTCTACTTCTACCATATATAACGCACATGTTCAATACTATTATAATGTCCAGTACTTTCCCAATGAAATGGAAGCACGCCAAAATAATGCCATTACCAAAATCGAACACTGAGTTTAGGCCGATAGCGATCTTATGCTTCCTCTCAAAAGTGCTAGAAAAGCTTTTACATGCACAAATGGTCTTGTATATAAAAAATAATCGTCTATTAACTAATAAACAATCAGGTTTTCGCTCTAACCATAGTTGTGTAACAGCATTATTGGATGTGTCTGAAAATATACGGAGTGAGCTAGATAATAGTAAATTGAATTTTTTGGTGCTTCTCGATCATTCTAAGGCCTTCGATACGGTTGATCACAACACACTTTGCATGAAACTTTCAAATTTTTTTAAATTCTCTATAATGTCAACGAGACTTTTACATTCTTATTTAACTAATCGATCTCAATCTGTACATGTAAATAACATGTGGTCAAACTCAATAAGTCTTTTAAGAGGAGTACCTCAAGGATCCATTCTTGGACCTTTGCTTTTTTCACTTTATGCAAACGATTTGCCGAACCAACTGCTGCATTGCAAAATACACATGTACGCAGATGACGTCCAATTATACTTAAGTAGTCCAGTTCGATCTGTTGCTGCCAATATTAAGAAACTGAATGAGGACTTAAATAGAATCTTTCTCTGGGCAACTGCAAATGGACTCTGCCTAAATCCAATAAAATCGAAATGCATAGTTATCCATAAAAAAAAAGATTGTGCCTATTATTGAAGATGACATTATGATAAATGGGGAAAAAATTGCACTCGTCAATACTGCCAAAAATCTAGGGCTGACTTTTAACAACAATCTAACCTGGAATAATCATATAAACAAACTCGTCGGTCAAACTTATATGAAGTTAAGGTCACTTTGGGCAACACAATACTTTATCCCGATAAAAATTAAAATACTTCTCGCTAAGACTTATTTAATACCTGGTTTAATATATGGATGTGAGCTTTTTGCGAGTTGTGATGAAGCTAGTAAACAAAAACTTAATGTTCTGTACAACAATATACTAAGATATGTTTATGGATTACGAAAGTTTGATCATATATCTCACGTCTCCAAAAGCCTATACGGTGTATCTTTCGATAACTTATTGAAGATACGAGTACTTATATGCTTACACAAAATAGTATATACTAAAACACCATACTATCTTTACGAAAAACTTCGATTTGCTAGATCTCCAAGAGGAAAAAAAATTATCATCCCGTTACACCATTATCTTGTTTCTGAATGGAATTTTTTTGTGCATGCAATACGTCTTTGGAATTCACTTTTAGAAACTGATCAACTCAATAGCAACGCAAATAGTTTTAAGAAATCTCTATTTTCCAATTATGCCTAACTTTTTATTTGTTTTTTATATGTATTTAATTTTTTATTAAATTTTTTATTATATGTTTGTGTATTTAATAAATGTTATAATTATATAAAAATTTCCCTTAAGTATATTGGATTCCTGTACTATAAATATAAGATCACTCTTGTTGTACAGGAAATGGAAAATAAATAAATAAAATAAAAATAAAATAAATAAATAAATCTTAATAAATCATTTCCTATTTTCATGAAATTTTAGCGATTTATGTGAATATCGGGGAGGGTGGTTTGTATGGGGGCTACAAGAAGAACTGGTCCGATTGCTTTAAAATGTGGAATGGTGATTTGTGAATACAAAACACGTTTACCTGCCAAATTTCAAAGGATACCTATTGTTATTGTTAGAGTCATTTGACTCATATTTTAAGGGGACGTTTGTATGGGGGCTAGGTCAAAACATGGACCGATTTTTGCAAATTTCAATAGCGTCCGTCGTTGTGTCAAAAGAAGCTTAAGTCTCAAATTTCAGATAAATCGGTTAAAAATTGCGACCTGTATCGTGCGCACAACGTTTACATGGACGGACATCGCTAAATCGACTCAAAAAGTTATTCTGAGTCAATCTTGAAGGTGGGTCTAGGACCAATATTTCGGTCCACAGAGTGGTGTAGGGTATAAAAATAGTGTTGCCAAAATTGTAATGGTAAGTAGTGATATCGTTGTTTTTACAAGTAGTTTACAGCAAGGGTACTAATAGAAAATAATAGGTTCGTTTCCACAACGTTAACGCGGTTGCCCGCGGGTACCCAAACCAGCCCGAAAAGCGTTCCCGTACGCAAAAATTGGGTAAATGAGAGAGTTTTTGAGAGAATAAATTTATTTCTCATTTTACCGAACTTACCCGCACTTTTTTTCGGGTAATTTGGTAACAGATAGATGTTGAAAAAACAACTGTTTTTTTTGTGAAGCTAAATTGGAAATTTAAATAAAATAAAGAACTAAACCAAGGAAATGTGTTATTTCAATACAAAAGAGATAACACTGTGTGACGGTGAAAAAGTAACCTGGGTTTTGACCATCAATTTTACATAATTCGGGCATGCTGATTCCAATGGTCCAAGCCATTTTGAAATCTAAGGTACAGTTTTTTCGCAAAACGTCTTTAAAGTTTTTCACGTCCCCGTGAAGTTTTTTGAATAAAAAATATTTTGTGTGCTAAAAAGTCAGTCGTTTATAGTTGAAATTAAAGGATTATATCTGTAACTACATTTTAACTACAAATTCCGCTACTAAAAGTTTAAAACTTTAACAGTGTTTCGCGTTTTATCCCATTTTTTCTAATTTTTTAGCATTTTCGCGATTTTAAATGCCTAAATAAATTCCGACCTAAACAACCGTTTCAGCTTAGTATATTTGCACCAAAGGAAATATATTCCCATTAAAATATTTTTCATTTATCAATCGCATAGCACTAAAATTGCGCGATTTGTCAAAATTTCTCTATGACAGCATCACTTTCCAACAGGACCACAAGGTCCAGATTTTGATATATTGTGTAAAAACCTGAAAAAAGTATTTGTGCCAAATTTCAAACAGAAATGTTTTCATCTTAAAAAGTTTTAATAAAAAAACATTTATTTCGCCCTACTAAATTATATTAAACAAGTGAGAGTGTTAAATTCGGCTGTGCCGAATCTTTGATACCCTCCAACATGTTAAAATATATTTTAAAAAATCAGAGGCGTTTTTTTTTTGGGGGGGGGGGGGGCTATGTGGGGGTGGTTACCTTCCCCATCGCGATAAATGTTAACTAATTTATTTGTTATGCTTTTTTAACTTTAGTAATTCCATTTACTCATAATTTTTATGATTTTTTTTAAATCCACGCCCACAAAAGGGGGCGGGCCAAAAAAAAAAAATTAATTTTGTAGCCCCCGGGGTCTAAGTGCAGGACTTTGAATACCTTCTGACATAAAAAGATTTTATTTGTTTAACAAAAATGCAAAAAAAGCTGTAAAAAATTGCGTTTTTTGGGACTTTTTTTAAGTTCTTTAAGGGGGAACATTTTTCCCCCTGATGCGATTTTACCCATTTCCGAACTTAACCGGCCTATGACCAAGAGACGCATTCGTGCCAATTTTCAGGAGTCTAGCTCTCTTATTTTGGACTGAATCGTGTTTTATACAGACGGACGGACGGACGGACGGACGGACATTCATAGAATGACTTAAAATCGATCATAGATCAATAATATATATACTTTATGGGGTCCCCGACCGATATTTTAATGCGTTACAAACGGAATGACAAAGTGAGTATACCCCCATACTGTGGTTGGAGGGTATAACAAGTGTTTTATTTAAATTAGTAGTATTTAGTACAATGTTTTCCTTTTGTTTTTGTAATTAAAATTTAATAATTTACAGGCCTATTCACAGAGCAAATTATGACTCAAAAGTAGTCATAACTCATAAATTATGACTAAAGTCTCAAATTTCGTATTCACAGAAGCAAATAGTCTCAATTTATAATGTCAAAATTAAGACCTGGTCGGTAGACCATCTTAAGCAGTCACTGATTAATAAAAAACAAAAATGAAATAAAATGAAATCAGTTTAAAAAGAAATAAAATATGTTTGAAGCAAAAGTCAGAAAAACAACAAATAATAAAATAAACAAAATAAAACAATTATATTTTTTAAAAACATTTAAAAAAAGGAAATCGAAATTAAAAAAAAAAAATATTATAGAATATGTTTGTCCGTTGGAACCCTTTTTTGACTCATTTGTCCCTCATGGAAACTATCTGCTTTCGATTTTACAGGCTACATTGTCATTGGTCAAGGCTATAATCGATAAGACACATAAACACAAAACCACCAAAAGAATGTGGAAATGGCATTGGAGGTACATTTTTACCAATGGACCATCGCAGTCTAGCAGTCTTTTGGTGTTTTGATTGAACTTGCCGTAAAATTTTAACTATTTAACGGGCTAATTTCCAATAAAGTATTTAAAATGCCGGAGATTTTGGATGAAATGTTCAAATTAGCGTATCAGAAATTTCCTCATATTAATCCAAAATAATAATCAATTTGTTCATTGTTGTACGGCATCTTTTTTCTGCAATAAACAAATTTGCTTGCTTTCACATTTAAAGAAAATATAATTTTTATAGTTTTTTGTTTTATTTTTTATTTTGCTTCAAAATTGTAAATTCCATAAGTTGTCAAAAAGGCACTTTACAGAAATAAAAGTCAGTTAACATAGAATGTTAACAAAAACAAATTGTTATTTTATGACTATGTTAACAGAATACGAAATTATGATTGAGTCTTAAAAATATTATATCTTTTCAGTCACAAACATTTTTATGATGTTTTCCTGTGAATAGACCTGTTAATTTAGTAAGGTGAAATAAAAGTTTTTCTACAATAACTTTTGAAGTTGAAAACATTTTTGTTTGAAATTTGACACAATTACTTTTTTGAGGATTTAACATAATATGTCAAAAGCTGGACCTTGTGGTCATCTTGGAAAGTGATGCAGTCATAGAGAGATTTTGACTAATCCCTCATTTTTGGAGTGATGCGCTTGATAGTTGAAACGTATTTTCATAGAAATATATCCCATTTGGTGCATTTAAACTAATCTGAAGCGGTTGTTTAGGTCGGTATTTACTTAAGCATTTAAAATCGCGAAAATGCTAAAAAATTGGAAAAACGGGATAAAACACGAAATATCACTTGAATTTCAAACATTTGATAGCGGATATGGTACTTAAAATTTAGCTACAGTTACAGTCCTTCAATTTCAATTGCAAAAGAGGGACTTTTTTGCATACAAAAACTTTTTTATTTCAAAAAGTTCACGGGGACGTGAAAATCTTTGAAGACATTTCGCGAAAAAACTGTACCTTAGATTTAAAAATGGTTTGCACCATTGGATTCAGCATGTCCGAAATATATAAAATTGATGGTCAAATGTCAGGTTACTTTTAACATCCAAGATTTTGTCACGCTGTGTAATTTGTTAGGAAAGTTCTTTTAAAGTTCTTTTTTTCTTTAGGAAAGTTTTTTTAAACCATGCCAGCAGCATGCAAAATCCTACCTGCATAAGTGATTGCTTGCATTATTTAACATATAACAAAAAGGAAACAGCTACAAAGTCATAAAGACATAAAAAATCGGGATTTCCAAAAGGAATTTAAAAGACACTATTATTTTTTTACAACGCAAAATATGTGAAGACATTGCATTGAAATTCAATGGAGTGGCTGTACATCGCAATAAATATTTGAAAAATTGAAAATTTTGGCACGAAAAGGTCTACATTTTATAGGATCTTCTTTTATATGTGTGGTCATAAAAATCAAGTTGGGTTAAAAATATCGGGATTTCCAAAAAGACATTAGTATTTTATTTTTTTGCAACGCGAAATATGTAAAGAAACTACCTTTTAAAGACATTGCATTATCATTTAATGGAGCGGCTGCATATCGCAATAAATATTTCCAAAAGTGAAATTATTATTACAGAAAAGGTCTAATTTTTTTTATTATCTGCTTTAATATGTGCCATAAAAGCAGATCCTAAAAAATGTTGACCTTTTTTTTGATAAAATTTTCCCTTTTGCAAATATTTATTACCTGAATTATTTTATTTTATCTTTTAAAGCAAATTTGTGGTTTTCAGCCAAATTTATATTCTTTCAAAGATTTTTTGTTGTGCTTGATAAATAACACTGGTTTACAAAATAAAAAAAAAAATTCTGTGCACGAAACGTGACTATATTTTTTATATATTACAGACTACTAACTCAAAAAAAATATCAAAATTTTTTTTTCACGGATTCAGTAATATTAAAAATTTGTTTAGCGTTTCTTTAAATTTTTCGACTATTTTCGTTATACCTCGCGTTGTTTACATCCGATCTACTCGCGATAAAATCCATGTTAAAGAGAATCATGCAACAAATCATTCAAACATCATTTTCCAATCAAATGATAAGATTACGTTTAATTAGCATACATAATATGTCATATTATGACAAAAATACGTTATTTGAGCAATTAAATCAAAATTTGGATGGTCGACAAAAATAGAAATCGTTACAAATAAATTTTATTATGATTTCTCTTCAGAGACCAAATATAACAGTTGTTTGTGACTTTTTGTTTTAAAAAAAAAATATTCTAATGTATTAACACCTGTTATATTTACACTTTTTTTGGGACGCTAAAAAACGACAAAATTAATTTTTTTTTTAATCTGTGTAAATATGTTGAAGATGGACGGGCATATCATTGACAATATGTTGGTTTAGCTTTGAAAAATACTTAGGTAAAATTATATTAAAATTCACAGGAAAAAAAAAAATTTGATAAAATAATTTTTTCTTTCCAAATTGTAAAAAAACGGTTAATAATGTAAAAAAATCATAATAAATAACTACTTATAATATTTTTAAAGACAAAAAAAACATACAACTATTCTTTCTCATGGTATTCGGATGCATAATAATAAAAATTAATTTGATTCATGTTTTAGTTGAAAATGAATACTTTAAACTTTATTTCAAAACTAAAAATTTAATGAATAAATTCATTGTATAAAAGATCTGGGTTTATTTAAACCCTATCAGTTTTAGATTTTTTGTCTATTTCAGTTATGAATTCAAATTTAGTTAAACGATTTTTTACCTAAATATTTGTTAAATTTAATTTGTTTAACTAAAATGTTTGCATTCCAATTAATGTGGTGATTATTACTCGTATTGTACGGTCTATTTTGTGTATTTATTGTGTCGTCTGTAGTCATTGTTAAGTTTTTTTAAAGACTACCACAAAAACTCTCGTTATCTTCGTTTGACTTGGAGTTTTTGCTTCCAGTTTGTTGCGAATGACTACAGTATTGTGTGTTATTTTCAACTGCTGGCTTTTTCAAAAACTGTCAACTGAGGAGTTTAATAATTTCAGTGGCAGTTTAGTTATTTTAACTCTGTTTTGAACTGCTGTCAAATGGCACCCACAATTCTTTTTACAACTTGAGGCCAGCGCCACCTGCAGGGTCGAAAAAAATCAAATCTTTAAAACCTTGATCAGCATCTAATATGTATGTCTTAGGTTGGTAGCTCTTATGATTCCAGAGATTATGCGTTACAAACAATTGCACTAACGATTTTATGCATAAAGATTTTTGAATAAATATGTATGTGTAATTGACAATATTAGTAATTAACTACTAAATGTAATTATAAACATGTTTCTTACAATTACATTAAAATCAATTACATTTTTCAATTAGATGTAATTAGTAATTGAGTTTTTTCAATTACAATTACATGTAATTTGTAATTGAGTTTTTTCAATTACAATTACATGTAATTTGTAATTGAGTTTTTTCAATTACAATTACATGTAATTTGTAATTGAGTTTTTTCAATTACAATTACATGTAATTAGTAATTGAAAATTTTCAATTACTAATTACATGTAATTGTAATTGAAACTGTAATCAATTACACAATGTAATCATTAACCCCCATGTCTGGTGCCCAGCTTGTAAATTTTTCCGACTAGCACAGTGTTATCTTTAATTTAAAACAAAAAAAAGAAATCCACCGATTTTTTCTGGAGTTATTTTTATTTAAGTAAAACCACTTTTTTAAAAAGTTAAAAATTTGAAAAGTTTGCAATATCTCGAAAACGGTTCTACATAAAATTTTTTGGACTTCATTTTCGGATTCAACGTAAGATTTAACATGGAAAATCAATACAAAATGTTGTGGATCGCAATTTTTTTTTACTTTTTTTTTTTACTTAAAACAATTAAAAATTTACTCAAATGATTTAATTTCTTTCTGTGTAGTTGAAGGATATAAAAAAAACAAGTAAGAGTGTTAAATTCGGCTGTGCCGAATCTTTTATACCCTCCAACATGCAAAAAAAATTGCAGAGGCGTTAATTTTTTTTATTTTGGGGGTGGGGGGTCGGTAGTGGTAATTGGGGGGGGGGGGGGGGCAAATTTCCTCTCGAAATATATGTTTAAAAATTCATTCTTATGCTTTTTGCACTAAAGAAATTAAAGTTTATTATTATTTAAACAATTCTTTTTAATCCACGCCCACAAAAGGGGGCGGACCGAAGCCACTTTTTAATCCTCTGGGTCCAAATGCAGGATTTTAAACTTCTTGTATCATAAAAATATTGCATTTGTTAAACAAAAACACAAAAAATCATGTAAAAAAATGGTATTTTTCAGAGGTTGCTTTAGTTCGTTTACGAACTTAATCTGTCTAGGAACATTAGACATATTCGTGCCAAATTTCGGGAGTCTAGCTCTTTTATTTTGGACTGCATCGTGTTAACTACAGACGGACAGACGGAAGGACGGACGGACATCGCTAGAATGTCTTATAATGGATCACTGATCATAAATATATATACTTTATGGGGTCCTAGATTGATATTTTGATGCGTTACACACGGAATGACAAAGTAATATATCCTCATACCTCATAGTTGGAGGGTATAAATATATAAATTTTTTCTAAAAAAAATATTTAAATATTCTTGTGTATAAAACATGGCTGAACACTGTTCCGGTTTTTTTATTGGAAAAAAAATCTTGTTGAAACGAAGTTAAAAAGACAATTTTTTTTTTAAATACCATACTGAACATAATAAATACCGCGAAGGGACTTTTTCGTCCGTTTTGGCAGGCTTTAGTGTAGTTTTGTTTAAATAACGAGTTTTATTCGCCCACTTAAATTCCTTTACCAGAAAAATTCATAAAATTATTTGAAAGATTATACACTTAAAAAATATCTGCATAATGAATAGAAAATTGACTGGTGTTGTCTAAATTTTTGCGGTACTGGGAAAGTTGGAATATGATTTCATGAAAGTGCTACTTGCTACATTCCTTTGACACTTTAAAGGCGATAGGTGAAATATTTCAATTTTGGGGCATGATGTGGCATATCAAGTTTCTCCAATGAGTACTTTAAAAAAGTTGTTTGCTAAAAATCCAAAAAATTAATTACAATCCTGATTTTATTAAAAAAAAAATCTGCTTAAAAAGTTCTTTTATAAATTGTTAAAAAAAAAATGTTTTGTTTTTTTTTTTTTTTTTGAGTGTAGTAGCAAAGGATTATTATACAAATAGATAGACATCTATTAATTTTAAACCCGAATGACCTTTTCATAAATTATTTATATTAACTATAATTTATTTGTATGGGGTCATCAAACATGTTGATGGAACAAAGGAATAAAGAAAAAATCTTGTTAAATTTATATTAAAGAATTCATTTTCTTATTTGCCAGACTTTTGCGTGAGTGGTATAAATTCAAGACAATTGGTATCATCATTACTAGTTGATGAGATTAAATTTATTTCATAGTACTAAAAATTGTGCATATGCATTTTATTTTTATTTCAATTGAAATAACCTGGTTAGCTTTTCTTCACTACAAAAAAAGCCTTGTAAAATTAAAAGAAAAACTTGTAACTTTTTTTTTGCTACCTCCAATTTGACAAAAATTCCTAGTAATTTTAATGCTTTTTACCAATAATTTTGTAACTTTACAAGGATTTTACCAATAAAATTGTAAACTTAGAAATTTTTTGACACGATAAAATTTTCAAGGAGGTTTCGTAACTTTACAAAATTTTTTGCTACCTCCTATTTTACGAGAATTCCTAATAACTTTACAAGCTTTTTACCAATAATTTTGTTATTTTACAAGTTTTTTTTACCAATAAAATTGTAAATTTACAGTTTTTTTGGCGCAATTAAAATTACAAGGAATTCTCGTGAATTTACTAGATGTTTTTGTAAAATTATCTTGGAAATTTGTAAAATTGCAAAAGAAACTGTAAAATTACAAAAAAAAAATAAATTTCGATCCAAATTTGTTTGTTAAAAAACAAGGAAAACAGCCAAATATTGATAAAATGGGACTACCCCAGCAAAGCTTTGGTAATGGGTGGCGATTATGTAACACATTACCAGGTTATGTATATCCCTTATTTGTATCATTATTTTAGGATGTCTTACCAGACATTTGTTCAACAACATATTATTTCAAGGTGAAAAATAATGTTTCACTAATAACTTGTTACGTAATGCATGATTATTGCAAAAATTGCATATCATATTTATTATTTCTAAACATTAAATCATGGGTGACTTATACAGGGTGGTCCAATAACAAGTATCTTTTTAAAACATGCAATGAAATGAACAATACTCAATAGTTTTGGAACCTTATGGCTTCATTTGAAAGAGCAAATATTCCCATTATTTATGGCAAACGACTTCATTCATGCGGCTGCCTGGGTTAGCTCCGCAGTAGCTCATCCTCGGCACCCATTATTCTAATGTTTCTGGTTCTATCTCACGAATGGCTTAAACGATATTCGTCGAAAGGGCCTAGAACATTTCTGGATTTCCCATGTTGCATGAATCTTTAACGAGACCCCTCAAAAAAATTTCTAAAGGTTTTAATCCGCAGCTCTGAAGTGATCAATTGTCACCGCGAATATGGCTAAAAACACGATTTCCGAACTAAGTGCGCAAAATATCGATTGTTTGATGGACTGTGGGACATATTGCGACATCCTACTGAAAATGAATGTCATCCAAGTTGATATATTCTATTACGGCCAACAAAAAGCCGGTAATCATGGCTCTGTAGCGCTCATCTTTGACGAAAATGGGGTTTTCAGCTGTATTTTTGAAAATATTGTGTAATGATGGTGATACTCAAATCTGTTGCTTCCTATAGATGAATTTGATTCTTTACAATACCGTGAGAGTTTTACGATCCCAAGATGTAGCAATTTGTTTGTTAACATAACCTCATTTGAGTGCCTTATTTCGGTTAAAAACTTTTTTTGCGAAAAACATGCAGTTTGGCAGCGCAGTACTGCGCTACAAAGCGATACAGCGGAGCAAGCCGAGGACGCATCAATGAAGTCGTTTGCCATAAAAAACGGGAATGTTTGCTCTTTCAAATAAAGCCATAACATTCCAAAAAAAGTTGAGTATTGATCATTTTATTGAATTTTTAAAAAGATACTTGTTATTAGACCACCCCTTATTTGGTTACATAATGAATTATTTCAAAATTTTAAATAATGCATTATTTGTAATTGAATACAAAATGCATTATAATAACATAAAAAATAAATATTTCATCCAAAAATGCATAAGTTTAAACTAGAGATGGGCTTACGACAGGAATTTTTGAATCACGGACACTTACCCACAAGCATATTTTTCTACTCACTTACAATCATGTGAGTAAATTTAATAGATCGTTACTTGTTCACTACTCGTAACGCCTTATATATTACGTTCTGGTATGCTATATTTTATACATTACTGGTATGCATTACTTTGAGTCTAATCCCATGTAAAAATCGTCAATGCTGCAATGTATAAAATAAGCAATCCTATACCTTATTTAGTAATCTTAGTTTTGCTGGGACGAGACTTTTCCTAGTAATTTGAGAAAGTTTTTTTTTGTGTACAATTACACAGAAAAAAAATAAAAATTGAACCAGTAAACGTAATAAAAATGTATCAAATGTATGCCAAAAAAAAACACTTTATTACAAAAAAACAAGTAGAAAAGTTAAATTCGACTTGGCCGAATCTATGAATACCCTCCACAATGCCCATTTTAAGTAATAGTAAATTTTCTAACGTGAAAAAAATAACAGTTACCCAGCAAAAACATGGTAATGAGTTGTGAAAAGTAATCATTACCAAGTACATTATTTATAATGAGTACCCATTACCATTAACATTATTTTAAGCCCAAAAGTAACTACTTCTCAGTAATATGTTATAAAAGCACCTCTAAGTAATAATATCTTCTTGCACTTGCAGTTTTTAACCTTTACAATTCAATTAACTTAAAAAGTACTTAAAAACTTAATAAAATTTACGGAATTTTTAAGTGTTAGTAAAAACAAGTTAAATTTTAAAAGTTTTAATTAACTAATTATTTTACTTCTTATTGGTAATGGGTTTTTACTCCTTATTTGTAATCCGAGGTAGTAACTACTTATTTATCTCCATACTCTTCACTAGTTATTTTTGTCTCACGCCCTTGTTAAAATAATTAGTGTTTCATTCAATAAGTAAGTAGTGATAAACATTTGTTTCGGATTACAAAACCCATTACTAGTAATGTCAGTTTTTGCTGGGTATGATTAGAAATATTTTATTTTGTGTAAAAAATTTATTTTTTAGTTATTTTTGAAAAAAAAAAATATATAATACTATTTTTTTTAGTGTAAAATTTTTTTTGAGTGTAAAATTTTTTTCGAATTTTGCATTCAAAAAAAAATTTACTAATTTTTTTTTTGAGTGTAAAATTTTTTTTGAGTGTAAAATTTTTTTTGAGTGTAAAATTTTTTTCGAGTGTATTTTTTTTTTTTTTTTTTGTTTTGGTATAAAAATATTTTTGAGTGACAAAAATACGTTTTAAAATATTTTTGTGACTTACCAATGGTTTTAAAACAGGTTTAACGGGTTTTCACCACGTGAATTTAATGTGAAGCTAATCTGATATTCACGGTTTTGCTAATAACTTTTGAACCACTGGACCGATTTGGGTGAAATTCAATACGAACTAGGCTGGAGGAACGAAAAATATATATGCCAAGCTTCAGCATCCTCAGAATTGATTTTCGAAAGTTATAGTGCTTTTTATCTCATAAATTCACGAAAAACCCTTGCCGAAATTCAGTCTTTTGCTCATAACTTTTGAACCACTGGACCGATTTCGCTGGATTGCAATACCAACCTGACCAGGTAAATGCCCAACATATATGCCAAACTTCAGGAGCCTCCGTTAAGTCTTTCAGAAGTTAGCGTGTTTTCAACAGACAGACAGACGGACAGACGGACGGACGGACGGACGGACGGACATCGCCAGATCGTCTTAAAATCGATCGAGGATCATGAATATATATACTTTATGGGGTCCTAGACCAATATTTCGAGGTGTTACAAACGGAATGACAAACTTATATATACCCTCTATCACTAGAGTGGAGGGTATAAAAAGGCGTACGGACATAGAGCCCAAGTTCATAGCGCCCAATTTAAAAAAGTTAGTTGTTGTTGCAAAATTGTTTGGAAAGGTTTTTTGTTCCTTTTTTGCATTTAATGACCACAAAAATGTTGGTGTTTTAAAAATAAATTTTAAATGCAAATGCAGTTTTGAAGTGCAGTTTTCAAAACTTTTACCGCTTTGATTTTTTTTTAGTTATCATATTCGAAACGTTTACAATTTTTACTACAAAATAATGTCCTCCTTATAATGGACCCAATGTGTGTGCTATTTTTAAAGGAATTTTAAAAATTTCCTTAAACAAAATTTTAATATTTTAAATTAAACCAAAATAAATCTTAAAGTACATGATTTTTTAAAAAATTCTAAACAAGTAGAAAAGTTAAATTCGACTTGGCAGAATTTATGAATACCCTCCACAATACCCTTTTTAAGTGATTGTTAATTTTCTAACGTGAAAAAAATAACATTTTTGGTAAGAAATATTTTATTTTGTGTAAAAATACTTTTTATACCCTCCACTCTAGTGATAGAGGGTATATACATATAAGTTTGTCATTCCGTTTGTAACACATTGAAATATTGGTCTAGAACCCCATAAAGTATATATATTCATGATCCTCGATCGATTTTAAGTCGATCTAGCGATGTCCGTCCGTCCGTCCGTCCGTCTGTCTATCGGTCTGTCCGTCCGTAGAAAACACGCTAACTTTGCAATCCAGCCAAATCGGTCCAGTGGTTCAAAAGTTATGAGCAAAAGAGTAAATTTCGGCAAGGGTTTTTCGCGAATTTACGAGATAAAAAACATTATAACTTTCGAAAGACAATAATTAAACTGCTGAAACGTGGCATGTATCTTTGCCGTTCTCCAGTTCTATTTGGTGTTGAATTTTAGCTCAATCGGTCCAGTGGTTCAAAAGTTATAAGCAAACCCCCTAATTTCAGATTGGGTTCATCTTAATTGCCACGTGGTAAACAAGTTTAAAAATCATTGGTGGTAACTTAGCAATGCTTTTCAAACTAGTTTAGTTTTAAAGCAATGATTTTTAAACTTTTTCAGTTTTAAAAGCATTAGTAACTTAAAAATTAAACTCGAAAAAAATTTTACACTGAAAAAAAAATTTACACTAAAAAAAAAATTTTGTATTTTTTTTTACAAAAATGATACCATTTTGTTTACATACGCTCGTGCATTTAATAATTGTTGTTTTCTTGTGTCAATACTTTTATTCTATTGTTGTTGTTGTTTAACTTATAACTAAAAATGCATTGCTATACTTATGTTTTTTTTGTTGTTGTTGTTGTTTTCTTGTTTCTATACTTTTATTCCATTGTTGTTGTTGTTTTTGTTGCTGTTTATATTAATATGAGTAAAAAACTCTTTGTATGTATTCGTACATGTGGTTACACACAAAAAATTTTTTTTTCCATGAACGATTTTCATAGTATTTATGAACAAATTCATACAATTTATTACTTTTTCATAATATTTATAAACTTTTTCATAGTATTTATGAAAAATGTTAAAAATTCTTAAATTTCACATATTATGATTTATTCATAAATACTATGAAAAAGTTTATAAATATTATGAAAAAGTAATAAATTGTATGAATTTGTTCATAAATACTATGAAAATCGTTCATGGAAAAAAAATTTTTTTGTGTGTATGCAAATGAATACATTTAGCCTTACCATAGGAAAATAAAATATATTTAAAATTAGCTTTTAATTCTATTTTCATACAGATTGTTTTTATTTTTAAAATGCATGCAAAATTTGAAATTTAAAATAAAACTTTTGTTAAACTTTTTCTGTGGTACGGGCCATTATTTTTATCTCCACCTTGGTTAATATTGTGGAGGGTATTCATAGATTCGGCCAAGTCGAATTTAACTTTTCTACTTGTTTTTATTAATTTTTGAAAAAAAAAATTACTAATTTTTTTTTGAGTGTAAAATTTTTTTTGAGTGTATTTTTTTTGTTTTAGTGTAAAAATATTTTTGTGTGACAAAAATACCTTGTAAAATATTTTTTTGACTTACAAATGTTTTTAAAACATGTTTAACGGGTTTTCAACACGTGAATTTAAGGTGAAACTAATCTGAAATTTACGGTTTTGCTAATAACTTTTGAACCACTGGACCGATTTGGCTGAAATTTAAAACTAACCGGACCAGAGGAACGGCAAATATATATGCCACACTTCAGCACCCTCAGAATTGCCGTTCGAAAGTTACCGTGTGTATCTCGTAAATTCCAGAACAACCCTTGCCGAAATTCACTCATTTGCTTATAACTTTTGAACCACTGGACCGATTTCACTGGATTGCAATACCAACCTGACCAGGTAAATGCCCAACATATATGCCAAACTTCAGGAGCCTCCGTAAAGTCTTTCAAAAGTTAGCGTGTTTTCAACAGACAGACAGGCGGACGGACGGACGGACATTGCTAGATCGTCTTAAAATCGATCGAGGATCATGAATATATATACTTCATGGGGTCCTAGATCAATATTTCGAGCTGTTACAAACGGAATGACAAACTTATATATACCCTCTATCACTAGAGTGGAGGGTATAAAAATAGCACACACAGTGAGTCCATTATTTGGAGGACATTATTTTGTAGTAAAAATTTTAAACTTTTCGAAAATGATAATTCAAAAAAAAATCAAAGAGATAAAAGTTTTGAAAAATGCACTTCAAAAGTGCCTTTGCATTTAAAATGCATTTTTGAAACACCAACATATTTGCGGTCATTATTTGCAAAAATAGACATAAATACCTTTCTAATGTGCATAAAAACAATAAGATACGATTAGTACTTTTGAAAATATAACGGTTTATAAACATTTCTTTTTACATGGTTTTGGTATAATTTAAAAAATAAAAAATTTTATAAGGGAAACTAAAGGAAGTATTAAAAAAAAAAAAATATTAAAAATAGCATACATTCTCGGTCCATTGCACTGTGGCCGAAATCACTGATCTAGCGGCGCTTAAGTCAAAATTTAAAAATTAAGATCGATAAATGTTTTTGCACTGCATCGTTTATCTATACTTTACAGAAAAAATTAACGTTTTTACTTTTGTTTTGCTTTCAATTCGCACAGATGTAAGCTATCAAATATACATTTTCTGCAGCAAGTGTATTAAAGGAATTTGGGGCCTAATTACTCAGTGAGTTTTTCTTGACACTTTTAAGTCAATTGTTTATACATTTTGAGCCAAAAAGTTTTAATTGAAAGTAAAAGGTTTGTTTTAACTAAAAAATAAATGTTTGTGGCCTGTGTGTATCTAGTTTATTATTAGTTCATTATAGAAGTTTACATTTTTGATATAAACTATAGTTTCATGGACTGCAACTTTTGAAATTCGATCGTATTCGGTCCAATTCCTGTTTGGTTTATTATTTTGGGTTATTTTTGTTGTGACGTTTCAGTATGGCGTGCTAGTTCGCGCAAGTTGTTCGGTTTTTTAGAGTCCATCTTCCTATCCAAATAAACAGTATAAACGCGATACAGACCACAATTTTCAATCGATTTGGCTAAAATTTGAAATTTAAGATTTTTTATCGAAAGAACAAAACCTATTAAATTTTTTACAAAATCGGTCCATGTTATCCCATAGCCCCCATGTTAATTTCCCCTTCCAGTTTTATTTAAAAATCCCTAACAATAGTATTTTAACAAATATCCTCTTAAAATTCGATTGTTAAATGTTTTTTGTAGCCATAAATAATCACTCTAAATTTTAACGGAATCGGAACATTTTAACCTCTAGTCCTCATACAGACCACCCTCCCGATATTCACATAAATTTTCCAAAATACATAAAAACACTGAAATAAATAAATATGGTTAAAAATTAAATTCTTTATAAGTTTTATCATCACAAATATGCATTGGGCTTTATTATTTTACATTTCCGAATTAAGCACCGCACTGTGGTCAATATTTTGAGATAGCGGCCAAAACTCCTTTTGGTTTTTGTTCTCCGATTTTAAAGTTATTAGACTCATATGAAAGTAGACAGTAGTAAACCTCGGGAGCCAAAAAATTATAACTCAATTATTTCAATTATTTCACTGAGAACAGGGTGGTACAAAATGGGATTTTTCAGAATTTAGTAAATTTATGATATTTTTAGTTAATTTTTAAAGTTTAAATGATCATAACTTTTTTGTTTTTTGGACGAAATAAATTTTGTGTTTTAACTTAACTTATTTCCTATTACTGGTAAAAAAATTGAAGCTCTACTGTTTTCAGAACAATTTAAATATTTTTTTTAAAAAAGGTCAAATTTCTCGGAAATTTCCTACTTCATAGAGCACAACTCCTGTGAGTCAAGATGAGTCAAAACACAAATTTACTTTTTTGTAGTCCTAACTCTCCCCTACATTCCTATATATACATGTCCATGCATCGGGGCTGCACTTTTTGAGCTACAGCAATTTTTCTGACACAAGGTAAGATATTCGGTACAAATGCACGTCATATTTTTTGAGAAGTTATTTTTATGTGAAAGTGGCTATTATGCATATATTTTGATGAAATTTTGTACAAGAGTTCTTAATGACCCAAAAAATAATTCTGTTGAAATTAGGAGAAGTTGGCCCATATTTGGAACTGGTCCACATAGAAGGGTATATCAAAATTTTGACAAAAATGACAATAGAACTCTCAAATTATGTGGTATCTGCAATTCATTTGGAATAGGTAAAAAATGATTTTATTGCCATCTAATATTACATAACTTAAATACCTGATAATTGCAAATAAATTTAAAACCAATGCAAATAACCTGTGGATCCTTGGTTATTTGCATTGGGGACCTATCCAAGGACCTATCCTAGGACCTTGATCTATTAAAAGGACCTATCCTTTTACATATCAAATGGAGCTTTCCTTTCACCTATCAAAAGGACCTATCCTAGGACCTATCAAAAGGACATATCCTTGGACCCACCAAAAGGACCTATCCTTTTACATATCAAAAGGACCTATCCTTGGACCTATAAAAAGGACCTATCCTTGGACCTATCAAAAGGACCTATCCTTTGATCTATCAAAAGGATCTATCCTTTTGCATATCAAAAGGACCTATCCTAGGACCTATCAAAAGGACCTATCCTTTGATCTATCAAAAGGACCTATCCTTTGATCTATTAAAAGGACCTATCCTTGGACCTACCAAAAGGACCTATCCTTGGACCTATCAAAAGGTCCTATCCTTGGACCTATCAAATGGACCTATTCTTGGACCTATCAAAAGGACATATCCTTGGACCTATCAAAAGGACCTATCTTAGGACCTATCAAAAGGCCCTATCCTTGGATCTATCAAAAGGACCTATGCTTGGACTTGTCAAAAGGACCTATCCTATGACCTATCAAAAGGACCTATCCTTGGACCTATCAAAAGGACCTATCCTAGTACCAGTCAAAAGGACCTATCCTTGTACCTATCAAAAGGACCTATTCTTTGATCTATCAAAAGGACCTATCCTTTTACATATTAAGAGGACCTGTCCTTTGATCTATCAAAAGGGCCTATCCTTTTACATTTTAAAAGGACCTATCCTTGGACCTATTCTTGGACCTATCCTTGGACCTATCAAAAAGACCTATCCTTGGACCTATCAAAAGGACCTATACTAGGACCCATCAAAAGGACCTATCCTTGGACCTATCAAAATGACCTATCCTAGGACCAGTCAAAAGGACCTATCCTTGAACCTATCAAAAGGACCTATCCTTGGACCTATCAAAAAGACTTATCCTTGGACCTATTAAAAGGACTTATCCTTTTACATATCAAAAGGATCTATCCTAGGACCTATCAAAAGGACCTATCCTTTTACATATCAAAAGGACCTATCCTTGAACCTATCAAATGGACCTATCCTTGGTCCTATCAAAAGAACCTATCAGAAGGACCTATCAAAAGGACCTATCCTAGGACCTATCAAAAGGACCTATCCTTGGACTTATGAAAAGGACCTATCCTTGGACCAATCAAAAGGACCTATCCTAGGACCTATCAAAATTACCTATCCTTGGACAAATTTATGAAAAGGACCTATCCTTGGACCAATCAAAAGGACCTATCCTAGGACCTATCAAAATTACCTATCCTTGGACCTATCAAAAGGACCTATCCTAGGACCTATCAAAAGGACCTATCAAAAGGACCTATCCTAGGACCTATCAAAAGGACATATCCCTGGACCTATCAAAAGCACATATCCTAGGACCTATCAAAAGGACAAAGGACCTGTGAATATTGAGACTAAATAAATGTCAGTGGCCAAATGTTGGCATTTTCTGACCAAAATTAAGTTTAGGAATAATAAATAAGTATTGGTTGTAAAATACGATTGAAGAAAATAAGAAATTATAAAAAAAACATACCTATTTAAAATGTCAAAATATTCAACTTTTACATGGAAACTCAACAAAAAATTAAAATGCATTTTTAACTCCACATTACTTACGTTCCTATCAGTCGATTTTTACGTTTGAACACGCAAATTGAAGCTTAAGGTCCCTCCTATTGAACAAAACAAATTGCGTAAAAAAATACCAATCCGGTCAAAAGTTATAGAGTTTTGACCGCTATCTCGCGAAATTGACCACTGTGCACCGCTAGATTGGGTGTTTCGGCCACTGTGCATTGTAATGAAAACACTTTTTTGCAGCAAAAATTCTAAATATTCAAAATACGCTAAAATTAAAAGGGGCGAAAGTTTCGCAAAATGAACTTCAAAACTGCATTTGCATATTAAGCCACCAATATTTTTTCAGTTTATTAGATATTAAAATAAAATAGACTTACATACCATTCATATGCGCTGTAGATTGTTAAAATGCGATAAGTAGTTTAGAAAATACAGCCGATCAAAGTTACACAGATTTTGAATTTTTTTTACTTTTTTGAAAACGAAAATCGTGAATAAAATCGTGAGTTTTTCGAATATTTTCGATCTGAAGAATAAAATTTGAAATTTGCTCCATAGAGAATCTGTATGAAAAATATAACAAAAATCAGAAGACCCTCTGTCAGATTTTTATACCCTAGACCACTCTGTGGTACAGGTTATAATGAGTTTGTGCTGATGTTTGTAACTACCCGAAATATTGTTCCTAGACCTACCTTCAAGTGTATTACTTTTTGAGTCGATTACTTTTTGAGTCGATTACTTTTTGAGTCGATTTAGCGATGTCCGTCCGTCTGTCCGTCCGTCTGTCCATCTATCGGTTTAAGCACGATACAGGTCGCAATTTTCAATCAATTGACTTGAAATTTGGATTCGGCTTAAATGGCCCTAACAACCGTATTATAATAGATATCGCTTTGAAATTTAGCAAGTAAACAAATTTTGTATGTACGAATTATCATTCCAAATTTCAAAGAAATCGGGTCAGTCCTTTTGGTAATCCCCATACAAACCACCCTCCCGATATTCATATAATTCCCTCAAAATTCATAAAAATGGAAATATTTGATAAAAATTTTATTTTTAGGTGATAAACGTGTGCTTTAGTAACCTTATCAAATCGGAATATAATCGGACCATTTTTGGACTTAGTCTCCCATATAAAAATTTCGACCCATATTCAGTTAAATCGGTCTATTGACAAAAAAATAAACTAAAATTTGAGCAGTGTGAATTTTCTACACAAAATAAAGATCTAACAAAAGACAGATCCAATCGATCCATGTTTGGACGTGGGATCCATTTTCCAGAAAACACTGGTGTAGGGTATCATATGGTCGGTCTTGACCGACGATAACTTTCTTACTTGTTTAAAATGTCTCATGGACGACATACGCTTAATTTAAGTGTGGATAACTAACCACGTTAGTTCCCATACAAACTTTTAGCGCATTTAATTTAGTATTTTAAATTTTTATTTGCGTCAATTAAAAAATTACACAATTTTTTTTTGGAAATTTAAACAAGTGATTAATTGGCGTTTAAAGTTTTAGGCTTACCCCCCTATTCTAAGAAAATTGTCATCGTTAGCAAATGACAAAATTATAACAAGGCAAATTTTCTACGTAAATATCTTCATAATTCGCGAATTTTGCAAAACATTTTTCATGACAAAGGCTTTGCCAAATTGTATTTATGTAGTTACACATTTTTTTATCAATAAATATTTTAAATATCGCGAGGAATCAAAATACAAAATTCTTTAACAAATTGTTATAATGACATTTTTTTCTAGAATAGGGGCATTAGAGTCTAATTTTTGATAAGAGGACTCTTTTTGTAATACCTATATCCCGAAAACTATTCACAAATTTGCTCAAGTGTCTTCGGCAATATTGTAGCTCTTGAACTGTCCTATTTCTCAAACGTTTATTTAAAAAAATTTTACCTTGATGTCCAAAAACTTATAAATTTAAAAAAATACGATTTTATTTTTTACATTTTTAAGTTTTTGATCATGAAGGTGGAATTTCTTTGAATAAACGTTTGAAAGTTTTTGTTGGGCAGTTTACAAGCTACAACTTTGCCAAAGACACTCAAGAAAAATCTTGAACAGTTTTCGAGATGTTATCATTTCAAAAAGCTTTCTGTTATCAAAAATGCATTTCTAGGCATAAAACTTCAAACGCCAATTAAAAAAAAACCTTAGTCAATCAGACCAAACCCAGCTAGGGGTTTTCTTCTCTCATCAGTAGCTTTCAGATTTTTTTGGTTTCAAGCGTATCAAATTTTGAGTGCCCCACTGTGTTATCTCCGATTCTCCACTAAAATATTTTAATTTTTTAAAATTTTGTTCTATATAAAGTCCATGCTATCAGAGAACAAATTTTTATTTATAAATAGTTTTCTTGGTTTTAAAATCTGCAACAATGACTTCAACGCACAGTGGGGTGTGTCAATTAATGCATGGACAACAAAAGACGGAAACAGGTTAGAATATTAATTTCGACTATTCCAGGCAGGCGCATGGACCAGATCCAAAAGAGGGGCACGTGCCCTCCCTTTTGGATTTGAAATTTTTTTAAATTTACATATACATAAATAAAGTTTTGTTTTTTAAAGAAAACATTTAGGTTATTTTTCTAAAAACTTAAGATCTTGATCTAATTTCGTTTTTGAAAAGTTATTTATATCGAAATATATGTAAAATATATTTAAAAAACACATAATAATGGTTTTATCTAATAATAATTATGCATCAGGATCATAAAAAAGTCTATAAGAAAATTTTAAACTATAAGATTCTAAGACACTTTTTCTATATTAAAATCTCAGATTCTAAAAAGTTTTTTTCTATGGAAACATTTTTAGATTGTGATACATTTTTTCGTCAGGAAAGTTCTTATATTTTTTCATATTGAAAAATTGTTAAATTCTGAAACATTTTCTCCATACAAAATTTTAAAATTCTAAGTATTTTTTACAGAGAAACTATAAGATAAAATTGTCAGATAATTAAATATTTGTTATAAAAAATATATCAGATACTAAAACAATTTTTCTATAAACATTTTTAGATGCTGAGACTTTTTTCTATCCAAAAAAAATCTTAAATTTTGATTCTTTTTTATAGAAAAATCCTCAAATGCGCGACCACCAGACTTTTTTTTATGAATATGAATTTGGGATATCTAACAACAATTTTTTGGTGAAAAACTAAAATTCTCAATCTAGCACTTATTCTGTGTTTGAATTGCACAAATCCAATTTTAAAAATTTTTAAAAACTTTTAATAAACCTCAAAAATCTGAAGAAAATACACTAATTTTAATGCATATGGGCAATCTGCCGATTTTAGCAGACGCGGTTTGCTAAATTTCTGACTGGATAACGTAGGTTGGGTCAGTAAAAAAATCTGTCAAAACAGTAGAAAATGTGATTTCCTTTGGGGGGGGGGGGTGTGGAGGGAAGTCTTAGATAAAAATAAATAGGCGATGACTAAAGAAAAATTTTGGAAGTTGTGCCCCCCTCTTTTCAACTTCCTGGATACGTCGCTGGGCAGGCGGACATATCTAAATTGTAATTGTTAAAAAAACATTTAATTTCGGATAATATACAATGTACTGGAATCGAAATTTTTGTTGGGTAACATTAATTTAAATAAACTGAATTCTGTGGCTGCTCTTTTTTCAATATAAATGTATATTGAAAATTTGGTTCCCAAAAACCCTTAGAAAACAAAATATTTTCATTTTCGAAAATAAATTGAATGAATAAATTTTATCATCAGTAGTTTCAGTATACGGTGTGAATTCTCTTGTATATATCGTCGATGCAAAAATCAAAACCGCTATGTGTTTTTTTAAATTTTTTGAAGAGGCTTACAAATCAGCTTTATTTTGACCTTTCGCGGTGCTTTAAAACAATATTTCCTACATAAATATTTAACTAATATTGCAATTTTTCTATTTAAATTAATTTGAATTTAAACATGTAAGAAAGTTAAATTCGGCCTTGCTTAATGTAGTGATACCCGCCACAATTTGAAAAAGATTATTGCAAAAAACTTTATTTAAAAGGAAATTACTTTTGAAAAAAAAAATTTTTTTTGAAAAAAAATTTTCCGCGAAAAAAAATTTTGGTAAAAAAAAATCCGCGATTTTTTTCTTTTTTTGCCAAAAAAATATGTTCGTATGTGTTAAAATACCATTTGGTGTTCAATTATGTTCACATATGTCAAGCAGAAGTCGATTTAAAGCATTTTGTATTTTTAGGTTATGTTGAATGTACTGAAATTTTTGAGGTGTGCTTACATTTTCGTTCATAACTTTTGAACCGCTGATCCGATATCGCTCAAATGCAATACCAAACTTCTCGGGAGAACTTCCAATAAATATGTTAAGCTTCAGTCATCTCTGTGCAATATTTTGTCCGTGACAGCATTTTCCACAGACTGACGGACAGACGGACAGACGGACATCGCTAGAATGTCTTAAAATCGATCGGGCATCATGAATATATATACTTTATGGGGTCCAAGATCGATATTTCGATGAGTTACAAACGGAATGACAAACTTATATATACGCTCTATCACTAAGTGGAGGGTATAAAAACAGCGCAGAAGTACCAAATTTAGCTATTATAAAAGTCTCTTCAAAAAATTTTTAAATACACATAGCGGTTCTGGTTGGCGTTCCGACGATATGATATAATTTATGATACGCATGGTAATGTATGCAGTAATGTTGATATAATAAAAAATCTCTATTGAATCGATCTTATTTACTTTGAGGTAGTTTCTTTATTATTATTATTTTTCGATAGCCAAACTCTTTTTAAAATGAGTAATGTTCCACCCAAAAAAAAACGTGGGTATTCAATACTAAAAATTTAACTAATTTTAGTCCAAAAGGACCTAGTGCAGAAATTGGTAACCAATACTAAAATTTTTAACTAATATTAGTCAAAACCAGTAAAAATTACTAATTTTAGTACTTTGAAGATACTAAAATTAGTAACTAATTAGTAGATTTGGGTACAATATCACTTACTACTTAAACCTTTTACTCTAGAATTATTTTGAGTGTACCTTCAATAAATTGCGTAAAATTTTAACAAATTGTACAATGTGCATCTACTCGAAATTAGTTAAAATTTACTCAATTTGTAGCAGTAAATGTACCAAATTTGCTAAAATTTACCCAATTTATTTTAGGAAACTTTACTCGTTTTAATAGAGTTTAGTATATTCGGTCCCCGAGTAAAAATTTTTATATGATGCAATATATAATGATATGTAACACAATAAATATTTATACGCAATTTGATCCGAATAATGGTGGATGTTTTTGCATTAAAAAAGATCAACTTGCATAAAATATGATTTGATTTCATTCGAGTTTTGACTAGACATTGCTACTGAAGATGACACTAACTGGGGTGTTTGAAACCGGTATAGGAAATACCAGAAATGTCTATAATTTTTAGGAATTCAATTTTTCTTCTGCATTTTTTTAACTTGAACCCTTATAACAAATATAATTAGAGCCCGTGCTCGATCTGTACTTACAGAAAAAATCAAATAAAATTACTGACAAAATATGTCGCCATTAGGCACGTCTCCGAAACAGAAAATGCAAATTCCTTCATTTGTGTCTGCAATTCCAGATCATGTTGGTAACCCTTGCGAAATAATGTAAGAGACAAAAAAGTTGAAAGAAAGTATGAGGTGAGGTTGAGATTACTAGAAATAGAATTGTAGTGTTGAAAACTGTCAAAATTCTGTAGAAACTATAAATATTCACATATATAAAAAACAGTTTTCATTAACAAGACAAATCGACATTTAAAATCCTACTGAAGATGACACTAACTGGGGTGTTTGAAACCGGTATAGGAAATACCAGAAATGTCTATAATTTTTAGGAATTCAATTTTTCTTCTGCATTTTTTCAACTTGAACCCTTATAACAAATATAATTAGAGCCCGTGCTCGATCTGTACTTACAGAAAAAATCAAATAAAATTGCCATATATTGTTGGATCTAATTAGATCTAATTCCATAAAAACATATAAAATCCTGGTGTTTTTTGTTTTGGGTTGAGATACACCACAGGTCAACGATACATTCACCAAACATATAATTTTCTAAAACAAAAAAATGTTTGGGTACGCTTCGAACCAGATAGGTGATATACATAACCCTAATAAGGAAATGTTTAGGAACATTTTAAGAAGTTTTTTATACTTTGCCTAAAAAACTTAGAAAATTTTTGGTTAATTGGAAACATATAAAGTTTTGTATGGAACAGAATAAGCTATATATAATTTGATGTTAAACTATACAGAAAAACAGAATTTGTATTGACCCTCATATTATTTTATTTAATTATATCAACCGTACAACTTCTAATCCGAATCATGATCAAATTATATATTACTACATATGACTGCCTTAAAAAAAATTAGAAAATATCTCACGAATGTATAATCATTAGAGTGTCCCTTATTTTGGAAATGTTGGAAATGTTGAGACGGTACCCCCTCATTTTTTTCCTTTTGACTAAAAAATAACTCAGGAAAAATTTTACGCCCCTACGACCACGCCTTCCCTACGCGACGGGGCCGTAAAGAGCGGGGCTTTAAAAATCATTTTTCCATACAAAGCAAAAAAAATTTTTTTTGATTTTTAATTTTTTTGTTATTAATTATAATATTACTTGATTAGCTTATTCACGACAAAAAATTTGATTTTGGTGGGATGAGGCTTTCAGTTCTAAAAAAATTTTCGAAAAAAAAAATTTAGAGCTTTTGGGGTCCTACAGTAAAAATTTTTTAAAAAATATTTTTTTTAGTTTTGACAAGCAACCGTTTTAGTTGAATTGTTGCTTTTAATGATATATTTTCATAAAAAAATATTATTCCTATCTGTGACATCTTTATCGTGATCTAAAAAAGGGTAAAAAATGCATTTTTGATGTTTTTCGATACACGATCAAGATGTCAAATATATGAATAATATTTTTTTATGAATATATACCATTAAAAGCAACTAAAACCGTTGCTTGTCAAAACTAAAAAAAAAAAATTTTAAAAAATTTTTACTGTAGGACCCCAAAAGCCCTAAATTTTTTTTTTTTCGAAAAATTTTTTAGAACTGAAAGCCTCATCCCACCAAAATCAAGCTAACCAAGTAATATTATAATTAATAACAAAAAAAATTAAAAATAAAAAAAAAAAAATTTTGGTTTGTATGGAAAAATTATTTTTAAGGCCCGTTCTTTAAGGCCCCGTCGCGTAGGGAAGGCGTGGTCGTAGGGGCGTAAAATTTTTCCTGAGTTATTTTTTAGTCAAAAGGAAAAAAATGAGGGGGTACCGTCTCAACATTTCCAACATTTCCAAAATAAGGGACACTAATAATCATACATAATTTATTATGTTTGTATCAAGTTATATATTGTAATATATGTTTATTTTTACTCGGGTCGACTAAAATTAGCATTGTTGCATTTAAATTCGTTTTATCCTAGCTGATCCCACTGTGCGACTTGAGCTAATGAAAATCTCTATGAGAAACGTTCTATAAAGTCAACAATAAAAACTGCGGATAAAGTAAATATGAATGCAGACAATCATCTACATGCAATTTTTTATGACATAAAACACAAAATAATATACGTGGGTTGTTTGAAAGAAGTTGAGTTTATCCATGAAAGAACTCTAGATTTGTTCAAACTAACAATTGTCAACCAAAATGAAATGTAATAAATATTTGGAGCAAAAATGTCCTGAACAAAAAAATCTTCAAAAAGTAAATTATAATTGAATAGTTCATGAGAAAACTGGTTTAATTAAACTAAAATCATATTTGAACTAGTTTGTGTCTATTGCTCTCTGAAGTCTAGTTGCGCTCATTCAGCACATTTGGTTATCGAAACATTTTATTCCTAAAATAGTCGATTTTGTTCAAAATGTTCTCTCAGTGTATTACTTGAAAACTACAGCTGACGTTAATAAACTATTACAGTTATAATTACTGTTATCTGTTAAGTACCACTAAATTTTAAATTGGCTTATCACTTAGCAAACTTACTTCGTTCAAACGTATTTTGTCACCAAATATTCCTGCATATCATGAAATCCAGCAAAGATTTTATAAAATCTGACCGAGGGTCTTTAAATTTATCTAATTTTTTGTACACATGTGCTCCATATAGCCATTTAAACATATCCATTTTCAGTTTTTTATATTTAAAAAAAATCGCGATTTTTTCGCGAATTTAATTTTCTTCAAAAATTTAAAAAATCAAAAAAGTATGCTACTTTGAATAGCCATATCTTCGGAAGTATCTATCGGATTTCTTCAATTCAAAAAGCATTCGATTCAGACGATAGTCTTACTTTATATTAATGTAATAAAAAAAAATATTTTTAAAAAAAAGTGCATTTTTGATGCAAATGCATTTTTTGGATGCATTTTTTAAAACTTTCTCCCCCTTCAATTTTTTTTAAACCTACATAAATCGAAAATATAGCATTTTTTACACAAAATTGCGTACCGCTTTTTTTGTGACGGAGTTTCGTAAAAATTTTGTAATTTTTTTAAAAATACCTTATTGGTTTTTCCATACAATTTTTTCAAAAATTCATAAAATAACAAAAAAAAAAAAATTTAGTCTAAGGAAAAACTACATAAGCATTTTTAAAAAAATCACGAAAATTTTGTGAAACGCCGTCACAAAAAAAAATGTACCCAATTTTATGTAAAAAATGCTATATTTTCGATTTATGCAGGTTTGAAACAAATTGAAGGGGGAGAAAGTTTTAAAAAATGCATCCAAAAATTGCATTTGCATCAAAAATGCATTTTTTTAAAAAAATATTTTTTGTTAGTGCATTGGTATAAAAACGGATAATCAGTTGAATCGAATGCTTTTTGAGTCGTAGAAATCCGATAGATACTTTCGAAGAAATGGCTTTTTAAAGTTACATACTTTTTTGATAAAATTGCAAAATAAACATTAAATTGATTTTTTGTATGGAAAAAATCAAATAAGTAGTTTTAAAAAAATCACGAAAATTTTTTGAAACGCTGTCACAAAAAAAACGGTACTCAATTTTGTGTAAAAAATGCCATATTTTCGAATTATGCAGGTTTCAAAAAAATTGAAGGGGGAGAAAGTTTTGAAAAATGCATCCAAAAACTGCATTTGCATCAAAAATGCACTTTTTTTGGAAAAACTTTTTTTTATTGCATTGGTATAAAAAAGGACGAACGATTGAATCAAATGCTTTTTGAATCGTAGAAATCCGATAGATACTTTAGAAGATATGGCTCTTCAAATTAACATACTTTTTTGATATTTTAAATTTTTGAAGAAAATTTAATTCGCGAAAAAATCGCGATTTTTTTAAAATTAAAAAAACTGAAGATGGATATGTTTTATTGGCTTTATTGAGAATGCATACCGTTAATATAAAGAAAATCGTAAGACCTAAGGTCAGAAAATAGCATTTTTTATGTGTTTTCTGGTGGATTTTGTGATATACAAAGTGTATATGTAGATATCGCTCATTTACTTGTATAGTGTCATAACTCAAAATATGTCGTTTTTGGGTAAACGATACAGAATTATTTGTTATATCCTGCTTTATATTGTGTCAAAAATTCGTGTTAATATCTTCTAAACTCACCGTTTGAGAAGAGAACACGCCATTATAACATTTTCTATGTACGGGCCTATTCCAATGTAAAACAAGTTTCAATTGTAAACTTTAAACAGGTTTTCTGTAAAATCAAACATTTTGCGTTATGACACTATACAAGTAAATGAGCGATATGTATCTTGATGGTATGCTATGATTAAAAAAAATATTCCAAGGATGTGATATTTGTAATAGTGAGACAATACTAAAATAAGTGAAACCAAAAAAGAAAACAACTCGAATAAAGTTAAAAATTTTGCCGCATTTTGTGTTTTTATATTGTTTACTCTGTAGTTGAGGATACATTAAAGTTTGTCACTCCATTTGTAATTTAGAAAAATCGGCTTATGATCCCACGAAGTTTATGGTCTTAACATCATCGATCAACTTAAGTCTATCTATCGTTATCCTTCTGTATGTCCGCCTATCCGCATTTTTATCCGTTTCTCTACTCGCCATTAAAGAGTCTCCAACAACAGTTTAAAAAAATTATGCGTCGACATTGTACAATATACTGACTAGAACCTCTGGTGGGAAATGAACTTACCATCTACTACCACGACTTAAACATCTTTAATCTAATAATCCCAAATTCAATAAATTTAAACTACACTCAAAAAATTATGTAGGTAAATTGCAGTGAATATTCACTTAAAACAAATGAAATTTTATTTAAAACCATTCAACTATTTTTTCATTTAAAATAAAAACATATTACAGTCAATTTTTAATGTTAATTTAATGACTATTCAAAACATTAAAAAACTAGTGAATATTCACTTATTTTGTATTGAAAAACAGTAAAACTAAGAAGAAATTTTTTACTGCCGAAATTGAATGTAACTGAAAATTCAGTTTTAAGACAGTAAATTATTTTTTTTAAAACTACAGAAACAGTAGAAAACAAGAAATCCATTATAAAATTAATGATTTTTCTTTTAAAATAACTTTACTGATTACACTGTAAGACAAATTTCAACTTTTTTTTTAACACCAGAACGAGACCTTATACACTTGAAAGAAGAGCCCCTCTGGAGTAAAACTGCATTTACAGTTTTTCATTCGGTGATCATTTGTCCTTTTTAGAGGACTTTAAAGTTTTCAAGGAAATTTAAAGTAAAAAAAAAAATATTTCTACTTGTCCTACGATGCTGAGATAAAAAGCAAATGAAAGAGGAAAGTCGTCTCAAAATTTTTAAACATGTCCGTTTTGTCATATCAGGTTAAAAGTATGTCAATAAGGTCCTTTCAAAATTTTGTCCTTTAATATCCTTTAGAATTTCCAGCCATTTCTTCCGGAAAAAATATATGTTAAGGACATTGATATGCACTAACACATTGTTAAATTTCATCATTCTCACTTTGTTTAGTGTAAAAAAAAAAGTTTTTATATATAACTGAAAATATATTTTTTATTTACACATAGCCTCCCAAATATTAACCCATTTTCTTGGAAAAAAAATCTAACACATGAATAAATGGATATACATGTGAAACTGGACTCTCCATGGAGTAAAAGTACGTTCACAGTTTTTTATTCGGTGATCCGGTCTCCTTTTAAAAGGAAGTTTTTCGGCTCAGCCTCTATTTTTAGTAGTTGTAGTTACTTACGTTCTCAGTTTTTATTCGCGGTTCCGGCCTCCTTGTAAAGGGACTTTAATGTTACAAAGAACATGTAAGTTCCAAAATTTAGCGGTTAATTTCGCGAAAACTTAAAAAAATTAAGAAATCGCGAATTTAAGGGTTTAAGATGAAAAGCTTTAAACCAAATTTATATTAGAAATATTGCTACAAGTTATATCTTTGTTTTCCATGCCATAAAATTTAAAAATCATTAGCTTTGGAATTTTTTTTTGTTAAAAAAGCAACTGAAAATCAGCCAATCTTTAATGACATTTTACAAGAAAACTGTACCATACATCGAAAAACGGAGTACGCCATTCGATTCAGCATGTCCGAAATATATTGAAATGATGGTCGTACCTCTTGTTTTCTAAAATAGTGGTTAGTTTTGTCACGCAGTGTAATTTATGTTTTTTTTCTGTTTGGTTTGGTTTTTAGATTTTTAATTTTTTTAATAGTTTTATTAACAATCTAATGGATTGTCTTTATAATTTTGTTAACTAATGCATCATTTGAAGTCTATATGTAAATAAATCGTATAAAAAACACGTGTTTACTTATTTGTACTTTTACTTATGCAAGTATATGCTATATGTATGACAATGTATTTTTTTAACTCTTGCTTTAAACAACAACCTAAAATTAAGGCAGAGCCGAAAAACTTCCTCTGAAATTCTTGAGTTTGACTTTATATCACCATTTCCGCAAACAACTAATAAAAGTAATTTTAAAAAGTTTTTGAATTTTATATGTCATTTTTAACTTAAAAGTCTATTTAAAAGGAGACCGGATCACCGAATAAAAAACTGTGAACGTACTTTTACTCCATGGAGGGCCCAGTTTCACATGTATATCCATTTATTCATGTGTTAGATTTTTTTTCCAAGAAAATGGGTTAATATTTGGGAGGCTATGTGTAAATAAAAAATATATTTTCAGTTATATATAAAAACTTATTTTTTTTTTCACTAAACTAACAAAGTGAGAAGGATGAAATTTAACAATGTGTTAGTGCATATCAATGTCATTAACATATATTTTTTCCGGAAGAAATGGCTGGAAATTCTAAAGGATATTAAAGGACAAAATTTTGAAAGGACCTTATTGACATCCTTTTAACCTGATATGACAAAACGGACATGTTTAAAAATTTGAGAAGACTTTCCTCTTTCATTTGCTTTTTATCTCAGCATCGTAGGATAAGTAGAAATATTTTTATTTTTGTTTTTACTTTAAATGTCCTTGAAAACTTTAAAGTCCTCTAAAAAGGACAAATGATCACCGAATGAAAAACTGTAAATGCAGTTTTACTCCAGAGGTGCTCTACTTTCAAGTGTATATGGTCTCGTTCTGGTGTTAAAAGTAGTGTTGTACGGTGTTATTCAAACTTATTTGTTTTTTCATTGACATTCATTCATTTTGTTTTGTGTAAGGGGGCCCCTGTAGGCTAGTTTGTAGCGTGCTAGCCTATGAAACAGGGGGTCGTGGGTTCGACTCCCACCAAAAACCCTTGGTCGATTTCGCTACAACGAGACGACGGTCATTGTTACCAGTTCTCGGTTAGGTTAAAATTATTTAAAATGAGTTGTAAATAAAAAATTGGAAAAATAAATAAAAACTGATCATTGGATCAAATTATTATTATTATTATTAACTTTACTGATTAATTTTTAAAATAACCTACAAACAGTTAATGACATAATTTTCTCAGTGTATTTGTTTTGAGATGATAATGTTTTAGGCTGACTATATACGCTAACGAATAACAAAAAAGAAAATAAGAATTACTGTTTTCATTTTCTTAAAACCAAAAACTTTAGTAACTTGGGTTTTTAACTTAGATAATAATTCACCTCGTGATGAATAAAAAAAAAATATTCACCAGATGATGAATTAAACGTAACATAAATATTTTTCAATTGTATTTTTTTCATTAGTATTTCTTCACCTTTTTATCACAACCTATTAAAAAGTTATGAGGCTTTAAAATTTTTTTATAATGATAAAATTATAAAACACTGACCGACATTTGAAAAATTTTTAGATGGGTCAGCGGTTTGGGCATTAACCTCTCAATGCTGATTCCAAATCTGGTTTTCCATAACGTCAGGTATTTAAGAAAATTGAGGTAAAATTTCACAAAAAATGCATTATTGAGAGAATTTTTTATGATGTTTTTGGATTATGTTCTGGAATCGTACCACTCGCTTTCGATTAACATTTGGATGCTAATTCTGAATATGGTTTTGAAATGTATCTGTCAAGTCATGTTTTTGAGAAAATTGAGGTCAAAGTTTTCATAAAACGTGTTTTTGAGGGCTTATAACATTTTAACGGGTTGTGATAGATCGGGAATTTTGGTACTATTTTGTTAAGCTGAAAAAAACACTTTAATCGGGCATATTTAAAAAAATGATTGAACAAAAAGTGGACAAATCTTATATTTCCGCCCTCTGTGATGGGTTTTTGTAACTTTCTTTAAGAGTTAAAAAAATGAGCGTTGTATTATTTTTTTGCTGTAGAATCGACTAGTGAAACGAGATTTGCGATATATTCAGCCGTTTTTGTTCTGCAGAAAAATCAGCTCAAAATCCACGTTTTCGGATGCATTTAACCACCCCAAGGAGTGAAAATTTTTACAAAAAATACTGGCATTCCTTTTAGCTCCCCTAAATCCTTCAAAAAAATTATGACACCCGCAGATCAAGTTTTCAAAACTAACTCTAATAAATATAATGGGGTCCTGCACCGATATTTCAATGCGCTTTGCATAGAATGACAAATTAATATAGCATTATTTTTTCTAGAAAAATTTTGATTTAGAAAGAACACCTATTAATACAGTAAAACATTATCATGATTCAATGGTGTGGGCGAGAGTACAAACTTTGCAGAAATTTTTATTGTGGAGGGTAAAACATGATTCGGCATAGTCAAATGCAGAATTGCTCCATATTTATTATTAAAAAGTCCTTAAAACTTTTCATATCGCATTTGACTGCTTTATACTGGCACTTTTGAAATAAAATTATATTAGAGTTAAACGAAAATAATAAAAGTTCGTAATGTAAAGCTACGTTACACAATCTTGGAGGCACTCCACTATTGATCACAGATTGAAATGTTAACTGTGCAAAATGTAGAGTGGAGTTCTGTCACATTGTATATGTAGTTTTACTTACCTGTCTCACAATTTCACAAAATTTCGATACAAAATTTTGCCCACATTACTCATTAATTTAACTTAATGGTCCACATAGTTTTTGATTTATAGCGGTTTTAGTGAAACGGAGGTTTCGGTTTTTTAATAACAACTTAATATCTTTGTAATCAATCTTAAAACAAATTGGCAATGTGTGACTTATGTGGTCTTGGTAGGCTACCATTCCATATAGTTGCTTTAAGGATTCCGAAAACAAAAATTAAGATTTCTAAACGTAGATTGCTAAAATTTGGCGCAAACTGCTCGTTGCGATGCCATCTTTCATATTTTGAGGTACGTTGAGTTGTGCGATATACTTGGTAATCTAAGAAATTTTGACTATTTTGTAATTCCAGTTCACTCTACTACAACACGCTACTGCATACTGTAAATTGTAAACAAACAGTCATTTGTACCGGAAGTCTTCTCTATTCCTTCTTTCATATTAAAGGTTTTTGTATTTTTGTACAAAAACTATTGTACAAAAAGAATATGAATACATCTAAGATAAGAGATGTACCTTATATGTAAATAAAATAAATGTATTGTTTGTTTACTTGCATAGAATTAAAAGTTTCAATGATTTAATAAAAGATATAGGAATGAAGAACAGTGGGATGCTAGTTCCAGTAGTGGCAGTGCGATGGCAGTGTATTTAAATACAAAAAATAATATAGAATTTGTTAAAGCTGGTACACTGAAAAAAAAGACATAACTAAATTTAAGGAAAAAATGTCTTTGAAAATTTATCATGAATTTTCCTAAAATTTAGTTAAATTTAACTTAATGAGAAATTTTCTTAACTCTGAGGAAAAAATTTTAGTTCATTTACTTATAATTAGTTCAAAGTTTTCTTTAAATGGATTTTTTAAATATTAGGAAAAAAATTCTTACTGCCAAAGAAATTTTCCACAAATCTAAAAATCGTATCTTTATTTTTAAGACATATTTCTTAAAAAACAATTTATTTCAAGTTTAGTTAAAATTTACTAAAAAAAACATCATCGTATTTCTCTTCTTTGAATTGAGGAAGTGTACTTCTTAGAATTTAGTTAATGACTTCTGAGAATTTAGTAAATAACTTCTTAGAATTTAGTTAAAAATTCAAAATGGCGATATCTCGAAAACTAAGTGAGATAGAGCGAAACGGATGAAATTTTCAAAAGAAAGACTACAAAGAAAAATATGGAATAGCCTAGCTCTGCATATCTGTCGGGGTCTCAAGACCCTAATTTTAGATCTAAAATTTGAAATTCCCGAGATTTTATATAAACACATATCTCGGTAAATACTGCCAACACGAGAAAACGTCCAACGGCATTTTTGTAGCTCTTGACTTGTAGAACACTTCCGCAAAATACCCGAAAGCCCTCCGATTAATAGTTTTTGAGTTATCCGGTTTTTAAGATTCTCAAGACCCTATCAGGCCCCTTATTACCGTATCTCAAAAACTAAGCAAGTTAGAGCGAAACGGACACAAGTTTTGGTTCAAAATCTATGGGGACCCTTAGAGGACCCAACGGGGTCTCGAGTTAAATGGGGTCCGATCCCATGGGTCCAGGGTCTAGACCGAATCTTTTTCTAAAATGTGAAGTATAATTTTTCCCATTTTCTAGTTAAAATTGGTTTAAAATTAAATAACTTTGTTTTCCTTATTTTTGGGAAAATTATGAACTAAAACCGAGAAAAAAAATCTTTGGAGCCAAATCATTCCCTCTTTTTCTCAAAACTTAGTTAATTTTCCCAGATTTTAGTTAACTTTTTTTTTGAGTGTAGAGAATTGATGCGTACGGATAACAATATCGAGTTAGACCGGGACCGTGATAGCGTGTAGGCCTTTACGGCAGATTTTGGAACGAAGATATTAAAGTCTTTATGCACTCCCACAGAGATTGGACAGGTGCATCGGCGCTCTTCCTTCTTAAATTAAGAAATTTAATAATTTAAATGTTGAGTAAGTAAGTATGTTGAGGGATAGAATTGTTTGGGTAATTAAACTAAAGTCTTTAGGATACCATTTAATTGGTTTTACTAAAATGTTTGGCAATTTAAGAGTGTTTTTACAGATTTTTAGCAGTCATGTTTAAGGCAAAGTTTGAGTTTTGTACAAAACAAAAAAATATAGATTTATTTCTCTAAATTTCTCAACGTACAGTTATTCTTAGTTTTTCCTGTATATTTTTAAAGATTTTATCCTTTTCTAGTGCACAAAAACCCTGCTCCTCCTTATAACACAAAAAATTTAAAAATAAATGATTTCAATGATAAACTTCTGTATCCTTTTACAACTCTAATGCTTCAGAGGATATGTGCGCACATGTGAAAATTTAATTTTTGGTTAATTTAATTACGTATGTTTTTTTTCTCACCTTGTTCTTCTCTTATTTTTACTCCTGCTCCTTTCATTCTTTAATCTTCTCATGCCTGTTCTTAATTTTATGCTTGCTACTATAAAAACCATTTAAGTTTTAGCTGAAAATTCAATATATAAAATTTAATTATTGCGGCTTGTGAATAAACGTTACCTTTCAAATTTAAATAAACGAATATGAGAAACGTTAGCTTATGTATGTAAGATATGCGAGGGTGGTTTGAAAAGTTTTGTATGCTTTAATAAAATTACATAAACAAGATTTGAATTCTCCACACTTAGAAATTAACTACAAAATGGAAAAATTAGCTAAATTCAAAGAAAATTAATAATGACTTACAATTAGCCCCATTGCTATGTTTTCCATCTTTTAGGTTTATATATTTTTTAAAAATAAGGAAAGAAAAAAATATTTAATATTATGGCAATTTGAACTAAAAATGGGAAACATTTTATTACAATCTAGTTTATACACATTAAATGACCCCATTGGGGTTTGACCATATGGGTCCAGACCCCGATGGGCAAATAAAATGTTTCCCATTTTTATACCCTCCACTCTAGTAATAGAGGGTTTATATAAGTTTGTCATTCCGTTTGTAACACCTCGAAATATTGGTCTAGGACCCCATAAAGTATATATATTTATGATACTCGATCGATTTTAAGTCGATCTAGCGATGTCCGTTCGTCCGTCCGTCTGTCTGTCTGTCCGTAGAAAACACGCTAACTTTTGAAAGACTTTACAGAGGCTACTGAAGTTTGGCACATATGTTTGTCATTTACCTGGTCAGGTTGGTATTGCAATCCAGCCAAATCGGTCCAGTGGTTCAAAAGTTATGAGCAAAAGAGGCAAGGGTATTTCGCGAATTTACGAGATAAAAAACATGATAACTTTCGAAAGACAATAATGAGACTACTGACTTGGCATGTATCTTTGCCGTTCCCCGGGTCTGATTGGTATTAAATTTCAGCTCAATCGGTCCAGTGGTTCAAAAGTTATAAGCAAAACACTGAATTTCAGATAAGTGTCATCTAAAATGCCACGTGTTTTAACAAGTTTTAAAAGCATTGGTGGTAACTAAACAATGCTTTTCAAACTTGTTTAATTTTAAAGCAATGCTTTTTAAACTTTTTTAGTTTTAAAAGCATTGGTATCTTAAAAATTACACTCGAAAAAAATTTTACACACAAAAAAAATTTTACACTCAAAAAAATTTTACACTCAAAAAAAAATTTACACAAAAAAAATTTTTTTTTTTTTTTTACAAAAATGACAATATTTTGTGTACATACGTACGTGTATTCACTCAGAAATATTTTTACAGTAAAAAAAATTACTCTTGAAAAAAATTTTACACTCAAAGAAAAAACATTAGTAATTTTTTTTTTTTTTTTTAAATGACAAAAAAGAGGTTTTTACTCAAAATAAAATATTTCTAATCAAAATTGTTAATTTTTTCACGTTAAAAAATGTACTACCCTTTAAAAAATGCATTGTGGAGGGTATTCATAGATTCGGCAAAGTGGAATTTAACTTTTCTACTTGTTTTATTTCAAATTGGCATATTTAATCATTTTTTCTTTCCTTTTTTAAGAAAAATATGAACTTCAAAAAAGGAAAACATGGCAATGGAGCTAAATCAATGTCAATTTTCCTTGAATTTAGGTATTTTTCTATTTTTTTTTTTGAGTGTTTCTTAGTTTTTGATATGCGTGAATTAAAAGGCCCCAATGGGGTCCAAGAATTTTAAAAACTTGATAACTTTAAAACTATCACTCAACATATACCGAGATTTGAGCATTTAAAACTTTTTATACAATTTTATTTTAATTTAATTTAGCGATTTTGTTAGTTACTTCTTATTTAACAGCACTTTTTTTTATTTTTAGTTTTGGCAATACCTTTTAAATTTGGAGCTTTTCAAATTATATTAATATCCCAGGAAAATTTTTCAGAACCGATTCCGATAACACTTGTTCTAGAACAGGTTCTTCGGTAATCAAACACTATTACACTTTAATTATTCAGAACAAGTTAAGTGAATATTATTGTGAAGCTTGATCTATGCAATCTAAATTTCATAACATTTTGGTTCTCAGGAATTAAAAAAAATTATGTGACAAAAAAATTAAAAAATAAATATAATTTTTTTTGTGTTCACCAAGAAAAAACACGAAATTCTATGAAAATATCAGGATATAATCGCGAAAATTGTTGATAGGAAGGTAAGTAAATTAAATTTTGATTGTCTGGGTCGGGACAAATACTAATAAAATAATGTTTTTCATTTTTGTTTGCAGAAAATTCATGTTCTGATGTATCTTTATTGCAAGGCCCAAAATGCAATTATGGAGGCGAAAAAGGATGTATGTGTGTTAAAAAAAATTAATATACGATGTCATATAGGATTATCTTTATCTTTTTTTAATAAATTAATGCAATTCGAAATATTTCTTTAACTCTCATTTCTGTTCTAAATTTTACTTCTAGAACCGGTTCCGAAGAACAAAAATGTGTTCCAATTTTGCTTACAAACACCTGTTGCTTTTGGGACAATCCCTTTGTAAAAAGAATCGGTGTTCCACAAGAATTAGAACAGGTTCTAGGGAAGTATAAGTTGTTCCACAATCGGTTCTTTGCAACCGAAAATTTTGCTGGGATGGTCTGTTTTGTTATTTGGATGTCCAAACTTATTGGGCAAAAGTTTTTAAAATTACAAATTCTGCTGGTGAAAATATTTCTAAATTTAGAAGCTGTTTTTAAATTTCTTATGATTCATCCATTTTCTTATTCATCAGTAGAAAGAGTTTTTAGTAAATTATAGAACAAACCCCGATTTACGAAATAAATTATCTTTTGATACTGTTGCTTCAATTCTATTTACAAAAGAAGTCATTGAAAGAAATGGGGGTACAAATTTTGAGCCCACAAAAGAAATGTTAAACAAGTAAGAAAATTATAGTCGGTCAAGACCGACCATATAATACCCTACACCAGAGTTTCCCGGAAAATGGGTCCCAAGTTCAAACATGGACCGATTAGATCTATATTTTGCCAACTCTTTAATAAGTTTAAAAACACTTACAACTCAAATTTGAGTGAAATATGCTTCTTTTTGTTGACACTAAACCGCTTTAACTGAATATCGGGCGAAACTTTCACTTGGGGCCTAAATCCAAAAATGATCCGATGACAATCATATTTGATAAGGTTATTAAAATTACGCATTTAACATACACAAACAGAATTTTAATTAAATATTTTCTATTTTCATAAAATTTTAGAGATTTATGTGAAAATCGGAAAGGGGGTTTGTATGGTGGCTACCAGAAGAACTAATCGGATTTCTTTAAAATTCGGAATGGTGATTTGTGTAGATGAAACATGCCAAATTTCGAAACGATACCTATTATAATGCGGTTGTTAGAGTCATTTGAGTCAAAACTATAGAGGACCTTTGAATGGGGGCTAGGTCTAAATATGGACCGATTTTTTTCAATTTCAATAGCCTTCGTCCTTGGGCCAAAAGAGGCTTAAGTTTCAAATTCCAAGTCAATTGATTAAAAACCTGTATCGTGTTTACACCGTTTACATGGACAGACAGACGGACGGACATTGCTAAATCGACTTAAAAAGTGATTCTAAGTCGATCGGTATACTTAAAAGTGGGTCTAGGACCAATATTTCGGGTAGTTACAAACGTCAGCACTAACTCATTATACCCTGTACCACAGTGTGGTGTAGGGTATAAAAAAGGGAAAATGAACTAGTAATACTATTATTATAAAATATTTTGTACAGTGCAAAATGCATAATTTTTATTTAAAAAATAATTTCATGTATTCTTTAAATTGAATTTAAATAAACCACTTTTGTTTCTTTAAAAAAATCTTTTTTGATATATTGTTTTTGTTGGATAATTTTTGGGATTTTGGAACTCTTGGATTATTTTTTTGGTTCACTACTGTCATAGCTGTATGCTATGATTGAAATAACGAAATGAATAAATAACAATATTTTTTCAAAAATAATCAAATAACAGATTATTTAAATATTTGAAAATGAATAATATTTATTTTGATTTTATTTGAATAACGAAAAATCGAATAATTTTTTCTGATTTTTTTTATTCAAACAAATAAAAAAAAGCATGAAGATGAAATTGTTATAACCACAGCGGACAAAGGTAACAAAACGGTTATAATGTACAAGGATAGTTATAAAGAAAAAATGTATAAATTATTAGACGACAAAAGTACATATAAAATTATCAGAGTGGACCCAACTGAAAAACTTCAACGTATGAACAACAACCTGGTCACACAATTATTTAAAAATAACCAAATTACCAAATATGAAAAGATAAATATGACGGCGCATGCAACCGCAGCTCCTGAATTGTATGGGCTACCTAAAATTCATAAAGAAAATGTTCCGCTCAGACCGATTTCATCATCCATAAAAGTCCCATGTTACCATCTCGCTAAATATATTGGGAAAATATTAAAAACTTTGATATCTCCAACTTATAACCTAAAAAATTCAATGGATCTGAAAGATCGAATAAGGGGAGTCACTTTGAACCATAACGACATTTTAGTTTCCTTCGACGTGGTATCATTGTTTACCAATATACCGATTCATTTAGCAATTAAGAACATTATGGGAAAATGGAAACAACTCAAGGGACACACAACAATATCAAAACAACAGTTTTTGAAACTTTTACAATTCTGCTTAACAGATAATAACTATTTCACTTTTGACAATAAATTTTACCATCAAGCATATGGTATGCCCATGGGGAACCCCCTATCACCAACAATTGCAGATATTGTACTTGACACCCTATTAGACGATGTAATTGAAGAGTTAAAATCAAAAAATGTCAAAATAAAATTTATTACTAAATATGTAGATGACTTATTTGCAGTAATAGAGAAGTCGGATGAGACAATTATAATGAAAACACTTAACGCGTACCATAACAAAGTACAATTTACGATTGAAAAAGAGGTTAACAATGAAATCCCGTATTTGGATATAAATATACATAACGACAATGGAAGACTTATCACCAATTGGTACACCAAACCAACAGCTTCGGGAAGAATGATCAACTATCACTCAACGCAACCATTTAAAATGAAACTCAACACGGCGACTAACCTAATTGAAAAAGTCTTAAAAATCAGCGATGTGAAATTTAAACAAAATAATATTAGTAAATTACGTAAAATTCTAGCTATGAATAATTACCCATCTTTTATTATTAACAACCTCATTAATAAAGTAATTAAAAATAATAACCAATATAAACAAAAAAACGATCAACAAAAAGAGGACAGGATTTTTTACAGTGTACCATTTATACCAAAATTAACAGAGACAAGAACTTTAAAGAATATGATCACTGACGAAAAAACAACAATAGCACACAAATCAAATAAAACACTAAAGCACCTTTTTACAAACAATAAAACAAAATTAGACAAACTTAAAATGGATAATGTTATCTATGAAATCAAATGTGATGGTAATGAGGGGGAGAGATGTGATATAGTATATATTGGAACAACGAAAAGAAAATTAGAAACTAGGATTGCTGAACATGAATCAGACATAAAAAGAAGTAAAGAGACGACGGGATTGTCACTGCATGCAAAAGAACGTAATCATCGTATAAATTTTGACGAAATAAAAATACTCAACAAGGAAAACAAAGAAAATAAACGCTACACCATCGAAAGTTTACGTATTCAAGAGAAAATACACCGGACAATGAACACAAAAGAAGATAAAAACAACACGAAACTGCAATACTCTGTAGCAATAGTTTAATTAGTTGAAGTTCTGTGATACTAGTGTTAAGTTGACTTTATTTTTTGTGTATTGTGTCGTTTTGATTATTAATTATTTATTTATTCAATTCTGTGTCGTGAAGTCCAGTTTTTTAATTATATTTTTAAAATCGACGATGTAATAACATAAGCCGTAAGTCAATCTGTGATATTAGTATTATAAGTTTCTTTATTTTAATAAATTATTGTATTTGTCGCCAGATTTTTAATAAATTAAATCCCCTGAAGAGGTTTGAAAAAAAAAACAAACGAAACGTTGGGTGGAAAGAATAAAACTGAATTGACTTTTTATTTACATTTGGAAACAAATAGCTGACCATAATTAGCCCGTAAGGTAACCCCTTTTATAAATAAAATTTAACAAAAAATTGGTCATAAAACAAAAACATAAAACAAAATATAATTTTTCAAAATAATCAACAAAAATTTGTGATTTTTTTTGGTTATTCACAAAAATTCAAATAAATAACGTATTATTCAAACAACAAAAAATAAATATTCTTGAAAATTTTGTGTTTGAAAAAAAACTATTTTATTTATTTTGTACAGTTTAACAAAAAATTATTCTTACAAAACAGTTTTGTTTTAATATCAGGTTCTTATAAATTGTAATTTATAAAAAGTCCATTTGAATTCAGAAAAGTTAAGTTGTGATTAAGGAAATTCCAAGTGCAGAGCTATAAACTTATGCAAATATTTACTTAACAAAACTTTTTTTTTAAAGAAAAGTATAAAAATCTGTAAAAATTGGCGACTTTCATAGGTTGGTTTAAGGAGTATACTCACTTTGTCATTCCGTGTGTAAGCATCGAAATATCTATCTAACAAACCATAAAATATATATTATTTATTAGTGATCGATTGTTACACATTCTGCAGATGTCCGTCCGTTCGTCTGTGGAAGACATGATACAATCCAAAATAAAAGAGCTAGACTGCGAAAATTTGGCAGAAATATATCTTATGGTCTGACGCTGGTTAAGTACGGAAATGGGCCAAATCGGATCATATTTAAAAATTTGCAAAAAGGCAGAAGCAAATGAAATATTTCTATGGCAGAAGAACTTCAACGTCCTGCAGTTGAATCCAGGGGACTAGAAAATGAAATTTTATGATAAAATTTAGCGGTCATATAACCAAATTTAAAAACATGCGATTTGCGAAATGGAATGATATCTGATAATAATGATAAATACCGAAATGTTTATTTATTACATACACTCAAAATATTATTTTTGAAAAAAGTGCTCGATCGATGTTTTGGTTTTTGTTCCTATATTATTCATAGACATTCCAAATACGTATTCAAAAAAGAAAATATAGTATTCGCACTTTTAGGCAAAAACTGTTTCCAACCACCCGTGTTTTACTTGGTTGGTCAAAGTCACAAATTTTACCTGGCCTATGTGATATAGTTATAAAGTAAATTTGAAACATTTTTGATATATTATAACTTATTATTTTAATTATTTTCAATATGATACTTCCCCAGTGAAATTTCATGCACTAATTCGTAGAATATTTTTTCCCTTTTGGTAGACTTCAATGTATCTCGCTTAAAAAATATAACAGTTAATCCGTAAAATGAGGGATAGACGGATAGATCGTTATGTGCTAGAGAATCACAATAAATTACATCATCAGTACAACATCAGTTTTACCTCAAAAGTAGTCAAAAATAAAAAAAATATTATAAGCAAATATGCATTTAAATTTTAAAAATAGAATAATGCATTTTCTATTGCAAAAATTTTCAATTGTATAAAGAATGAAATTTTTTTCGATTAAAATAATTTTTGTGTAGTAGAAACATTTCACAGTTAATACTAAAGAATATTTTCTTAAAAATGTCACCAAAGCAAAAACCCTTAAAAATCTCAATGTTTTGCAAAATAAACCTTTACAATTAAGGGTATTTAAGTAATTATACGTCCTTTCACGACTTTTTATTGTTTAAGAAAAATATCGAATTTTCCATAAGAAAATGTTTTAAGAACATTTTTTAATCAGTAAAAGTCAATTTGGGAAAAAATTAAAAATAATCTAATTAATGTTTTAGTAAAGAAAACCTTAAATAAGTAAAACAATAGTGGTTTGTAAGAATAATTGTGTGTTTTACTGTATAATAAAATTCAAAATAAATAAAAAAAAATTATTTTTCAAACACAAAATTTTCAAGAATATTTCTTTTTTTTTGTTTAAATAATACCACGAATGACATATATAAAGGATTGAGAAGAACGACAGAAATCGGTGTGTACTAAAAAAATAGAATGTCGAAACAAAAAGGAATTGAAAAAATTTTCAATTTAATTTTCTTTAATTTTGTTTAAAATTTTGTATAATTTGTGAATGTTTATAAAAAATATAATTTTAAATTTTAAATTCTTAAAAATTTAACAAATTTTGGGTGGCAAAAGTGTGCAAAATTTAAGATAATTAAAATAATAATAAAACACCGAAACTTGTCAAACGGTTGACATGGCGGATTTGTTTACTAATCGTATGTAACCTTATAACTAAACCGTGAATAATACGTTATTCATTTGAATTTTTGTGAATAACCAAAAAAAATCACAAATTTTTGTTGATTATTTTGAAAAATTCTATTTTGTTTGTTTGAAAAAGCAATCAGAAAAAATTATTTGATTTTTTTGGAAAGAAATATTATTTCATTTTTATGAATTTGAATAAAATAAAATTTTATTTCATTCAAACCAAAATAAATAAAATAACAAAACATTTTATTTTTTGATAGCCAACTAAAATATCAAAGTATTTTATTTTTTTCCAAAAAATTCAAATAAAAAAAATCAATAATACAGCTATGACTACTGTCAACACTGGGACTCACACATGGAAAGTGAACGATGAAGATGGTGATACTATGGGGATTCTAAGAATCAAAAACGGGCCCATACATGTGATGTTAGGACTCACACATGTGTAGAGGACGATGAAGAGGCCGATTCTATGGAGATTCTAAGAATCAAGAATGGCCTCCATTTTGCTCTATCAGGCTAAGCTTTCGAGATTTTTTTTCATATATGTAGGAACATTTTTTTGGCGGTAAGAATTTCTTCTATGTATTTGGGAATAATATTTAAGGAAAACTATGCACTTTTTAGCAGTATATGAAACAAAGTTGTTTCCTAACTTCATATTCTGATTAATTTTAATTAAAAAACCTTTAAAATATTTTATTTTGAGTAGGTTTATTCTAGCTCGAGGTCATTATTTCCTTTACTAATTAAAACAATGTTATTCTCATAGAATAATTTTCAAGAACATTAATTTCCTGTTTTAAATTTATTTATGTTGGAAATTTTTTGCAAGACTTAATCGACACGTGTTTCGGAATTTGTCAGATCCCATTGTCAACATTATTTAGCAAAAATAAAAACCCTAAATTGCAAGTAGCAAAGGGTTTTTTCTTAAGAGTTTATAAAATTTTCAAACTTTTAGTTAAATTTTACTAAATTGTGGGTAATTTATGAATAATTTTTAAGGAAGTTGTGTTTAAATATTTGGTTAGGTATTTTTTTAGAGCAAATAGTTACAATTTGCAGTTTTCCAAATATAAAGTGCATAGAAAAAATAAATTATAAATTTTTAATACTTTTGAGTAAAAAACATAAAAAATTTCGCACCATTGAACGATTAAAGTAAACATTTAATAAGAATTTACCAACAAATTAAGTAAATTTTTAATTGACAAAATTAAAGTTTTTTTCAAAATTTTCCGTTTTTTTAAGCAATTTTTTAATTGTGTCAAGTAAAAATTTATTTAAAGTATATTATTTTTTTAAGTTGCAACATATTTTTTTTTTTTTTTTCAAAAAAAATACATATTTTTGGAAACTTTACTAAATATGTTTATGTCATGAAGACATAGAAAAATTTTATAAAGATTATTACAAACTTTCATATCCAAAAAATTAAATAAAACAAGTTAGAGTGTTAAATTCGGCCGAATCTTTTACACCCTCCAACATGCAAAACAAAATAAAAATAAAATTTTGGGCGTTTGTTTAGGGAGGGCGTAATTGGGGGACATTTTTTCACTTGCGATCAATTTTGACAAACTCATTTATTATGCTTTTTGCGCTAAAGTATTTCAAATGTATCAAATTCAAATGTAATTTACATCAACCAAACTTTAGCAAAAAAAATTGTAAAAATTTAATTTTTACAGAATTTTTTGATAATTTACTATTGATAAAATACAAAATTTTTTGATATTTTTACTATATTTTCTGCTAGTTTTTTTTTTATTTTACTATAATTTTAGCCAAAATATTAGTATTTTCCTTAAAGAAATGGTAATACTTTTTATTTATTTTATTCTTAGTTTAAAAAAAAAAATGTTTAAAATGTTCTAGTGTGACAAAAAAACATTCCAGATTCTGCTGGTGTTGAAAGTCCAGCTCACGGCGGGCAGGAAGCAACTTATTATTCCATAAAAAATGGCGACAAAAACCAAAAGCGGGGATTTGTTTGTAATGAAAAATGTATTCAAAAGCCGTTTGAATTGAAATCCTAGCTGCTCCTTTTCTTGAGATATTCACTTTTTTCGATTTTTGCGCAGGAAGAATTTTTTAAATATTCAAAAGGCCAAAACCAAGGAAGGAAATCTGTTCCAAAAGGAAGGAAATCTGTTCCTTCAAATTATAACCACCCTATGCAAGAAAAACAAAAGTTAATGGAAACTATTTACCAAAAAACTTTTTCTAATTTCGAGACTAAAGAAGGAAATTCACAAAGACCGGTTGTTTATGCAAACGCTAGTGAACTTCTTCACTTTGTTTTTGAACAACGGAACGTGGAGCAAATAAAGGAAACTAAAATAAAATTATTGGCAGATGGAGGTCAAAATTTTTTCAAAATTTCGTTATCTATTTTATCTGAAGAAGAAGAAAATGATTCAAACGATTGTGAAAGTAAAAACGTATCCTTTTATTCTTCTGGGGGAAATATTGGAAAAAACGCAAATTAAGTAGTGTCAATCGGTTAATTATACTATGCATAGTACCACAAATTATAGAGACTGATGACAATCTTAAAACTTTAGTTCATTTAACAAAATTAAATGAAATACCTTTTAAGTTTGCGTCTGATTTCAAACTTATTTTAATGTTTAATGGACAGCAGACAGCGAGTGCCACATACCCGTGCCCTTATTGCTTTATAACTTTCGGTGAATTAGTGGGCTTTAATCAAATATATGAAAAAAATGATTCAAAAACGGACGGTGACCTATATTTTAATTTAAAAACCTACAAAAATTTGAAAGAAGATTATTTGCACTTTCAACGTTTAGGTTGTGATAAAAAAAGAAGCAAAGAAAGTCACAGTACAGTTAATTTTCCATTATTCGCGGAAGAGAATAATGATGATTTCGACAATACATATGTAATAGAGAAAAGTGTTCCTCCAGAGCTCCATCTTCTTCTAGAATTTGTGAACTATCTTTTTTGGAACGGGATTGTTAAAGTAGTAGGTCGTGATAAAGCTTTATTGTGGCCCAAAAAGCTAACTATAATTCATAAGAATTACCAAGGCGATGCCTTTGAAGAAAATCAATGCCGTGAACTTTTAAAAGAAGCGGATGCCCTACAAGATCCTGTTATTTATGAGAATGATGGACCATATCGATTACTGCCTTATATCGCTTCATTAAAAGCAATGAATAAAATTGTAGAATCTTGCTTCTCTACAAAAAAGTAGATTTAAGTGATTTTGATAAAAATATCAGCGAGCTCCGCAATGCTTTAAAGAGTACAGATGTCACTCATACCATTAAAATCCATGTGATTTTAGATCATTTAAAACGAGCTATAATGCTCATAAATAACGATGGCTTAGGAGTCTGGTCTGAGTAAGCTGGGGAATCGATTCATAGAGAATCTGTTTTGGGATAAATTCAAAATAAATAGTATAGAAGATCCATCTTACCAGAACCGATTAAAAATAGCAGTAGTTTCTTTTTCATCCCTTCATATATAAAAGTTAAATTAACAAAAAAAAAAAAAAACAGAAAAAAAGTTTAAAAAAAAAATAAAAAAAAAACAGAAAAAAAATTAAAAAAATAAAAAACTTTAAAAAAGAGGTGCAATGTAAGAAACCTCTACTCGGTGCACCTTGAAAACGTGTACAATCGGCTAAAATCTAACTTCGTGTTCTTTTAAAAAATTCTTTCTGCTCAAAAATCGAAAAAAGTGAATATCTCAAGAAAAGGAGCAGCTAGGATTTCAATTCAAACGGCTTTTGAATACATTTTTCATCACAAACAAATCCCAGCTTTTGGTTTTTGTCGCCATTTTTATGGAATAATAAGTTGCTTCCTGCCCGCCGTGAGCTGCCGAGAAGAAGACACAAGATGATGCTGCCAACCCCATAGCAAAGTAGGCATCCATCAACTGGAATGATCGTTGATGACGCTATTAGTAACTTTAAAGAACGTGGTATTCAAAAATAGGCTACACAATTTTTCGTATTTTTTACAATATTTTTTTGCTAATTTTACCGTTTTTTTTGCTAATTTTATATGAAACATTTTTAAAATTTGGCAACTAAATTGTTAATAAAAAGTTGCTAATTATGAAAAATTATTTTTTTATATTTTAACTCATACTTAAATGTTTAATCTTCCCCAGTAAAAACATGGTAATGAGTTGTGAAAAGTAATCATTACCAAGTACATTATTTATAATGAGTACCCATTACTATTAACATTATTTTAAGCCCAAAAGTAACTACTTTTCAGTAATCTATATATATAAAAATGGATGTGTGTATGTATGTATGTATGTTCCGTATGGACTCGAAAACGGCTGGACCGATCTTGATGAAATTTTCAGGGAATATTCAGAATAGCCTGGGGAGTAACACTGTGCGGTCAGATTTTTGATTTTTTGCCTGTGGGCGGAGGGGCGTGGCAAAATCGAATTTTCACATTGCACGACTAATGACATCAATATATAAAAAACGGATGGACCGATTTTGATGAAATTTTAACCAAAGATAAAACTAACCGAGTACTAACTATGTGCCAAATTTGAGCGTGATCGGACAAAGGACCGTAATGCCATACCCCTTTGTATTGAATTGGAAGTTATTTCTGCAAGTTTTTCAATAATGCAAAAACGGCTGTATGTATGTTCCTTATGGACGCGAAAACGACTTGACCGATATTAATGTGATCTTCAGAGAATATTAAGAATTGCCTTGGGAGTAGCACTGTGCGGTCAGATTTTTGATCCTAAGTCTGTGGGCGTTGGGGCGTGGCAAAATCGATTTTTTACATTAAACCACATTTGACATCTGTATATAAAAAATTAATAACCCGATTTTGATGAAATTTAAACCAAAGATAGTACTAATCGAGTACTTACGACGTACCAAATTAGAGCGTTATCGGACAAAGGGAATAAAAAACATGGCCCTTTGTATTGAGTTGAAAATATTTCTGCATGCTTTGCAATAATAAAAGAAAACGGCTGATACGATTTTAATTTTTTAGCACTTACAGTACCAACGGAGTGCGGAATAGGCCATGTTACACTACGATTGCAATTATGCAAAAACATTTGAACCGATTCTCTTGGCGTTTTAAATCAAGATAGTGCTAATCAATTGCATATGTAGGCCACATAATGTAAAAAGGCGCGAAAACACAATAAATTTCATTTATAGGGGAGATCCCCTGAGCATTTGTTTAAAAAACAAAAAAAATAATATATTCCTGCCACTTCCGCAATCAAGCAAAAACGACTAAGCCGATCCTAATGAAATTTCCTGCACAGATAGTGCTAAAATAGATTGGAACTACATGACATATATGAACTCGATTCGACAAAGAGGAGTTAGTTTATGCTATACTCAATGTTATTTTATCTTTTACAACTGATAGTACTAACCGAGCTGGAACTATAGTTCATTTTAGAGCGCGATTCGGCATAGGGGTAAAAAATGTCACTCCCTTTTTTATTTAATAAAAGTTATTTCTTCCACTTCCGCAATCACTCAAAAACGGCTAAACCGATTTCATTGAAATTTGTAGTATAGACATTACTTACCGAGGATGCAACTTGGAAGTTTAGCTATATTAAAGGCCACGATTCGATAAGAATGCGTAAAATGACACACTATAATTAACGTTGCGTCTGTCTGTTTTTCAATAGATTTCTCTATAGATAGTGCTAACCGAAGGTGGAACTAAAGGCTACTTATGGACATGGTCCAGTGCTTTAGTTTTGTCCGACACTGTTTATTAAGATCGAGATGCAATAAAAAAAAATCGATGTTTTCTTAGGGCCAGCAACGCGGACCGGGTCAGCTAGTATATTATAAAAGTACTTCTAAGTAATAATATCTCCTTGCACTTGCAGTTTTTAACCTTTACAATTCAATTAACATAAAAAGTACTTAAAAACTTAATAAAAATTGCGCAATTTTGAAGTTTTAGTAAAAACAAGTTTAATTTTAAAAGTTTTAATTAACTAATTATTTTACTTATTGGTAATGGGTTTTACTCCTTATTAGTAATCCGAGTCAGTAACTACTTATTTATCTCCATACTCTTCACTACTTATTTTTGTTTCACGCCCTTGTTAAAATAATTAGTGTTTCATTCAATAAGTAACTACTTATTAACCTCTGTTTCGGATTACAAAACCCATTACTAGTAATGCCAATTTTTGCTGGGTCAGAATTCAAAAGTTTTTTTTTATTTTTTAAAAATACATGTGAAAAAAAATTAAAAGTTCGAAAAAAAAAGTTCTTAATTTTTTACAGTTTTACGTGAAAATGTAAGAAATTTCTTGTGTAGACTACTAAGCAATTCTCATTTGTTCTACTTAAGCTAAAAAAAATGACGCAAAAAAAATAAAAAAAGTGAAGTGTTGTTCTTTAAAATTTTTGTTTAAAGTGCAAATATATGTCGCCCTACGGGCAAGTAGTCTCAAATATATGCACTCATCTTTAACGTGTATGAACAAATAATTCAGCGCTAAAATTGTTATGTGCAAAAACGAGACAAAGAGAGATTAAGGAATGTTGTTGTTTCTAAGGATCGTAATTGTTGGTGTAAAATAAAAATCTTCTGTTGACGTCACACACTTAACATCTGTAATGAAATACGAACAAACCAACTTCTGCTGTTAGTTTGTCAAGCAGGGCGATAGCTCAGATGGTAGAGTACTTGCTTTGCAAACTGATGGAAAATTTGAAGAACGTGGGTTCTATTCAACTCAGAGTTAAGTCTGTTGATGAAAAAACATATAGAAAAAACAGTCTTACAAATAATCAAACAATTTATCTAATGTAATTTTCTCCACTGATGACGTAGCCACCTACAGAAACCATGGTCTGGAATAAATCCACATTAAAAATAATCTTTAGAAATACAATGTTTTCTTCTTCAATCACAAACCCTTAATAAAAAAAAAATCATTTTGGATTTTGATGTTATTGGAAGTCCAGTTACTGCAACGACAGCTGCTGAGAAGAAGGCAAAAGAAGAGATCCAACAACTGAAGTAATGGTTGATGCTGTTATTACTACATTTAAAGAACGTGGTGCTCAAAAATAGGCAACATTTTTTTTAGTATATTCACCAAATTTTAAATCAACTACTAATCAGAGAAAAAAAATTTACTAAATAAAACTGTTTTTTGACCAAATTACAATTTTTTTTTTAGCTATTTCAATTTTACCATTTTTTTTGGTAATTTTACAATATTTTTTGATAATTTTACAAGGATGATTTTTTACAAAAATTAAATGGTATTATTGTAATTTTACCATTTTTTCCTAATTTTTTGATAAGCAAAATGGTTTTGCTAATATTACCAAAATTTTTGCTACGTCCAAAACTAAGTTTTTTTTGCTAATTTTAACCATTTTTTTTTTGCTAGTTTTACAATATTTTTTTTTTTGAGTGTATTTACTGCACTTTTTTTTAATTTTTAAATAAATTTTTAATTGCATCAATTAAAAAACTACTAATTTTTTTTAACTTAAACAAGTACATACACGCAAAATAATCACTCTGTTAAATTACAGAGATACTCTGCTCAGCCAGCAGAAAATACCATAGATTTCCAAACAGCAAGATTTTTGTGTTATTTTACGAAGAAAACTCTGTTAAATGATTTCGATAAAAAAAAACTGTAAATTTACAGAATTATCCGTAAAATATTGATTAAACCGAAAAGAATTCACGAGTAAAAATAATCATATATAACAATATATAACTTGATGCAAACATAATAAATCATATGTGATTATATATCGCGAGGGATCTTTTCTAAGTTTTTTAAATGCAGTCATATGTATGTAGTTATATATAATTTAATCATGATTCGTATTAAAGGGTGCACGGTTGATATAATTATATAAAATTATTTGAGGGTCAATACAAAATTTGATTTTTTGTATAATTTAACATATAATTATATATAGCTTATTCTGTTCCATATAAAACTATATATGTTTCCAATAAACCAAAAAAATTTTAAGTTTTTTAGGCAAAGTATAAGAAACTTTTTAAAATGTTCCTAAACATTTCCTTGTTAGGGTTATGTACATCACCTTTCGGTTCGAAGCGTACCCAAACATTTTTTTTTTTAGAAAATTATATGTTTGGTGAATGTGTCGTTGACCTGAGGTGTATCTCAACCTAAACGAAAAAACACCAGGATTTTATATGAGGGGCTCAAAGCACAAGGGGTTCAAGTGACTTTTTTAAAAAAATTGAGTTAATATATGGAATTAGTAGGTGAAGTTCACAGAAGTTCAGAGCACAAGAGGTCATTGTGAAATTCTTATCCGTTAGCGAGATATGGCGACAATGTTTAGCTCTTGTTATTAAAATACCTGTTTTGCTTGGAGCACAAGGGGTATATGAGCACTTAAACCCCTTGTGCTCCAAGCAATTATTAAAATTTAATTTTTCACGTGGACAAAGTGGTTGAATTTCGAGAAGTTCGTGTATTAATAATAATAAAATTTAGCAAGAACATCTTAAGTCGGTAACCAGCGGTCAAAGTTTGAAAAAATGGCGTTTTTCGACCAAAATTCATATCCAAATTTTTTCACTAAATCCGGCTCAAAAATTAGGAATTGTTGCGTACTTTAAAGGAAAAATATAAAAAAATGCAAAAAAATGTTTGTCCACAGATGCTGATTTTTGAACATAAAAATTATTTTTTTATCCAAACTGGTCTCAAAACTTTGAAAATGTAAAGCATGTTATCTCAAAAATATTAAAAAAATATAAAAAACGATTTTAGTTCAAAAATGCTGATCAACGATTTTGGTCCACAGATGCTAATCAGCATTTTTGGGCCAAAATCGTGTTTTTATTTTTTTAAATATTTTTCACATAAAATACTCAACATTTTTCGACTTTTAAGACAAATTTGGTTAAAAAATATTTTTTATGTTTGAAAATCAGCATCTGTGGACCAAATCGCTATTTTGGAATTTTTAAATATTTTTCTAATAAAGTACCCAAAATTTCCTTATTTTTGAGCCAGATTTGGTTAAATAATTCGGATATGAATTTTGGTCCAAAAACGTAATTTTTTTAACTTTGACCGCTGGTTGCCGGCTAAACTAAAAATGACCCTTTCAAAAATGTTTCATAAATTTTTCCACAATTAGATACTTCGTGGCCATCGTTTGCCAGGTATTACGGCACGAAATGCTAAAGTTAAGATTTGACTGGACGCCCTAATGAAGATGAAGATGAGCCCGATGATGTCATGGAATCTGGTTATAACGACTAAAAAATTAAACAAAGAACCATTTAATATTTTCGTAATAAAATGTGGTTTTCCTTTTACATATAACTAACATTCTTTTCATATATTTCTAAATTTATAAAAAAAGTTAGAGCACAAGGGGTATAAGTGCGACTTACTTACTTCAAAGGCAATTTTTGGGCTCTTGTATTTGCAAAAGATGGTATTTTTTTAACTTGTTAGATTAAAATATATCTCAGGATCTCCATTAACTAAAAAATAATATTCTAGATAGCATCTAAAATTTTTTATTGCAATTTAACTTTAACCCCTTTTTTCTCATTATTAAATAAAAGGCACTTGAACCCCTTGTGCTCTAACCCCCTCAAATGTTTTTATGCAATTAGATCTAATTAGATCCACCAATATATGGCAATGTCTGGTCAAAACTCGGATGAAATCAAATCATATCTTATACAAATTGATATTTTTTAATGCAAAAACTATCACCATTATTCGGATCAAATTGCGTATAAATATATATTGTGTTAAACATCATTATATATTGCATTATATAAATATTTTTACTCGGGTTACCAAAAAATCTTTGTAAATTTACAAAGTTTTAGTTAAATGCTTTTTATGATTTCAAAATTTTACAAAAAAAACTCTGTAAATTTACTAAGTTATAGTTAAATCTATTTTATGAGTAAAACTTCTCTGCTTCAAAAACATTAATTAAAATTAACAAAATGAAATTAATTATAATTAAAATTTTGTTAAATTTGCCCGCTTTAATCCTTCCAAATTGTAAATTTACTTTTTTATTTTTGTGAAAATTACGAGTTTTTAACGAGTTACTCCAATTTTACAAAATTTTGTTTTACGGTCACAAGAAAATACAAAGTACTTTTTTTAAATCTGTATTTCGACAGATAACTTTGTCAAATATCTGTCGAATTGAGATTACATTTTACAGAGTATTTCACAGAGTAATTATTTTGAGTGTAATTACTCAATTTTTTTCCATTTTTTTTTCGGTAAGAAAAATTTGAGCGGCTTATAATTTTAAAACAACCCATGCACTATTCTAACACATACATTGTAGTTGTGGTTATGACAACACCTCAAAATTTAATTTTAAAAATAAGTTTAACATACATGTGCGTTTGAGTGCGTGGTAAATAGAAAAAAATATTTCTTAAATTCTTTAAATTTAATTTTTTGTTTGTGGTAATTCTATAACAAAAAAAAAAAAAAAACCTAATTTCCTAACTGTCAACGCCTATTTTTGTTGTGTGATAAAAAGTTTGAATAAAATTGTTATTTTTTCTATTATTTTTTTTTTTTTTTTTGTAAAAAAGTTAACTAAAAACCAATAAATTTTATTTTGTACGCTCTATTTCCGTTTTGCCTTTTAATAAAATGTTACAATTAAAAAAAAAAATAAAAATCCAAGTCAAAACCTTGCCATACATAAAACAACAAAAGTCATTCATTCGTTATTGTTATCAGTGAACAAATAGAAAAAAAAAACAACATAAAAAATTGTTAAAAAAATTAAATGGAAATAAAATTGTTAACGGTACAACAACAATGAAGCTTTTGAACTTACAGCCAATCTAACATCCTGTCAACATGGCCGGCATAAACAAAACAGATCCTTGTTGTGGTGTCATTTGCACTTTACGATTTTTTTTCTGTTAAAAACTAGCTTCGGTTGAAAAAATTTCAATAAAAAATTTGAAAAAAAAATTGATTGTAATTAAGTTAGATTGTATGACTATGAATTTAGATAGGGCATACATACATATTTCGATAAAGAATTTATGCTTTTCCAACCCTTTTCATGTATTATTAGTTCAACGTTAAATTTACATACACTCAAAATATTCACTCTGTTAAATTACAGAAATACTCTGCTGAGACAGCAGAAAATACCATATATTTTCAACCAGCAAGATTTTTTGTTATTTTACAAAGAAAACTCTGTATAAGGATTTCGATAAAGAAAATCTCTGTAAATTTACAAAGTTTTCGTAAAATCCATTCATGATTCATATTTGATTTCAAACTTGAACACATGGGATAATTGGGAACAAAAATAACAACATACACATTTACAATAAAAAAACATCTTCACGCAGAGAAGAGATATGATTGTGGCAACCATAATTTAAGAGCGTCATATTATGATTGAAAATTTTATCATAACTTTTTTGTAGCAACCAAAACAGTCTGACAAGCCATCAAAATTATTCTTTGCCTATTATGTACGTATATTTTAAATTATTAAAGCTCACAGCGACGCATTTAAGCGGTAGATGTTCACCGAGGTTTTTATAAATTAACTAGCTATACCCGGTCCGCGTTGCTGGCCCTAAGAAAAAAACGGTTTTATGTTGCATCTTAATTTAAATATAGTGTCGGACAAAATTAAAGCACGGGTCCGGGCCCACCTAGTAACCTTTGGTCAGTTTTGCCCTTTTTGTGTGATTGCGAAAGAGGAGGAAATAACTTTTTATTTATGAAAAACGGGAGTGACATTTTATACCTTTTTGCCTAATCGCGCTCTACATATGACCTACAGTTCCCGCTCAGTTAGTTCAATCAGTAGTGACAGATTCGGCTTATCCGTTTTTGCGTGATTTCAAAACAGGCAGATATAACGTTCAGTATAAAACATAGGGGCGTGGCAATTTACGCCTCTTTGTTCAATCGTGGTCAGTATAGTACAAAGGGCGTTGCAATTTTGATCCCTTTTTCCAATAACGATCTTATATGGGCTATATATGCACTTGGTTAGCACTGTATGTAGTGAAAATGTCAAGAGAATCGGTTCAGCTGTTTTTGCGTGATTGCGAAACAGGCAGACAACGTCCAGTATAGTACAAAGGGGCGTGGCATTTTACACCCCTTTTTCCAATCGTAGTATAACATGGAATAAAGTTCCGTACTTGGTTAACACTCTCAATGCTGAAAATTTAATTAAAATTGAATCAACAGTTTTTGCGTTATTGCGGAGCATGCAGAAATAACATTCAATTCAATACAAAGGGGCATGACATTTTACTCCCATTTGTCCGATCACGCTCTAGTTTGGCACATAGATAGTACTTGGTTATTACTATCGTTGGTTTAAATTTCATCAAAATCGGTCCATCCGTTTTTTATATATAGATGTCATTAGTGGTGCAATGTAAAAATTCGATTTTGCCCACCCCTCCGCCCACAGACAAAAAAGCATGGAATTTTACGCCCATTTGCCCGATCACGCTCTAACTGAAAATTTAATTAAAATTGAATCAACAGTTTTTGCGTTATTGCGGAGCATGCAGAAATAACATTCAATTCAATACAAAGGGGCATGACATTTTACTCCCATTTGTCCGATCACGCTCTAGTTTGGCATATAGTTAGTACTCGGTTAGTACTATCTTTTGTTTAAATTTCATCAAAATCGGTCCATCCGTTTTTTATACAGTGACTCGCAGCTTATTTCGTTTGAAAGATATTAGTTAGCAATCCATTCAAGACAAAGTTAACAAAAATAGTCCTAATTATTATCAAATAACTATTTTTGTAAAAAGTCCTGTATATGTAATTAATCAAGCTTTAATTAAAGCTTAATGGCGTTCAGATTGTCTAAATATTAAATGTTCTACGAGGGTCGAAATGGAAATTGAAATTATTGATAGACCTTTTTTAGAAAATTTCTTAAAAATATTTTTCGGTCGATTTTATCCAAGCTCAAACATGGAAATTTTAAAAAATAGTCCAATAGTTAGTATTCATTTATTAAATATTTTTTCCAATGACCGAAACAAAAATCAAAATTTTTAAAATGCAATCGAAGAAATTTGAATTTTTTGACCACCAATTCTTTTGACCACCAACTTTTTGTAAACAAAGGAAATGTTCAATTATTTTTATATCTCATTACTATACACTTAGGTATACTTTTTTTTTTTTTTTTTTTTTTATTGACCAACACTCAGGGGATGCCCCCTATAAATGCATTGCATTGTGTTGAAATCAGGAAATATAGGTATGGGAAGGAGGAAAGAGGGAGTAGTATTTGTTAATATTTGACTTGAATTTGAAGATGTTAAAAGTGTCGGGAAAGACATAAGCGGGAAGTCTGTTCCACATACGAATTGTTCGGCCAAAGAAAGAATTTTCTCTATAGTGAGTTGTGCGCTCAGCCGACCAATCCACGACGAACGGGTGAGCTCTATTTGAGAGGCGCGTATTACGACCAAATACACGTCTATCAGGAATGAGTTCACCTATCTCAGCAGAACACTCTCCGTGGAAGTATCGATAGAATAAGGACACACAACCCACATTCCTACGATGCTCCAGGGAGTTGATGGAATTAGATATTCGATCGTCCCCTATATGCATAAGTGCCCTTTTCTGTACGCGGTCAAGTAGTTCCAATGAAGATATTGAAGCACCTGCCCATACATGGGAATTATATTCCATTTTAGGACGGATATAAGTGGTATAGACAGTCAAGAGATCAGATGGTGTGAAGTATCTTCTACAACGTTTTAAAAACCCTAAACATTTAAATGCGTCTTTCGCTACTTCAAAAATGTGCTTATTCCAACGGACATCACACTGTATTTTCATGCCCAGAACGTCAAGAGCTTCCGATTCATCAATAATCGTAGTACCAATAGATAAATTAGAAGTTTCCACACCACGAATACGCTTGTGTGTTAGAGTACAGCATTGAGTCTTCCGTGCATTAAAATCGACCCTATTCTCCAGACCCCATAAACAGATTCTCGATAGGTCAAGGTTAAGAGAGTTATCCATATGCTGCCTCATAAGTCTAACTTCGGACTGACCCGGTCTATGGTCAAAAGAATAAGAGTGACAGATATTGCTGTCATCCGCAAAAGAATAAATAGGGTTTACTGTAAGATTCAGTAGGTCGTTGATAAAAACTAAAAAAAGGGATGGAGAAAGAACAGAACCCTGTGGTACACCTGCGTTTAAAATGAAGTTCCTAGAGGAGAACCCATCTACAACAACACGGATAGAACGTTCACTTAGAAAGCTTGCGATAAAACGAGCAAAATTATCACCTACCCCAAATGCTCTTATCTTTGAGATAAGTGCGTGGTGCCAAACTCGATCAAACGCCTTGGAAATGTCTAGAGCGATTACCTTACTTTCACCAAGGCGGTGAATGGATCTGCTCCACTGCTCAGAGAGAAACGCCATTAGATCACCTGTAGAACGGCCCTTACGGAAACCATACTGACGATCGCTCAATAGGCCATTTGACTCCAAATAGTTCACAAAATGGAAGTTAACCATACTCTCCATAACCTTTGAGAGCGTGGAGCATATGGCGATTGGGCGATAGTTGTCGGGGTTTGAGGCTTCTCCTTTTTTTGGGATTGGTTGAATATTGGCCACTTTCCAGCAAGAGGGAAATATACCCGCGTGATATTTCTAAAAAAGGTCTTTCAATAATCTCCATTTCCATTTCGACCCTCGTAGCACATTTAATATATAGACAATCTGAACGCCATTAAGCTTTAATTAAAGCTTGATTAATTACGTACACAGGACTTTTTACAAAAATACTTATTTGATAATAATTAGGTCTATTTGAGTTAACTTTGTCTTTAATGGATTGCTAACTAATATCTTTCACACGAAATAAGCTGCGAGCCACCGTATATAGATGTCATTAGTGGTGCAATGTAAAATTTCGATTTTGCCACGCCCCTCCGCCCGCATGCAAAAAATCAAAAATCTGACCGCACAGTGTTACTCCCTAGGCTATTCTGAATATTCCCTGAAAATTTCATCAAGATCGGTCCAGCCGTTTTCGAGTCCATACGGAACATACACACATACCCACATACATACATCCATTTTTATATATATAGATAGATAAATGACGATTTAAGCAGGGGCTATTTAAATGTTAGAATTGTGTTTTCTATTAGAACTTATAGAAAAAATGCCTGCGAATTTTGTACTCTTGCCCAAAACATTAAATCATGATAATGTTTTTCGGAAGATTTGGGTGTACTTGCCAAAGCAAAGTTTTTTTTAGAAAAAATAATGTTATATTACTTTGCTATCCCCGTACAACACTACTTTTAACACCAGAACGAGACCTTATACACTTGATAGCAAGCCCCTCTGCAGTAAAACTGCATTTACAGTTTTTCATTCGGTGATTATTTGTTCTTAGAGGCCATTAAAGTTTTGAAGGACCTTTAAATGAACTTTTTTGATGAAAAAAAAAAATTTTTGATGAAAAAAAAATTTTATGAAAAAAAAATTAACAAAAAAAAAATTAATAAAAACAAAAAATTGATGTAAAAAAAATTTGATGAAAAAAATTGATGAAAAAAAATTTGATTAAAAAAAAAAAAAATATGAAAAAAAAGTTTGATGAAAAAAAAATTTTTATAAAAAAAAATTTGATGACAAAAAAAATTGATGAAAAAAAAAATTTAATTGAAAAAAGATATTTGATGAAAAAAAATTGATGAAAAAAAAAAAAAAAATATGAAAAAAAAATTTGATGAAAACAAAAAAAAAAAAAATTTATGAAAAAAAAAAATTTTTTTGTTGAAAAATAATTATGTTACTTTTTAGTCGCCAGCTGGTGAAAAACGTTTTTTTTTTCACCACGAGGTGAATTATTATCCAAGTTACAAACCCAAGTTATTAAAATTTGTGGTTTTAAGAAAACGAAAATATTAATTCTTGTTTTCTTTTTGGTTAATTGTTAGCTTATATAGTCAAACTGAGGTGGCGTATTGCAACTTTTTAAAAATTAGACACCAGCCAAAAAAAAACATTATCATGTTAAAGCTAAAATTTAAAGGTGCCTGATTAAATGCATTCCCCACTTTAACTGTGCGCACGCTAAACGTTATTTTTAATTTCTTTTTTAAACTCACTTTTTAAGTGGCAACTATAAGAGTTCTAAATAATTTTCTTCAACTGTAATGTGCAAGAAGCATGGATAAGTAATAACTTGACACAAAATAAAGGCAAAAGCCATCATTTAAATGCGCCCGCTTAAATGTTTCGCACGCGAATGTGTAACTTGGTAGTAACTTTTTATGAACTCGCTAGATGTTCTTGGTTTCTTCTCATTTTTAGTGCCACATTTGAGCGGGGTCATTCCAGTAAACACTATTATAAAATTAAAGTAAAATCGTTTAAGAATGCCTTGACTTTCTGATATACAACGGTCACTATTTGACTCCCGGTCAATTTCTCCTTCCTTAATGCGCAAGCCTTGTTGACAATTGGGAAATGCCATTGTGTAAATTTGCCCGTTTTAATGCTCCAAATTGTAAATTTACTTTTTTATTTTTGTGAAAATTACGAGTTTTTTACGAGTACCTCCAATTTTACACGACATCCTGGTTAAATTTTCCAGCTTTTATTGTAATTTAAGACGCTTTTTAAAAAATGAAATTTTGTATTTTATCTGTAAAATAGAGATTACAAAGTATAAAGTAAAATAACAGATCAAGTTTTGTTTTTCGGTCACAAGAAAATACAAAGTATTTTCTAAAAATCTGTATTTCGGCAGATAACTTTGTCAAATATTTTTCGAATTGAGATTACAGTCATTTTACAGAGTATTTAACTAAGGTGACCATACGTACTCTTTTTTAGAGGACAATACTCTATTTTAACTGTGTTTGTGTCCTCTTTCTGTCCTCTTTTTTCAAATTCTGTTCTCTTTAATTTTAAGAACATGATTACTATTTGTTTTTATTTTTATAAATTAACACAAATTTTATTTCATGGCGGTCACCGGATGTAACTGTCAAATCGTATGGAAAACGTTGCGCTGTGCTTGTTCTGTTCATACTCCTATTGAATTTTCTTTTTGTAAAAGTGGCCATACACTTGCAGTATCGTTGTACAACTTGTTGGCGTGTATTAGACTGACTCACCTTATATGGGGAAAAAAAGGTTAAAGTTGTACCCCCTGAAAATTAACTTTGACGTTTTTTATGATCATTCCCAAAATATTTCAATTTTAGCGATAATCTATCCTGAGCTAAACCAAGTCCAAAACTTGTATTTTTTATGAATAAAAAATTTATCGAATATTTTGAGGATGTTTATTCTGGCTCGAGGTCATTATTTTCTTTACTAATTAAAACCATGATATTCTCATAGCATAATTTTCAAGAAAAATTATTTTTTGTTTTTTTTTTTTTTTTTTTTTTTATTTTCAAAACTTTTATTTAACTTTTATTAAATATTTTAATATAATAAGTTTTACAAAAGAAAAGAAAACATTTTCTACAACTGGTCAATGTTGACCAACGAGCAGATTACTTCTATGAAATTGTACAAAATAAAAACTACATTTTGAATGTAATTTATACAGCTGTCACCAGATCAGAAGGCTTCCTTCTTTGTAGGCGCCTTGGATGGTCGTCAGTGTCGAGAAGATTACTAGCTTCTACGTTTACATGACTTATTAGTCTCATATGGTGGGAATTTGCTATAGATGTTATGACGTTGTTTACTGTTTCCACTTTCAGATCTCTGTGGAGGTCATTATTTCTAATGTACCAGGGTGCGTTAACAATATTTCGTAGTACTTTGTTTTGGAATCTTTGTATGATATCAATAGTGTTTTGGGTTGCACATCCCCAAAGTTGAATACCATACATCCATATTGTTTTCAGAATTTGGTTATAAATTGTTAATTTGTTTTGAGTAGAAAGAGACGAATTCCTTCCTATGAGCCATTCGATGTTTTTGTATTTTATTTCGAGACATTGTTTTTTCTTTTTTACGTGTTCTTTCCATCTCAGTTTTACATCTAACGTCATTCCGAGATATTTGGCTGAGTTGGTTATTGGTATTAGTGAGTTATCAAAATAAATTGACATTGGAGTTATTATTCTATTGGTAAAATTGACGTGAGATGATTATGTATTATTAACTTTTATTCGCCATTTTTTAGCCCATTCGGCTATTTCATTTACGGCACCTTGAAGTTTGTTTGTTGCTTCTTCGATGGTTTTTCCTGTAGAAAGTAGTGCCGTATCATCGGCAAATGTAGCTGTGAGTATATCCTGGTTTTGAGGTAAGTCACTTTTTGTTTTAAATTTATTTATGTTGGTCATTTTTGCAAGACTTAATCGAAACGTGTTTCGGAATTTGTCAAGATTCCATTGTCAAGATTATTTAGCAAAAATAGAAACGATTTACTACAAAGTAGCAAACGAGTCTAATGACAAATCGTTTGTGCACAAACTAGAATATTAATACATATTCGCCTCTATTCACAATGAGAATTAGAAAGACGAAGAAATTGTACCATACTAATAAGGCAACGATTATCAATAACCAACAAAAATATTTAAAACAATTTTACATACGATAGTCCATTGGACTACAACAATATGTTTTTTGTGTTTTTGTTGTAACAAATACTCCATATTAGGGTTATTCATCACATGGCGTGCCAACCATTATGTTCAAATTCTGATTAATTTTTATTAAAAAATAAAAATTGTTTTATTCGACCTTTAAAATATTATATTTTGAGGATGTTTATTCTGGCTCGAGGTCATTATTTTCTTTACTAATTAAAACCATGATATTCTCATAGCATAATTTTCAAGAAAAATTATTTTTTGTTTTAAATTAATTTAAATTGTTTTAAATATTTTTGTTGGTTATTGACAATCGTTGCCTTAGTATGGTACAATTTCTTCGTCTTTCTAATTCTCATTCATGTACTGTGCTTCTAATACATCGTTAAAAAGTTGTTGCTCACCGCTTGGTGGCACTCGTGATCATTTATATGAACATAAAATTGTCTGTAAAATATGTAAAAAATTTTGAATTCGAAATTTTTTTTACTTTTTTCTTTATGTCCTCTATTTTTATTTTCAAAATCTGGTCGCCTTAATTTAACAGAGTAATTGTGTTGAGTGCTCAAACTTACATTAGGCTGGATGGAAATCCTATAAAGTGTGACAGGGAAAGATACTATCGGAAAATGCAAGCATTTAAAAAAAAAGTTATCTATGGGCCAAAATACCTCAAATGAAAACAAATTTTGACACCGATGCAATCCATTTTTTCCCTACCCTAAATAATATTTATATTTATATTAATTTTTTTGTTTTACTTTTGGATTTGAAGCATTACTTAAAGAAATTTATGAAGGTATGCCTTTCATAAACGTGAATGTTGCAAAATTGCAAAATTGCAAAAAAAAAAAATCCCAATTTTTTTTTATTTTTGTCAAATTTGGAGTCAGAGGCCCCAAAAACACACAAAAAGACATTATTATTAAAAGAATATAGCAAAAAATTACCGGGTGTTTACTCAACACGATCCACTGTGAATCGTGTGGATTTTTTTTGGGTTTTATTTAATTTTTTTTTCAACGAACTTATTTCATTGAAAGTTATTTCATTACGCCAGGAAAGTAATTTTATTTTTTTTTAATATTTACTTAAATTTTTTATTAAATAAAGAAAATATTTAAATAAAAACTATATTTATTTTAAACGGCTAATAAATTTAAATTACATTTCTGAATAAAAAGTTAGACACAATATTTAACAACACAATTGCTGTGACTGATAAGGATGTTAAAGGAAAATCCTAAAGGAAGTGGATAATACGGTTACATAATAATATAACCGTTCTTAAATGTAATGTAAAGTTTAAATAACACAATACATATGTACGAATGTACTGTGATATTGGTGTACACTTAATAGTACTTAAGTTTAATACGAAGAATGAACTCGTACTGTTAGTTAAATGTATGAGAGAATATTAGTGTGTATTAGAGTGTAATATGGCAATTTATAAACGCACAAATACACACACACAAATATAAGTTAACCAAATTGTATAAGTTCACAGGAAATGCATTTGCTTTAATCAAATCATAAAAATATAATTTAAGAGTTAATTTAAAAGATGTGGGCCCAACTAAAAGATCATACTTCTCGATATTTAATCGGTAAACTTGACTGTTAAGTTACGCATTATAAAAATCAATATTTATAAATACTTTTTTATTTCAAGAAGTATTTAAAATTGTTCACATAGTTAAAGTCGACTTAGGAAAAAATAAGTTTTCAAATTGTTTCTTTGGTAAGGCCCTTTTTTAAAAAAAAAATTAAAATTAAAATCATTAAATTAATATAATGATAAGCATTTAAATTTACATATGGAGTACATAATGAAGTATATTTTCTGTGAAGCTGTTTTGGCTGAAAAACTTTTAAAATTACACTGCATTGAGCCCCAATGCCATCAACGCCATGTGAAAGTAGACTATCAAGTGGACAAAATCACCAAAGGGTTTTGCAAAGTCAGTTCGGATTTCTTTTTTATAGCCCACTGAAGTTTTAATTTTTTTTTTGTCAACGGCGTTCGGAAAACGCCAAAAATACTATAATAAAAACACATCTGAGCTTCAAAATATGATTTGATGTCTTCAGTGAAATTTTATGGCGGTTCTTTTTTTAGAACATTTTAACCCCATAGTTGCCATTTTAAGGGGTCATTTTAGTCTTTTTTCAAAAACTAAACACAGAAGTCTAATCAAACGTCCATTTAGAGGGTTAAAATGTTCTACAAATATTTTCCTCATAAAATTTGACTAGGGGTTGTCAAATGTTCAAAGTTTGTGCGACATGCGCAAAGTGCTTAAAAAGGGTCAAGTATAAAAAATCAATGTTTGTTATTTTTTTTACCAAAGCAGTGTTAAAAAATATCGAAAAAAGTGCAAATATCGTTTTGAGCTCAAAATGATGTTCTGATGTGTTTTATTAAATTTTATGATGATTCTTTTCTTTAACCAAATTAACCCTATAGCTCCCGTTTTAAAGGGTCATTTTTGTCCTTTTTTAAAGGAAATACAAAAAAGTCTATTAAAAAAGGCAGTCAGAGGGTTAAAATGTTTTACAAATATTTTCTGCATCAAATTTTACTAAGGCACGTCTAAGTTCGTCCAGCATATAGAAAATGCTTAAACATTTTAAAGTATTAAAATTTTTTTTTTATTTTTTTTTGGGCCGAAATATAAAAAAAAAACAAGTAAAAAAGTTAAATTCGACTTTGTCGAATGTATTGATACCCTCCACAATGTAAAAAAGCTTATTTGCAAAAAAAAAACAAAAATTAAAAAAAAAAACTCCGCGAAAAAATTTTTTTGGTAAAAAAAAAATTCCAGGAAAATGTTTTTTATTTTTGTAAAAAAATATGTTTTTACTTGCTTAAATACCATTCGGTGATCAATTCTGTTTACATGTGTCAATCAGCAGCCGAATTAAAGCATTTTGTGTTTTAGGTTATGTTGAATGTACCAAAATTTTCGAGGTGTTCTTACATTTTCCTTCATAACTTTTGAACCGCTGAACCGATTTCGCTCAAATGCAATACCAAACTGCTTAGGGCAACAACAAGTAAATGTCACCATTTCAGATATCTTGGGAAAAAGTCGCGTGATGCCGTTCTAGCGGAAATTTGTTGGTGGAGCAAAAACATATTTGAGGACGAAGAAGAATTAGGTGGGGAAAAGACATAGGCTTTCTTTTGAGTCAAAATAAGGGCCCGATTTGACAAAAAAGTCAATAAAGTTTTGGATTAAAAAAAAAAAAAAAATTCAAAATTTTTTTTTTATTTTTTTTATAATTTTTTTTTCGCAAGATTATAGAAATAGCTATCTAAATTATTTGGGACACATTGGTAAGAAGTTACATGGATGAGAATAAACACCTCTTTGGCCAAAATGTCAAATTTCGACCCCCTCAGACCGATCTCGTTGAAAAATTGTGTCTGCACTACTATCCAATAGGACAGTAGATCGGGATTTCATCCCGATCGGAAGACATCGGTTTCAAAAGTTGTGTCAGTTGACATGAAAACCCTGATATATATTATTGATCAGTGAGCGATTTTAATACATTCTTGCGATGGCTGTCCGTCTGTGGAAATGGTGATTACGGCCAAAGTATTAAACAGATATAACTAAGACTTAGCATATTTACTTGTTCAGCGAAATCGATTCAGTGGTTCAAAAGTTATGAACGAAAATTTAAGAACACCTCGAAAATTGTGGTACATTCAACATGGCGACACGAAATAACTCCCACATGAAATAACTCCCACCTAAAAAATGAAATAAGTCCCAAAAAACTCCATGCAAAGTTGGGAGTTATTTCATATGAAATGATTTAGTGGCACTTTTATCATTTTTGTTGGGAGTTTTTTCATTAGCGATGAAATAACTCCCACTATTGTTTCATTGTTGGTGGAAGTGTCTGGAACATTTTGACTTATAGAATATTATTATTAAATTAAAATTCGTTGTGAGTTTGTTTCCAAATTTTAGAACGCAGTGCTTTTTTTACAAATTTGTATGTTTTAAAAATTTTGCTACCAAAACTGGCAAGAATTTTTTAGTTAAGAGCGCACTGCAGCCGAAAATACTTTCGATAGAATACATGCTAGACTTAACTGATATATTTTCCCTTATTGTTTGTTTAATTTTTATTGGGACTTCTTGGGACTTATTTCATTTTTTTCTCCATTAGGACATACTTCATTTTTGGTGGGATTTATTTCATTGGGAGTTATTTCGTTGGAGTTATTTCATTTGGGAATTATTTCGTGTCGCCTTCAACATGACCTAAAAACACAAAATGCTTAAATTCGGCTGCTGGTTGACACATGTGAACAGAATTGATCACCGAATGGTATTTTAACAAGCACAAACATATTTTCTTTACAAAAAAAAAACATTTTCGTCGAATTTTTTTTTTACCAACAAATTTTTTTCGCGGATTTTTTTTGTTTTTTTTTTTTTTTATTAAACTTTTTTACATTGTGGAGGGTATTAATACATTCGACAAAGTCGAATTTAACTTTGTTACTTGTTTTTTTTTCGGTCCAAAAAAAAAATATAAAAATAAATTTGAATACTTTAAAGTTTTTAAGCATTTTCTATATGCTGGACGAACTTTCTGTCTTAGACGTACCCTAGAAAATACTTGTAAAACATTTTAACCCTCTAACTGGCTTTTTTAATAGACTTTTTTGTATTATTTTAAAAAAGGGCAAAATTGACCATTTAAAACGGAAGCTAGAGGGTTACCTTGGTCAAAGAAAAGAATCATTATAAAATTTTGTAAAACTCATCAGAAAATCATTTTAAGCTCAAAAGTATATTTGCACTGCTTTGGTACAAAAAAATAAACATAGATTGTTTATACTTGACCCTTTTTAAGCGTTTTTTGCATGTCGCACAAACTTTGAACATTTGACAACCCCTAGTGAAATTTTATGAGGAAAATATTTGTAGAACATTTTACCCCTCTTAATGGACGTTTTATTAGACTTCTGGGTTTAGTTTTTTAAAAAGGACTAAAATGACCCCTTAAAATGGCAGTTAGAGGGTTAAAATGTTGTAATAAAAGAACCGCCATAAAAATTCACTGAAGACACCAAATCATATTTTGAAGCTCAGATGTGTTTTTTTAAAAGTATTTTTGACGTTTTCCAAACTCCTTTGATAACAAAATAAAAACTTCAGTGGGCTATAAAAAAGAAATCCGAACTGACTTTGCAAAACCCTTTGGGGATTTTGTCCACTTGGTGGCCTACTTTCATATGGCGTTGAATTTTCCTTGTCGCACAGTGTTATTAAACTTGCTGAGCATTAATAAACTGAGCGGCAACGAAGTATGAACCTAGAAGTGTGTAAAAACGTCGTCAAACAAATATTTTATAGATATTTTGATTTTTGCAAATATCAAATTTTACGTGCCCTAGCCAAAAAAAACCATAAAAAACGATTAAGAGTCGCCATTTTACTTTTTTACTGCCGTGAAAAAAGTTACCGCCCCCAACGAGATAAAATTTGGTCCATATTTTTTTAGCTTTTTAAAACCAAAAAAAAAAAAATATTAAATTAAAAGCATTTGCTGTAAAAATGACAAATCGTCACCTAAAATGCAAAAGGCCCTAACTAACATTTTATTAATTTTACAGGAGAAGCAAAAAACTGAATTGAATGATATTTTAAATTTGTTAATAACTTTGTTGTTTTTTAATTAATTTGGCTAAAATATTGTGAGGACATTCTTTTAATTCATATGAATCAAAATAAATCAAAAATATTAAAAAAGTTTTTTGTTTAGTTACGTCCATTGCCGATTGCCCAAAACGCATGTTTTTTAATTTTGGCTATAAAATCGCTAATTTTTATTAAGCAGCCCTAAGTTTTTGTGAAGACGTGTATGTTGACAAAATAAGCCATAATCAATCAAAAAACTGATTTTGAATTTTTTGTTAGTTAGGGCCTTTTGCATTTTAGGTGACAAATGCTTTATGGAGCAGAACCCCCCCAAGAAGGAAACCTTTTGCATAGGAACAATTTAAAAGCTTGCCATTTTTTTGCTTATCAGATTGCCTGCTTGTGTGGTTATCACTTATACTTTCCGATATAGAGCCATTTTAAAAAGCGAAATTTCAAAGTCTGATTTTTTTTTGCCAATAGCACGGTCGCGTTTGTTCCGATTTATTTCAAACTAATTTCATTTGAAAACAAAATAGATTTCTGTTTTTTTCGAAACACAAAACTGAGCTATATGTATGTTGTTTTAGTCAAAAGTTACACCATTTTAAAGTTAAAAATTAAAAAAAAAATACGATTTTTTTCGTAAAAAGTATCAACACTCTTTTGACTCTGGATAAAAAGCTTTGTTCAGAATATGTTGATTATTTTTACTGGTTTGAAAAAAAAAATATGGGGTCCGCCTTAAGGATTGCACTTTGAGGGTTGGCATGTTTTGAGAAAATTTAATACAATATTTTTGATTTTCATGAAATTTGAGAGATTTTTGTGAATATCGGGAAGGTGGTTTGTATGGGGGCTACAAGAAGAACTGGTCCGATTGCTTTAAAATTCGGCATGGTGATTTGTGACTACAAAACACGATTACCTTGCAAATTTCGATTTTTTAAAGCCGTTGTTAGAGTCATTTGAGGGAAATTAAAAGGGGACGTTTGTATGGGGGCTAGGTCAAAACATGGGCCGATCTTTTCCAATTTCAATAGGCTTCGTCCTTGGGCCAAAAGAAACTTAAGTTTCAAATTTCAGTCAAATCGGTTGATTATTGCGACCTGTATCGTGTTTACACCGTTACATGGACAGACGGACAGAAAGACAGACGGACAGTCGGACATTGCCAAATCGACTCAAAAAGTGATTCTGAGTCGATCGGTATACTTGAAGGGTCTAGGACCAATATTTTGGGTAATTACAAACATCAGCACAAACTCATTATATCCTGTACCACAGAGTGGTGTAGGGTATAAATATTGCGGTCGATAACACATTTGACTCCTCTAGGATCATCCTTGGGACAGTTAGAACGATGTGAGCGAACTTCATAAAAATGTTATTTTGTATTGGATCCCCCTTATGGAGTGGAGATAATAAATGTTTTAGAATCTGAGATATTTTCTATAGAAAAAATATCTCAGAATCTGAGTCATGTTCTATAAAAAAAATGTCTCAAAATCTGAGACATTTCTTTAAGGAAAAATGTCTCAGAATCTGAGAGTTTTTCAATAGGAAAAATGTTTCAGAATCTAAGTATTTTCCTATAGGAAAAATATCTTAGAATCTGAGACTGTCTCGAAATCTAAGAACTTTTCTGTAGTAAAGATGTCTTAGAAGCTAATACTTTTCTATTGGATGTATGATCCAGAATGTGAGAATTTTTCTATACAAAGAATATGAGTATTTTTCTATAAAAAATATATCAGATTCTGAGATATTTTTGCTATAGAAAACTACCAGATTCTGGTATATTCTTTACATAAAAAATTTCTCAGATTCTAAGACATTCTTTTAAGAGAAAAACTCTTTGATTCTGATATTTTCTTTCAAAATGATCAGATTATGAGATATTTGTTCTCAAGAAAAATTCTCAGATTCGAAGATATTTTTTTTATACCCTCAAAAAAAAAAACTGTAATGTTAGCAAAAAAAGCTTGTAAACCTACAAGAAAATTTGCTGATTTTGAACCCACAATTTTTTTGGTAAAGTTAGCAAAAATGTTTTGCCAAAAATTAGTTAACTGAAAAATTTTGTTTTCAACTTAGTTCAGTCACATTTGAGGACCCCGTTGGGTTCGGACCCGATAGGTCCAGACCCCGATGGGCCTAGACCTAGTTAGGTTCCTCAAAAATCGTCATAGTTTTTGATCCAAAATTTGTGTCCGTTTCGCTCTACCTTGCTTAGTTTTTGAGATACGTGATTTTAGGGGACCACCGGGGTTTTGAGAATTCCAAAACTCGATAACTTCAAAAATATTACTCGGAGAGCTTTTGCGGTCTTGTTCTACGTGTTGAGAGATACAAAAATGTTTTTGGACTTTTTGTTGTGTCGGCAATATTTACCGAGATATGAGCATTTTAAAATTTTCGGGAATGCTAACATTTTTGGATCCAAAGTTCGGACCCATTAGGGTCCACATATGTGAAGGACCGGCGATACTATGGAGAGCCCGAGAACCAAAAATGGCCTCCATTTTGCTCTATCTGGCTTAGTTTCCGAGATAGCGCCATTTTAAGTTTTTTGAAAATTAAAAAAAATGTACCATTTATTTTTGCTAATATTAGCAAAAAATTTGTAAAAATGTTGTCAACTCAATTTCAAATCTTAGCAAAAGAAATTAGTTCAAAGTTTGTTAGAATTGCTAATGGGCTAAATGAAGTTTACAGGAATTTTTTGCTAACATGCTAATCTCAACTAAAAATTTGCTGAAAGTTAGCTAACTAGCATTAGCAAAAAAAAAATTAGTAAATCTACTAACGTATTTTTTTGAGGCATTCCACACCAAATGTCCAGCGAAAAAAAACACGTGTTCCGTAAACTTCTGAACTTAGAAAATTGCGTTTTTGGTTTTTCAATTTTTCAAAAACTGGGCTTAGGAGGCGTGGTCAAATATTGGAAAAATGGTCAAATTTTTGGCGAGTTGCCTTAATTAAACATTTATCACATTAAAACAGAATGCACCTCATTCTTAAAAATTTATATTCTTATATAGTTTTTTATGAGCTATCGATTAAAATTTTTTTTTTTTTTTAATTTTCAGAACCCGTTCTGAAATTTTCCATTTTTTAAAAAAGGCAATTTATCAAAAATCCGGCCACTCTTTTTTATTTTTTTTAAATTTTTTTTTAAGCTTAGATGTTTGTCCATCCACACAAAAAAAGTCAGAAAAACATTTTTCGTTTTTTTCGAGAAAATCGCATTTGAATTTTAAATTTCATAACAATTTTGTAATTTGCTTGTATTTTCTTGTATTAACGTTGCAAATGAGTAATATTCATGCAATATTCATGCAATTAATATTACTCATTCGCAACGTTAAAACAAGAAAATACAAGCAAATTGCAAAATTCTTATGAAATTTATAATTCAAATGCGATTTTCTCGAAAAAAACGAAAAATGTTTTTCTGATTTTTTTGTGTGGATGGACAAACATCTAAACTTAAAAAAAAAAGTTAAAAAAAATTGGCCGGATTTTTGATAAATTGACTTTTTTAAAAAATGGAAAATTTCAGAAAGGGTTCTGAAAATTTTCCAAAGAAAAAAAAAATTATTCGATAGCCCATACAAAACTATATATAAATGTAAATTTTTAAGATTGTTGTGCATTCCGTTTTAATGTGATAAATATGTAATCAAGGTACAAATTTGACCATTTGGCCACAAATTTTAGCATTTTTCCAATATTTGACCATGCGTTCTAAGCCCAGTTTTTGAAAATTAGAAAAACCAAAAACGCAGTTTTCTTAGTTCCATATAGGGCTATCCAAACAACCTATTCAGAAATTTACGGGACACATGTTTTTCTGTAGCGGGACATTTGGTGTGGAATGCCTCATATGTATGTATTTTGTTTTTTAAATTAAATTATTTATATATGGGGGTTTTCGTCTCCAGTGACACAACTTTTAAAACCGTTGTCTTCCGATCGGGATGATATTGCACCAAGGTTAATCCTATTGGGTTATAGTTTGGACACAATTTTTCAACGAGATTGGTCAAGAACATTCTGAGTTAGAGGGGTTCGAAATTTGACATTTTTGGCAAACAACTTTAACCCCGATGGGGGGCCATATGGTCCCACCCCACCTCCATCATTTTTGGGGTATGCTTTTTTTCGAACATATCAAATCGAAATCTAAAAATCCATCCACAAAAAAGTTTTGGATTTAAAAAAAAAATCAAAAAAAAAAAAAAATATTTTAATTAATAAAGTTTAAAAAAAAAAAATAAAAAAAAAAATTTCAATGGAAACGGTGTAAAAAATAATATTAATTAGTGCAATCAGATAAAGCTTTTTAAAATTCGACCACGCGAACTAATACATATTTTAACATAACGTTCTTTGATAAAATTTACCGGTAGAGGCAACTGAATTTAGAGATAGCTCGTGGAACCGCAAAAATTCAGTTGACAAAAAATTTAGTTGTTGCAATTGAATCAATTTTCTGTGTGTATCACTAAAAAAATGATTTAAATCAAATAAATGGTCAGCAACTAACAAAACTTCAGCTCTTTACCCAGATAAATAAACGTCCAACTTAATTTTTCAGTTGAATCAACTCAAAATTCAGTTGCTGCTAATTAATTCATTTGTAACAATGGTAGTTGTTTAAATTAAAAGTAAATTTTGTAAACTTAGTTCAGTTGTGACTACAGATATTCAATTGTGACAACCTTTATGCAAATGTTTCACCCAATTTTTTGTTTCATCAACTGATTTTCAGTTTTCTGTGTATTGAGGACCATTCATATAATCTTATGTATTTTAAAAGAGACTATATCGACGATTCCTACTGGGGATATAAAGGTTTTCTTAGGGGACTTTAACGCGAAAGTTGGAAACAATAACAACAACCTGGAGTCCGTTATGGGTAGACATGGTCTGGGAACGGTGAGGAACAACAACGGCGACAGGCTGGTTGACTTTTGTGCTCGAAACCGATTATTTATCGGTGGTACGAAATTCCCCCACAAGGACATACATAAGTATACATGGGTATGTCCTTCTGGCCGCACACACAACCAAATCGACCACGTCCTGATGAGTAAATTGTTTTTGGGATCCTTAATGGATGTCAAAACCCGTCGGCGAGCGGACATTGATAGTGACCACCGGCTACTCGTGGCAACGTTTCGTTTTAGACCTGCTGCAATTAAAACTAGGGATAGGCCCGATAAATTTAACACAACACGACTTCTTGATCGTAATATTGCACATATGTATAACGAAAAGTTAAGGACAGCCTTGCTCGAAAACCAACATCAGAACACATGGGCAGACGTATCGTCTGTTTGCAAGGAAACTGCCAGATCGGTGCTTGGTACACAAAATTGCAAGGTTAAGCCGTGGATCAGCGATGAATCATGGATTGAGATCCAAAACCGTACGCGACTGCACAGCGATCGTATAAACCCTAAAACTCAAGCACAAAAAGAACAAGCAAGATCGCAATATCGACAGTCTTCTCGTCGAGTTCGAAACTTGGTACGCGCTGATCGTGAAAAATATTATAATAGCATTGCTGAACAGGCGGAACAAGCCGCAAATACAGGCAACTTGCGTGGTGTGTATTCAGCCATTAAACAACTGACAAGGGAAGTCTCCCTAGTGTCACCCGCGGATCTTTATGGAATTGGTTTTATTTTGTAGATCAGAAAAAATAAAGGGACACGTATTTTTTTTTAGCGGCCCAAATTCATATTTAGGGGGTAAAAAGGAGGGGGGAAGACAAGGCCATTTTTCAGTTTTTTCGTTTATCTCCCATATTATGCAATGAAACCTAGTCATGTTACATACCAAATGAAAGGTATTTGGAAAACCTATCTACGTGTGCTAAGAACGTGTGCAAGCATGCACAACTTTTCGTTATATTGAGTAAAATATCAAAATTTTTTGACATTTTTGTTAATAAGTCGAAAAATATTAACTTCTATGGCCCGTTGTTAGCACCACGAGATAGGTATTTTTAATACCTTTAATCTGATACCACACATGGATATATTAATTTTGTTTAAATAGCCGTAAATTGTAAAAAACTGAAAAAGGTCAATTTCCCCCCATACAAATCGACCCCCCCAAAAAATGAGTTTGGGCCGCTAAAAAAAAAGACGTGTCTAATTAATTTTCGTTCTTAACAACATATCCAAATTTCATGAAGATCGGAGGGTGACACCAGGGAGACTTCCCTTGTGAGTGGTAATAATATTAGAGGTACCACGATTCTAAAAGCAGCCGATGGGACTGAATTAACATCACCCGAACAACAACTTGAGCGATGGCGCGATTTCTTTTCCTTGCAAGCCTCAACAAACCAAAATGATCATCAGGAAGATGATACACTTTTTCTTTCAACTCGTCGTAACCCAAGAAGGGACATATCTACAGAGCCACCGTCATGCTCAGAAGTTTTAGATGCTTTAAATAGGATGAAAAACAACAAAGCATCTGGCACGGACAACATTCCTGCTGAACTTTTAAAATATGGAGCTAGTTCTTTAGCGCAGTTTCTCACTCCTATCATTCAAGAAGCATGGGCATCGAACTATATACCAGATGAATGGAAGGAAGGTATAGTGGTCACACTACCCAAGAAAGGGGATTTAACGCAATGTAAAAATTGGCGCGGTATAACCATTCTAAACGCCATTGGTAAAGTAATGGCAACCCTCATTCTCCATAGAATTTCCCCTATTGTGGATCAGATATTGCGTGGTGAGCAGGCTGGTTTTAGACAAGGTCGATCGTGTGCTGACCACATTAATACCTTGCGCATTATAATTGAACAGTCCGCTGAGTATAACAGCCCTCTTTATTTACTTTTTGTCGATTTTGAACGTGCATTCGACACTATATCCCGAAACTCTATGTGGTCTGCATTAACCTACAAGGGAATTCCTGATAAAATAGTAAATATGATACGTGAGCTATATAGAGACTCTCAATGTAAGGTACGTTTCAATGGAAATGAGAGTCGGTCATTTGTTCCAGGAACAGGTGTGCGTCAAGGCTGTGTTCTGTCTCCAACGTTGTTTTTGCTACTGCTCTATTGCGTATTGGAACAAACCAACAGAGATGCACCATTCGGTATTCGTTGGACTTTGTCTGATTTTCTATATGACATAGACTATGCCGATGACATATGTCTAATGGCCCATCGTTTCTCGGATATAGAAGCTAAACTTACAAGTCTGTCTGAAAACGCCAATATAGTTGGTATGAAAATTAACATAAGTAAAACAAAGCTTATGCGAATAGGTACAGATATCGTTACCCCATTAATAATAAATGACCAACGTATTGAAGATGTAGATGCTTTTTGTTATCTTGGTAGCAAGATAACTAAGGATGGTGGTTCAAATGCTGACGTTGCCGATCGCATTAATAAAGCTCGAGTAGCCTTTTTTTCCTTATCAAAAATTTGGCGAAGAAATAATATTTCACGGAAAACAAAAATACGCATTTTTAAATGCAGTGTGAAGTCAGTATTATTTTACGGCTGCACCACATGGAGCTTAACGCAAGTTACCACTAGAAAAATTCAAACGTTCATCAACAAATGTCTAAGACAGATCTTTAACATCCACTGGCCAGATCGTATTTCAAATGAAGCTCTGCTCCAAAAAGCAAACTCCCTGCCAGTACACATTGATATTCGTAAACGGAAGTGGACGTGGGTAGGCCACATATTGCGAAGACCGCAAACAGAAATTGCAAGAACAGCCCTCGACTGGAACCCCCAAGGACAACGCCGCCAAGGTAGGCCCCGTAACACCTGGGTTCGTTGCCTTAAACAAGAATGCTTACTTGCTCGAGTATCCTGGAATCAAACAAAAACAATTGCCAGAGATAGAATCAGATGGAGAGAATTTGTTGACGCCCTATGTTCACACTGAACTTTATTTAAGTATTTATGGTGTTCAGAAATGTAATTCTATTTATATTTAGATAAATAAAGGACATATATATATATATGTGTACAGCGCATAGTTTGGGGACAGAAAAAATTATGGATTTTTTTGACAGAATATGATAAATTATGACCTATTCTTCCAATTTCAACCGAAAATTCAGCTAAAATCTGAACAGATCGGTCAGAAAATCGCATTTTTCTACCTAGCGCATACTTTAAGGACCTCGTGTATCTTGCGTAGGTTTTGGGGACCTGTCCTCAAAATATATACTACATACAAGAAAAAAATGTTGCCATATTTTTCACCTATTTTCTACGCGTTGCAAAAAACCATTCTTCTACGCGATTTATTGTGCACCACCGGCTTTGACATTTTTGTATATTTACGTATGTCGATAGTTTCAGGACTGTCCCCAAACTATCAAAATGTTGTTGAAAAAATACGGTTGATTCAAAAAATGTACAGAAAAAAAGTGGTGTGCATATTTATAAACATTTAATACTTACACTTAAATTAGAGCTAAAAATGGTTTGTAATAAAATGTTTTTTTTAACAATTTCTTAATGCTATTTTAGTGTATTGACAGATTATACCCTGTTCTCACGACAAGCTAAAACCGTTTATAGCAAAATTTTCTGTCGATATATTGTAATAGAATAAAGAAAGTGCTAAAAATATTGCTGCTAAAAACGGGTTTTAGCTGTACGTGAGAACAGGGTATTAAAACGAAAAATAATGCTAAAATCGGTTTTTATACCCTGTTCTTACGTACAGCTAAAAACCGTTCTTAGCAACATTTTCTGCCAATATACTGTAAAGGACTCTACAGACGACGCAAAATTATGTACAATATTTGGTAAGATTGACGATATATTGACACAATATATCTTCAATATTTTCTACAGACTGTCAATATACCGTCAATATTGTACATAATAATGCGTCGTCTGTACGTACCTTAATAGAATAAATAAAGTGCTAAAAATATTGTTGCTAAAAACGGTTTTTAGCTGCACGTGAGAACAGGGTAGTAAGTAAATATTTTAAGCAAAAGAATTATGCTATTACAGTATATTTACTGATTATTTTAATGTTGCTAAATCCAGGTGGTAATTATGTAATGTGATAGTCGTCAATTCGTATCATTTGTTTATTATACCCTGTCCTCACGTACAGCTAAACCCCGTTTTTAGCAACAATATTTTTAGCACTTTCTTTATTCTATTACAGTATATTGAAAAAAAAATTTTGCTAAAAACGGTTTTTAGCTGAACGTAAGAACAGGGTATTATACCCTGTTCTCACGTAGAGCTAAAACCCGTTTTTACCAACAATATTTTTAGCACTATGTTGCTAAAAATGTTAGCAACCATTTTTATTCTATTACAGTATATTGACAAAAAATGTTGCTAAAAACGGCTTTTAGCTGTACGTGAAAACAGGGTATTATACCCTGTTCTCACGTACAGCTAAAACCCGTTTTTAACAGCAATATTTTTAGCACTTCTTTATTCTAGTACAGTATATTGACAGAAAATGTTGCTAAAAATGGTTTTTAGCTGTACGTAAGAACAGGGTATAATACCCTATTCACACATACAACTAAAAACCGTTTTTAGCAACAATATTTTTAGCACTTTCTTTATTCTATTACAGTATATTGACAGATGTTGCTAAAAATGGTTTTTAGCTGTACGTGAGAACAGGGTATAAGAGGTTATTCAACTATTTTAAATACTTGAATATATTAAAACTAGTTTAAAAAAATAATGCGAATACGGTATTATAAAACTTATTTTATACTCTGTTCTCACATACAGCTAAAAACCGTTTTTAGCAAATATTTTTAGCAACATCTGTCAATATACAGTAATACCCTATTCACACGTACAGCTAAAAACCGTTTTTAGCAACAATATTTTTAGCACTTTCTTTATTCTATTACAGTATATTGACAGATGTTGCTAAAAATATTTGCTAAAAACAGTTTTTAGCATTTTATTGGCTTGTGCACATCAAATTAAGCACTGTTACTATACTATGATTACTCAGCCCATTTTTTAGTTTTTCATACTTAGAGTATATTTTAAGCACAATTCCTAAAAATATATGAGACAAATATGATGTCCTCAAAGTATGCAATATAAATACCTAAATATCTACAGGGTTGTATTTCTGCCAAATATTTAGTTGTGGTAGTGCTGCCAGATTTTGTTAAATAAAAAAACGTTATTTATAACTTATTAATCTGATTTTTCTTATGGGATTTTCTGTTACAATTGAAAAGTTTTTGATCGTTTTTTTTTTTTTTTTTGTTGAAAGCAAACTCTGAAAATGATTGCAGTTACTACATGACAGTTGTTTGTGTAGTGAGTATTTGTTGCTGTTTTCAACTAAAATTACAGTTGTTTTTGTCAAAAATTTCGAAACATATTTTTTTTGCAGTTCTTAAAATATTTTATTACTTTTTTTTTTAAATAAAATATACAAAAATTTACGAAATTTTGTTGAAATTATCTACCAGTAAAAACATCTTCACCATTTACAGATGTAATTCATAAAAAATCTATTGAAATTCGAGGGTTCTACTTGTTATTCGAAGATTGCATTTGTAATTTGCAAATTCCATTTGTACTTCGAAGATTCGATGTTTCCAATTTTAATTTCAAGATTCCAAATGTAATTCGTAAAAGATCAATTGTAATTCGTAAAAGATCAATTGTAATTCAAAATAGATCAAGTGTTATTGGAAAAAGATCAATTTAATTCGAAGATTCCAACTTTAATTCGAAAAAAGATCAACTGTAATTCAAAATAGATTATTTCTAATCCCAAAAATATGAATTGCAATTCGAAATTGATCGTTCGTAACTCGAAAAAGTTCTATTGTAATTCGAAAATGTCAATTGTAATTCGAAAAATATAAATTTTAATTCGAGATTCCAATTGTTGTTCGAACAGATCCATTGTAATTCAAAAACGGTTAACTGTAATTCGAAAAATATCAAATGAAGTTCAAATTAGATCAATTGTAATTCAAAAAAGATAAATTGGAATCTGAAAAAGATCGATTGTAATTCGAAAAAGATCAACTGCAATTTGAAAAATACATTTGTAATTCGTAAAGGATCAATTGAAATTCGAAAATATCAATTTTAATTTGAAGATTCCAATTGGTTTTCGAAAGATTCCAATTGTAATTCAAACAAGTGAGAGTGTTAAATTCGGCTGTGCCGAATCTTTTATACCCTCCAACACGTTAAACAAAAAAAAAAAAAAAACAGGTGCGTCTTTTTTTTTTGGGGGGGGGGGGGGGGTAACGTCGGTGGGAGACAACCTTTCTGGATACAACTGCAAGACTTTGAACTTCTTTTGACATAAAAATGTTTAGTTTGCTAAGCAAAAGTACAAAAAACCTATAAAAAATGGCTTTTTTTAGAGGTTTGCTCAGTTCTTAAGAGGGGTACTATTTTCCCCCTGATCCGATTTTTCCCATGTTCGAACTTAACCAGCCCAATACCATAAGACATATTCGTGCCAAATTTCAGGAGTCTAGCTCTTTTACTTTGGACTGTATCGTATCTTCCACAGACGGACGGACGGGCGGACGGACGGACATCGCTAGAATGTCTTAGAATGGATCACTGATCAATAATATATATACTTTATGGGGTCCTAGACCGATATTTCGATGCGATACACACGGAATAACAAAGTGAGTATACCCCCATACTGTGGTTGGAGGGTATAAAAATATCAATGGAAATTCAGGATATATTTTTCGAATAGCAATTGGAATCTTTCGAATAACAACTCGAAAAAAATCATTTGTAATTCGAAAAAGATCAATTGTAATTCAAAATATATCAATTATGGGAAAAAGATCAATTGAATTCGAAGATTCCAATTGTAATTCGAAAAAAGGTCAACTGTAATTCGTAAAAGATCAATTGTAGTTCGTAAAAAATCATTTGTAATTCGAAAAAGATCAATTGTATTTAAAAAATTCCATTTTTTATTTAAATCACAATTGATCTTTTTCGAATTACTATCTTTTTCGAATTACAATTGATCTTTTTTCAATTACAATTGATTTTTTCGAAATACAATTTATCTTTTTCGAATAACATTTGGAATCTTTAAATAACAACTGATCCTTTCCGAATTAGAAGTGATTTTTTGCGAATTACAATTGATCTTTTTCGAATTCCAATTGATCTTTTTCGAATTACAATTGCTCTTTTATGAGTTACAATTGATCTTTTTTATTTTACTGCCTATCAACTGAAGTTTTGGAAGGAGCTCGCGTGCCTACAAAACGTGAACTTCTCAAAGTAGCCATGGCAGTTTTTGATCCCTTTGGTCTTATCGCTGACTTTTTGCTTTATTCTAAAATTTTGGTACAGAAAACATGGGATAGTAAGATGTCTTGGGATGATCCTATTCCAGAAGATCTACAGCAGAGGTGGAAAGTATGGTGGAATCAATACAAAGAGGTTCGTAAGTTTAAAATACCTCGATGTTTATCGCCAAATTTAGCATCAAGTTTCAATATCCAACTGCATGTTTTTGTTGATGCAAGTAATGAGGCTTTTGCAGGTGCCTGTTACCTAAGAATTGCTCATGATGATGGTATAGATGTGTCATTTATAATCGGTAAAGTCCGTTGTGCACCTAAAAAGCTTTTGAGTATACCTCCGTGGTCCAAAATCTTGAGATAAAAATATCATGAATCAACTTCTGGTCGGATTCTCAAACCGTTTTACGTTGGATCAACTCCAAAGAACATCGTTTTAAAGCTTTTGTAAGCCATAGAATTGCTGAAATACTGAGTAATTCAAATCCTGAACAGTGGAATTGGGTACCCACGAATCTTAACTCAGCCGACGCACCCTGATCAGTACATCCACCCGAATTTAATCCAGAAAGCAAATGGTTATTGGGTCCCGCCTTTTTGCAAGATGATGAAAATAATTGGCCAAACAGTTCGATAGTTATGCCAAACGGTAGCTTGGAAGAAGAACTCAAACCACATTTAATCTTAAGAGAAAGCGGATCTGATCTATTTGATTACCAACGGTTCTCATCGTATGTAAAGCTTAAGAGAACTGCTGCCTGGGTTATCCGATTCGTAAACCGCCAACGTAATATACCACATCAGCTTACTGTAGCCGAATTAGAGGTCGCCGAAAAATTGATTTGCCGCAAGATTCAAGAAGAATGTTTCCAAAATGAGATTGATTGCCTTAAAAACTCTCAAGCTGTTCCAAAAGAGAGTCCAATACACTCGTTGTTACCGTATATTCACGATGATGGTCTTTTAAGAGTTAATGGTCGCCTTGATGAGGCCATTTACCTTCATTTTGATGCCAGGAGACCAGTCATACTTCCTAAAAAACATCGGGTATCCGAGCTTGTTGTACAGTATTACCATGAGAAGAATCATCATCAAAATATATTACTTACTAAAAATGAAGTTCGTCAGAAGTATTGGATACCATATTTGAAGTCGTTGCTAAAATCCGTTATATGTAAGTGTGTTGCTTGTAAATTTGATTCAGCCAGACCACAACAACCCCTTATGGGTCAGTTACCAGTAGACCGTGTGACACCATATGTTCGTCCATTTACTTACACTGGTGTGGATCTATTTGGACCTTTTAATGTATCGATAGGTCGCCGTTGAGAGAAGAGGTGGGCCGTCATTTTTACATGCCTAACGGTGCGTGCCGCCCATATAGAAGTTGCTATAGATCTTTCTACCGATGCTTTTATCATATGTTTACGCAACTTTATTAACCGACGCGGAACACCAGTTCGGATGAGAAGCGACAACGGCACAAACTTCCTTGGTGCTCAAAAATTATTAAAAAGCGTAGATCGACTGTTAAATATTGATGAGATTAATGAAGAAGCTGTAAAACAAAATATTGAGTGGATATTTAACTGTCCAGCAAATCCGAGTTCAGGAGGTTGTTGGGAACGATTAATAAGAATAATTAAGAGACTTTTGCAGAAGACATTAAAAGAGACCGCACCAAGAGTAGAAACATTTCGATGTGTATTAATTGAGGCTTAAAATATTATCAACTCAAGACCACTTACAGATGTTCCGTTATCACCAAAAGATGATGAACCATTGACTCCGAATCACTTTCTGATGGGATGTCTCAACTCTACACAGACTCCAAACCATACTTGGGACCTAAGTATTGAGGCATTAGTTTTTTTCATATGAAATGCCAATGAAATGGCAGGCATTGGCATTGTTTTTTCATGCAAAAGTAATGCCAGGTCCCATGTTTGCTCCAAACGTAATAAGTGAAGAAACATGTCTTCGTAAACAGTGGCGTATCGCTCAAAATCTTAAAGATCGTATATGGAAGAGATGGGTGCAAGAATATTTACCGCAGTTAATTTATCGATCCAAGTGGTTAAAAGTAGCCGATTCATTGAAACCTGATGACATTGTTTTAGTTTGTGATCCCAGCTTACCAAGACACCAATGGGTTAAAGGTATTATTGTCAAAGTATATCCTGCCAAAGATGGTCAAGTTCGTTTTGCTGACGTGAAAGCAATAAGTGGAATTACTCGCCGCCCTGCGTCTAAAATAGCTGTTCTTAAGGTGAATCCAATCGATTCACGAGGTGAGGAAATGTAGTATCCACTTGTTTGAATACACTTGTTTTACGAAAACGAAACAAGTAAAAATATAAAAAAGAATTTTTCCATATTTGTCAAATTAATTTTCAATAAATTTTATTCTACATTTTAAATTTAAAACAAACGGGTCTTATTATTTCTACAATTGCATTTCGTAAAATACAAGTGTAATTCGGAAAAGATCAAATGTAATTCGTATGAGATCTTTTGTTATTCAAAAGAATCAATTATAATTCGAAGATTCCAATTTTAATTCGTAAAAGACCAATTGTAATTCGAAAAAAAACAATTATAGTTCGAAAAATATAAATTGTAATTTGAAAAGATCTATTGTAATTCGAAGATCCCAATTCTAATTCGTAAAAGATCCATTGTAATACGAAAATGATTAATTGTAATTCGAAAATATCACTTGTTATTCGAAAAATATCAATTATAATTCGAAAAAGATCGATTGTAATTTATAAAAGATCAATTGTTATTCGTAAAAGATAAATTATAATTTGGAAATCTCATTTTTTTCAAATTACAATTGATATTTTTCGAGTTTCTATATTTTTCGAAGTACTATCTTTTTCGAATTACAATTTATTTTTTCTAACAATTGGAATCTTCGAATAAAAACTGATCTTTTCCGAATCACAATTAATTTTTTTTTTCGAATTACAATTGATCTTTTTTCAAATTATTATAAATCTTTTTATACCCTCCACTTAGTGATAGAGGGTATATATAAGTTTGTCATTCTGTTTGTAACTCATCGAAATATCAATCTGGGACCCCATAAAGTATACACTCAAAAAAATACGTTAGTAAAAAAATTTGTAAAGTGGTTTGTATCTCAACTTTACTACTTTTTTACTAAGTTCTACTAAAAAATCAATTTTTAGTAATTATTTTTAGTAAACTTGCTTTACAAACTATTAATTTTATACTGATTTTTTAATAATTTTTTCAGTTGATTTTTTAAAAATTATCGTACTAACTTTTGATAATTATTTTGTAAATTTTACAATATTAGTTAGTAAATTTCGTTTTTTTTTCTCTAGAAAACCTATACACTATAATTAAAAAAAAATTAATTTTATTAAAATATTTGGAAATTAAAAAAAAATAAATAAAAAAATATATTATTAGTTATTTTTTTAATGATAAAACTGCGCTTGGATGATTATGAATATGTTTATTATTTTTAATATTCAATTACGCTTCATTATTTTTTTTTTTTTCAATTAAAAAAAAAAAATATAGTAAAAAGGAAACAAAATAGAGTAAAGAGAAGACATACAAAATTTAAAAACAATGCCGACCTTTTCAAATGGAAAATTTCCATAGTACATCAGTTCTTTTTTTCTTTCTTCTTTACTTGCGGAATTTTTTTGTTTATGCTATCCACGAATATTTTTTTTCTCATGCACATAAAGGGTTGATTTTTGTGTAATTTACTTTATGCCTTTCTTTGAATATTTTAGTCACAAAATAACATTCGATCGGTGAACATCGCGCGACGGGTTCAATGAATAAAAAAAATGTACAAAAAAAATATTACAACACAAAATGCAGGTAACCAAATTGTAAAGTATTTTTTGTTTAAAATTATGTAACTCGTTTTTTATTTTTAGAATAATAAAGCAAAATAGGAAATGTTGACAATAGGTAACAATTGCATATTTATGTGTTTTATTTAAAACATTATGTTGATATTATTTTTATTCTAGGACACCGTACAATAATATATTCAACTACAATGTTCAAAGCATTAATTTTATATGGTATGTATATTTTGTATTAAAAAATGTTTTCAATATTTTCTCTTACATATTTTAGATCGAAAATTCTAACAAAAACTGACTTGCATGGAAATAGTTATTGGCGACAACAAGCGCAATACGCAATTTACATGATGTATACAAATACCAAAAATTACAAATACACAATTTACAATTTTTTATATTTTTAATTTTTATAATCCATTTTACAAAAATTGTACAGAAAAATTTAGTAATACAAATTTTTTTAGTATTTTTAACATTACTAATTTTTGAAAACCAAAGTTTGTAATGGTAACTGAAAAAGTTATCGGGCACAAATTGAAAACTTTATTAGTAATGGTAACAGACTTTTTTGTAAGGAATACTAACAAATTTTTATGAGTGTATATATTCATGATGCCCGATCGATTTTAAGACATTCTAGCGATGTCCGTCTGTCCGTCTGTCCGTCTGTCTGTCTGTCTGTCTGTGGAAAATGCTCTCGCGGACAAAATATTGCACAGAGATGACTGAAACTTAACATATTTATTGGAAGTTCTCCCGAGAAGTTTGGTATTGCATTTGAGCGATATCGGTTCAGTGGTTCAAAAGTTATGAACGAAAATGTAAGCACACCTCAAAAATTTCAGTACATTCAACATAACCTAAAAATACAAAATGCTTTAATTCGGCTTCTGGTTGACATATGTGAACATAATTAAACACCAAATGGTATTTAAACAAGTACGAACATATTTTTTGACAAAAAAAGAAAAAAATCGCGGATTTTTTTTACCAAAATTTTTTTTCGCGGAATTTTTTTTTTCCAAAAATTTTTTTTTTTCAAAAGTAATTTCCTTTTAAATAAAGTTTTTTGCAATAATCTTTTTGAAATTGTGGAGGGTATCACTACATTCGGCAAGGCCGAATTTAACTTTTTTACTTGTTTGATTTACAATTTATCTTTTTCGAATGAAATTCGAAGATTCAACTTTTAATTCGAAAATTCCAATTGTAATTTGAAAATGATCAATTGTAGTTCGAAAAAGATAATTTGCTATTCAAAAAGATTAATTGTAGTTCGAAGATTCCAATTGTAATTCGAAATAGATCAATTGTAATTCGAAAAAGATAAATTTTAATTCGAAAAAGATCAATTGTAATTCGAACAAGATCAATTGTAATTCGAACAAGATTAAATGTATTTCGAAAAATACACATAATTTGAAAATGATCAATTGTAATTCGAAAAAGATAATTTGCTATTCAAAGAAATTTATTGTAATTTGAAGATTCCAATTGTAATTCGAAATAGATCAATTGTAATTCGAAAAAGACCAATTGTTATTCGAAAAATATCAATTGTTACTCTTAAAAGAGCAATTGTAATTCGAAAAATATCAATTGTAATTCGAAAAAGATAAATTTTAATTCGAAAAAGATCAATTGTAATTCGAACAAGATCAATTGTAATTCGAACCAGATTAAATGTATTTCGAAAAATACACATAATTTGAAAATGATCAATTGTAATTCGAAAAAGATAATTTGCTATTCAAAAAGATTAATTGTGATTCGAAGATTCCAATTGTAATTCGAAATAGATCAATTGTAATTCGAAAAAGATCAATTGTTATTCGAAAAATATCAATTATTACTCTTAAAAGAGCAATTGTAATTCGAAAAAGATCAATTGTAATTCGAAAAAGATAAATTTTAATTCGAAAAAGATCAATTGTAATTCGAACAAGATCAATTGTAATTCGAACCAGATTAAATGTATTTCGAAAAATACATCTGATTTATTGTAATTCGAAGATTCCAAATTATAATTAGTAAAATATTAATTTTGATTCGAAAAAGATTAATTGCAATTCGTAAAAGATCAAATGTAATTCGTAAAACATCAATTGTAATTCGGAAAAGATCAATTGTAATTCGTAAAACTTTAATAATAATTCGGAAAAATCAATTTTAATTCAAAGATTCCCATTGTTACACAGAAAAAAATTAAAATGAAATTCAATTACGAAATTCGTTGATTCAATTAAAAAATTAATTGATTTCGGACGTATCACGAAAATGCGCATATTAATTACTCATTTTGTTTGAAAATAGTTTTAAAACTTAATTAAATTGTTAATTGAATCAATTAAAGTTTTAATTGAAAATAAAATGGAAAACCAATTAAAATTGTAATTAAATAAACTAAAAAAAATTAATATAAAATTGAAAATCAATAATATAGGTCTATTGATTCACATAAAATGTTTAATTGAAAAAAGACCAAACTCAATTTAAGTTAAAAAGTTAAACTTCAAAAAATGCCCTAAAATAAATAAACATAGAATTTTATTGTTTTATATTATTAAGAATTTTTTTCTTTATTAAATATAAACAGTTTGTATAGTTTTGCATAGAAACATTATAGTAGTATTTTAAAATATCAATAACTATTTAAAATTACATTATTATTTTTAAATCTTGTTATTGCATGCATTTTTGTCGCTTTAGTAAAGTTGAAACAAAAAAAATGTATTATATTTCAATGTGCAAAACACAAGGCAAATGACTCATATTATTTTTTTTGTTTCAACTGTACATATTTCATTAGCAAAACACATTATCCGCAACGACCACTCGCCTTAAAGAAAACAATGAAACTAAATTTTTTTGGTGGTTGCTACCACAGAAATATACAAAACAATAGTTCAAAAGTTTTTTTTTGTTGTTTTTTGCATTTTTATTTTTTCATTGGCTACTGGCTACTAACACTAATGCATACAAAACCGGTTTCGTTTGTTTATTTTATTTTTGTTTTCAGTAAAGTTAAGAATTCAATTAAAACATTAATTGAATCAATTAAAATGTTTAATTGAATTTAAATTTAATATCAAATCCATTCTTAATTAAAAAAAAAATTACGATATTATTTTCTGTGTATTCGAATAGATCCATTGTAAATCAAAAAACATTAACTGTTATTCGAAAAATATCTATTGTGATTCGAAAAATGTCAATTGTAATTCGAAAAATAAATTGTAATTTCAAAAATATTCATTGTATTTCAAAATAAATCAATCGTTATTCGTCAAAGATCAATTGTAATTCGAAAAGATTATTTGTAACTCGAAAAAGATCAATTGTAATTCAAAATAGATCAATTGTTATTCGAAAAAGGCTAACTTAAATTCGAAATAGATTTATTGTAATCCAAAAAAGATCAATTGAATTCGGAAATTCCAATTGTACTTCAAAGAAGATCAATGATTTTTTTCGAATTACAATTGAAAGCTTCGAATTGCAATTGATCTTTTTCAAATTCCAATTGATCTTTTTCGAGTTACAATTGATCTATTTAAAATTTCAATTCATCTTTTTCGAATTACAATAGATTTTTTCGGATTACGATTGATTTTTTTCGAATTACAATTGGTCTATATTTGTTTTTTAAATAAAACAAGCAACACTCAGGCAATGCTGCCTATCAATTACTTATGTAACGGTGATGCTTCTTTCGAAAAGGGGATAGGAGAGAGATAAAAGATTTGAAAAATAAAAGGGCTTCAGTATGGAAACACGCGTGTTGATAATTTTGTGTACAGTTGTTAATTCGTCTTTTACGAAATTCAAAAGACATTTTTTAATATCAATTGGAATTATCGAATTTTAAATGGAATATTGGAATAAAAAATGCTCTTTTTGTCATTCAATTGATCTTTCAAGAATTATATTTGGCATTTTACACTGGATTTTTTTGAATTCAAATTAATTTTTTTACTAATTTTAATTAATCTTTTGCGAATTTTAATTGATCTTACACGAATTACAAAATATTTTTTTTAGAGTTTCAATTAATCTTTTTTACTAATTTGAATTATCCTTTTACAAATTTTAATTGATTTTTTTTGCGAGTTTTAATTAATCTTTTATAAATTATAATATACCTCATTCGAATTTAAATTGATATTTTTCGAATTTTAATTGATCTTTTACGAATTTTAATTAATTTTTATTATTTTAAATTGATATTTTTAAGAATAACTAACACACCAACATTTAACAAAATCTGGCAGCACTACTACAAATAAATTATTGTCAAAAATACAACTCTGTAGATATTTAATACTATATATTGAATACTTTGGGGACATCATATACTTTGGGGACATCATATATATTTTAGCGATTTGTCCCCAAAATATACACTTCGTATATAAAACAAAAAATTGTGCTAAGTCATTGAGTAAATATACATTAGAGACAAAACAAATTGTGCTGAGTTAAAGAGTAAATATACATAAGAGACTCCAAACATGTGCGATCGGTGTATTTTATTCTTGGATAAACATTTTTTGAAGACATGGTATTAGCTGTAAGTGAGAACAGGGTATAAAACTCTGTTAAAAACCATTTTTAACAGAATTTTTCGTTTTAGTATGTCAATATACTGTAATAGCATAAAGAAATTGCAAAAAATATTTTCTGAAAAACCGTGTTAGCTGTAATACCCTATTCACATGTACAGCTAAAATCTGTTTTTAGCAACAATATTTTTAGCATTTTCTTTATTCTATTACAGAATATTGACAGATGTTGCTAAAAATGTTTGCTAAAAATTGTTTTTCGCTGTAGGTGAGAACAGGGTATAACACGTACTGCTAAAACCCGTTTTTAGCAACATTTTCTGTCATTTTCCTGTAACAGAATAAAGAAAGTGCTAAAAATATTGTTGCTAAAACCCGTTTTTAGCAACATTTTCTGTCAAAATACTGTAATAGAATAAAGAAAGAGCTGAAAATATTGTTGCTAAAATCCGTTCTTAGCAACAATATGTTTATCACTTTCTTTATACCCTATTCACATGTGCAGCTAAAACCCGTTTTTTGCACCAAAATTTTAAGCACTTTCTTTATTCTATTACAGTATATTGAGAAAAGTGCTAAAAATAATGTTGCTAAAAACGGTTTTTAGCTGTACGTTAGAACAGGGTATTAGGCGTTATTCATAGCTTTTTAGCTATTCGTGTGAATAGGGTATAATCCCTGTTCTCACGCAAAGCTAAAAACCGTTTTTAGCAACTTTATTTTTAGCACTTTCTTTATTCTATTACAGTATATTAATAGAAAACGTTGCTAAAAAACGGTTTTTAGCTGTACGTGAGAACGCGGTATCAATATTTATGTAAAAAGAATTGGTAATAAAATTAAATTGTTGAATGTAGTTTGGTATTAATTTTTTATCGCAAAAACAGAAAATATATCACGCAAACTGAAAATATTTTTTGAATTCACCGTATATTTTGGGGACATTAGGCACTAATATATATCACGCAAACTGAGAATATTTTTTTTAGTTCACCGTATATTTTGGGGACATTAAGCACTGTAATATATACATGTCGAGCAATTTTGACGGCGTCAAAGGCAAATATCTGAGAAAAATATGGCAACGCTAAGTTAAATATATATAAATAAATTGAAAAATATATAATGTGTCCTCAAACTATCATGTCCTCAAAGTATACGCAAGATAAATGAATAGTTTGAGGACTGTCCTCAAACTATCCAAATGTCCTCAAAAAATACGGTGGCTCGAAAAAATGTCCTCAAATTATGCGCTGTACACATATATATATATATATATATATATATATATATCGACGAGTCCATTCTAAAACATGCTAAGTCTAAAAAAGCTACTTTTGTGATAAACGCCTTCAAAATTCAGAGATGTCGACCTAGCATGTTTTAGAATAGAATCGTCCTTATGTGCTGATAGCAAGCTTTAGCAGCCGTTTACAACCTTATGTGCTGATAGCAAGCTTTAGCAGCCATTTACAACCTAATCTTAGAACGAACCTAAAAACATGCTTGGAACCGCTGGCTCACATAAAATAACTTGGTATTTCAAATTTTCAAAAAAAAAATACAAGAACACATACGTTATTTCGACAGCACAACGACGACACATTGTAAATTAAACACTTTAAATTGTGTAAATAAGATAAAGAGGTATAAAACGTTTTATTATAATTTGCAGTAATTATAAATTATGCAAAAGTAGTCTTCACTACTTCAATGTTTTTTTTTGCTTTGGTGACTGACTTCGTTATATCACATAACATTTGTTTTTTTTTTGCTTTTTAAAATAAGCCAAGAAAAGAAAAAAAGAACTAACAATAAGAAATTAACTAACTTTACCAAGGCGTTAAAGTTATTTTCACGAATACTTAAAAAAGTTTCCATTTTCTTCTTCTCATAAAGATCTTTCATCACCAACTACAAGTGTTTTCTTTATATACCCTCCACTCTAGTGATAGAGGGTATATATAAGTTTGTCATTCCGTTTGTAACACCTCGAAATATTGGTCTAGGACCCCATAAAGTATATATATTTATGATCCTCGATCGATTTTAAGTCGATCTAGCGATGTCCGTCCGTCCGTCCGTCTGTCTGTCCGTCCGTAGAAAACACGCTAACTTTTGAAAGGCTTTACAGAGGCTACTGAAGTTTGGCATATATGTTTGTCATTTACCTGGTCAGGTTGATATTGCAATCCAGCCAAATCGGTCCAGTGGTTCAAAAGTTATGAGCAAAAGAGTAAATTTCGGCAAGGGTGTTTCGCGAATTTACGAGATATAAAACACGATAACTTCTGAAAGACAATAATGAGACTACTGAAGCTTGGCATGTATCTTTGCCGTTCCACGGGTCTATTTGGTATTAAATTTCAGCTTAATCGGTCCAGTGGTTCAAAAGTTATAAGCAAAACCCTGAATTTCAGATTAATGTCATCTAAAATGCCACGTGTTTTAACAAGTTTTAAAAGCATTGCAATGCATTGGTGGTAACTATTGGTGGTAACTAAACAATGCTTTTCAAACTTGTTTAATTTTAAAGCAATGCTTTTTAAACTTGTTTAGTTCTAAAATCATTGGTAACTTAAAAATTACACACAAAAAAAAATTTACACTCAAAAAAAATTTTACACTCAAAAAAAATTTTACACTCAAAAAAAAATGTAATGTAAAAAATGTAAAATTTTTTACAAAAATGACAATATTTTGTGTACATACGTACGTGCATTCACTCAGAAATATTTTTACAGTAAAAAAAACATTACACTCGAAAAAATTTTACACTCAAAAAAAAAATTAATAATTTTTTTTTTTTTTAAATGACAAAAAAAGAGTATTTTACTCAAAATAAAATATTTCTAATCAAAATTGTTAATTTTTTCACGTTAAAAAATTTACTACCCTTTAAAAAAAATGCATTGTGGAGGGTATTCATAGATTCGACAAAGTCGAATTTAACTTTTCTACTTGTTTTGTTTGCAAAATTTTTTGTTTTTATTTCTTGCAACAGAAAAACTTACAAAAAGTTGAATTTTTTATGCTTTAAGGAATTTTGCACATTATGAACATAATGTCACACAAATTTGCATGTCATGAAAGAAAAGGTTAAGGTTTGTACTCGTAGTAAATGTGAACACACAGTTCTTAAGAAAACATACTTAACCCATTTCTGAATGAAGCTTCTTATGCGTTTCTAATTTCATCAAGGGTTTAGGAGGTGAAGTAAGCAAACATACAAATACTTAACAGCGCAATATTAACTTTTTGTACAAGTACTAAAAATGTGTTAAGAAAACTAAATGCCACTAAACATTATGAATACAAAGTTAAAAGAACAATACAAATATTGTTTTTTGGGATTAATAAATATGTAATACCAACATTTTCAAATTTAAATAGGTTGAGTATGAAAAAAAATTAAAAAAGACCAGAAAAAATAATATGTTTAAATTACGGATTTTTTTCCTATTAGTTATGTAAAGGGTTAATTGTATAGTTTTAAAACGAAATTGTTCAACTGAACTATTCCCTTAAGTCAACGATGTGAACTACGATCTAATAAGTCGCTAATATGCAGAAATTAAAAGACTGGCTCGATTTCAGCAAAAAATAGTTCAGTTTAAAAAGAACAAAAAAACACACATACCACAGAATTGGCTGCAACAGTTACTTTTCGTTTTGTTATGCTTGACTGGCAGCATGGAAAATACAAATTTAAAATGATTCGTCGCTATAAAATGTATTTTCTTAGAATTCCTGCCAAAGTAAATGAACAGCACTAAAATCAAAAAAAAAAAAAAAAATACCTTACTAAATTTTAGGACTCAATTTTCTTGAAAATATATCATAAACCTTCCCAGAATTCAGTAAAATTCCACTAAAAGTTCCAAACAACTAGTTTAACTGTAAGGAAAAACTTAAGTTTATGTTCAATCAAAATAAATTCTCTCTCCAATCAGCAGAATAATCTGCTGAAAATACACCCATTTTATGCCATATGAGAAATCTGCTAGCAGATTGGGTTTGGTTTGCTAAAAATCTGTCATGATTATCTAGGTGAAATCTGCCAAGACATTTTCTATAAATTTTTTGTTTTTATAAAATTTGTTTTCATGAAAACTAAAAATCTGTCATGATTATCTAGATGAAATCTGCCAAGACATTTTCTATAAAATTTTTGTTTTTATAAAATTAGTTTTCATGGAAATTATTATTTTTTTTTTTAATTTAAACTTAAAAAAAAAATGTTCTGTAAAATTTGCAATATAACCTAATGATGTTTTTTAGTTTTGTCAATTGCACACTCAAAGAATAAGCATCATTATATTTATGAAAACTGTCATAAATATAATGAACATCTTCATTAAAGCTCGTCCAATGTAACAGTTTCATAAATACAATAAAGCAGTTTCATAGTTCTTCAAAGGGTCAATATTTATGAAATATTTCATTATAATACTGAAATTTTTCATAAATATAATGAATAAAATTTCATAAAATTTTATGAAACTCTTCATAACTATTATGAAATATTTCATATATACTAAGCACCATTTCATAGATTTAATTTATTTTTTTTAATATTTGATCACATTTACGATATAAAACACTTCATTGGAACTATGAAATAGTTCCATAATACAGTCGAACCCGGTTATAACGAACTCAGAAGGAACAAATAAAAATTGCTCGTTATAAGCGAAGTTCGCTATAAGCGGGGTATATTTTTTATCAACCAAGATTTATTTGCAAAAATATAGATCCAATTTTGTTATATTTGATGTTTTTTCGTAAATAATCTACATATTGCGAAGAAAACATTAAAAATATAAATAAATTTTATCAAAATTATAATATAAACCGAAAATGTTCAACCTTTTGTGAGTTTGATAAACATGATTGCCGCACATTAAAATATATTTATGGGAGTTTGTTATAAAATGGTAAATACACATTAAATTGTATTCATGGGACCATAATAAGCAGTTCGTTTTAACCGAGGATTCGTTATAACCGAGTTCGTTATAAAAGAAGTATTTTGTGTGAAAATTGATACCAAAACGTCGGGCTTAAGAATTTGTTCGTTATAACCGAGAAATCGTTATAACTGAGTTTGACTGTAGAATGAAATATATATTGAAAAAATATTATTATTTTTATGAAATGTTTCACAGTATTTATGAAACATTTCATAATATTTATGAAACAGTTACATTGGACGAACTTTAATGACAAGTTTCATTATATTTTTTTTAGAACTAAAATTTATTTATGATATTTAGGGGCCGATTTATAGAAAATAGTCATAACTCAATCATAAGTCAATTTTTTCCATGTGGTTGTTGTAAACAATCATAAAAAATTCAAATTTTGATCAAATTTTAAATTGATAAATAAATATATAAACAAGTCAACTTGGCACAAATTTGACAATTTTTCCAATATTTGACCATGCTTGCTAAGCCCAGTTTTTAGAAAAGTGTAAAACCAAAAACGGAAATCATAAATCCATTAGGATGTCACGACAAATTTAAATTTTCGATACCTGCCAAAATATGGCCACGTTAGAGCTGATTGTAGTAAAATTTATAAAAAGATTTCGCAAGGTCATCTTCAGTCGGCAACCAGCAGTCAAAGTTGGAAAAAATTACGTATTTTGACCAAAATTCATGTCCTAATTTTTTGAACAAATCCGGCTCAAAAATTCGAAAATTTGGCGCTCTTTATTGGAAAAATATTTAAAAAATTTAAAAAACGTGAGTTTGGTCCAAAGTGTTAAGTGTGGTATCTAAAAAATATTAAAAAAAATATAAAAACGCGATTTTGGTAAAAAAAAATGCTGATCTGCGATTTTGGTCCACAGATGCTGATCAGCATTTTCGGACCAAAATCGTGTTTTTGTATTTTTTTAATATTTTTAGATAACAAAAGTTGAAAAATGTTAAGTGTGTTAACATTTTTAATGTTAACGCGATTTCGGTATAAAATCGGCATCTGTGGGCCAAAATCGCGGCTTTGGAGTTTTTCAAATATTTTTCCAATAAAGTGCGCCAAATTTCCGAATTTTTGCGCCGGATTTGGTCAAAAAGTTCAGACATGAATTTTGGTCGAAATACGTAATTTTTTCCAGCTTTGACCGCTGGTTGCTGACTGAAGATGACCTTGCAAAATTTTTTCATAAATTTTCCAACAATCAACTCTAACGTGGTCATCGTTTGGCAGGTATTACGACAAGAAATTCAAAAATTTTAATTTGACGGGACGCTCTACTATCCATTGAGCCCATTCAGAAATGTACGGTACACATGTTTTTTTCGCTGGGCACTTGGTGTGGAATGCCTCATGTGTGTTTTTATATTTGGCACACACGAAGTAAATAAATACAACTGTTTTTGTATAAAACTGAATTTAGGCTTTTTAAATTGAAGTAAAATTGTCGATATATCGATGAATAGATTTTAAGGCGATTATCAGATTGAAAAGTAGTGTAAAGTATTAAATAAGCTTTAATTTAAAAGTAAAAAAATTCAAATCCTCCGATTTTGTCCGGATATATTTTTATTTGTGTAAAATCACTTCTATAAATGTGGAATTTGGCAATATTTTAAAACTTTTTATACTTTTTAACTTTTTGACTTCATTTTCGGAGTCAGCGCGCAATTTTACGCAATTTTTAAGACCAACTGTTTCAGAATCTGAAACTTTTATAATACAAAAAATGTCTCAGAATCTGAGAGTTTCTTATATAAGTAATAAAAATTTTAGAATCTAAGACTTTTTCTAATGAGATAAGTTTCAGAATTTGAAACCTATGTATGGACTTTTTCTACACCAATCTGAATCTGAAATATCTCAGTAATCCGGGAGTTTTTCCATACGAAAAATATCTCAGAAACCAAAAGCTTTTCTATACGAAAATTGTTTCAGAATCTGAGACTTCTTAGGTTTGAAAAACGTTTCAGAATGTGATATTTTTTCTATACGAAAAATGTCTCAGAATCTGATACTTTTTTATACGAAAAATGTCTGAGTGTTTTTCTATACGAAAACTGTCTCAGAATTTGAGAGTTTTTATACACTACTCTGTGGTGCAGGGTATTATGAGTTTGTGCTAATGTTTGTAACTACCCGAAATATTGGTCCTAGACCCACCTTCAAGTATACTGATCGACTCAGAATCACTTTCTGATATGATTTAGAGATGTCCGTCCGTCCGTCCATCAGTCTAACAATGTAAACGTTGTGAGCACGATACAGGTCGCAAGTATCAATCGATTTGTATAAAATGTAAAACCTAAGCTTCCTTTGGCTCAAGGACGAAACCTGTTGAAATTGGAAATCGGTCCATGTTTAGACCTAGCCCCCATACAAATGTCCCTTTATAATTTGGCTCAAATGACACTAATAACCATATCGTAATAGTTATTCTTTCGAAACTTGGCAGGTAAACATATTTTGTATTCACAAGTCATCATTTAAAATTTAGAAGGAATCGGACCATTTTTACACACAAAATGTGGAAACTTCTAATGTTGCTAAAATTTTTGTATACATTTTGTGTGTTAGCACAATGCTCAGTATTACGCACTGTGTGTGATTTCGCGTATGGTAGGAAAACAGTTTTCTAGCATTATTGTAATGAACTTATCAGAGTGTACCTAAGCTTAAGTTTTCCTATTAAAAAAAAATCAAATTCTTCTGTCAAATGAACTATTCCTTAAATTGAACTAAACGAAAGTGAACGCTTAATAAAATGAACGAAAATGCCCAAGACAATTTACTGTATAAGAAATGAAAAAAAAAAAATAAAACACAAGCCACACTCACCAAAAACGGAAAATGTAAATGAAACTTTTTGTATTAAAAATTCACACCATACAGGAAAACAAAAGAAAATTATTAAGTAAAAACGTCCACTCTGTTATGTTAACGTGCTGCAGAAAATGTTGTGGCATAAGTGCTTGGAGTGCTTCAAATAAAACTAAAAGCCGCAAAACATTACCTGAATTTAAATTACTTGATTTTATTTGAAATTCTTGTAGTTTTCTTTTGGGGATTTTACTCGTATTTGCTAAAAGATTATAATAACTTCTTATTTTAATCTTTATTGAGCACACAACGAATACTTGATTAAAATTTTTTTGGTAAAAACTAAAGAAAAGAAAATATTTTTTTTTTGTTAAATGAAGGTAAATAGGATTTTTTTTTTATTATAAATATTAACATTTTAAAATGAAAAATTTTTGATAAATGTTAAAATGCTAAATTCTCAGAATCTGAGACATATTTTCTATAAAGCATTTCTCTGATTTTGATACAATTTTCGATTAGAAAAGTTATCTGAGAGTTTATTCTGTAGAAACTATAAATATTCACATACAAAAAAAAAATCCATTAACAAGGTTAGGTTAGGTTAGGTTGTAGTGGCTGCTGATGTTTTACGTCAACACACGTAGACTCTGAGGTCCATTGTGATACCACGGGACCGTAATAGGTTTCCCTACTAGTCCCTGTCGTTAAACCAGTTTGAGCTTCTTATGAAACTCCTTAGATGTTGAATTTTGACATCCAACAAATCAGAAAGATTGTACAGCTCCCTAGATCCCAGTGAAGCAAGTCTCTGACCAGAAAGTGCCGGGCAATGGCAAATAAAGTGTTCGATAGTTTCCAACTCCTCTTCATCCATGCAACTTCGGCAAAAGTCATTCGACGGCACATTTAACTGCTCTGCGTGCTTCCCTATAAGACAGTGTCCGGTAATTATAGAAACCACCGTCGAAATCTCTCCTCTTGGAAGCGATATCAGCTCACTTGTGCGCCCCTGATTAAGAGAAGGCCAAATCAGTCGTGTTGTCTCACACGTCCATCCATTTGACCATCTTTGATTAGTCTCCGTCGCAGAACAAAGCCGTAGGTTTTGCTTGCAAGTTTCTAGAGGCATACCAACACATTCCAATTCTGTTGGAACCTGTAAGGTAGTTCCTAGTCTTGCAAGCTCATCGGCTTTGCAATTCACTGGAATTTCTCTGTGCCCTGGGACCCATATGAGTCGTATGTTAAACTGCTTGGCCATCTCATTTAAAGACGTGCGGCAGTTAAGGGCAGATCTTGTTTTCAGAAACATTGAATCCAGGGACTTGACCGCGGCTTGACTGTCAGTATAGATGTTGACTGCGGTTGTAGACAAGACATTGCAGCTCAACCAGTCAGCCACTTCCTTTATTGCCAGCATCTCTGCCTGGTAAAAACTGCAATGATCTGGCAATCTACGAGCCAGGCTCAACCCAAGCTCTTCCGAATAGACTCCAAAGCCCGCTTGTTCGTGCAGCCTCGATCCATCTGTGTAAAAATTTATGGTAGCTCCACTACCCGGAGTATCCCCCATCCAAGACTCCCTGGATGGTATCATAGTGGTAAAGTGGCGCTCAAAGAGGCTCAAAGAGGGAGCACAATCCACATTTTGTGGTATTGTTATCTTTTTCAAGATCGCACTATGGCCACAATCGCTGCTCCTCCATTGCAGCGTGCTATTAAGTCGAATTGCCGACGCAGCCGCATACTGCCTACCCAATATGTCCAAGGGTATCAGGTGAAGGAGGATTTCTAATGCAGCCGTAGGTGTAGTACGAAGAGCACCAGTGATGCACATTGACGCCATTCTCTGTACCTTCGTGATAAAGACACAGTTCGCTTTTGTTTCTAAAGCAGGCCACCAGACAATGATTCCATACAGCAAAATTGGACGCACAACTGCTGTATAGATCCAATGAACGACTTGAGGGCTAAAACCCCATCGTTTTCCAATGGCCCTTTTACAGGAATACAAAGCAATCGTTGCTTTTCTCACCCGTTCCTCAATATTACGCCTGAAATTCAGCTTCCTATCTAGAAATACTCCAAGATACTTGGCTCCATCTGAGAAGGTGATTTCAGTACCGTCCAGAGAAATAGGATCAAAAGCAGGAATCTTATTTTTCCTTGTAAACAAAACAAGCTCTGTTTTACTAGGATTAACTCCTAGACCACAGTCTCTTGCCCATTTAGACAGATCTTTCAGATAACCCTGAAGAATGTCCCGCAATGTTGGCAGATGCTTCCCCTTTACCGCTATCGCGACATCGTCAGCATATGCGACAACATGACAACCACGTGCTTCTAGAGATAGTAGCATTGAATTCAGTGCCAGGTTCCAAAGAAGCGGCGAAAGAACACCTCCTTGTGGTGTGTCCCTATTGACAAATCGAGATATGACGAACGCTCCCAATTCAGACGTTATACGTCTATTGGCAAGTAGGTTTCCACCATTAAAACGATTTCACGCTTTACCCCAGACCAGACAATGCCAATATTATCGATTCTGGGATGACATTATTAAAAGCCCCCTCAATATCAAGAAAGGCCACCATAGTGTACTCCTTTACCGAAAGCGATCTCTTGATGGTACCAACGAGCTCATGAAGAGCTGTTTCCGTTGATCGTCCCTTGCTGTATGCATGTTGCTTTGTCGAAAGCAACCTCGGGTCAATCACTCTACGCAAATATGAGTCTATCATTCGTTCCATTGTCTTTAACAAAAAAGAAGACAGACTAATTGGTCTGAAATCCTTCGGAGCTGTGTGGGAACTTTTCCCAGCCTTCGGGATAAATACGACACTGGTATCCCTCCATTTTAAAGGAATATACGACCAGTTGATGCATTATACACCAACGGGGCTATATAGTCCGACACTTGCCGCAACTCAGCCGGGATTATACCATCAGGTCCCGGGGATTTATAGGGCCTGAAGCTTTTTATCGCCCAGATTAATGTTGGCATATTTATTATTTCCGAAGCAATTTCAGTTGCTTGGGCGTCAGAACGTTCCAAAGCTTGAAAAGGCGTTATGGAATTGCCTGGAAAATGCGTGTTTAAAAGGAGATCCAGGGACTCTCCACTGGAGGAAGACCAAACCCCATTAGGATCTTTCAGGTATCCCAGGGTGCAAGGAGAAGAAGCCAGAACCTTGCGCAGCCTGGATGCCTCAGAAACGTCTTCTATGTTTCCACAGAAGTTTTTCCAAAAATCACATTTTGCATTTCTGATCATATTTTTATAGCTCTTAAGTTGCAGCCTGTATGCAGACCAGTCCTCGTCCGCTCTTGAAAATTTTGAATTATTAAAGAGCTTTCTTTAGGAATCTCTGCTCGTCTGCAACTCATTTGACCACCAAGGTGGCTTTTTTTCCTTCTAGGATTTGCAGAAGGGCAAGACGCATCCAGACACCTATTACAAACATTAGTTATATGGTCAACCAGACAGTCAATTTCCGCCAAACTATGCGGTTCAGATAAGGGTACTTCATCCAAAAGCAAAGAAAAAGTCGCCCTATATTTCACCCAGTTTGTTCTCCTCAGATTTCTAGAGACTGTCTCAACCGGGGCACGCTCCCTGAGTAAAAACTCAATGTAGCGATGATCTGAGAAAGAATGCTCTTCCAAAACTCTCCAGTCATCAATTCTATCAGACAATGTATCTGATACAAGTGTTACATCAAGAACCTCTTGCCGCGTACTTGTAACGAAAGTTGGTTCACTACCCTTGTTACAAATATACAGGTTAGTGCTTAACAAAAACTCCAAAAGTGATTCGCCTCTATCATTTGTGTCTGTACTTCCCCATATCGAATGATGTGCATTAGCATCACAACACAGTACTAACTGGTGTCCCCTAGATTCAGACTCCCGAATTAGACCGACAACCTTCTCCAGGGGTATTGGCCCCGGATTAGGAAAATACGCAGAGGCGAGCCAAATAGACTTCCCATGAAGCTCCAAGCTAGCCGCTGTAACATCCATATCACTAAAAGTTGATAAAAATAATATATTTAAGCCATTTTTCGCCAAGATGCAGGCTCTTGGTGAGCCCTCACCTTTAGCAACCACCAACTTAAACCCAGGGGTCTTCAATCCGCAAACCCTGCCACCCCGCACCCAGGGCTCTTGGATAAAAACCAAGTCAACTGCTCCTGTCGTCAGGCGCAGCAAGAGTGCAACTGAGGCTGCCTTACAGTGATGGAGGTTTATTTGTAGGAACCGCAACATCTTGTTTTTTTTCCACCATCCTTTCCACCACCGTGTTATTGGCTTCATCCTCCGTGTTATCATAGAGGTCGCATTCGTCCTCAGATTCGGTTTCGAATAAGCCAGATGTGTGTCCCATCTATTCTGAATCGGAGGCAACAGGACTCTCCGAATTCCTCACTGCATGGGCCTCGTCCTGAATGTCACCCATCGTGGCATCAGCTTTATCCTCCGTGCCATCACAGAGGTCGCATTCGTTACCAGATTCGGTTTCGAAAATGCCAGATGCATCTCCCATCAGCCTAGAATCGGTCAGCTGAATATCAACCTTTTCCAGATCCTCCTCCCCAGCCGACTCCGCCACTGGCTTGGATGCGTCCAAAATAGGCTTCTGATCGCCCTTGTAGACATTGACTCTTATATGAAAAAAGCCAAATCTGATAATGCCGTCAGTCCTGGCTAAAAGAGGAAGCGATTCCTCATTAACCAAGACCACTGCTTGACGACGAGCGCCCTCCATCTCACCCAATCTGGTAATTTGCCAATTCTGAGTTAGAAGGTCAGGATTGCAGACTTTTTTCATCTTTAGAATCACCTCAGTGTCACTTGTAGCCATTGGAATCCATGCATGAGCTCTGGGTTGCGAGGGGATATCATGTTTTTCCACAATGTCCAGTCTGGCTCCAGGCCATAACTCTCCCACTTGGCTAATGGCAACCTTAAACACGGCTGCGGATCTTTCGTTCCCAAAAGCAACGAGTTTTACTCGCCCCTGATACCAACCTGCGTTGACCGTAGTGGGGAGAAAATCAGGCATACTCTCAAGGAGCCTAAAGTAGATTTCATTTAATTTAGTTTCAACTAAACTCCACTTGTCCCTTGGAATACTACAATCCCCATTTTGCCTGTTTATCACAGCCCTAACGAAGTTACCTTTCACCACTTCACTAAAAGACTGAGTCCAGACGTTGCCGGTCACCTTAGATCTCTTAGGTAAAGGTTTCTCGTCGGGCGAGCGCAACCTTTTACCAGACTTCGATGACGAGGCCGAAACAGCGCTCTGTTTGTCAGATGCGCGCATTGCCGAAAGTTTGTCCTGTTCTTCAATGACTCCTTTCGCCCATGATAGCGACGCCCTCTCACGTTCGGAGAGCTTCGTTCCATCGAGTTGGCTTAGTCTGTTAATTATTTTCAAACAAAGCCTTCTCTGGTTGTGCCTGACCTTTGATGGCTTAAGTTTCTTTTTCTTTTTACCACCAATATTAGGCTGAGCACCCCTACCAGAATCAAGGCCGGACTTCAAGGTCGCAACCCTAAGACCAGTGCTAGGACCAGCACCAGTCGGTGAGGCAGAGCCTCGAATTAAATCGGTATCATTTGTGTCCATATTTTCATTTTCCTTGATGTGGTAATGAAAATATCACAAAAATACCTATTCCGAACAAACCTATTACGAACAATTTTAGTAATTCAATTTATAGCACGGAGTTAAAATAAAACACGTCCACACTCGTCAACAGTTGAACGAATAGCCATTTACAAGACAAACCGACATTTAAAATCCTACTGATGATAACACTAACTGGAGTATTTGAAACCGGTATGGGATTCCCATAATGGGAACACCAGAAACGTCTATAACTTTTAGAAATTCAATTTTTTTATGCATTTTTTCAACTTGAACCCTTATAACAATTACAATTAGAGCCCTTGCTCGATCTGTGCTCGCAGAAAAATTTTCAGATTCCAAAACATGATCCCCATAGAAAAATTCTCACAATTTGAGAAATTTTTTCTTAAGAAAATAGTCGGGATTTTCTTTAAAATTGTTTCTGTTTTTTATTTTGAATAATTTTCTGTGCAAAATATGTCAGATTACATTATTGCTAGCATTAACAATTTCTCATTACAGTTTAAGAATTAATTTAAATTGCTTAGAATTTATTAAAAAAAATAGAAACAGGCTTAAATTTTGACATTAGCCCAACATTAACAGTCTTAATCATATTTAAGGTGATAAAGACAAATTTAATAATAATTCTGTGACTAGGCAGGCGTTGTTTCTGTCGTTAATATAAATTCAACAGTGCGTTTGAGTAATTTCTTTTTTGTTGTTGTTGCTACACCATACACAGCTTAGTGGTACTTGGTATATTAGGTTTGTGCCAATGTATGTAACATCCAGAAATATTTTTTAAATATTTTGCTTTTATTAAGGTCATCAATTCAGAACAACTTTTTTAGTTGATTTATCGGTGTTGGTCCTTTCTTTGGCCCGATAGTTTGTAAACAAACCACAGCTCGGAAATATAGTGATTAAAGGTGTCCTAACGACTAAGGTAATTTTTCAAAATCACTTTTTAATACGTGGTAGGGTCCTAAATTGTAGTTTTGTATCTAAAAATGAGTGAGCCAAAATTTGCAAACAATCGGATCAAAATAACTCGTGCCGAAAATGGATTGAAGTTCTGGGACGCTCTTATCTGATGAAAAAACACGTTTTTTCTAGTTTTTTGAAAAATATTGGTATATGCTATTTTTTGTTAATTTTTTGGTTAAGTAATATGAAAATGGTAATAAATTACCTTTCCAAAAAGCTTAAAGAAATTCAAATTGGATGAAAAATAAGCATTTTATGCATACATGCCCCAGACCATTGCATGGTTTTTAAAGCCAAAATTTGAAAATTTTTAAAATTTTTAGTCAAAAAAATAAAAAAAATTAAATTTTACTTTATAATTATATTAAATACATGTTATAGATAAAAACTAACAGATATGGTAGTCTAACTTTTTTTTCATTTGGCGTGGGTAGTGATATAATTTCCGCGGATTCCAAAGAAAATGAGTTTTTCTAAAATAATTTAGCAAATATGGGAAACAATTTTCTGTATTGTATTATACGAAGTGAAATACATAAATTCTGTAAATTTTTTGAGAATTCGGGCATCTTTAACCCCTTTTCGTCGAGGTGAAATGACAAATTTGAGACGTTATACATTTCTATAATACAAAATATCTGCGTATATCCGATTTCTCAAAAGTTACAGAATTTACGTTTTACACTTCGATCCGCACAATAGAGCACAAATTTTCAAAAATTTGCTTAATTATTGTAGAAAAACGCATTTTATTTGGAATCCGCGGAAATTTTATCACTACCCGCGCCAAATAAAAAAAAGCTTGACTACCATATCTGCTATTTTTAATCTAAAACATGTTTTCAATTTGATCATAAAGTAAAATTAAATTTTTACTATTTTTTTGCCTAAAAATTTTGAAAATTTTGAAATTCTGGCTCTAAAAACCATACAATGGTCTGGGGCATGTATGCTTAAAATGCTTATTTTTGATCCGATTTTAATTTTATTAGTCGTTTCGAAAAGGTAATTTAGTACCATTTTCATATTATTTCACAAAAAATTTAACAAAAAATATCAAATACCAATGTTTTTCCAAAAACTAGAAAAACTAGTTTTTCGTTCTTATAAGAATGTCCCAAAACGTCAATCCATTTTCGGCACGAGTTATTTTTAGCCGATTGTCCCCAAATTTTGGCTCACTCATTTTTAGATACTAAAGAACAATATAGGACCCTAGCAGGTATAAAAAGGTGATTTTCGTTTTTAAGGACACCTCTAATAGTGATATTTACATGAAATATGAAATATCGGTCGGGCACACCATAAAGTATATATGGGACATTTCATGCCAAATCGCACACTTTCGGAGCCGACTCCCTTTGATTTATTTTATTTTTGGATATGTTTTAGTACTTATTAAATGCAACTTGGACACCAATTTTTAGCCTTTTATTCCAAGATGGTGTTGATTAATCAAAAATTTTCAAAATGGCAAATTTTTCAAAAAAAAATTATGAAATGGAAATTTTAAATTAATTTTGACCAGTAAAAAAAATCGACATCTAAAAAAACCTTGGACAACATTTTGTTGGTATTTAAATGGAGTCTTAGAAAAAAATATGAAAAAATTATTCAAAATAACTATCCCCTATTTTTTAACGTTTAAAAATTAAAATCGACTTTTTGAAAAAGTCCGAACCCTTCGATTTTTTTTTAAAACGTTTAAAAGTTCTACTCTAAATTACGCAACTTTTAAGCCATAATTCGAGATGTGATCGCAATTTGTTCAATTTTTTTTTAATTTTGAAAATTGCACCTTTGATTTATTTTATATGGTGCTCCAAAAAAATTAATTTGGTAGATACTGACCCCTACTTACCCTAGATATATTCATTGCGAGTTAAAAATACGCCTCACAAAAATTTAGGACGATCGGAAATGGGTAAGGTGTTTAGCATGGTCCTTAAAGTTGAAAAAACGGATTACAAGGAAAATATGAATTTTTTTCTGTTTTCGCAATTTTTTTGGGATTTCAAGTTAAGTTTGAATTCAAGTGATTACAGAATTATGATCTGGAGTAAAATGCCTTTCGAATAAGGTACTGAAAACTAAAATCGGTTGAAAATCAGCCAAGTAATTATAACTTCCCCAGGCATCTAGCTTGTGTCATATCACTTGATTAAAGAATACGAGTCCCTTTTTTTAAATTTATTGAAATCTTCTACTGTAATAACATTTTTTCATTATTCATGTTTCAGTGTAATATTTGTTTGGTTTTTCCAAATTTTAAAATAAAAAAAATAAAAATTTTTTTAAAATAGAGATTTCAAAAGGGTGTTGAAAATGCAGGTATTTTTAGCATTAATTTAAAACATGTTAGCAAAACACAATACGAAAAATACTTGTCATCTAATTACATTTGAAATTGAAGAATAAAAAAATGTTATTACAGTAGAAAATTTCAATGAATTTCAAAAATCGGATTGTATTGCTTAATCAAGTGGTCTGCCATACGTTAGATGCCTGGGGAAGTTGTAATAACTTGGTTGATTTTCAACCGATTTTAGTTTTTGGTACCTTATTAGAGAGGCATTTTACTCCGTATTATAATTCTGTAACCATTTGAATTAAAACTTAACTTAAAATACCAAAAAAATTGAGTAAACAGAAAAAAATTCATATTTTTTCTTGTAATCCGTTTTCTAAACTTCAAGGCCCATGCGGAACGCATTACCCATGTCCGATCGTTCTTAATTTTTGTGAGGCGTATTTTTACCTCGAAGTGAATATATCTAAGGTAAGTTACGGTTAGTATCTACCAATTTAATTTTTTTGGAGCACCATATAAAATAAATCAGAGCCAAAAAATAAAAGGTGCAATTTTAAAAATTTAAAAAAAATAGAAAGAATTGTGATCACATCTCGAATTATGGCTTAAAAGTTGCGTAATTTAGAGTAGAATTTTTTGTAGTTTTTACAAAAAAATCGAAGGTTTCGGACTTTTTCAAAAAGTCGATTTTAATTTTTAAACGTCAAAAAATAAGTGATAATTACTTCGAATAATTTTTTCATATTTTTTTTCTAAAACTACATTCAAATACCAACAAAACGTTGTCCAACTTTTTTTAAAATATCTATATTTTTTAATGGTCAAAGTTAATTAAAAATTTCAATTTTTTAATTTTTTTGCGAAAATCGCCATTTTGAAAAATTGATTACTTAAAACCATCTTGAAATAAAAGGCTGAAAATTGGTGTCCAAGTTGCATTTAATAAGTACTAAAACATATACAAAAATAAAATAAATCGAAAGGGGTCGGGTCTAAAAGTGAGTGATTTGGCTTGGAATGCCCCATATATAAAGGTGCTTAAAGCATAGTTTTTTAGTGCCTGAAGATCCTGTCCGTGTTGATTAGCAAAATGGGTTTGCTTAAAATTTACTAAAATTTTTGCAACGTCTAAGTCAACTGCTTATTTTTTTGCCAATTTTAACAATTTTTTTGCTAGTTTTACAATATTTTTTTTAATTGTATTTTTGGGAAGCTAAAGTACCAAAAATTCATGTTGTATGGTATTAAACAGTCGTACAGAACCAAAAATAAATTTTCTTACTTATTTTAATGGTAATTTATGTATAAACAAGTATTTATGCATGTACCATATTCAACATCCTGTTGTTTTCATTTAACTAAATTCTTTTTTAATTTTATAAATTTAAATGAAAAATTTTTACTGACAATGAATACAATTTATTTATTATCATACGCTTGTACACACACATTAGCTAAATTCTAGAGCCTTCAGAAGAGAACATCATTTAAAGTTAAGCCCTTAATTCTCAACAGGAACAAAAGAAGCAAAAAATACGTAGAAATAGTAAAATAAGTAATTTTTTGTTGTTGTTTGTTTCTTAAGAAAATAAAATAAGTATGTTTTCATTACATTCATATAATTTATTATTGTCGTATGACTTGTCTGTGTAGTATTCTGACTCACTGCCTCCAAAACAAAAAAAGTTTAACTTTAAATAGAAGCAGAAACAGCAAGTTAATTCAATGATACTTCTTTATCGTGGATTTAATATGAATGTGTATGAATACTCCAGGTTCAAAACCTATAAATAAACATACCGTCTGATTGGAAACAGACAAAAAAAATCTGTTCCCAATCAGGCGATTTCCAAAAGCAAAAAAATCATTATTTTGGAAAAAAAAACTTCCCTGTAAGCTGGTCTGTAAGGAAAAGTTTTTATTTGTCATTAGCATACAGTCAACCTGCTTTCGTTTTGAAAAACATTTGAAACACATGAAAAACATTAGGAAGTGCAATCACCTCTTTTTATAATACATCCCGGTACTAAGTTACCGGTTGTATTGAATACCGGATAATAGTAGGATCAGATTACACCGATTTCAAGACAATTCGTTTACGTCTTTCATAAAATAATATTTCAATGAATATTTTAAACAATAAAATTTGAATAATTTTCGATCCCTTATATCAGGACTTTGGATTTTGAGTGAATACATATTTCAGTGAATAAAGAAATTGGAATAAAAATAAGTTTGAGTGAAAAAAAAAAAATTCCCCTATGGAGTAAAAAAAGTTAAATACGAAAAATTTGAGTAAAAGGTATCATTCCATATTGTTCCCTGCTCTATTCCACTTCGTTTCCCGTTCTAAAATTTTAAATTTTAAAATATGTCCGTCTCTTGGGTGTTATTTTTAGGGATTTTAGTTCAATAGTTAGATAGGTAAAAAAAACTATTTGCCCCCTTTTCCCTTTAAAATTAAATTTTCCAAAAACAGTTTTTTTGTGCTAGGTGATCCTTTATTAAAAATATCAAGTTTCTGAACCATTATTTCAAGACATATACACTCAAAATAATTCTACAGTAAAAGGTTTAGTAAGTGATTTTGTACAAAAATCTACTAATTATTTACTATTTTTAGTATCTTCAAAGTACTAAAATTTGTAATTTTTACTGGTTTTCAATAAATTTAGTAAAAAAGTTTAGTATTGGTTACCAATTTCTGCACTAGGTCCTTTTGAACTAAAATTTAGTTAAATTTTTAGTATTAAATACCCACGTTTTTTTTTTGGGTGGAAGAATAACCAAAATTTACACTTTTTCATTATTATAGGAACAAAAAATAAAAAAAATACCAAAAGTACACATTCTTACCCCCGTTAGAAACGAAATTTCCAAAATAACCTTTTCCAGAATTTTTTTTCATCACCGAAGGATCCTCTTTAGCATATTTAAATTTTCTAGGATCATTGTTTTAGCAAATATTAAAAGTACAAAAAGGATTTTACATTCCTAATTTTAAGTTTCTAGAACCATTACGTCAAAAAATATCAAAGTTACCGAAAATAAATTTTTTAGCCATTTTACCCCACTAAGAAGCGGAATTTTAAAAACGTATTTTTCCCATAATATTTTTTTACCAAATTCTCCTACATTACAAATTTTTAGATTCTAGGAAATACAAAAAATTTCTATAAATATAATTTCAGGAAATAAAAAGTACCAAAAACTGTACTTCCGGTACATTTAATAAAAGGTACTTTTTATAAAAGGTACTTTTCATATAAGGTACTTTTTATAAAAGGTACTTTTTATAAAAAATACCTTTTTTTAAAAGGTACTTTTTATAAAAGATACATTTTATAAAAGGTACTTTTTATAAAAGGTACTTTTTATAAAAGGTACTTTTTATAAAAGGTACTTTTCATAAAAGGTACTTTTTATAAAAGGTACTTTTTATAAAAGGTACTTTTTATAAAAGGTACTTTTTATAAAAGGTACTTTTTATAAAAGGTACTTTTTATAAAAGGTACTTTTTATAAAAGGTACTTTTTATAAAAGGTACTTTTTATAAAAGGTACTTTTTATAAAAGGTACTTTTTATAAAAGGTACTTTTCATAAAAGGTACTTTTTATAAAAGGTACTTTTTATAAAAGGTACTTTTTATAAAATGTACTTTTTATAAAAGGTACTTTTTATAAAAGGTACTTTTTATAAAAGGTACTTTTTATAAAAGGTACTTTCTATAAACTGTACAGCATATTCGGAAAGTAATTGTTCCAGAATGTTTAATTTCACTAAAGGATCCTACATTCCAAATTTCAAGTTTGAATGACCATTATTTCGGTAAATAAAAAAAGTACCAAGAGTACACTTTTTTACCCATTTACCCCCGTAGAATCAACATTGGCATAAACCCAGTCATAGTGAATCTTTTTTCCGGGAAGTGAACCGACATTGCAAATTTCAAGTTTCTAGTACAATTTTTTAAGGAAATATAGAAGGTACCAAAAGTACAGATTTTTACCCTTTTTACCCCTTAGAATCAACATTGACAAAAATCCAGCCTTACTGGTTCTAGATTTCAGGATGTGAACATACAGTCCAAATTTCATGTTCCTATGCCCATTATATCAGGAGATATAAAAAGTACCAAAAGTACAATTTTTTACCCTTTTTACCCCCTTAGAATCAACATTGGCAAAAATCCAGCCTTAGTGGATCTATATTCCAGGATGTGAACATACAGTCCAAATTTCAAGTCCCTATGACCATTATTTCAGGAGATATAAAAAGTACCAAAACTAAAAACCTACCTTAGTGGATCTATATTCCGGGAGCTCAATCTACAGTCCAAATTTCAAGTCACTTGCTTCAGCGGTTTGGGCTGGGCGATGATGAATGAGTATGTCAGTCAGTCAGTCTGTCAGTCACATTACTCTTAAGATTGTTAAATATTCGCCATACCTTACTGCATCTTGGGTATGTTAGTTAGCGACGGTTAGGTAGGTACTGCATTCAGGAAGTAGTTTTGTTAGCAAACGCAAAAAATATTCCAACTAATAGGAATAGAAATATTCTGAATTTATTTATATTTTTCACACAGACTCTCTATAGAGTCATTTAACGGTTTCTCTATTTAAATCAAAAATATTCGAAAAACTCGTGATTTTATTCACGATTTTCGTTGTTTAAAAATTCAAACTAAATGCAAAATCTGTAAAACTTTAAGCAGTTAGTGGCAAAACATAAGGTCTTAAGTACTTTGTGCTATTTTTTTAAATTTTTACAAAATTTCTTTAAAATAAATTTAAATATTTAAAATTAAACCAAAAAAAATTTAAATAACAAGGCTTTTTTAAAAAAATTTAAGGAGTAGCATACATAGCATAAGACCTTATGTTTTGCCACTAACGATTGTCAATTTGCTAAATACTCTTGACAATGGAATTTGACAAATTCTGAAACACGTGTTGAGTAAGTTTTGCAAAATTACCAAACCAATCAATTTAATCCGAACAACTTTGATTTTTATTTTGACATTAACACATGTCGCTTTTTTTTTTTTTTTTTTTTTTTTTTTTTATTCAAGGGGTGATCTAGCCCTAACGGCCGGCACTGCGACCCCTATGGGTCTTTTGTGCCAAGATCCATTAATCTAATTCAAACTCTGTTCAATGTTCCTAATGAACATTATAACAGAGGATGGAGAAGCTAGCCTAATATCCTCAGAATTAAGCAATTCCTTGTCTAAGAACCGTCTTCTGATCCTACATATTGCGATGCATTCACATAATATGTGTTGCGTTGTCTCCACTTCCTCAAGACAAAGTCGACACAAAGACGATGCACAAAGGTTTAAATTATGCAAGTGATAATTTACCTTATAATGCCCGGTGAGAAAACCTGTCAGTAACCTAATGTCACTTTTGGTGTGATTAAGTATACTTCCATATGATAATGGAGCGATTAGTGCCTTGGATTGTCGTAGACCTCCTGAATTTTCCCACAAGTTTAAGAAGTCGTGTCGCTTACTAAACTAATGTACAAAAAAATACAGTAGAAAATTAAATTTGTCAGACGTTGCACAGTGTTTTATTGCCTTTTTTGTTTATACAAATAATTTTTCCATTCAGTAACTACTGGGCCGATTACAGTGAAATTTATACCAGTTATAGCAAATGTAATTTCGAGTTTAAGTTTGGACAAGGACACCACATGTCCAATAGTGGTGCCTCCTGGGCCCCTAAAGTAGTACACCTTTTGAATACAAAGACTTCTTCTTCTTCTCTCCCGTTGGAGCATAGGGCCTCAACAACTTCTCTGTATCTATCTCTATCATTAGCTTCACGGCATATGTCATTCCAACTGTAATTGGCAGTACCCAACTCTTCATCAATAGTTCTTCTCCAGGTTTTTGATGGTGCACCAGGGCGTCGACTACCTTGAGGGTTCCAAGTTAGTGCTTGTCGAGCTATGTTTTCTGTAGGCCTTCGAAGTATATGGCCAATCCACCGCCACTTTCTTCGTTTTATTTTATTTGGAACTGGTTTTTGATTTGTGTGTAACCACAAGTCTGCGTTACTTATACGATTTGGCCACCATATACCCAGGATATTTCTGAGACATTTATTTGTGAATGTCTGTAAACGTTTATCAATGCTTCTTGTACTTTTCCAGGTCTCGCATGCGTAGTACAGAACCGATTTTACATTTGAGTTAAAAATTCTTAGTTTTGTATTTTTTGATATTTGACTAGATCGCCAAATGTTATTTAACATGCCAAACGTAGACTTGGCTTTGTTTATCCGGTTCGTGACATCTTCTTCAGCTCCACTCCTATTACCAACAGTACTGCCAAGGTAGTTGAAAATTTGAACATTTTCGAGTTCCTCATTACCAATTATTAATGTTGGTTGATGTAATGCACTGTAACCACCAGACATAAATTTCGTCTTCTTAATGTTTATCTCCAGTCCTGCAATTTTAGCGTTTTCGTTAAGTTCCGTTAGGTTCTCCTGAAGACTGCTAAGTTTTTGGCTCATCAGACATATATCATCAGCATATTCGATGTCTTCGAGATGTGTAAATGGGTTCCATTGGATTCCTTTCCTACCCTGGACAGTACTTCTTATAACTTCGTCTAGGATCAAAATAAATAAAAGTGGTGACAGTATACAGCCTTGTCTTACTCCAGATTCTACATCGAATGCTTCAGAAAGCATGCCTTGGTGAAGTACTCTACAACAAAATCCATTATACATGGCTTTTATAAGGTTAATGATTTTTATTGGCATTCCTCTTCTCTCTAAGACATTCCATAAAAACGATCTATTAATGCTATCGAAAGCTTTCTTAAAATCAATAAACGCCGCGTACACAGATGTTCTAAATTCGTTGCATTGTTCAAAAATTATTCTTACGGTGTTTATGAGGTCAACACAAGATCTATTTTCACGAAACCCAAATTGGTTTTCGCGGCATGTTTTTAATACTGCTTCTGAAATTCGGGATAGTATAATTTTGCTCAAAATCTTACTTGGAATTGGTAGTAGAGTTATTCCTCGGTAGTTGTTACAATCATGTGAGTTTCCTTTCTTTGGAATTTTTATTAAAACTCCTTCATTCCAAGACGATGGTAGGATTTCTTCATTCCATATTCTATGTAGCAATGGAAGCCACATTGACGTAGCTAATTCTGGATCACACGTAAGGACTTCTGCAGTTATGTTATCGTTGCCCGGAGCTTTGCCACTCTTTAAACTTTTTATAGCATTCAGTACTTCTGTTCTGCTTGGCACATCATAGTTAATACCTTGAAAAAGAAGGGTGTTATTGGGTTCATCAGGGTGTTGAATCACGGGTAACAATCCAATAGGGTTATTGATGGTATGAGTGAAATGTTCGACCCATCTGATAAGTTGTTTATCAACAGCGGTTATCAACTTTCCATCGGTGTCTCTGATGGAGGAGCAGTTATGAGCTGGTTTTCCTGATATGCACCTAGTTATTTGGTATAATTTTTTAATATCACCGATTCTCGCGGCTTCTTCGGCAGCACTTGCTTGATCTTCTAGCTACAACCTTTTATCATATCTGGCGGATTTCTTAATATTTTTTGATAGCTGTTGGTACTTTGTTTGCAGTTCAGCTTTCTCCGTTTCCGATGCGTCGTTACTGCCTGCTTGTTTTATTTTAATTTGTCTGCGTTCTTCTACCAGCGCCCAAGTATTATCTGTTAACCATTCCTTGTGTTTTCGATCTTTGTAACCTAAAATTTCCCGGCTGACATCATTATACAAGTTCACTATTGCTTCTGAAGTTTGACTTATGTTCATATAGTTGTTATTAAAATTAAAAAGTTGATACTTGTTTCTGATTGCTTCACAAAACTTTGTACGATGAGGTTCCAGGTGTAGTTTTGTTGTATCAAATTTTCTTAACGTTTTTTTAATATTTAAGCGAATCGCAGCAACTTTTATTCTGATTGTACATACAACAAGGTAATGGTCACTGCCAATATCAGCGCCACCTTTTGATCGCACATCCAACAATGAAGATCTCCATTTTGAGTTTACGATGACGTGATCAATCTGATTCATATAGTCCCCAGCTGGGGACCTCCATGTAAGCTTGTGTTTCAGCTTGTGAGGAAATAGTGTACCACCAATGACCAGATTCCTTTCGCAACAGAATTCCAAAACTCTTCTACCATTATCATTTCTGTCACCTACTCCGTACTTGCCCATATATCGTTCAACTCCAGTGTTGTCATCCCCGATCTTCGCATTCATATCATTAGCATTCATAGGAGAAGTATAATATCACCCTTGTGTATATGCATTTCAAAACTGCTATTCAATTGTTCATAGAATTCATCTTTATCCTCATCGGAGTGGTTTTCCGTCGGAGCATAACAGTTAATGACAACCATTTTTCGAGCTCTGGTTTTTATTTTTATTAGCATTATTCTTTCATTTACAGGAATCCAATCAATCATGCTTTTTGCAATCTTTTTCGTCATCAAAAACCCAACACCTCTTGTGTGACCATCACCATCAGGCCTGCCAGAGTATATGAAATCCGTTTTGTCGTCGCTTACGTGACCATGATCATTCCATCGAGATTCTTGTACAGCTACTAGATCTAATTTGTAGCGAAACATTTCACGTCTAAGTTGTTCGAGTTTGCCAGACTCATATAGAGTCCTGACATTCCATGTTGCAAATTTTATGTTGTTTTTCATGCCTATTTCGGCTCTTTGATACTTCTTCTTTTGAAAAGTAGTTGAGGTTTCATTCATCGTTATGTTTAAACATAGGTTTGGCACCTCCAAATTTATTGTGCCGGCTGCCGTAGCAGGGGGATTTCTCGGGAATTCACGATTACCCCTTGGAGACTTACATTCTTTTTGTTGACTTGAACTCATGTTTGTTTAACATCTGTAAATTCGTCATACAATGAGTGATGGGTTCAAAGATGACTACGCTGTACAGAAGCCGTTTTCGTGGATGCCACTGCGCCGACTGTTGCTTCATAAGTAACCATACCAGTTGATTCAACCTCTGCTCACCTATGTTACTAAAGAACCAGCTGCCATTCTTTACACTCTTATAAATTTTTGTTGAAATTTACCCACTTTATTGTAGGTAACTGTTCTCCTACAATAAAGTGGGTAAAAATACACTATGTGTTTAAATTTCAACATTTGCACACAAAGTGTGTATAACTATTAAACATTTTGTGTGCACACCTACATGTTTGACGCTTCGAAAATTCTCTCGCAATAAACACAAAATGTGTAATTTTAAAACGTTTGTGCTTAAAAAAGCATTCTATGTGTGCAAAAATGAATTAAAAATGCTTAAAATTGCATTTATAATATTTTTTTACTTTTAATGTGCTTTATTCCTATAAAAAAAAAAATACAAAATACGCATTTTTATTTATATGCTTTTTATTTTAATTAAATTGCAATTATAATATTTAGATAAAACATCCAAAATCATAAATTATAAATAAACAAATAATAGCTACATACATATATTAAGCGTCGTAATAAAAATAGAATTTGTTAAAATTAAGAAAAATAATATGAATGCATTTAAAATAAATTAATTACAATAATGCTAAATGTATCAGATTCTGAGATTTCTTTATAAAATTACTTAAAAAGGTCTGATTATCTTTAAATAGAAAATGACTCTGAATCCTTAACTTTTTCTACAGAAAAATGATTCTGAGACTTTTTCAATAGAAAAAATGTCTCAGATTCTGAGACTTTTTCTGTAGAAAAAATGTTTTAGATTCTGAGACTTTTTCTATAGAAAAATTGTCTCAGATTCTGAGACTTTTTCTATAGAAAAAATGTCTCAGATTCTGAGAATTTTTCTATAGAAAAAATGTCTCAGATTCTGAGAATTTTTCTATAGAAAAAATGTCTTAGATTCTGAGACTTTTTCTATAGAAAAAATGTATTAGATTCTGAGACTTTTTCTATAGAAAAAATGTCTCAGATTCTGAGACTTTTTCTATAGAAAAAATGTCTCAGATTCTGAGACTTTTTCTATAGAAAAAATGTCTCAGATTCTGAGACTTTTTCTATAGAAAAAATGTCTCAGATTCTGAGACTTTTTCTATAGAAAAAATGTCTCAGATTCTGAGACTTTCTATAGAAAAAATGTCTCAGATTCTGAGACTTTTTCTATAGAAAAAATGTCTCAGATTCTGAGACTTTTTCTATAGAAAAAATGTCTCAGATTCTGAGACTTTTTCTATAGAAAAAATGTCTCAGATTCTGAGACTTTTTCTGTAGAAAAAATATCTCAGATTCTGAGACTTTTTCTATAGAAAAAATGTCTCAGATTCTGAGACTTTTTCTATAGAAAAAATGTCTCAGATTCTGAGACTTTTTCTATAGAAAAAATGTCTCAGATTCTGAGACTTTTTCTATAGAAAAAATGTCTCAGATTCTGAGAACTTTTCTATAGAGAAAATGTCTCAGATTCTGAGACTTTTTCTATAGACAAAATGTCTCAGATTCTGAGACTTTTTCTATAGACAAAATGTCTCAAATTCTGAGACTTTTTCTATAGACAAAATGTCTCAGATTCTGAGACTTTTTCTATAGAAAAAATGTCTCAGATTCTGAGACAATTTCTATAGAAAAAATGTCGCAAATTCTGACACTTTTTCTATAGAAAAAATGTATCAGAATCTGAGACATTTTCTATTATAAATATATCTTAGACTCCAAGACTTTTTCTATAGAAAAACCATATCAGATTCTAAACATTTTTCCATAAAAAAAATGTCTGAGATTTTGGAAATGTTTTTATGGAAACATATCAAAGATTCTGAAACAGTTTCTATAAAAAAATATGTCATATTTTGAGACTTTTCCATAGAAAAAAATTTCTCAGATTCTGGGACTTTTTCTTAAGACAAATTTTCTTAGATTCTGAGACTTTTTCTTTAAAAAAATTCTTGTTCAATAAAAAAATGTATTAGATTCTTACAATTTTTCTGTAGGAAATCTCAGATTCTAAATGCATTTGTTGAAATTAATATCTGATTCTAGCACTTTTTTCCTTATGAACAGGTTTTTGATCCTGAAATACATTTTGTAGACAAAATCTCCGTTTAAGGATATGAGGAACGCTTTGTTGTTTTAAAAGGAAAAAAAAAACTGGAAATGTTGATTGTATCACAATACTTTAGTTTGAAAATACGAGCTTCTTGTTGAAATATTACTTCAATTTCGCGTCAAAACTCATAACATAAATTCTCTGTGAATTTAGCAACTTGCATTTTATATCTGAAAAATATATGTATTTTTATAAATTTATTTTGTTGATGCAGTTGTTTATGAGAGTTATCTCTACTAACCTTATAATAACACTTTTATTGCCTCATCTTCAATTCCTCAATTGTTTGCGAAATATTATTTATTTATATATTTTTAATTTTCTTGATCTATTCGACAAATGCTTCCTTTTATTTAAAAATATTTGAAAAATAATTTCTGTATTTTTTTCTGTTTTGATTTTTGATATGACAATTAATAATTACTACTATAAAAATGTAGCATTACACATTTTATGTCTAATATTTGATTTCAAACACAAAATGTGTAAAACTAAAATTCAAATTTCTATAAACACACAAATTACTATACTAAATGTGTAATTTTCGATATTTTGTGTCTAAATGAATTTTTCAAACATTTCATGCGTAAATTTAGGCGTTGTGTGTCATTTTAAACAAAAGTTTACTAACATTATTGTAGTGATTTTACATATATTTTTTAGAGTGTAGGCTAGATTTTTGTCACCCCCGGGTATTTTATTTCCCCGGTACCCGCCACATTTATACAATATGGTGAGTGTCCCCAATTCGCCATGGGAGGGTCCCGATGGAGGATCTAGCTAACCCCACACGGGGTTAGCTAGTGCTTGCCAATTTGTTGTTCAAAGTGCTAGTAAGTACCTAAAAAAACATGGTTGAAGTAGTCGTTATCTCTTTTACTTTCCAATTTCTAGCCATTTGAATGGGGAAATTTTAATTTTTTTTCCGGTCCAGTTTTTCGGAAATATCTTTTTTTGTTAAGAAGGTACACAACTAAAATTAAAAAAAAAAAAAAATAAAAAAATGGATTTTTTGCCAAAAAAGTATCAACACTCTTTTACTTTCAGCTTTAAAGTTTCCTTTAGAGCATTTAAATTTTTCGATTGATCTAAAAGGCAATATCACGTACATTATTTTAAAAAAATAGCATATCAAAATTTCTTATTTTGAGTTCCCCAGCCACATCGAAAGTTGACCCATTTTTAACACAAATTTCAAATTTACCCCCTTGGGAAAAAAGTGCACACCTCTGCTGGGCCTACCAAAGCGAACAAAGATTCTTCAATATGTAACCCAGCAAAAGCTTGGTAATGGCACATCATTACCATTTGCAGTACTTAGTAATGATAGAAAATTACCTTTAGTATTATTTTTATACCCTCCAACTACAGTATGGGGGTATACTCACTTTGTCATTCCGTGTGTAACGCATCAAAATATCGGTCTAGGACCCCATAAAGTATATATATTTATGATCAGTGATCGATTCTAAGACATTCTAGCGATGTCCGTCCGCCCGTCCGTCCATCCGTCCGTCCGTCCGTCCGTCTATCCGTCCGTCTATCCGTCCGTCTGTCCGTCTGTCCGTCTGTAGTTAACACGATACAGTCCAAAATAATAGAGTTAGACTCCCAAGATTTGGCACGAATATGTCCTAGGCAGGTTAAGTTCGTAAATGAGCAAAATCGGGCCAGGGGGAAAAAAGTTCCCCCTTGAAGAACTAAACCAACTTCTGAAAAATATCAATTTTTTGCATGATTTTTTGTGTTATCGTTTAACAAATGCAACATTTTTATGCTACAAGAAGTTCACAGTCCTGCATTTGGACCCTGAGAATTAGAAAATCTCGTTTTTTTGGACCGCCCCCTTTTATGGGCGTGGAATAAAAAAATCTTTTTAATTTTGATAAACTTTTATTTCTTTAGTGCAAAAAGCATAAGAATGAATTTTTAAACACATATTCGAGAGGAAATTTGCCCCCTACATTATCACTACCGAACCCCCCCCCCCAAAAAAATAAAACGCCCCTGATTTTTTTTTTTCTTTTTTTTGCATGTTGGAGGGTATAAAAGATTCACAGCCGAATTTAACACTCTTACTTGTTAAATGTAAAATAAGGACTTACCGAAGTCATTATAATAAAATAAAAAAATTTCAGAACGAGATTTTCACTTTTTGACTCTGCACATTATTTTGGTTAAAAATAAAATTAAATTTTTTTTTTTTTTTTTTTTTTTATATACACTTTATTTTGGTTATTATTGAATCGCCTTTCTTAGGCCTAACAATAAGTATTTAAATCTTAAAACTCTAACTTAAAATAATATACACTCCAAAGGAGCCATTTTGTTATATGGGCCTCAAAGTTACAAGGGCGGCAAGTCTGCACGACGCAGTCTTGAATGTCCCTGGGTTCGTGTCAAGACTCTAGCCAAGGGGTTTGGATGATTTTCCAGTTTATTAGCATATCTTGTCCTTATTGTGATAAACTCATCCTTAACAAATGGTATGTTAAGATCCCTGTGTATATTCTCGTTGCGAATAAACCATGGCGCGCCGGTCATAGTTCTGAGAATTTTTGATTGTGCCCTCTGTATAAGTTCTATATTGGATGCGCTTGCAGTACCATATAGTTGGATACCGTAGGTCCATATCGGTTTTAATATACAGTTATACAGGGTGACTTTTGAGTCAAGGCTAAGTTTGGAATATTTGTTAATTAACCAGTGTAAATTGCTGGATTTCAGCTTCATTTGAAGCCTCTTGGCTTCTATGTGCTTTCGCCATGTTAATCGCCTGTCCAAATGAATGCCAAGGTATGTAACATTCTCAGATTGTGGGATATGTTCTCCATTTAGGGAGACAGGAGGACAAGTTCCTGTTCTTAGTGTAAAAGTAACGTGCTTGCTTTTCAAAGCATTGACTTTTATTCGCCAATTTTTAAACCACGTCTCCACAATTCTAAGATGGTTATTAAGTTCAATTGATGCAACGGATGGATTCGTGTGTGTACTAATAATTGCTGTATCGTCTGCAAAAGTTGACGTTAGCAGACGGTCGTTAGTAGGCAAATCTGATGTAAAAATCAAATATAAAATTGGACCAAGTACACTTCCCTGCGGAACTCCAGCTTTCATTTCAAAATCTCCAGATGTCGTATCCTTATATTTTACCCTGAATTTTCGGTTAAGAAGATAGGATTCAAGTAGTTTATGAGTACAGGTGGGTAAAAGACCTTTTACCTTAATTAATAGACCCTCGTGCCAAACTTTGTCGAAAGCCTGCGCGACGTCAAGAAAAATCGCTGAACAATATTTCTTTTCTTCGTAGGCCTTTTTTATCTCGCTTGTAATGCGGTTTACTTGTTCTATTGTTCCATGCTTTTCGCGGAAACCAAACTGGTGAGCAGGAATAACGTTACAGTTTTCCAGGGAAGGCATAATTTTTTTAAGAAAAACTTTCTCAAATAATTTCGACAGACACGGAAGCAAGCTAATAGGTCTATATGATGAAGGTAAAGTTAAATCTTTTCCTGGCTTGGATATCATTTTAATTTCAGAAATTTTCCACATATCTGGAAAATATCCTCGAAGCAAGATCGCATTAAACAGTTTTGTGAGGGTTATAACTGCTATGAATGGTAGGTTTTTTATCATTCTCGGCGTGACGAGGTCACATCCAGGAGCTTTTTTAGGATTTAAATTGTCCTTTATTATAGTCTCAACCTCGTAAGGGTTGATTATAAAATTAGTCATATCAGCTCTGTTAGGCGGTTCAGGGAGCGTAAAGTCATGATCCGGTGGATTTGGTTCAAAGACTGAACATAAATGTACGGCGAAGGTGCACGCTTTGTCTTCATCACTCCGTGCCCAATTTCCACTTTTATTTCTAAGTGGTGGCTCGCCCTCTACCGGTGTTTTCATATTTTTTGCAGCCTTCCACAACGAATAATTGGTGGAGCTTGAATTTTTCAGTCCCTCTATATAAGACATATTTCTACGATCCTCTTCTAAATGAAGGGCTTCTCTCAGTTTTCTTGTAGCCTCTGACAGCCTCTGCTTTGCAGCAGGTGATCTACAATTTTGCCATGCTCTTCTCAGTTTTCTTTTTTGTGTTATAAGTTTTTCAATCTCAGAATTTGATAGATATGATTCACGGTTTGAAGTTATTTCACTCTGAAGAGTCGAGTGTTCAGCTGCTGACCTCATAATGAACGTTAAGTCCTGTACGCATTCTTCAATATCCCCCTCACACTCCAATGTTGGATCAGTGTGGATGTGACTACTTATATATTTCTTATATTTTAACCAATTGGTTCTATAAGACGTTAATACACAGGGTTTTTTCAGCTCCTTAGGATCATCATAATAATTTACTGTGACAGGAGAATGGTCGGAAGAGAGGCCAAATGATGTTTCAACTGATACTTTATTTCTATCAATATTCTTGGAGACTCCAAAATCTATGAGATCTGGGATTTTCCTAGGATCAGAAGGCCAATAGGTTGGTTTACCAGGTGATATAATATCGAACCTGTTTTTTCGATCAACTAGCAAGTAGTAAAGCTGTCTTCCCCTGGGGTTTATAAGACGTGATCCCCAATAGGTGTGCTTAGCATTATAATCCCCGCAAGCCAGGAAACGATTTCCAAGTGTTTTAAAGAACTCGTCGAATTGGTTTTGTGTAACCGAAAAACGTGGTGGGCAGTATATTGCCGATAGAGTAAGGCCACCATTTCCACAATAAATGTGAATTGATGTAGCCTGAAGGTAGTTCTTGGAAAAGTCTTCTAAAGCATGATGTTTAATTCTACTCCTAATAAGAATGCCAGAGCCACCATGTGCCTTACCGTCAGGGTGATTTGTTTTATGGAATGTATATCCGGGAATGTTAAAGCAATATCTATTTGTCAGATGTGTTTCTGAAAGTAGCAACACATCTATATTTTCACGCGATAGAAAACTAGATATCTCAGCCTTATGCTGGGTTACGCCGTTAGCATTCCAAAAACATATTTTCAAGAAACTCATTTTTGTGCCAGTAGGGTGAGCAAATTATTATTTTGCTCTTTTAGTTCTTGCATTGTAGTTTGCATAGATACCATGAAGGCATTCATCGAATTTTGCATGGATGATACAATTGTATTCATGGTCTGCATTAGGGCGTAGAACATTGATTCCAACCCTCCCGCATTCGGGGGACTACTGGGCTGCTGAGAACCCGATCTTAGTGTATTTGCATACGAAGAACCTGAAGTAGGTTGTGCTTGCTGTACCGTTGGCGGTACTGAGGATGTTTCAGTTAATGGTACTGATAGAGGGCGCAAGGTGGGTTGCACAGCTGGCGCAGAAATGTTTACATTCTGCTGAGCCAAGGCTGGTCCGGATTCTACAATTTGGCCCCGGGCCTGTTGTTGCTTCTGCTTAAGTTTAAGCTTGAGTTCCTTGTATATGGGGCAGCCCCGATATTTAGACGAGTGGTTATTACCACAGTTTCCACACTTCTTAGCACCCTCGCCATTTTTAATGATGGGACACTGTGCGGCTTGATGTAGATCACCACATACTGGGCACACTGTACTATGAGTACAGTAAGTTTTAGTGTGTCCAAACTCCTGGCAGTTTGAGCATTGGACAGGACCACTTCGTTTAAGTGGTTCTTCTACAGATACTCTACGATGGAGAACATAACGCTCAGAGTAAATTGGATGATTTTCATTTCTCTTTAATTTCCTGTTTTCAGGCTCCAACTCAACTCTAAACATTGGTTGGGGAATTTTATTCTTATTAAAAATATTTACTACTACCTTAACATTGTAGCCCTTTTCTTCTAGAGCCTCCTTGATTTCATTAGGGTCTACACTGGATTCGATTCCCTTAATAACCACACTTAAGCCTTTACTACTCTTAAGTTGGTAGGTATAATAACTTTTCTCGCTATCATGTAAGAACTTTTCTATAACCCTATAGTTCTTCTCAGTGTAGACCTGAACTTTCGTCTCGTGTATTTTACCCTTTTGGATCGGAATAATATGGAATGTATTCTTACCAATAAGTTCTGTAAAATCAGACACCAATTTATTGGAGCTGCGCTCACGAAGAAAAATTGGCGGAGGTCTATAATTAACCTCTTTACGGGCACTACCCAGATCTGAATCTGGTTCTCTCAACAGTGCAAAACGATTGTTATTCAAGGGATCCGATGTTTCATTTTTATTAGCGGTTTTCTGCTTTTTACCGGTATTATTATTATTATTATTTCCATTTTGTGGGCTTCGGATTCTTTTAATATTAAAATAGCGATCTAAACCAGTCTGTATTGCTGGTTGCCTACTTGTTCCTGCTCCTACGTTTGTAATTGGTGTTTGATGTGTACTTACATGTGTGTGTAACATACTTACAGAAATCTCTTCAGTTTTCTTATTAGGAGTATTAAGAGAGGAAGAGCTAATATTAACAATTTTGGTACTATCTAGATTTGTTTTTTTATTCATATTTTTTGGCGGGTTATTATTTTCATTTAAGAGTAACACTGGTGAACATGATTGAGCTCTTTCAAATGGTTTTGCACTCAAATAATTTTTATTTAATTTGGGATCATAAATATTTGCTTTATTATTGCAATTTTCTTCATTAAAAGAGAAGTATGCATTTCTGCTACTGTTTATACTGAGCCTCTGCTCATTTGATTTTGCACTCAAATCACTCATACACTCTTTACGTATGTAAAGATCAAATAAAAGGGAAAAAAAATTACACGAACAAAAGACTAAAATCTTTGTTGTGTTAATTTAAACATATACATAAACATAAAATTAAATTAAATATATCTTTTTTTAATTTTTTTTTTAATATTTTTTTTTATTACCTATAAGTACATTTTAGACCTGACCCCTTCGATTAATTTTTTGTTAAGATATATTTCAGTACGTATTAAATGCAACTTGCACTCAAATTTTCAAAATGGCAATTTTTTAAAACGATTAATAAATTGAAATTTTCAATTAATTTTGACATGTAAAGAATACAGATATCTTTAAAAAGGTTGGACAACGTTTTGTTGGTATTTAAATGTACTTTTAGAAAAAAATTATAAAAAAATTATTCGAAGTAATTACCACTTATTTAAAAATTAAAATTGACTTTTAAAAAAGTCGGAAACCTTAGATTTTTAAAAAAAAAAAAAGTCTCAAAATTCTACTCTAAATTACGCAACTTTTAAGCCATAACTCGAGAAAATTACACTTTTTTACTCTTGTTTATTTTATATGGTGTCAAAAAAAACTAATCTGGTAGATTTTGACCCTAACTTATACATTTGTGGGTAAAAACGTGAATCACAAAAATTTAGGTTCATGGACATGGAAAAGGCGTGCCCATGAATATTAAAAATCGTGAATATTAAAAATCGGCTTACAAGGAAAAATATTTTTTTTTTTTGTTTTCTCATTTTTTTTGGTATTTTAAGTTAAATTTTAATTCAGATGGTTACAGAATTTTGATCTGGAGTAAAATGCCTCTCTTATAATGTACTAAAAACTAAAACGGTTGAAAATCAGCTAAGTTATTAAAACTTCCCCAAGCATCTAACGTGTGGCACACCACTTGATTAAGGAATACCATCCGATTTATGAATTTCATTAAAATTTTCTACTGTAATAACATTTTTTTATTCTTCAAGTTCAAATGTTATTACATGACAAGTATTTTTCATATTGTGTTTTGCTAATTAATTTTTATTTTTTTTTACAAAAAAAATATAGAAAAACCAAAAAAAAAAATTTACACTGGAACGTCAAGAATAAAAAATGTTATTACAGTAGATTTATTTCAAAAATTTGACTCGTATTCATTAATCATGTAGTATGACATACGTTAGATGCCTGGGGAAGTTGTTATAACTTGGCTGATTTCAACCGATTTTATTTTTAAGTACCTTATTACACTCAAAAAAAAAACTGTAAAGTTAGCAAAAAAAGCTTGTAAACCTACAAGAAAATTTGCTGATTTTGAACCCACAATTTTTTTGCTAAAGTTAGCAAAAACGTTTTGCTAAAAATTAGTTAACTGAAATAATTTTTATTTCAACTTAGTTCATACACATTTGAGGACCCCATTGGGTTCGGACCCAATAGGTCCAGACCCCGATGGGCCTAGACCTAGTTGGGTTCCTTAAAAATCGTCATAGTTTTTGATCCAAAATTTGTGTCCTTTTCGCTCTACCTTGCTTAGTTTTTGAGATACGTGATTTTAGGGGATCACTGGGGTCTTGAGAATTAAAAAACTCGATAACTGCAAAAATATTACTCGGAGAGCTTTTGGTTATTTTGCGGTCTTGTTCTACGTGTTGAGAGCTACAAAAATTCTTTTGGACTTTTTGTTGTGTCGGCAATATTTACCGAGATATGAGGATTTTAAAATTTTCGGGAATGCTAACTTTTTTGGATCCAAAGTTAGGTCCCATTAGGGTCCACACATGTGAAGAGGACCCTCGAAAGTATGGAGTTTCTAAGAACCAAAAATGCCCTCCATTTTGCTCTATCTGACTTAGTTTCCGAGATAGCGCCATTTTAAGTTTTCTGAAAATAAAAAAAAAAATTACCATTTATTTTTGCTAATGTTAGCAAAAAATCTTGTTTAGCAAAAGAAATTAGTTCAAAGTTTGTTTAAAATTGCTAATGTGCTAAATGAAGTTTACAAGAATTTTTTGCTAACATGCTAATCTCAACTAAAAATTTGCTAAAAGTTAGATAACTAGCATTAGCAAAAAAAATTAGTAAATCTACTAACGTATTTTTTTGAGTGTAGAGAGACATTTTACTCCAAATCATAGTTCTGTAACCATTTGAATTCAAACTTAACTCAAAATATCGAAAAAAAAAAATTGAGAAAATTAACAAAAAGACATATTTTCCCAGTTTAATTCGTTTTTAAACTTTATGACCGATGTAGCACTCCTTACACTCAAAAAAAAAAGTTTGTACAATTACAAGTAAAAGGTCTTGTAATTATATTTTACTAATATTTTTGTCTTTTTACAAAAATTGTTGTATATTTTATAAAACGAAAACTACAGTTTGCTTTGTAATTTTACTTTTATATGTTGGTAAATTTATTTTACAAAATTTTTAGGTAAATTTACAAAAAAGTGAATTATTTTACAAATTAAAAAAGTACTACAAGGTGTTTAGTTTTTTTACACATGAAAACTGTTATTGTACAACAAAATTTTACTTGATGTTATTTAGTCTTTCTACCAAAAAAATGTGTTATAACAAACATTTTTTTTTAAGATCGCTTTCAAGGTTTTCAGTTTGAAATGTATGTATTGAAAAGTACAAAATTCCAATGTTATTTTTCAAAACTTAGCTTATTACTAGAATTAATGTTGTTTTACAAAAAAAAAAATTAATTATTCAACAACAGGACACGCAAAAATGTTCTAAGTTCAGATTTTTTTGCGTTTTGAAGTAAAAAAATTAGGTAAAAATAATTTTTTATAAATAAAAAATTTTATGAAAAAAAATTTTGGAAATTTTTTAAGTTCCGGACACAAAAATTTTTCAATTAATTGTAAGCTTTAGCAAAAAAAATTAGTTTTTACACCATTTTTTGGTAATTTGCGTTAAGTAAAATACCAAAATTTTTATGTGTTTCTACTATATAATTGTTCATAGTTTATTTTTTTTTTGTATTTTTACCATTTTTTTTGGTAATTTTACCATATTTTTTTGGTAATTTTTTTTTTTAATTTGGCAACTAAAATGTCAATAAAAAGCTGCCAATTATGAAAAATTAAGTTTTTCTTGTTTTAACAGGAACTTAAACATCTAATCTACAATATCCAAAAAAAAAATTCCGATTTTTTAAAAATACTAGTGAAAATAATTAAAAATTCAAAAAAAAATTGTTATTTTTTGACAAATTTTTCCTGAAAATATAAGAAATTTCTTGTGTAGCCTCCTTCGCAATTCTCATATGTTCTACTTAAGAAAAACGAAATGTCGAAAAAAATAAAAAAAAGTGCAGTGTTATACATTAAAAAGTTTGTTAAAAGTGTTCAAGTGAAAAAAAAAAAAATCATTTCAGGTTGTTGAAGTGCTACTCCAGCTGCCGAAGAAGGAAAAATAAGATGCACCAATGGAAAAAAACCTTTAAATTTACAAAACAAATATGTAAATAAACCAAATTTTTTGTAAATTTACAAAACAGATATGAAAATTTAAAAAACAAAATTGTATACTTACGAAAAAAGTTGTAATTTTACAAAAATGAAGTAGAAAATACAAAAACAATATTGTAAATTTACAAATTTTTTGGTTAACCTACTGTTATTACGGCAAAAAAATAAGAAAAAAATGGTATATATACAATAAAAATTGTAAATTACCACTTTTTATTGTAAATATACAAGTTTTTTATTGTAAATTTACAACTTTTTTTTGTAAGTTTACAATTTTTTTTGTAATTTTTTTTTTTTTTTTTTTTTGCAAATTTACAACTTTTATTGTAAATATACGTGTTTTCAATATTATTTTCCGGTAAAAACAGTAGTTTAACCAAATAATTTGTTAATCTACATTTTATTTTTTTCATTTTCTATTTTTTCTTTGTAAAATAACAACCTTTTTCTGTAAGTTTACAATTTTGTTTTGTAAATTTACCAAATTTTTTGTAAATTTACAAAAAAAATGTTCACCTCGAAGTTAATATTTTACAAAAAAAATTGTAAATTTTCATTTTCTTTTGTTAAATCAATTTACAAATTATCCCCGTAACATTACGGGGATTCTTGCTAGTACATATTTTACAAAACCGGCCCCGTAAAATCACGGGGATTTTATGTCATTTTACAAACTTTTTTTTTTGAGTGTAGACATGTCCGATTATCCTGAAATTTCGTGAGACGTATTTCCACATCCAAATAAATACATTTCAGTGGAGGCGCGGTCAATACCTAACAACTTGAGTCAAAAAAAACGCAATTTTCAAAATTGAAAAAAAATAGAAAGAATTGAAATCTCGAGTTACGGCTTAAAAGTTGCGTAATTTAGAGTAGAATTTTAAGACCTTTTTAAAAAGAAATCGAAGGTTTCGTACTTTTTCAAAAGGTCGATTTTAATTTTAAAACGTTAAAAATTAAGTGATAATTACTTCGAATAATTTTTTCATATTTTTATACCCTCCAACTACAGTATGGGGGTATACTCACTTTGTCATTCCGTGTGTAACTCATCGAAATATCGGTCGGGGACCCCATAAAGTATATATATTATTGATCAGTGATCGATTCTAAGACATTTTAGCGATGTCCGTCCGTCCGTCCGTCCGTCCGTCTGTCCGTCCGTCCGTCTGTAGTTAACACGATGCAGTCCAAAATAAAATAGCTAGACCCTTCAAGTTTGGCACAAATATGTCTTATGTTCCTAGGCAGGTTAAGTTCGGAAATTGGCCAAATCGGACCAGGGGCAAAAAAGTTCCCCCTTGAAAAACTAAACCAACCTCTAAAAAAATACACTTTTTTACATGTTTTTTTTTTGTATTTTTGTTAATTAAATGAAACATTTGGTATATTTATCGCGATGGGAAGGTGCTCTCAACGTCCCCCACTGACCCCCCCCCCCAAAAAAAAAAGAAACGCCCCTGACAAATTTTTGTTTTTAATTTTTTTTTTTACATTTTGGAGGGTATAATAGATTCGGCACAGCCGAATTTAACACTCTCACTTGTTTTTTTTTTAAACTGCATTTAAATACCAACAAAACGTTGTCTAACTTTTTTTCAGATATCTATATTTTTTACTGGTCAAAATTAATGGAAAATTTCAAATTATTAATTTTTTTTGAAAAAATCGCCATTTTGAAAAATTGATTAATCAACACCAACAATTTATAAAAATCTGAAAATTTGAGAGCAAGTTGCATTTATTACGTACTAAAACAAAAAAAAAAATAATCGAAGTGGGTCGGGTCTAAAAGTGAGTGATTTGGCCTGGAATGCCCCATATATAGATATATTAAATATTACACAACAAATTTTTATACCCTCCAACCACAGTATGGGGGTATACTCACTTTGTCATTCCGTTTGTAACGCATCGAAATATCGGTCGGGGACCCCATAAAGTATATATATTATTGATCCATGATCGATTCTAAGACATTCTATGAATGTCCGTCTGTCCGTCCGTCCGTCTGTCTGTAGATAACACAATGCAGTCCAAAATAAAACAGCTAGACTCCTGAAGTTTGGCATAAATATGACTCATATTCATAGGTAGGTTAAGTTCGTGAATGGGCAAAATCGGGCCAGGGGGAAAAAGGTTCGCCTTTGAAGAACTGAACCAACCTCTGAAAAAATACAGATTTTTTTTGTTATTTTTGTTAAATAAATGAAACATTTGCTATATTTATCACGATGGGAAGGTGCTCTCAACGTCCCCCACTGACCCCATCCCCCCCACCCACAAAAAAACGCCCCTGAATTTTTTTTTTTACATTTTGGAGGGTATAAAAGATTCGGCACAGCCGAATTTAACACCCTCACTTGTTTTTTTATACCCTCCAACTACAGTATCCCCATACTCACTTTGTCATTCCGTGTGTAACGCATCGAAATATCGGTCGGGGACCCCATAAAGTATATATATTATTGATCAGTGATCGATTCTAAGACATTCTAGCGATGTCCGTCCGTCTGTCCATCCGTCTGTAGTTAACACGATGCAGTCCAAAATAAAAGAGCTAGACCCCTCAAGTTTGGCATAAATATGTCTTATTGGTCCTTGGCAGGTTAAGTTCGGAAATGGGCCAAATCGGACCAGGGGGAAAAAAGTTCCCCCTTGAAGAACTAAACCAACCTCTTAAAAATGCTAATTTTTTTTAAGTTTTTTTGTATTTTTGTGAACCAAATGAGACATTTTTATGTTCGTAGAAGTTTATAGTCCTGAGCTTGGACCCAGGGGATTAAAAAATGTCTCTTTTTTTGCCCCGCCCATCTTTTAAGGGCGTGGATAAAAAAATAACTAAAATAATTATAAAACTTTAATACTTAAGTGCACACAGCAGACAAAAATGAAGTTGTAAACATATACCGTGAGGGCCAAGCAGTCACCCCAGCTCACCGACCCCCCCCCTACCTTCCCCCCCCCCCCCCCCTTAAAACAACGCCACTGTCAATTTATTTTTTTATTTCTTTACATTTTGGAGGGTATAAAAGATTCGGCACAGCCGAATTTAACACTCTCACTTGTTTTTTTTTTAATATTTTCCCATTTTTTAGGATATTTTTTCAAGTGCTTATTTTCTCACATGTTTGTGAACCACACTAGTAGTTTGTGTTAGTGAGTTTTCCGAATTGTTATAAAATGAATGAATTTCGCAAATGTTAGATGAATGAGTTTCAAAGAATAAGGAAGGACAATGTTAATACGATCCTAAGAAAAGATTCCCTAATGTATTATGTTACTCATACTCCCTCTTTGACTTATGTTTGTGTGTGTGTGTGTGTGTTTCTGTGTGTGAATGTATAAAAGTTTTTATTCAAGTGCTTGGAACATCATTTATAGAATCATTTTTTATTATGTTACAATCCCAATGACGTTTTGTTAAAAGGTCAAGAAAATCTTATGCACCATTCCTCTAGAGGTTTCCTCAGAGCACTCTGTACATTATTTGATTTCAATCACAACCAGAATAACAAGAGAAAAAGTAAGAAAACATGTAAAAAGTCTGTATTCAGCAGAGACGAATATTTTAATACCCTCTACGATGATAAAAAAATTAAAATAATTTTTTGTTTTTTAAAAAAAAAACAAAAAATATTTTTTAGCTTTACTCGTGTATATGAGGGGATGGAGGGAATCTGTAGTTTATATATCGCAGAACCTAAGATTTTTCCTAGACGAAAAATTTCTCAGAAATGTTTTTCCTATATTTTTTTTTTATTTTTCTTAGACTCTGAGACTATTTTAGAATCAAAAGTGCACAAAATCTGAAAACTTGCAATAAGAATTATGTTTCAGAATCTGATATTTATTCATCTGATGATGTCTTATAATCTGAGAAAAAAAAATCTCTAGGATAATGCTTTAGAATCTGAGAATATTTTTGCAGAAAAAAATTCTGAAATGTCAGAATCTGAGACTTTTATGTAGGAAAAATGTCTCAGAGTCTGAGACATTTCTGTAGGAAATATATCTAAGAGTCTGAGAATTTTCTATAGAAAAATGTCTCAGAATCATAAGTTCACAAAAAGTCTGAGCATTTTCTATTATAAAAATGTTGCAGAATCTGAGATTTTTCTGCTCTATGATGTCTATATTCTAAAAAAATATTCTATATAAATATTCTACGAAAATAAGTATTTCCGATACTGAGAATATTTAAAAAAAAAAAAATGGGAAAATGTCTTAGAATCGGAAATTGTTCTATCTAAAAATAATGTTTTATGATTTCAGAACTGTTCTATAAAAAAAATGTTTCAGAATCTGATAATTTCTCTTTTTAAGAAAAAAACCTGGAAATCTGAGAATATTTCAAAATCAAATCATTATTTTCAAAACGACCTACATTTTAGATTCTTCAACCGATATTTCAATATATAACAAAAGAACCAACAAACTAATCATATATACCCCCTATTACAGAGTGAAGGGTATAAAATGCTGCATTTTTAGTTTTGAAAAGCAATTATAAATGGTTTTATACTCTACTTTAGTTTGAAAAATAATGTATAAATAGTTAGTGTACGAATACATATAACAAGTATAATAAAAGAAAAACTTGAATATAAATTTAAAAAATTCTTTTAAAAGAAGTTAAAGTATTAAAATGAATGAACATTAAGAAATGTTTATGAAATTTATACAAAAAATTTAACTTTTTAAAAAACTTAAAACTTTGTTAACGATGTACTGCAACTATTTAAAAATATTTTCAATATTAAGTGAAGACTTAATGATGGAGTAGGGTATGTAAGGCATTCCACACTAAATGTCCAGCGAAAAAAAAAACATATGTCCCATGAATTTCTAAATAGGAAGTATATATTTTTGGTTTTTCAATTCTTCTATTTTTTCAAAACCTGGGCTTAGGAGGCGTGGCAAAATATTGAAAAAATGGTCAATATTGTGTCGAGTAGCCTTGATTAAATATTTATAAAATTAAAGCGGAATACACCATAAGCTCAAAAATTAGAATTTTTTATATTCTTTTTATTTTTAAAAATTTTAATTTTAAAAAAATTTCAGAACCCGTTCTAAAATTCCAATTTTTTAGAAAAATCTGTTTATCAAAAATCCGTCAACTGTTTTTAAGTTTAGATGTTTGCTATCCACACAAAAAAATTCGAAATCGCGTGTTTCCTTTTTTTCGAGAAAATCGCATTTGAATATTAAATTTTATAAGAATTTTGTAATTTGCTTGTAATTTCTTTTATCAACATGGTAGATGAGTAACAAATATTTGCATAAGTAATACTCAGACGCTTTGTTCAAACAGGAAAATACAAGCAAATTACAAAATTGATATGAAATTTAATATTCAAATGCGATTTTGTACCAAAAAACGAAAAACACATGTCTGATTTTTTTTTTGTGTGGATAGACAAACATCTAAACTTAAAAAAAGTGGTTGGATTTTTGATAAATTTACTTTTTTTAGAAAATGGAAAATTACAGAAAGGGTTCTGGAAAATTTCCAAAAACAAAACAAAATTAATCGATAGCACGTGTTGTATGTGCTATCGATTAATTTTGTTACAAAAATGTAAATTTTTGAGATTGTAAATTTTTGAGATTGTAGTGCATTCCGTTTTAATTGGATAAATATATAAAAAAGGCAACCCGACACAAATTTTACCATTTTTCCTCCTGAACTCAGTTTTTGAAAAATTGAAAAACCAAAAACGCAATTTTTTTAGTTACATATATTTCTGTTCATACAATCTATTCAGAAATTCACGGGACACATGTTTTTCTGTAGCGGAACATTTGGCGTAGAATGCCTCATATGTAGGTTAAAAATAAATCAGCTATGCTATTCTTAACACTCATACGACATGATGTACTTTTGTGAATTCTAAAAGTATGCAATATTTTAATCGATAAAAATTATATATATTGGAAAATCACTCATACGACATGATGTACTTTTTTCAAACCTAAAAGTATGCAATATTTTTACCGACAAAAATTAAATTCCAAAATCTGGAGGCGTATTAGTAATGTTTTTTGTTAATGTTGAAACTCTTATCACTCATACTACGTGGTGTACATTGGAGAAGCATTTTTTACTACTTTTGATTTTCCCAAGTGTCCAGTCAATTACACTACGTTACAAAAAAACAAACATTTTTGTGACACGAGGTCTGACAATCATTTCTATATAAATAAGGCATGCTGATTTCAATGGTGAAGTCCGTTTTTGAATCAATGGAACAGTTTTCATGCAAATCTTCTTTAAAGTTTTGACAATTTTTTAGCGGTTTTTTATTTTTAAAAAAATCTGCTTTCACAAATTTGAATTTGTTTGATTTGGGAAATGTTAATTAGACCGATAGCAATATACTAACTACGAATTTGGATTAAATTGTTTTCGTTTTAGTGGTCAAAATCGCGATTTTTCTTATAATTTATTAATTTTTTTCTTTTTTTTTTGTTAGTATAATATGTAAGTATGTCTAAAAACAAAAAAGCAAAAGTTTTCTTAACAAAACCTGGTTTTAAAGAACCATTTTTTTTTTTGTTAAAATCCCTAAAATTATGTTATATTTTTTTGTTTTGTGAGCCATAAATATATAAATTTTGATTAATAAAGTATTTTAAACCAGTTTTTGCTAGGAAAACTTTTGGAAATATAAAATTTTTTGCTTGAAATTTTAAACATAAGGTTTTTCGGCATGCTTACATATTATACTAAAAGATGAAGCAATACATCCCATTTGAAAGGGATGCTGTCATTATAAAAAAAAGATTTTTCGCGATTTGCAAAAAAAGTGACATGTATCTAAATTATTTTTTTCCATAATCTAATAATTTAAATTAGTCTTTTTACATAAATTAGATCAGGTATTGAAATTATGTACGGAGTTGCAAAAAAAAATAGCGCAAAATCAATAAGTTATGAGAAAATTCGTGATTTTTACCACTAAAACGAAAGCAATTTAATCCAAATTCTTACTCAGTATATTGCTATGGGTCTTATCTACATTTCCCAAATCAAACAAATTTAAATTTGTGAAAGCAGATTTTTTTTTTTTAATAAAAAACTGCCAAAAAAATGGGCAAAATTTTGAAGAAGATTTGCAAGAAAACTGTTCCATTGATTTAAAAACGGACTTCACCTTATTTATATAGAAATGATGATCAAACCTTGTGTCACAAATTTGATGTTACGCAGTGTTATTATTGTACAAGAACTAAAAATTATGAGGTTTAAATTTGAGGCCAATTGGGCAATTAACCCATGGCAATCGGAGATCTAGTTTTGAAAATTAGAAAAAAAAAATGTAAACATAAGTATTGTGATATAGGTTAGGGTGGATCGGCCACCAATTTGGCGAATTCACTCGAAGGCCATAAGGCCCATTGTGATTCCCTTAATTGTCATTTCCCAACTCCCCTCCGATACAAAAATTTGTCTACCCCTTAAACCATCCCGATTCTCTAAGATATTCTGCTAGAGATGTCAATGAGACATATAATATTTATATGTAATATATATTGATTTATTTCAACGGTCAAGAATTAAAAAAAAAAAACTAAATTTTTTCACGTATTAATTTTTTTTGCCAAGTAAATTTTCCGTAGTTATTGATTATTTAAGCTAATTAGGCCTAACTCTATTAATGTAATATAAAAGTAAGTCTTTTCTCTTGACCTTTTAAAAAAACATAAAACCTTCAGTTAAAACTCATGTAAGGCGTGGCGCCCTTCGATCAAAATTTTTGGTTTTTAGAAAATTTTCATCAAAAACTCCAAATTTTGATCGAAGGGCGCCATGGGATAAAATGGTTTGATTTGGCTCATATTAATTTTAAATAAAATTTTGTCTCCAGCTCTATGAAAGGTCAAAGGGAAAAGAATTTTGAGATTTTTTTTTAAACTTCTTGAATGTAGAAAAATCCCGCCATTTTTTGCAAATTTCAAATATCGATATCTTTTTTAGCTCATCAAAACTTGTTTATTTAATCTAAATAAAATATTGATTTTATTTTATTAAATTTCCGAAAAACCGAAATTTCTGATAAATTTTTTGACAAATTTTTTGATTTTCATATTTAGCATGCCAACATAACTTGTGTATTAAATTTTCAAACATCTGAAACTTTAGTGGAAATTTTGAAAAAATTAAAAACTTTGACCGGAAGAGACGGATAGTCTCAAGCATATGAAGAGACTAAGGGAAGGAAAATTTGCTACTTGAACGTTAGAAAATTTCCGCGCACCAAATTAATAAATATGATGTGTCACAAGACAAATTTCTTTATTTTTTATGTTTTCAGGAATCCAAAACTTTAATCGCCGGCCTCATATTTTTTTTTAAGTTTTAGGAATAGGAGAATAAGAGTTATATAATATAATATAAATATAATAAGAGTTTGCTTGTACGCTAAAACTCGGAACAAAAACATTTTTGTCATTTAAAAAAACGGCTGGTGTAGTGTACACTGTACATATTTTAAACCTAAAATTATGCAATAATTAATAAAATAATATATCGTTTCTACCAGTGAAGTTACCAAAAAATCTGGTGATTTTACGAGGCTATTCTCGTAAAATATGAGGTAGGTAAAATTCTCGTAAAATTACGAGGATTTCCTCGTAATTTCGAATGCGCCAAAAATTGGTAAAACAACCAATTTTATTGGTAAAAATATTGTTTTAAAACCGAAAAAATAAAAAAATAAAAAAAAAAATGGTAAACTTACAAGAAAAAATGGTAAATATGTTTAAAAAAAATGGTAAATTTACAAACTAAATTTACAAAAAAAATAGTAAATTAAAATAAAAATTGTAAATTGTAAATTAAAAACAAACAAATTGTTAATTTACCAAAAAAAAATTGTTAAAATTTTACCAATTTTTCGTAGTGATAATTTTTAAGCCACAAAAATTATAAAAAAATTAGTAAATTTACAAGAAAATTTAAAAATTTTGTCAACATTTTTATACCCTCCACTCTAGTGATAGAGGGTATATATAAGTTTGTCATTCCGTTTGTAACACCTCGAAATATTGGTCTAGGACCCCATAAAGTATATATATTTATGATCCTCGATCGATTTTAAGTCGATCTAGCGATGTCCGTCCGTCCGTCCGTCTGTCTGTCTGTCCGTAGAAAACACGCTAACTTTTGAAAGACTTTACAGAGGCTACTGAAGTTTGGCATATATGTTTATCATTTACCTGGTCAGGTTGGTATTGCAATCCAGCCAAATCGGTCCAGTGGTTCAAAAGTTATGAGCAAAAGAGTAAATTTCGGCAAGGGTGTTTCGCGAATTTACGAGATAAAAAACACGATAACTTTCGAAAGACAATAATGAGGCTACTGAAGCTTGGCATGTATCTTTGCCGTTCTGCGGGTCTATTTGGTATTAAATTTCAGCTCAATCGGTCCAGTGGTTCAAAAGTTATAAGCAAAACCCTGAATTTCAAATTAGTTTCATCTAAAATGCCACGTGTTTTAACAAGTTTTAAAAGCATTGGTGGTAACTAAACTATGCTTTTCAAACTTGTTTAAATTTTAAGCAATGCTTTTTAAACTTGTTTAGTTTTAAAAGTATTGATAACTTAAAAACCACACTCGAAAAAAATTTTACAATCAAAAAAAATTTTACACTCAAAAAAAAATTTTACACTCAAAAAAAATGTACACAAAAAAAATTTAGTTTTTTTTTTTACCAAAAATTACAATATTTTGTGTACATACGAACGTGCATTCACTCAGAAATATTTTTACAGTAAAAAAAACATTACACTCGAAAAAAATTTTACACTCAAAAAAAAAAATAGTAATTTTTCTTTTTTAAAAAAAAAAATGACAAAAACAGAGTTTTTTACTCAAAATAAAATATTTCTAATCAAAATTGTTAATTTTTTCACGTTAAAAAATGTACTACCCTTTAAAAAAAATGCATTGTGGAGGGTATTCAAAGATTCGGCAAAGTCGAATTTAACTTTTCTACTTGTTTTTTAATATTTTTCAATAAAAAACAAGTAGAGAAGTTAAATTCGACTTTGCCGAATCTATGAATAACCTCCACAATGCTTTTTTTAAGGATAGTACATTTTTTAACATGAAAAAAATTAACAATTTTTTTTTGTCATTTTGTCATTTAAAAAAAATGGAAAATTACGATTTTTTTTTTCTTTTGACTGTAAAACTTTTTTCGAGTGTAATGTTTTTTTACTGTAAAAATATTTCTGAGTGAATGCACGTACACAAAATATTGCCATTTTTGTAAAACAAAAACTAATTGTTTTTTTGAGTGTAAATTTTTTTTTGAATGTACAATTTTTTTTGAGTGTAAAATTTTTTTCGAGTGTAATTTTTAAGTTACCAATGCTTTTAAAACTAAACATGTTTAAAAAGCATTGCTTTAAAACTCAACAAGTTTGAAAAGCATTGTTAAGTTACCACCAATGCTTTTAAAACTTGTTTAACACGTGTCATTTAAAATAAAACGAATCTGAAATTCAGGGTTTTGCTAATAACTTTTGAACCACTAGACCGATTGAGCTGAAATTCAACACCAAAAATACTTGGGGAACGGCAAAGATACGTGCCAAGCTTCAGCAGTCTCACTATTGTCTTTCGAAAGTTATCGTGTTTTTTATCTCATAAACTCGCGAAAAGTCTTTGCCGAAATTTACTCTTTTGCTCATAACTTTTGAACCACTGCACGGTGGTCAATTCCGGCCAAAAATCATTTTATTTTTTTTATTAAATCTTGATGAAATGTTGATGCTATATTATAGCTAATACTTCAAAACATACAACTTAAATCTTTTTTTGGGCCTTGTAACACTATATTATTGTCCATTGTGGTGCAAAGTTGAGTATTTTTTGCTTCTCATTTCAGCTTTTTTTAAAATGTATATTTTAGTTTTCAATAAAAGTTGGCTATGCATTTTTCTTTACATTATTTTAGTAAGTTCGCACATGGATTTTTAATTCCTATAGTAAATAATCATTCCATGTTGTTTTTGCAGATTTTGTGTGCGTTTTTGTCTTAAAGTGATGTGTATGAAAATTAGATAAAAATTAAAAAAAAAACTCTAAAAAAATTTTTTTTGAAAGACCATAAAAATCAATTAGAGGCTATTAGAGGTTAGCTATAAAAAGCAGTTTGTACTTTTAACTATTAAAAGTAAGTATTTTAAATTTCAGCCCCTACTTTTACCGATTCTTTAAACCAGAGCATTTTTAGTGGATTCATTTTTTACAAATGGTGGACTTTTTTAAACCTACAAACTCCACCAAAATAGGGAATGTGAAGAGATACTAACTTAAAACCCATAGATTAGCGTTAAAAAAAAAAAACTTAAAAAAAGACGAAATAAAAAAATGTGGTTTAAGGGGGTTGGAACTAAAAAGCAGCCTTAATGTTAGCAATTTTTAAACAGTTTTTTCATTTGAAAGAAAACATTTTAGAAAATTTTAGTATTTTTAAAAATTTCATAACACAAAATTTGGCCAACTAGAATTTTTAGGGTTGCCAGTTAATCGTGTGTTGTTTTTTTAAAGGGAAAAATTGGCTGCTTTTTTTGCAGCAAAAACTACTAAACCGATTTTGATGAATTTTTTTTGATTCTTTCATTCAAATATTAATTAGGTCAAATTTTAAAAAATTTTCACGATAAGTATTAGAAAATTAAATAATCTACAAATAACAAAAAAAAAAAAAATGTCATCAAAATCGGTTCAGTAGTTTTTGCTGTACAACTGCGGCCATTTTGTCCTTTAAAAAATAGCATCCCACAATTAACTGGAAACCCTGGCAATTCTTTGTCTTTTAAACTTTTAAAAATATTACGATTGTTAATATTTGAAATAAAAAAACAGAATTAAAAAGTATTGCGTATCTATTTTTTTAAAAAATTGCTAACACTAAGACTGTTTCTTTTAGTTCCAACCCCCAGCTTAATTAGTTGGATACATTTGACACGTCCATGCTTAGTTGGCCAACCACTATATTTGTATGTCCAACGTTTTGAAAAGAGATCAGATATATTATTCTTAATTCGGATATTAAATTATTGATGTTTATATGCAGACATGTTTGATACATTTGGGACGTCCATGATTATTTGGCCAACCACTGTATTTGTAGGTCCAACATTTGGGCAAGGTATCAGATATGTTATTCTTAATTCGAATATTAAATTTAAGCTATTTACACGCAGAAATAAAGAAGTTATTGATTTTTGGCCGGAATTGACCACCGTGCACTGGACCGATTTGGCTGGATTGCAATACTAACCTGACCATGTGAATGACCAACATATATGCCAAACTTCAGTAGCCTCTGCAAAGTTTTTCAAAAGTTAGCGTGATTTCTACGGACTGACAGACAGACGGACGGACGGACGGACATCGCTAGATCGACTTAAAATCGATCGAGGATCATGAATATATATACTTTATGGGGTCCTAGACCAATATTTCGATGTGTTACAAATGGAATGAAAAACTTATATATACCCCCTATCACTAGAGTGGAGGGTATAAAAAATAATTTTGTCCGGGACTTGGAAAATTTTAAAAAAAAATTTAAAATTTACCAAAAAAAAAAATTTTTTTTTTTGTTAAACAACATAAATCCTCGTGAAACATAATTTTTGAAAATAACAGTTTTTTTTTGTAAATCAACAAGAATCCTCGTAATGAAAACTTTGTTGTAAAATTACAGTTTTTTTTTTGTAAAATAACCTTTCAAAATGGTAAAATATAATTACGAAAATAAATTTGTAAAATTACCAATAAACTGTACTTCTCGTTTGAGCAAAGTACAAAATTTTTTGTTAAAAAACAAGGAAAATTGTTAAATAGAACGGGACTACAAGGCATTTTACCAGCCGTTTTACCAGTTTTTTTTTTTTTTTTTTTTTTTTGAGTGTATGTGTTTTTAAAAATTTCTTAACTATGAACAAATTTTTGATTACCCGGCTAAAAATAAATGTGTATGTTCATATATGCTTATATATAAATCTTTATATGATCATATATGAAATATATGGAAACATATATGTAACCATATATGAAAGAAACGATGCCATATATGTGGCCGTATATAAAATATGTGCCATATATGATATCATATATGGAAACATATATGTTATCATAAAATGTTAAATTTTAGTGCATGTGTATGAAAATATCAACCGGAATTACAAAATAAAAGTTTCGTACGATTGAAATTAAATTTTATTACCACATTTATATCTTACTACCGATTCGTATCAATAATTTAAAAAATATTGTTTCCTAGTTGCAAAATATTCTGATTAAAAAAGTTACTTTAACATAAAGAAAATGGAAAAGGTAAGTTTTTATTAGAATTTTAAATGAATTTAGAATTTTAAAATCATATGTATTATTTTTTTCCAGTTCATCGTCATAACAAGTATAAGCGTGGACATTTTATTCCAAAACAAGATCATATTCAAAATGAGTAAATGAACATATGTCGCAAATACAATAATATAAAGTGCTTTGATGTTGAAGAAAATTAAACTACGCAGCTTCGTTAATCTCGTGCAACTTCGTGAAGAGGGCATATGCACCACCATTATGTTTTCACTGCGATTGCAATACTGCAAACTATTTTGAAATCCCTTAATGTCGCCATAACAAATGGGAAATGATAGATCGTATAAGCAGTTTTGAGGCCAAGTAACGTTAAGCTCACTCAACTTGGAGAAGAGGACATATGCACCACCAGAAATGTTATCACTACGATTCCAACACTATAAATTATTCTGAAATCCCTTACTGTAGCAAATTGGAAATGGAAAGAATGTATGTATAAGAAGTTTGAAGGACGAGTTACTAGAAAATTCAACCATGCGGAGGTACGTTAAGCTCGCTTAACTTGGAGCAGAGGGCATATGCACGACCATAACGTTATCACTACGGTTCCAACACTACAAACTATTTTGAAATCGCTTACTATCGCCATAGTAAATCGAAATGAAAAGAACGATCAGTTTTAAGGTTGAGTAACGATTTAGGAAGGACAAAGTTTTTATACAATTACAAGAAAGCTGTCTATAAGCGAAAGTGACAATCTGGCACATTGTCACCATGATGTAAGTAGAAATAGTTTTTATCTTAGTCCTTCAAATATCCTTACAAACATGATGTAAGTAGAAATAGTTTTTATCCCTATCCTTCAAATATTCCTATAAACATAACCGAGCAAGATAAAATACATACTACTGAATATATTGCTTTTAATCGAAGTCTTAAGTAATTATTTGCTTGCTATGAATTTTGATGCATGCATTTAGTAGTAGCAAGTTCTTTTTTGCTGGAATAAAAAAGAAATGTGTAATAATTTTTAATATTTTTTCAGATGGATTTCTGAAAGACATTATATCTTTCCTTAAAAAGCATTCCATAGTCTTTAGCATCCAATGGGCTTAAGCATCCCATGGTCTTAACAAAATACACTCCAACATGTATGTAACTAGCAGTATCTAGCCAATCTTTAAAGCTACATGGTTGCTTTGTTAAATGACATCCGTGTTATCATTAACCTATTAGCACCAAATGCTATCGTTGGTAATACTTTAATACAATAAAAATTCTAGAAATATCTCAAATATTAATATTATTTTATATCCTTTTTTAGATTTTGACTATAAATATTGTAAAAAAAGAGGGTTATACCCTAACAAAAACGCTAAGTCTGAAAATAATCGGAATTAACACTAAAACAAGAAAACACAAAGGAAATCAACGTTCCTATAATAAGCCCTTTGTTCGCATCTTTCGATATTAATTGAAAAACTTGATATATAAGACCTTTTATGTTCAATTTATTTTGTTGACTATCAAAATGTATTCTCATATCTATAAGTTAAATTATTTATTTTTATATGGTCACCAAAAATGCAAACGATAGTAACTAAAAAATGAAAATCATAAAATTAAAGGGTTATGAAAACACCAAAATTAATAAAAAAAATATTTTTAATTTTAAATTATACTTATGTACACCGTTTGCAATTCTGGTGAATATATACATAATAATCTATTACATAAAGTTTAAAATGAAAAAAAAAAAATATGAAAAAGAATGTAAAACAAATTGAAAACAACATCATATATGATCCCATATATGATTCAATATATTATCCAATATATGATTCAATATATGATCTAATATATGATCACATATATTAGATCATATATGACCGTGTCTTATATAAGCGCCAATTTTGGAATATGTTCATATATGAAACCATATTTGATACTATAAGTATATGATACTGTATATGGTCTCATATATGATACCATATATGATTATATACAACATTTTTAGCCGGGTAGTTTATTTTTTTTATAGTCTGAAAATTCTAATAACGCAAAAATTATTTAAAGTCGTTGATATTTTAACAGCAAAAAAAAAATTAATGCATGACATTTTCCGCCTTAGAATCTCCGAATTTTCCTCAAGTACAACAGAAAATAAAATAATTTTAACAAAAATTGTTTAACAGAATCTCAAAAATTAAGGTAGTTGTATTGTAATATCCCTCCACATCCCTGTTTTTTTTTTTTAATTTTGGCCCTAAATAACAAACCAACAATTTAAACCCCAGCGGCATCGGTTAAAATTGTCTGATTTGGTTAACAATTTAAATATAGAGTTTTAAGTAGTGCCTACGGTCAGTACCGTGTACCGGGAATACCGGTATTCCCGGTTCTCGGTATTACCGGGAAATGGTACCGGTTTCCCGGTTCTTAACTCATTCCCGGTATTCCCGAGAATACCGGTATTCCCGGTTCCGGTTCTGACGGTTTTCCCGGGACCACCGGTATATATATTTTGTAAAATTTTGTACAATTAAAATTTTTTCTTTGTTTTTACCAAAAAAATACACAACATGTGAAAAGCACCATTTCCATTTAATTTTTTAATTTAAGTTCGTGCTAAACGTAACATATGGGTAATGAAATGTGATATAATTCTCGTCCGCTTTTTCACCTTAATGTACGTTTAAATAGCTGATCTTAATCTTACACACCTACAGTGACAATCGAAGAGTGCTGACGAAGGAAGGGTGGCTTCTTCCGAAAGCTGTCGACATCTCCACTTAGCCTGTGTTGTCAATTAAATTTTTTTCAGATTTTCTCATTGTACAACAAAAATAATTATTTCTCAGAAATAATTAATATGGACTCAAACCGAAATAAATAAAAACTTCAGTTATTAAGAAAAAATAGTTACATGATTTTTTAAATAATTTTACAAACATAACTAAATATTACTGAAATACTGATTAAATAGTGTAATTTAAATATTTCATGGTATAGTATTTTTTTGGTTTTTGAGAACCGGTACCAGGATCGGAACCGGGAATACCGGTATTCCCGGGAATGTATCTAGAACCGGGAAACCGGTTCCAGAACCGGGAATACCGGTATTCCCAGGAATACCGTGAACCGGGATATGGGGGGCACTGGTTTTAAGACCTTTATTTGTCGGTCAATTGCCGAAATTAAAAAAAATACACTTTTTGTGAGGATAACTTCGAAAAAAGGCTAAAAAACGCATTTTTTTAATGTTTCTGGACACATTTTTGAACACGATAAAGATGTCACAAATCGCAATAATATTTTAAAATGAATATGTATCAATATGAGCAACATATCAACTAACATCGTTGATCGTCAAAACCGAGTGTACCATTTACGGTCCACTCGGTGAACCCAAATTTGTTGCACAGTGTTATTTAAATTTTAAAAATTTGTTAGTTATTAAATTTTTTTAGAACTTTCCTTAATTTTTAATATTTTGGTATACTCGTCTTTACTCGGCAGTTCAGGGTATATTGAGGTTAAGGTGGCGGTGTCCGATCGACACCTCTCATATACCTCTTATTGTTAGTCTATAGCGATACCACAAAACCTTTTCCGCTAGCGGTGCTAGTAAGACACGCTCAAACTTATTGTTAATCTTTTCAATATCTTAAGATTTATTCGCATTATATCCTCTATAGTACCAAAACTTATCAGAAAATACTTTCTAAAAAATCAGTTCGGTTTCCCATTATAAATTAGATTAATTTCAACAAATACTGTTAAAAAATTGAGTAGATTTAAATTAATTAAATGTAAAATTGCACATTTTGTTTAATTAAACTCATTTTTTTTTAGGAAACTGTAAAAATTTTAATTGGAGTGTACATAATTAATACAATTATATTAATTTTTTGCTGCAATTTATTATTTATATAAAAAAATGTTTATATTAAAATCAGTTAGTTAATTAACACCATTTATTAAATTTAATTAAGTGTACTTTACAATGTACTTATTGTGATTTTTTTTCTATTTTTTCTACATGACGCTGCTATCGTTTTCTATTAAGTATTTATTGAAAACATTTTAATACCCAATTACGGATTATTGTTTATGTTATTAGCACAGTTGGGAACAAAATATTGTAAATTATTTCTAGAATTACTATTAAAAATTGAGAGTGATTGAAATAAAAATCCATAAAAAAATAATTGAGTAGACGGGAAACGGGGAGAGACACAAATTATTTTATTTTTTGTGCTTCATTAATATAATTTTATTATTTTTTTTATCATTTTTTTATTTCCACGCTCACAAACAAATTTGGACCGAAATTTAATTTTTTTTTTGTTATTTTACATTTTTTTTTTTTGCAATTTTACAAATTTCCAAGATAATTTTAAAATAAAAATTTTGTAAATTCACCAGAATTCCTTGAAATTTTTATTGCGCTAAACAAACTGTAAATTTACAATTTTATTGGTGAAAACTTGTAAAATGTAATTTTTGGTAAAAAGCCAGTAGAATTACTAGGAATTCTCGTAAAATAGGTGGTAGCAAAAAATCAAGTAAAGTCACGAAACCTCTTTGTTAATTTCATCGTGTCAAAACATTTGTAAATTTACTCTTTTATCGGTAAAAACCTTGTAAAATTACAAATTTATTATTAAAAAGCTTGTAAAATAGGAGCCCGAGTAAAAATAAACATATATAACAATATATAATTTGATACAAACATAATATATCATATATAATTATATATCCCGTGGGATATTTTCTAAATTTTTTAAATGCAATCATATGCAGTTATATATAATTTAATCATGATTCGGATTAAAAGGTGTACGGTTGATATAATTATATAAAATTATATGAGGGTCAATACAAAATTTCTTTTTCTGTATAATTTAACATAAAATTATATATAGCTTATGCTGTTCCATATAAACCTATATATGTTTACAATTAACCAAAAATTTTCTAAGTTTTTTAGGCAAAGTATAAGAAACTTTTTAAAATGTTCCTAAACATTTCTTGTTAGGGTTATGTATATCACCTATCTGGTTCGAAGCGTACCCAAACATTTTTTTGTTTTAGAAAATTAAATGTTTGGTGAATGTATCGTTGACCTGTGGTGTATCTCAACCCAAACCAAAAAACACCAGGATTTTATATGTTTTTATGCAATTAGATCTAATTAGATCCACCAATATATGGCAATGTCTGGTCAAAACTCGGATGAAATCAGATTATATTTTATACAAGTTGATCTTTTTTAATGCAAAAACATCCACCATTATTCGGATCAAATTGCGTATAAATATATATTGTGTTACATATCATTATATATTGCACCATATACAAATTTTTACTCGGGAGGTAGCAAAAAAAGTAACAAACTTTTCTTGTAATTTTACAAAGTTTTTTTTTTAATGCAACAAAGTACTTTAGTTGTTTTTCATCTTTATCTGATGAAAGGCCTTAAAGAAAAATTAATTATTAATGGCTTATGGTCATTTTGACCTCGGAAAAAATTTAAGAAATCTTCACACTCAAAAAAATAAAACTGTAAAGTTAGCAAAAAATTTAGTTAAATTTAACTAAAAAAACACCTGATTTTGAACCTACTAAATTTCTAGTTAATTTAACAAAAAATATTTAGTTAACTTTTTGTAGAATGAATGTAGCAAAAAAAACCGTAATTTTAACTAAAAATTCAGCTGAAAATTTCGTAACATTTTTTATTAGTTGAATTCAGCTAAACTTTTTGTAAAAAATTTTAAGTTTGGTAAATATTGGTTTTAAACACTAATACTTCACTTAATTTTCTTTTTTTCACAGCATTAAGTTCAGCTTAAGTAGGACTTATGAGATTTGCATAGGAGGCTACACAAGAAATGTTTAAAATTTTTCACTTGACAAAAATGTTACAAAAAATCAGCAAATTTATTAGCAAAAATTCGTAAACTAAGTTTTAAAGTCAACAAAAAAAATTAATTCAAAATTTGTACAAAACTAGTATTTTCGTAAATTGAACTTAACTCGAAAAAGTAGTTAAAACGCTGATTTTAACTAAAAATTTGTTAAAAAGCCAGTAAACTCGAGTTAACAAAAAAAATTTTGTTAACTTTACAGTTTTATTTTTTTGAGTGCAGTGAAATATTTTAGTTTTATTAGTCAATTTTGTATCTTAAACTTTTTTGGTTTGCTTTGAGACTTAAAAAAAAATTAAAAATTTAAAAAAATTGCTGTTAGTCATTATGGCCTCGGAAAAATTTTAAAATATTTTTAAGCATATTTTTTTCAAGTTAATTTTATATTTTGATCTTGTTTTGGATTGCTTTGACATTTCAAAAAAAAAAAAAAAAAATAACCCGAGTAAAAATAAACATATATTACAATAATATAACTTTATACAAACATAATAAATTATATATGATTATACATCCGTGAGGTATTTTCTAAATTTTTTTAATGCAGTCATATGTAGTAATATATAATTTAATCATGATTCGGATTAAAAGGTGTACGGTTGATATAATTAAATAAAATAGTATGAGGGTCAATACAAAATATGTTTTTCTGTATAATTTAACATCAAATTATATATATCTTATTCTGTTCCATATAAAACTTTATATGTTTCCAATTAACCAAAAATTTTCTAAGTTTTTTAGACAAAGTATAAGAAACTTTTTAAAATGTTCCTAAACATTTCCTTATTAGGGTTATGTATATCACCTATCTGGTTCGAAGCGTACCCAAACATTTTTTGTTTTAGAAAATTATATGTTTGGTGAATGTATCGTGGACCTGTGGTGTATCTTAACCCAAACCAAAAAACAACAGGATTTTATATGTTTTTATGCAATTAGATCTAATTAGATCCACCAATATATAGCAATGTCTGGTCAAAACTCGGATGAAATCAAATCATATTTTATACAAGTTGATCTTTTTTAATGCAAAAACATCTACCATTATTCGGATCAAATTGCGTATAAATATATATTGTGTTACATATCATTATATATTGCATCATATAAAAATTTTTACTCGGGAAGGTAATTTTTCTTAAGAAAAATTGATTTTTTTTATGGATTTGGTCTTTTTGGCTTTGGAACAAATAGAAAAATTCTTCAGTAAATCTTTTTAGTTATTTGTATATTTTTATCTTATTTTGGTTTGCCTGGCGATTTAAAAAATTCAATAAAAAAAATTCTTGAAGAAGAATTTTCTTAACAAAAATTATTTTTTTAATGTCTTTTGACCTCGGAGAAAATTGAAAAATTCTTCAATGAAAAAAAAATGTTTAAGTTAATTTTATATTTTTAGCTTATTTTGGATTGCTTTAAGATTTCGAAAAAAAATTAAAAAAAATTGAGAAAATTTTTCTTGAGAAAAATTGAAAGGCCCATTAAAAGGCTGCTGGTCATTTTGGCCTCGGAAAAAACTAAAAAGTTCTTTAGCGAAAAAAATTTTTTTAATTTTATTTTCAATTTATTTTGGAAAAGATAAAAAACAAACCAAAAAAATCATTGAACAGTTTTTCCTTTATTTTTATTTTTCGAAATATCAAAGCAATCCAAAATTAGAAAATATTTACTTAAAAAGAAAAAAAGTTTTCACAAATGAATTTTTAAATTTTTTTCGTGGCTGAAATGACCTACAACCATTAAAAATTCCATTTTTCTTAAGGAAAATTTCTTCAAGAATTTTTTTTTATTTTTTATAAATTTCAAAGCAACACTTAAAAAATTATGTCATTAACTGTTTGTAGTTTATTTAAAAAGTTTTCCGTTTAGTCGTTTTTAAAAGAAAAAACATTTGTTTGATGTTCAGTTTTTATTAATGACTACTTCAGTCCTTTGTTTCAAAAATAACATACAAAAAAATAAAGACTTTCATTAACATTTAATTTTTAATGTCAATAATTTTTGTTCTGTAAGTAAAAACTACTGATTATTCTTTAAATTTTTAATGATTTGTGTAAGTAATTTTTTGTTAAATTGTTGGTATTTTTTAATGATATATCATTAGTTTTTACCTACACAAGTAGGTTATTTTTTTGTAGAAAAAAAATTCAAAAAATTATTTATAGAAATATAAAAACATATTTGTATCAAGTGACTTTGGCACGATGGGTAGAGTGTCTGGCCAGAATGTAGTTGATTGCGGGATCGATTCCCCAAAATTTTGTTAAAAATTTTTAAAAAAATATTTCAATAGAAAATTGTAAGAAATAACCTACGAAATCATTAATTTTTATTGTTTTCGTAGGTTATTTTTTGAATTTTGTTGGTAAAAATAACACAACTATCATTAATTTTTAATGTTTTCGTAGGTTATTTTTTTCGAATTTGTTGGTAAAAAAGAGTGAAAAACCGTAATTTTTTAATGTTTAATGTTATTTATTTTAGAAAATTTTGTCAACAGTAAAAAATAAATGTTGATGTTTGTTAAAACAAATGAATAATTACTGGGATGGTTTTCAATTGTTTATTCACTGGTTTTAAATGTGTTTTCATTTGTTTTTGCCTACAAAATTTTGAGTGAAACAAAAATAAAATAAAAAAATATATAAAATTAACTTAATTAATTCACTGAAGAATTTTTAAATTTGTTTCCGAAGCCACAATGTAATTTTAGTAATTTTACAAGATTTTTATCAATAATTTTGTAATTTTACAAGGTTTTTACCAAAAAAATTGTAAATTTACAAATGTTTTGACACGATAAAATTTACAAAGAGGTTTCGTAATTTTACTAGATTTTTTGCTACCTCCTATTTTACGAGAATTCCTAGTAATTTTACAAGCTTTTTATCAATAATTTTGTAATTTTACAAGCTTTTTACCAATAAAACTGTAAATAAACAGTTTTTTTGTCGCAATTAAAATTTTAAGGAATTCTCGTGAATTTACTAGATTTTTTTTGTAAAATTATCTTGGAAGTAAAATGGGATTACGAGACTTTTCCAAGTAATTTGACAATTTTTTTTTGTGTGTACACTCAAAATAATTCTACAGTAAAAGTTTTATTAAGTGATTGTGTAAGAAAATCTACTTATAAGTTACTAATTTTAGTATCTTCAAAGTACTAAAATTAGCCATTTTTACTGAATTTGAATAATATTAGTAAAAAAATTTAGTATTGGTTAACAATACCTTTTGGACTAAAATATTAGTTCGATAGTTAAATTTTTAGTATTGAATAACCATTTTTATACCCTCCACTCTAGTGATAGAGGGTATATATAAGTTTGTCATTCCGTTTGTAACACCTCGAAATATTGGTCTAGGACCCCATAAAGTATATATATTCATGATCCTCGATCGATTTTAAGACGAACTAGCGATGTCCGTCCGTCCGTCCGTCCGTCCGTCCGTCTGTCCGTCTGTCTGTCTGTTGAAAACACGCTAACTTTTGAAAGACTTTACGGAGGCTCCTGAAGTTTGGCATATATGTTGGGCATTTACCTGGTCAGGTTGGTATTGCAATCCAGCGAAATCGGTCCAGTGGTTCAAAAGTTATAAGCAAATGAGTGAATTTCGGCAAGGATTTTTCTGGAATTTACGAGATAAAACACACGGTAACTTTCGAACGGCCATTCTGAGGGTGCTGAAGTGTGGCATATACATTTGTCGTTCCACTGACCCAGTTCGTTTTAAATTTCAGTCAAATCGGTCCAGTGGTTCAAAAGTTATTAGTAAAACCGTAAATTTCAGATTGGTTTCACCTTAAATTCATGTGTTGAAAACCCTTTAAACATGTTTTAAAAACATTTGTGAGTCACAAAAAATTTTTACAAGGTATTTTTGTCACTCAAAAATATTTTTACACTAAAACAAAAAAAAATACACTCAAAAAAATTTTACACTCAAAAAAATTTTAAACTCAAAAAAAAATTTTACACTCAAAAAAAAAAATTAGTAAATTATTTTTTTTTTTTTCAAAAATTACTAAAAAAAGTTTTTTTACACGAAGTAAAAAATTTCCTACCAAAAATGTTATTTTTTTCACGTTAGAAAATTTACTATCACTTAAAAAGGGCATTGTGGAGGGTGTAGATTCGGCCAAGTCGAATTTAACTTTTCTACTTGTTTTGTTTGTAGCAGCCATTAAAAATGAACTTTTCTTAAGAAAAACTAAACTGGATTTCGTCAGATTGGCTTCCGAAGAGCTCAATTACACCGCTCAACAAATCGAAGGTTTTTGACTCCGGTTTGAAGTTTGATACAAAATTTTTAAAGATTTTGACTCGCTGATTCCAAATCTGTGCTCCAAATTTTCCCATCACGTCTAGAATTTGAATTATTCGCGGTTGAAAATGCGAAAAAAACGCGATTTTTGCATTTTTTGAAAGCCTGCACAGCAGCCACTGGGTGGAATAAAAATCTGGTATAAAGCGTTAGAGTAGAATTCCCAGCAAAACGTTGGTAATGGGTAGTGATTATATAACACATTACCAGGTAATGTATATACCTTAATTGTAGCATTATTTTAGGATGTCTTACCAAACATTTGTTCCACAACGTATTATTTTCAAGTGAAAAATAATGCATTACTAATAATTTGCTACGTAATGCATGATTATTGGAAAAAATGTATTTCATATTTATTATTTCTAAACATTAAATCATGGATGACTTATATTTGGTTACATTATGCATTATTTTAAAATTTGAAATAATGCATTATTTATAATTGGATGCATAATGCATTACAGTAACAAAAAAAATAAATATTTTATAAAAAAATGCATAAGTTTAAACTAGAGATGGGCCCACGACAGGAATTTTATAATGACACACACTCACTCACAAGCATATTTTATCTACTTACACTCACTTACAATCACGTGAGTAAATTTAATACAAAATTACTTTTTCACTACTCGTAACACCTTATATATTACGTTCTGGTATGCTATATTATATACCTTACTCGTATACATTACTTTGAGTCTCATCCCCTGTTAAAATCATCAATGCTGCAATGTATAAAATAAGAGATCTTATACCTTATTTTATACCTTATTTGGTAATCTAAGTTTTGCTGGGTTGAACTATGATCCCAAATATATGATCAAACATATTTGAAGTTGTTGCACTATTATTGGCCAAACACGTATTTTAAAAAAACACTGTGAAAAAAATTAGAAAAAGCACCATTTTTAAAAGGCTCTAAAACAAAAACCAAATGATCAATCTTTACTGCGATGAGCTCAAAGTTTTGGCAAAAGTTAATTTTTTCTTATAGACTTTTAAACCCATTAAAGATATCTTCCGGTTTGTACGAAAAATAACACAGAAAACTTAAATTTGTAAAATATTTATTTTTTTTAGTTTTTCTTTGAAAAATATCAAAAAAAACTAAGGTATCTATCTACCTTATCTTTTTTACAAAAATGATAATTTTACCAGAGTCAATAATTAGAAAAAAAATGTTTTCTATGTTGGAGACCAAAGACAAATTATACTTTTGCGCTTGATACCAGATTTGTATTCCACTCAATGGCTGCTGTGCCGGCTTTCAAATAATGTAAAAATCGTCATTTTTCGCATTTTAAAAAATGAATAACTAAAAATCTGGACGTGATGGAAAAATTTGGAGAACAGATTTGGAATCAGGAGATCAAAGTCTACTAAAATTGATCACCACAATTCAAACCGGAAAATGAGTGTTGAGCGGTGTTATTAAAAAGATTTTATGCTTATAGTTCTGTTTAATAAAACTTAAGTTTGCCTTGTTATTAGGCATACATACATTTGGATCTGCTATTTTAAGAAACGCGTCTGTAAATTACAATGGTTCTACGGTATTGTAATTTTTAATGGATTTCATAACTTGATTTCGCATGCAATAGTACAAATGAAAAACTAATATAGTTGTGTTTTATTTTTATCATAGAAATATGTTTATTATACCGGGGAGGACACAGCTCTTGAAGTTTATCTCTCTCTCTTTCTTTCTTTCTTTCTTTCTTTCTTTCTTTCTTTCTTTCTTTCTTTCTTTCTTTCTTTCTTTCTTTCTTTCTTTCTTTCTTTCTTTCTTTCTTTCTTTCTTTCTTTCTTTCTTTCTTTGTTTTTTTCGTTCTTTCCTTCTTTATTTTCCTTCATTCTATTTTTAAGAGAAATCCCATGGAGAATTATTAAAGTTATTTTTAATAAATAAAATAATATAAAAACTACACTATATGATTAAAAAACACAGCTAATAAACCAAGGGTTTTTTACATTTAAGTACGTTTAAATATTATGAATTATATAATTTTTTTTTAGTTATGATATTTAAATCCAATTTAATTAACAATTTAAAATTCCATAGAAAGGGATTAAATTTATCGCAAAATTTTATAGACCTTATAATCTGTATAAATGTCATTACAGAAAAAAGTAGAATTTTAGTAAATAAACAAAAATTGTAAGTGACTTATTTCGAGAAAAACCTAAAACCTAAAAAAAAAAACTCGGTTTCAATTAAAAAAAAAGTAGAATTTTTTAATTGAAACTCCTTCGACCAAGAAAATTATATCAATCAATTGATTTTTTTTTCAATCAATCCTTCTTCGATTTTGATCACAAATTTGATAAATTTTTTATTTAAAGTCAATTAAAATAATAATTGATTTAACGAATAAATTGTAGGCTTATGACAACATTATTAAGAAAATCATATTTTTTGCTTTCCAGTATGTTGCCGAAAACAAAAAAAGTAAAAACCGATTATAAAGTATATTTTTGAATTAATGTATTTAAATAAATTAAAGCAAAAAAAATCTGGCATGTTAAAATTTTGTAATTTGATAGCTAAAGAAAATAAAAACAAGTAAGAAAGCTATATTCGGCTGTGCCGAATCTTTAAATACCCTCCACCAATGTGATGATTTAAAAAACAAAAAAGTTTGTTTTATTTATACCTCAGGAAATAAAAAAGTACCAAAAAGTGTACTTTCGGTACCTTTAATAAAAGGTACTTTTTATAGAAGGTACTTTTTATAAAAGGTACTTTTTATAAAAGGTACTTTTTATAAAAGGTACTTTTTATAAAAGGTACTTTTTATAAAAGGTACTTTTTATAAAAGGTACTTTTTATAAAAGGTACTTTTTATAAAAGGTACTTTTTATAAAAGGAACTTTTTATAAAAGGTACTTTTTATAAAAGGTACTTTTTATAAAAGGTACTTTTTATAAAAGGTACTTTTTATAAAAGGTACTTTTTATAAAAGGTACTTTTTATAAAAGGTACTTTTTATAAAAGGTACTTTTTATAAAAGGTACTTTTTTTAAAATGTACTTTTTATAAAAGGTACTTTTTATAAAAGGTACTTTTTATAAAAGGTACTTTTTTTAAAAGGTACTTTTTATAAAAGGTACTTTTTATAAAAGGTACTTTTTATAAAAGGTACTTTTTATAAAAGGTACTTCTTATAAAAGATACTTTTTATAAAAGGTACTTTTTATAAAAGGTACTTTGAATAAAAGGTACTTTTTATAAAAGATACTTTTTATTAAAGGTACTTTTTATAAAAGGTAATTTTTATAAAAGATACTTTTTATAAAAGGTACTTTTTATAAAAGGTACTTTTTATAAATGGTACTTTTTATAAAAGGTACTTTTTATAAAGGAACCTTTTATAATAGGTATTTTTATAAAAGGTACTTTTTGAAAACGGTACAGAATTTTCGGAAAGTACTTGTTCCAGAATGTTTTATTTCACTAAAGGATCCTACATTCTAAATTTCAAGTTTGAATAAAATTTCAGTAAATAAAAAAAAGTACCAAAAGTACTTTTTTACCCATTTTACCTCAGTAGAATCAACATTGGCAAAACCCGAGCCTTAGTGAATCTTTTTTCCGGAAGGTGAACCGACATTGCAAATTTTCATTATCTAGTACCATTATTTAAGGAAATATAAAATGTAACAAGGGTACATATTTTTACCCTTTTTACCCTACTAGAAAAATCATTGGCAAAAACCCAGCCTTAGGGTATCTATATTCCGGGAGGTGAACATACAGTCCAAATTTCAAGTCTATGTGACAATTTTTTAAGGAAATATAAAAGGTGCCAAAAGTACAGATTTTTTTCCCTTTTTACCCTCTTAGAATCAACATTGGCAATAATCCAGCCGTACTGGATCTATATTCTAGGATGTGAACATAGTGTCCAAATTTCAAGTTTCTATGACCATTATTTCAAGAGATATAAAAAGCACCAAAAGTACAGTTTTTTACCCTTTTGACCCCCTTAGAATCAACAGTGGCAAAAATCCAGCCTTAGTGGATCTTTATTCCGGAAGGTCAAACTACAGTCCAAATTTCAAGTCTCTAACTTCAGCGGTTTGGGCTGGGCGATGATGAATGAGTATGTCAGTCAGTCATATTACTCTTTTATATATATAAATTTTCCAGATTTGGGCGATTTTTGCCATAAAGTTAATTTTTGTCTTTTATTATTTAACAAAATTTATTTTTTTTTAAATGAAAATATTTTTTTTTTTTAAGAAATCTTAACAAAATTGAATTTTGGCGATATTTTACATCCGATTTGGCGACAAAGCCAAAAAAAGTCTGGCAACCCCGTTAATATGACGAAGCAAAAAATGGACACACACACACACATGCTATATAAAAATAACTATTAATTTTTTTATTATTACTTAACGAACTTTTTTTAATTAAATTTAGATTTTGTTTTACATATTTTAAAGCTTTTTTGTAAAGATTTTTTTCCTTTTTCTCAGTTTTTTTTTCATTTCCGTTTTCTTTCTTATGTATCACACAAAATACATATGAGTTAATTTAGGGTTATGTTGAAAAAAAAAATGTGTTTTTTAGTAATTCGCTCATAACTTTTAAAATACTTAACCGTTATAAAAAAAAATACATGAGTTTTTGCCTGGGAAAATTACGCAACTTTTGGTACCCCAAGCGTTTAAATCGGTTTCGGAGTATTGCCAAAAACGTGATTTCAACAGACAGACAGACAGACGGACGGACGGACAGACAGACAGACAGACGGACATCGCTAGATCGACTTAAAATCGATCAAGGATCATGAATATATATACTTTATGGGGTCCTAAACCAATATTTCAATGTGTTACATACGGAATGACAAACTTATATATACCCTCTATCACCAGAGTGGAGGGTATAAAAAAATTAATCAAAACAATAATTGAAATTTATATATGGTTTGAATTGAGAAAGGTGTGAAAGAAATATTTATTTTGCTAAAAATTTAAGACATCCTGGTTCGTTTTTTACTAGTTTCATATAATCCAGTTATTATAATCATCAGATCGCAGCCGCCAAGGAATGAACCCATGATCTGTAATGTTTTTGCTATTAACAGCCTCTTAGATACGATCACTCTAGACCGATACGCTAAGTAAGTACTTAGATCAGAGTTGATGAAGGATAGGAGGAAGAATGATTATCACGAGTAAAAATTTTTTTATGATGCAATATATAATGATATGTAACACAATATATATTTATACGCAATTTGATCCAAATAAATCTTTTTGCATTAAAAAAGATCAACTTGTATAAAATATGATTTGATTTCATCCGAGTTTTGACCAGACATTGCTATATATTGGTGGATCTAATTAGATTTAATTGCATAAAAAGTTATTAAAAACATATAAAATCCTGGTGTTTTTTGGTTTGGGTTGAGATACACCACAGGTCAACGATACATTCACCCATAGAGAAACATAGAGGCGAAGGTGAAAGAAAAAATAATACTATCTTTTTCTAATTTCTCACACGAATGTTGTCGATGTGAATTCAAAACAGAATACACCCAGGCAGAAATTGATGATGATGGTACAAAAAATATAGCACTATGAAAGTACTATTTTCAAAACGCTCTGAAGACGCTTTATTTTACCAACTCAAAAGTGCTTTTGCAGCACTTTTTTATTCGCGAGTTAAAAATGTTTTATATCTTCCACATTTAGAAGGCTTGTATTAACTATTTTTTTTTTAGTCTATTGTGAGAAAAAATATTAAAAATTTAAATTAAAAAAATTACAAATTGAAAGAAAATCTGAATAAAGCGCCTTTAAACCACTTTATTTTTAGTCCTCTGAATGTTGTTAGAGCGCCTTGAAAAACAATCATGTGAGCCTTTAACGAGGTTTTCATTCGGACGTTTTAAGAGCACTCTAAAAACAAAAACCATGACGTTCTGGAAACTCTAGTACCACCATCTAGAGTACTTTTAAAACGCTTTGATGATTGTATTTTTCTTCCTGGGCATGTTTACAAGTCGTACTTTGTCAACAAATACATGTATACAAGTTGTACTTTGACAACACAATTTTTGACGTTTTCGCCTCTATGTATACTCTATGCATTCACCAAACATACAATTTTCTAAAACAAAAAAATGTTTGGGTATAGGGTGTTCAGTCGATTAATTCTTGTTCGATTAATCGAACAATTTTAGACGAATAATTGTTCGATTAATTTAAAATTGCTAATTTCGATTAAAGGATTAATCGAAGAATTTATGCCGATTAATCGAATAATAATAATATATGGTTTTTCTGGAAATACGTATAATTTTTAAAAGTTTTAAAGTCCAATAAACAAACCAAATGTATGTTACGGTTGGAATTAAAAAACACAGTCATGTGTATTTGTGTGGTCCTTATTTTAAATTTGTTTTCGGATTTCCGCTGCTTCTGAAGCTTGGATTTGTTAACGACCTAAAAATGTACCTGATAAAACTTTGGGCCAAATCGGTTAACTGCATGACCGCGCTAAAATCAGTCAAAGTTTCGAGTTTTAGGCAAAAACGCACTAATTGTAAGTTATAAAAAAATTAAATTACAAATTTAAGATTTTCCCAAATGTAGTCAGATAATTTTTGTGATATCGGTAATCCAATAAATTTCTCAAAAAAAAAATGTTTTTGAATTCTACACTTTTAACAAATCTCCAAAATGATTTTTTTTTTAATTTTTATTAATCAAATTAGCAGAAAACTTAAATTTTGATACATTTTGAAATGATTTTAATTGTGTTTTTTTGTTGTTAAAAAATGTTAAAATACTTGTAATTAATGTTGTTTATTTACTCAAGTACTAATTTTTTATAAAATTGTCGAAAAAAACCTTGCAATTTAGAAAATTTCTGAATTTGTAATTATTCGATTAATCGAACAATTTTAAAATTTTATTCGTTTAATCGAATAATTTAAAAATGGCAAATATCGATTAATCGTTTAATCGAACAATTAAAAAACCCGATTAATTGAACACCCTATTTGGGTACGCTTCGAACCAGATAGGTGATATACATAACCCTAATAAGAAAATGTTTAGGAACATTTTAAAAAGTTTCTTATACTTTGCCTAAAAAACTTAGAACATTTTTGGTTAATTGGAAACATATAAAGTTTTATATGGAACGCAATAAGCTATATATATAATTTGATGTTAAATTATACAGAAAAACAGATTTTGTATTGACCCTCATGTTATTTTATTTAATTATGTCAACCGTACACCTTTTAATCCGAATCATGATTAAATTATATATTACTACATATGACTGCATTCAAAAAATTTAGAAAATATCTCACGGATGTATAATCATTAGAGGTGTCCTTAAAAACGAAAATCACCTTTTTATACCTGGTGGGGTCCTATATTGTTCTTTAGTATCTAAAAATGAGTGAGCCAAAATTTGGGGACAATCGGCTAAAAATAACTCGTGCCGAAAATGGATTGAAGTTTTGGGACATTCTTATAAGAACGAAAAACTCGTTTTTTCTAGTTTTTGGAAAAACATTGGTATTTGATATTTTTTGTTAAATTTTTTGTAAAATAATATGAAAATGGTACTAAATTACCTTTTCAAAACGACTAATAAAATTAAAATCGGATGAAAAATAAGCAATTTACGCATACATGTCCCAGACCATTGTATGGTTTTTAGAGCCAGAATTTCAAAATTTTCAAAATTTTTAGCCAAAAAAATAGTAAAAATTTAATTTTACTTTATGATCAAATTGAAAACATGTTTAAGATTAAAAATAGCAGATATGGTAGTCAAGCTTTTTTTTATTTGGCGCGGGTAGTGATAAAATTTCCGCGGATTCCAAATAAAATGCGTTTTTATACAATAATTAAGCAAATTTTTGAAAATTTGTGCTCTATTGTGCGGATCGAAGTGTAAAACGTAAATTCTGTAACTTTTGAGAAATCGGATATATGGACTTTTGTCATTAACTTTTAACGCTTGTGATATTTTACTAATTTCGCAATAACATTTTTATTTGTAAACTAGGTGGTACCTGTGAATGTATATATGTTAAGGGAACCATAATGAGTAGTTCTGCAAAGGCACAGCGCAAATAGTCTCATTATCTCATGGTAAGGAACGTGCAAAGTTGAAAAATGTAAAAAAATCGCTTGATACTCTCATGAAATTTTTCGTTCAAAGTTCCATATTGTTGGGTGCGTTAAAGCTATTGCTCCAAATTTAATATCGTTTAATCAGTAGACTTGGGCAATTATTTGGTATAGGTTCAGTGGATGTGCCATCAATAAGAAAAAAGTTACATGGACCTAAATCTTTGATACCAATTTTTTTCAATTTTCAATTTTTCGAGGTTTTTTGATTGTAGCTTTTGGTGCAAACTGTAATTTTAAAATTCAAATACACATGGTAAAAGCCCTTGTAAATATGCACAATCTGAGACTGATTCGAGTGATGTGCTCGCAATGGTTACGAAGCTGCAGCTCTCCAAAGATGGGAAGAAAAAACGTGAATTTTTTAAAAAGTCTGTTTTTTGCGAGGCACACTCCCAGTTTTATTATGAATGGTTCCGAATGCTTTGTGAACTTTATAATTTACCATTTCCCACTTGATTTACAAACGCACCCAAAAAATATTCAATTGCAAAAATTTTATGAACTTTTTAAATTTTTTGCAAAATTTCGATATTTTAGTTTTGCATTATTTGACAGCCAAATGTGCATGGCTGAAAGTTGAACATGTAGAAACAATGGTATGTGCAAATATAATAAATCATGGAAAGCAACATTGATCAGAAGTTAATATTGGCGAATTCCGCGGTGTTTTTCAGTTTTCACTTTTTTGTAAGGCACATCCAGGCCGCTTATAGAAATTGGTCGGTGAAAGGCGCGTTTGGTAGTCTTTTTAATTCTCTATCTTCAATTAATTCGCACCCGAAAATATTTAACGTTTAAGCGATTTTTCGGTGGTTTTAAATTTTTGATACCTTTAAATTTAATGGTTATATAAAATCTTACATTACTTAAATAAAGTAGAAAAGAAATGTATTTTGATAGATTTTGATATGTCTTATTCAATTAATATTTCAAAATTAGTCCATTGATTTTTGCAGTCGCGAAAATCGCGAAAAATCGCTAAAATTTTTTATAACCTTGATAAAATTAGTAATAACGTTAAAATATTTCGTAATAACCTTAGTATTAGCATTATTAATCATACTTTGAATAGTTTCAATATTCAGTGAAGGACAACACTGTAAAATCAGACATTTAATATTAAAAAAAAAAAAAAAATCAAAATTTTAAAATTTTTTTTTTTAAATGTTCCCTTTAAACCACTGCTGTTTCTTACCTATTAGAGATAGAATAATGGTGTTAACTAAGAATTTGTTGAGATTTTGTTAATGCATTTGGTAATATTTCTCTAAAAAAAATAAAACCGCTGGAAACATTTTTATTCCTAAAATATTGGAAAATGTGCCGAAAAAAATTGGTTAAATGCAAATATCTCGATATTTAGCAAAGATTTTATGCATGTTTGAATATGTATTTTAGCTCTAGGTAAGCATAATACAAAATGGTACGTTTGGTTAACTTCGGATAAAAAATGTAATTTTGACAATTTTTTTAAAAATTTTAACTTTAAACTGCCATAGTTTTGGGTGCGATCGCTCAAATTAATGCACGCGGACGGATTTGAATTACTTATTTATAATGTTATTTACCTACAAAGTCTTATCAATGTGCCACGAAAAAAAAATCTCAATTTTTTTTTCTTAAATATTAAAAGTTAATGACAATTGCTCATATGCAGATATTTTGTATTTTAGAAATGTATAACGTCTCAAATTTGTCATTTCACCTCGACGAAAAGGGGTTAAAGATGCCCGAATTCTCAAAAAATTTACAGAATTTATGTATTTCACTTCGTATAATACAATACAGAAAATTTTTTCCCATATTTGCTAAATTATTTTAGAAAAACTCATGGTCTGGGGCATGTATGCGTAAAATGCTCATTTTTCATCCGATTTGAATTTCTTTAAGCTTTTTGGAAAGGTAATTTATTACCATTTTCATATTACTTAACAAAAAAATTAACAAAAAATAGCATATACCAATATTTTTCAATAAACTAGAAAAAACGTGTTTTTTCATCAGATAAGAGTGTCCCAAAACTTCAATCCATTTTCGGCACGAGTTATTTTTATCCGATTGTCTCCAAATTTTGGCTCACTCTTTTTTAGATACAAAACTACAATTTAGGACCCTACCACGTATTAAAAAGTGATTTTGAAAAATTACCTTAGTCGTTAGGACACCTTTAATAATCATATATAATTTATTATGTTTGTATCAAGTTATATATTGTAATATCCCAGCAAAACTTAGATTACCAAATAAGGTATAAAATAAGGTATATGATCTCTTATTTTATACATTGCAGCATTGATGATTTTAACAGGCGATGAGACTCAAAGTAATGCATCCACATTATCACATAGAATACCAGTAAGGTATAAAATAAGTCATAAATTTATAACGAAGAATACCAGTAAGGTGTAAAATATATTATATTTTATAGGTTACGAGTAAGGTATATAATATAGCATACCAGAACGTAATATATAAGGTGTTACGAGTAGTGAAAAAGTAATTTTGTATTAAATTTACTCACGTGATTGTAAGTGAGTGTAAGTAGATATAATATGCTAGTGAGTGTGTGTCGTTAGAAATTTCTTGTCGTGAGCCCATCTCTAGTTTAAACTTATGCATTTTTTTATAAAATAATTATTTTTTATGTTATTGTAATGCATTATGCATTTAATTCTAAATAATGCATTATTTCAAACTTTTAAATAATACATAATGTAACCAAATAAAAATCATCCATGATATAATGTTTAGAAATAATAAATATGAAATACATTTTTCCAATAATCATGCATTACGTAGCAAATTATTAGTAATGCCTTATTTTCACTTTAAAATAATACGTTGTGGAACAAATGTTTGGTAAGACATCCTAAAATAATGCTACAAATAAGGTATATACATTACCTGGTAATGTGTTATATAATCACTACCCATTACCAAAGTTTTGCTGGGATATGTTTATTTTTACTCAGGATTACTAAAAATTGAATAATCTCCCGAGAAAAAATTTTCTGGTCTAATCATATATAATTTGATATAATCTTATACGAGTTAATATGCTTCCGTATAAATTTATATAAAATTTTATCTATCACTTTGATTCGGTTGATCCACTTTATATGGTTAGATATTGCTCCATATATGATTAGATTCGTATTTTGGTTTTGCTCATCAAATTATATAAAAATAGATATTATAAGATCAATTTGATCTAATTAGATTTGACCAAATTCAGGATCAAGTTGTATCAATTTTTATATTTTTTGGTCTAAAGTAATACAATTTGATATTATTTGATACAACCATTTTACGGATCAAATTAGATCTATTTAGTAAAATTAGCATAATATTTTTACTAGGGTATATAATTATAATTAGAGCCTGAGCTCAACTGTTCTGTATAACAAAAAAAAAAAATATTGAAATTATTTGGGCAATAATTCCATCACATCAGGTTTTTAAGAAAATTAAGGTCAAAGTTGAAAAAATCGCAATTTTGGGCATTTTTGACCACTCATAGCGGGAGAACCCGATGTGATAGCTAGGTTAAAACTTCAACATTTCTCTTAATGATGCTGCGCTCAATTGGTCAGCCGCATTAACCAAAAATATGAATTTGAGCCACTAAAAAAAATACGTGTCACTATGTTTTTCCTGCTCTACAAAATAAAACAAATTCCATAAAAATCTACGGGTGACACTAAGGAGACTTCCCTTGTTAGAAATATTTTTAAAAAAATTTCTGAAAAGGTCTATAAATAATTTCATTTTCCAAAATCCACCACCTTAGCACATTTATTATTTACTCAATCTTACTCAATTATAAGTAACCTACATAACATTTTTTAAAATAATATTGGTTTGATAATAACATCGTTTTGTATTTTTAACTTTGTCTGTAACAAATTGCATCTGCTATAAAAAAGTTTCTAATGTATTGTCACCCACTGTATACGCTCAAAAAAATGCGAAATAAAATACGAGAAAATTAACTAAATTTTGAGAAAATACTGGTAATGTTTTAGTGCCAAATTTTTTTTTCATTTGTTTTAGTTTATATTTTTGTTAAAAATAAGGAAAACAAAGTAATTTCATAAAATTTGAGTTGAAAAATGTAATTTAATTTCTAAAAGCTATAGACATTTCTGGTATTCCTATACCGGTTCCAGTTAATTGTTATCATCAGTAGGATTTTAAATGTCGGTTAAAGGTAATTGTTTTACTTTTCAGGAAAAAAAATTTATTTAAAAAAAATTTATTTTTTTCCTAAAAAGTATTATTTAAGAAAATATAGTACTTATTGAGAAAAAACCTTTTTTTTGGAAAAAAGTGCTTTTTGGCCAAAAAAGTACCTTTTAGAAAAAAAGTACTTTTGTACTACTTGTTTAGAAAAAATATTTTTCTTAAAAAAGTATTTTTTCTTAAAATAAGTACAAAGTTCTTAAAAAAGTACTTCTAAAAAAGTAGTAAAAAATTTCTTTTTTTAAAAAAGTAACTTTTTCTAAAAAATCCATTTTTTCCAAAAAGTACTTTTTTGTCTAAAAAGTCAACAAATAGTATTTTTTAGGAAAAAAGTACAATTTTTTCTAAATAAGTACTTTTTTCCCTGGTTTTACCGAGATATGCTCATATATGAGATCTCGGGAATGGCAAATTTTAGATCCACTGACAGATATGTAGAGCTGGGCTATTCCATAGTTTTCTTCATAGTACTTTCTTTTGAAAATTTTATCCATTTTGCTTTATCTGAAGATTTTAACTAAAGTCCGCTTCCTCAATTCTAAGAAGTTAATAATGGTGACGTTATTTGTAGTAAATTTTTAACTAAATTTAACGTAACCATATTTTTAAGAAATGCATCTTAAAATTAAGGATAGGTTTCTTAAATTCGGGAAAAATTTCGTTGGCAGTAAGAATTTTTTTTAGTTATATTAAAGAACTTCATTTTAAGAAAACTATGAACTATTTATAAGTGTATGAACTAAAGTTTTTTCCTAATACTTAGGAAAATTTCCCATTTTTTAGTTAAATTTAACTAAATTTAAGAAAAACTATTTTCAAAGAAATTTTTTCCTAAATTTTAGTTATGTCTTTTTTCAGTATATAGAAGTCAGATTAGCCGAATTAAAACTCCCTTTCCTCAGTTTTGGTTAGTTTATTATAATCATCATCACCAGCAGCAGTATAATTAACTGACATTTTCTGCATTAATTAAATAACATCACAATGCTAATGCTCATAATGCCAGGTTTATTATATTTTCACTAAAAGCTATTATTTTTTTTGCTGTTTTTTACATCCCCATACATGATGGTTTAATACTTTACAGATTTTATATAACGACTTTTGACTTAATTGGATTTGAGCTCTTTTTTTTGTTATTAAAATGTTCCAAACGTGAAAAAAAGTTTTTTTCATTTTTTACTATAACATTTTAAATCGAAAAACCATCATATGTATGTAAGTTTGTAGAAAAAACATTCATTTCTGTTTTTTAAATTCCCAATTTCAACGAAATTTTTTTTATGATGCTGTTTTTTTATGTTTTTACCACTTTTTTTTACATTTTAAATGTGGAATGAATGCAACAACCACTTTACTTGCAACATTAAACGATAAAAATCAACGGAGAATCACAAGAAAACAAAAATATTTTCATTTAGTAATTTTTCTCTTAATTTTTTATATTTTTTTCCTTTAACTACCGACCGAGATCTGTTTTTCTGCGGTTCTTAAGAAGTCACATGTTAACCACAAAAGTACGTGACTACAATCTAGAAAAGAGACTCATATCTCACTGTTATTTTTGCATTATACTTTATACGCTGAGAGAAAAATGTTGTATTATGAGAGGGTAGATACAAAAAATCTAAGGGCTGGTAACTTATCAAAAGCTAATCAATGATTAATACTAATATTCAGAAAGTACTTTTTGCAAATTTCGATACTAAGGGGGTTTTTTAGCATTTTTGGTACTTTTTATATTTTCTGAAATAATGGTCCTGGAAACATTTAATTCGGATTGAAGGATCGTCTAACAAAAAAAAATATATATCCTTAAATAAAGGTCCTATTAACTTGCATCCTCTAACGGAAAAAAAAATCACTAAAAAAAAAATCGTTTTAGAAAATCGGATTCCAAGGGGATAAAAAGAGGTTAAAAATTGTACTTTCGCACTTTTTATATTTTCTTAAAATTAGGAATGAAGGATCCAAGAACAGAAAAAAACTCTGAGAAGTTAATTTTGGGAAATTCCGATACTAAGGAGGTAAAAAGGAGCATTTTGGTACTTTTTATATTTTCTGAAATAATGTTCCTGGTAACTTGAAATTTGGAATAAAGGATCGCCTAACGAAAAAAAACATTACCAAAAGAATAATTTTTCGAAATTCTAATTCCTAAGGGGTAAAAATCTGTACTTTGGTACCTTTTTTATTTCCTGAAATAAAAAACGGGTAAAAGGGTTCTTTTTAATCTAATGATCTAAAAATAAGCCCTACACTGAAAAAAATAACTATACTGAAATTAAATAAACACTGTTATTAATATAAGTTAACAATTTTTTTTTTAATTTACTTCAACTTATCTTAATATAAGGTGGTTTTACTTAAAACAAAGAAAATAAACTTGAAGAGAGTACATGCAAATACTTAAAAAAGCACAAGAGTTTTCTTAATTTGTTTTTTTAAATTAAGATAAATGTTCTTTACATTTATGGAAAATTGATTGCATTTAAGAAAAAAAAGGGTTTATTAAAAATTTTTTGTTTTACTGAAAAGAAAAAATTTAAATTGTATGTAAAAAAAAATAAATAAGTACGTAACTTACTTAAAAATAGTATAGACATTTTCAAGACCTTGAATCAAATAAGTACTAATCTTTAATTCCAAAACGCATTTTCTTTAATTTAATCAATTTTTGTTTTAATTTAAGAAAAAAGTAATCTTTATTGTATTGATTTCATTGACTTTATTTGAATCCATATCTTCATCAGTTTACAAAAGAATTTACTTAAAGTAAGGAAAAACAACTTTAGGTATTTTGGGGACCCCATCTGGGGGCCCATCTGGAGACCCCATGAGACCCTAACTTTACATCCAAATTTAGATTTTCGCGGAATTTTCAAATGCCTATAACTCTGCAAAAAAAAATCTAAAGGCGTTTTTGTAGTCCTTAATTTTTAGACTATGATCGCCGAAGACGTGAAAGCCCTTCGAGTTATAGTTTTCGAGTTATTTCATGATCAAATTTCTCAAGACCCCATTCCCATATCTCGAAAACTAAGCAAGATAGAGCGATTCTAACCAAAATTTTGGATCAAAATCAATAGTTACCCAATAATAGTGTACGCACATACTCATGGGCGGACCCAATATATTGGGGGCCCGTAGGGTCCTCACATTGGGACTCCGTAGGGTCCATAGAATCCGTAAGTTTAAGGAAATTTTTACTAATTTAAAAAAAAATATTTTTCCTCTGGATAAAAACAATTAAACTTATATTAAGTAAAATTTTACTTACTTTTAGAATATATTAAAGTAAATGCATTACTATGTTTTAGGAAAAAATATACTTGAAAGAAGAATTAATATCTTTGGAGCCCTCGCATACTCTTCTTTTTTTAAATTAAGTTCAACATGCTTTAAAAATGGTAAATTTTTTTTTTTAGTGTAGAAACTCTTTTGTTTTTTAACGGATGTTATTCGGATAAAATGAAAACCACATGGAACGAAATGGAATGGAGCAGGAAACCAAATGTTTTCCCGAGTAAAAAAAATGATATGACGCAATATATAATTAAATATGGGTTCGTGTCTATTTTGATATAATCTTATGAAGGATTCCAAAATTTTTGAAAACAAAAAAAACACTTTTTCGACCTTACCTATTTTAATTTGCATAAAAATTGGCATATCAATTCTCGAGATCTGTGTCGAATTTCGGTTTTTGTTATTTAGTCAAAATTGTGAATGGTTCGCGTTTTATCGCTGTTCAAAGTTGGTATTTTGCAACAATTTAATGAAAAATACATGATGTTTAAATGATCGTATCTTTGGAACGCATCATCCGATTGTCACGAAATAAAGCGCAAAATAATGGTTATGTCCTGGTCTTAAAATAGAATTTTGAAAAAGGATAGGATGCTTTGCAAAAAGGATATTGAAATTAAAAAAATGTCCTTAATTTGCAAATATCTCAAAATGCGTATCTTTAATTTTCCTATATTTTTTTGCACATATAGCCCTAAATATACTTAACAACATATGCAAATCCCAAATTGGGGTGGTAAGGGGTTATTGAAAAAACGCAGTTTCTCTCAAATGACTTATTGTTTTTTGTTTACAATTTATTTAATTTATTTGAGAAATCAGAATGTAAAAGCTCCAATTTCAAATCTATGTGGTATTTCTCCACTGATTATGTTAGCCTGCACATTTTTAGACCAAATCGAAAACATTTATAAGTTGGTTTGTATGAAAAATTAGTTTAACCCTTAAACGACCACAGGCAAGAATACTCCCAAAAGCGTTTTTGGCGATTATTTTTGTTTAGGTAAAAGATAGGGCAAATATGATAAAATATGAATTGTAGAGGAGCGATGGACAAACAAAAGTCTAGTTAATAGTAAGTCTCTATTTTGATACACTTACTCACTGCAAGTCCTCAAATCTTGTGAAATAATAATGTCACTTTTTGAAACAAAAGGATCTTGACTTGTCAAGCGAAATTAAACCAAGAAGGTGTTTAAGAGGCCCAAATTCTTGTAGAATAACTATTATTGAGTGCAGATCTTAAAAATCAAAATTAATAGCAAATAGCTTAAGCCAAAACTGCGTAATTATCAAACGTCAAAATTTTTCACCAACAAAAAGGAGAGGGGTTCATAAAATAATGTTTAAATAAAATTTATCAAACATAATTTCCCCAAACATTAATATGTCAAACATTTAAATAATTTTTTCTTGAGTATTTGTGATCTGTGATAATATCGTGAATTTTGAATTGATATTTTATATAATAAAATATTGAATAACGTATGTAAGTATTAAATAAAGTTAAAACTTATTACACATGGCCATAACTTGTACATATATTAACAATGTGACAGAATGAAGCGTTTCGGTGTAAAAAACTGTTGCAATCCATTGCGTATCTCTCCTCACCCAAAAGAAAAACCATATGACCTGAGGCCGACTCCTTCTTGGATTTTAAATTTATATTGCATAGAGCCTAATGCAAAAATTTGCTCATTTTGTCGGAATAGAATACATAAACAGCAACAAAAACCGGAAAATTATAATTATGAAGACAACAATGACCAAGATTTTGTAGACAAGGATCAAGCTCTTAAATATTTAAACCAGTGCTTAGTCTTCTTAAATGAAGGGGTAATTGATCACAAAAAAAAGACTTCCGAGGATTATATACGCAAATCGGTAAACCACATTAAAAAGGTTATTCTCGAAAAAATTTTTAATTTTAAGGACGAGGTAGAACCAAATATGACACGCGAAAAAATATTAGAATCTTTGAAACAGCAACATGAAGAAAGCGACGATAAAGAACTAAAAAATAAAATATTAAAGCTTTGTCCCTAAGATTGGTCAATAAATAAAATAAAACAAGAGATTCCATCAGCCTCAAGATATTCCATCAGAAAATCCAAGTGCGATAAAACTAATGTATCGAACAATTGTACTGACAAAAAAAATGATATAGATAACTCCATCATTACATTTTATTTAGATGACGAGTATAGTCGGGTCATGCCGGGAAAAACCGATTTTAAATCTATTAAGGTTAGTATTTATAGTTTGTCAAGTGATTCTATTTAAAAACATTAACGGTATTTTAAGGTTGGGAACATACGAATTCATGAACAAAAAAGGCTTATCCTTTGTAACCTTAAAGAACTTTATGAAGAATACAAGAAAAAGTACCCAAACAACAAAGTAGGATTTTCAAAATTTGCTAGCTTAAGGCCAAAGCAGTGTATCTTAGCAGGAAACAGTGGAACTCACACGGTTTGCGTTTGCGTGATTCATCAGAATGTTAAGCTAATGTTAGAAGGGGCATTTAAAAAAATGAATGGAGGCAACTTAAATTTTCGAGATTACCATACTTGGCTTGATATTGGGATTTGTTCTGAACGTAAACCTGAGTGTTATTATGGCACTTGTAAAAAATGTCCTGGATTTGAAAGAATACGACCAATTTTGCAAGATTATTGCGATAAAAACCACATTGAACTAATAAAGTACAACTCATGGACAACCGCGGACAGATCGACGTTAGAGACAAAACTAGAGAATGTTGACGAATTTATTGAAAACTTTATATCACGTTTGCCAAAACTTTTAAGACACTCGTTTGTAACGAAACAACAAAATTTGTACTTTAATCATGTTAAAGAAAATTTAAAGTTTGGTGAATTCGTTGTGGTGCTGGATTTTTCTGAAAATTATACCTTTACTATTCAGGACGAAATACAAGCTTACCATTGGACAAACGAACAAGCAACAATACACCCATTCGGAATTTATTATAAAACGGAAGAAGGCGCAGCAAAATTTACAAATTTTGTAATCATAAGTGACATAACTAAACACAATTCGTTAACGGTGGAAATATTTATAGAAACATTTGTAAAGTACATTTCTGAAAATTTAAGCACTCCTGAAAAGATATTCTATTTTTCGGATGGCTCTGCCGCACAATATAAAAATAAAACACATTTTTACAACATTTCATGCCACGAAACTAAATACAACATAAAAGCAGAATGGAGCTTCTTTGGCACAGCCCATGGAAAAAATGTGTGTGATGCCCTAGGTGGTACACTTAAGAGGCTAGTTACTAGAGCATGTCTCCAAAATAGTGTAACTATAAACACTGCCAATGCAATGTACCAATGGGCTAATAGTAATATTAAAAATATGAATTTTGCCTACGTACCACAAGACAAATATGAAAATGCAGCTAATATCATAAACATTAAATTGAAAGCAATACCAAAAACTCAATTAATGCACAATATTAGACCGGTTGCAATAGGTAAAGTACAAGCTAAATATTTTTCCTTGTCTGAAGAGGAACATCTTTACAATTTAAGTTAGATAATTTTATTATATTATTTTCAGAGCCATTCGCAAAATATTTTTTTTAGTTCTTTCATTTTTATACATGTTCATTAAGGGTGGGATAGTGTTGTGTGAGATTTTAAGCAGCAATATTTGGAAGCGCTAGAACCGCTCATTTTGTGAGGTTGGTAAAAAAAGTGTATGAGCCAAAAAATGGGGGAGGTCGGATAGGATCTAGGGGTCGCTCATCGGGGTCAAAGTTGGGCGTAGAGGGGAAAAAATCCACAAAAAGGCCCAAAACTCCCCTGGTTTTGCTCCTAGAGGGGTCAAATGTGAGACCGGCTCCCATTATTTTTTCTTTCTGAACACTTTTGCCAAACATACCTAAGCCCTATCTCCAATTCCTAAGGGGGGTCCCATACAAAGGTTCAATTTTTAAAAAATCTTTCTTCTACCGCTCTAGCTGTCCTAGAAGTCACCCTAGAGGAATCAAATGTATGACCGACCCCCAATATTTTTTCATCCCCAACATTTTCTTAGAACATACCTACCCCCTATCTTCAATCCTTAGGGTGGTCCCCATACATTTTTTTTTATTTTTTCTTAAATTGTCATATTAAATCAGCTCCTACCGGTCCAATGGTGCCTCCTATAGGGGTCATTATCAAGACCAACCCCCATTAATTTTTAGCCCCCAACACTTCTTCTGAACATACCAATTCCATATCTCCAATTCCTAAGGGGTCTCCCACACAAAACGACATTTTTGTAAATCTTGCTCCCACCGCTCTAACTATCGCAGGGGTGACCCTAGAGAAGTTAAATGTGTGACCGACCCCCAATATTTTTTCAGCCCCAACATTTTCCCCAAACAAACCTACCCTCTATTTTTAAGCCTTAAGGGTGTCCCCACACAATTTTTTATTTTTTAAATTTTTTTTTATAAAATTTGCGCCTACCGCTCCCACTGTACCTTTTAGGGGCGGGAAATGCAGGCTGACCCCCATTAATTTTGGCCCCCTACATTTTTTCTGAACATACCTACGCCGTATTTCCACTTTGTAGGGGTGCTCCCCTGGGGAAAACTAAGTGTTTGAAACCAAATTCGGCAAAACGTCTGGACCAGGAGTGCTAATGTTTGCGCGTTTTAAAGAGCAGTGGGAAAATATAAAGGACAAACCGTACAGTCTTGGCATATAAGATGAGTAAGTGGCAGGCAACATACCAGCTCAAGTCCAAACTGACATCAAGTTGTTTTGTTGGGCTCATATAAAAGAAAAGCAACCCAGAGACGACTAGAAAGAGTTTCTTGAAATTGTTTTATTATACCTTGGCATTTTAGCCCACCTAATAAGCATTTTATTACCATTTTAGCCTAATAAGCATTTTAGCCCACCAGGACCCATCAGCCATGCTCGATGGATGGCAAAAGGCATATATTGCCTAAAAATGTTTTTGTTCCGAAAATATATCGGTTTGGCCAAAAAAGAATTAAATGCACTTCTTGATGTGACCGTTTTCATCATAACAATTTACGTAAAAGCTTGGTTTAGCGCTACCAAAGCAATAGAAGCTCCAAATAATGATTTGAATTTTTTGAAAGCGATTGCCAATTATGCTTCAATTGATAAGATTCTGTCGCAACGATTGGTCAAGAGATTCTGTGGACATCTCTGGTATCTCAGTGGCGAAGCTGTTGCTCTCGCACTATTTGATCCGAATATCTCTTGTGAAATAAAACGAAAAATGTCGAATGCAATTCGTATATTTGAAGAAGAGAAAGAGGAATTGGAGGAAGAGTTATCTGACTATGAGATGGACGAATCGTCTAACGAAGACAGCGAGGAAGAAGAAGACGATGATATCGGGGAAGAAGATGCTTCAGAGGATAGCGGCGACAGTGGCAACAAGGATTGTAATCCTCCAGTACATGTTGTTGGATTCGAAGGTGTGAAAAGAATTAACATGGCATCGAAACAAGTGAATCAAGAACTCATGAAAACTGATTTAAGCCACTACGTCACACCTGAGACTCCAACATTTTTTGCACGCTTCGGAATAACAACAACTTTCATTGCTTCCGATCCAAATACTTGGGAAAATCTTCAGGACTACCAGCGAGCGCTGCAAATATTACGTAAATTACATGTTGTCAACGACGCTGCCGAAAGAGGCGTAAAATTAATAGAAGACTATAACAACGTGTTGTGCAGTAACGAGGAGGAAAAAATAGTTTTGCTTCAGGTCGTGGCCGAAAATCGGAAACAATATCCATCACACGATAAAAATAAATTAATTTGATTTATAGTTATGTATATTATTTATCATTTTTTATTATTTTCAAGTTAAAAAAAATATTTTTTTACGCTTAACAAAAGTTACTATTAAATTACAAATTAACGACCTCGGATTTCTCGATAAAATAAATAAAAAAATTGTGGGGTAACACCTTGAAGATAGAGGGTAGGTATGTTTGAAGAAAATGTTTTGGCTAAAAAAATATATGGGCAGGTCATACATTTGACTTCTCTACATACATTACTAATTTAGTTTTCCCCAGGGGAGCACCGCTACAAAGTGGAAATACGGCGTAGGTATGTTCAGAAAAAATGTAGGGGGCAAACATTAATGGGGGTCAGTCTGCATTTACCGTTCCTAAAAGGCAGAATGGGGGCGGTAAGCGCAGATTTTATAAAAAAAAATAAAAAAAATGTGTGGGGACACCCTTAAGGCTTTAAAATAGAGGGTAGGTTTGTTTGGGGAAAATGTTGGGGCTGAAAAAATATTGGGGGTCGGTCACACATTTAACTTCTCTAGGGTCACCCCTGCGATAGTTAGAGCGGTGAGAGCAAGTTTTACAAAAATGTCATTTTGTGTGGGAGACCCCTTAGGAATTGGAGATATGGAATTGGTATGTTCAGAAGAAGTGTTGGGGGCTAAAAATTAATGGGGGTTGGTCTTGATAATGACCCCTCTAGGAGGCACCATTGGACCGGTAGGAGCTGATTTAATATGACAATTTAAGAAAAAATAATAAAAAATGTATGGGGACCACCCTAAGGATTGAAGATAGGGGGTCGGTTATACATTTGATTCCTCTAGGGTGACTTCTAGGACAGCTAGAGCGGTAGGAGCAAGATTTTTTAAAAATTGAACCTTTGTATGGGACCCCCCTTAGGGATTGGAGATAGGGCTTAGGTATGTTTGGCAAAAGTGTTCAGGAGGAAAAAATAATGGGGGCCGGTCTCACATTTGACCCCTCTAGGAGTAAAACCAGGGGAGTTTTGGGCCTTTTTGTGGATTTTTTCCCCTCTACGCCCAACTTTGACCCCGATGAGCGACCCCTAGATCCTATCCGATCTGCCCCATTTTTTGGCCCATGCATTTTTTTTACGAACCTCACAAAATAAGCGGTTCTAGCGTGTCGAAATCGAAAACTCGTGCACTATCCCACCCCTAATGTTCATTGCAAAAGTATCTATAAAAAGTTAAGCATTTGCTGACGTATGTTTAGTAATGTTACGTATGTATAATTACTATGTGCAACAAGAAAAATGAGCATCAATGGCTTCAACGCCTTATAAAAGTAGACTATCAAATAAAAATAATCTCCGAAGGGTTTCGCATAGTCACTTCGGATACTTTTTTTATGGCCTACTGAAGTGACTTTGCAAAACCTTTTCATGATTTTGTTTATTTAATGTTCTACTTTCATATGGCGTTTAAGCCATTAAGGCTCAAAGCGATGACTCAAAATTTGTTGCACAGTGTTATTAAAGTTGTAGGTTTTGTTTTGCATTCTTCCAATTAAAATACACTTTAAATGAATGTATTGGCGCTTGGTTGTTTGTCTAGTTGTAAGATTTATTTTCTTGAACACTGGTAAAAGTATAACTTTCAGAAAAATCTGCTTCCACACAAAATTCATTATTTTTTTTACAATTATTATTTAAAATATAAAACACACGGATTAAATCAGATGACTGTTGTTAAGCAATACATTTTATCTTAGTTTAAAAAAATAATTTTTTTTTTGATAAATTAAAAAAAAAAAATAAATTTAAAAAATTAATAAAATGAATTATGCACCTAAAAAAAACACGATTTTTCTTAAACTTCTCATCACTCCAATTTAGGATTAACATATGTTGTTGCAAATTTGATTGTCTTTAATTTGGTTGTTATTGCGAAAAAATCAGGTGAACGGAACTCAAGATATAAGAAAAACAGTCAAAATACCTCCAAATAACGCTAAAAAATTTATTTGCGTGTAAACCTATGAACTGATGGAAAAACGATGAATGTAGGATTTGTTGGAAATTTGATTGTCTTTAATTTGGTTTTTATTGCGAGAGAATCAGATAAACAGAACTTAAGATATAAGAAAAATAGTCAAAATACCTCCAAAAAACGCTAAAAAATTCATTAAACAAAAAGTTATTCGCGAAATGTTCTTTTGATGAAATTTTTGAGTTTAGCGGTCCAAAATGCATATAAAAAAAAAGTCGCGGTTACTGCTCTGAAATTGTTTTTCATTTGTAAACAAGAGTTATTTAACAAAAATCAATAAGTCGTTTAAGGAAACCACGTTTATAATTAAACCGCTTACCATCCCAATTTGGGATTTGCATATGTTGTTAAGTATATTTAGGGCTATATGTGCAAAAAAATATAGGAAAATTAAAGATACGCATTTTGAGATATTTGCAAATTAAGGACATTTTTTTAATTTCAATATCCTTTTTGCAAAGCATCCTATCCTTTTTCAAAATTCTATTTTAAGACCAGGACATAACCATTATTTTGCGCTTTATTTCGTGACAATCGGATGATGCGTTCCAAAGATACGATCATTTAAACATTATGTATTTTTCATAAAATTGTTGCAAAATACCAACTTTGAACAGCGATAAAACGCGAACCATTCACAATTTCGACTAAATAACAAAAACCGAAATTCAATAAAAATCAGAAGAATGGATATATTAATTTTTGGATAAATTGAACCACCATCGGCTGATTGCCTATGCTATTTAAAATGGAACCAGTCTTATACGAAAAATGGTTTCATAAAATTTGATCGAATATTATATATTAATATCAGTTTTTATAACTTTATATCGACTTCGATACGAGTTTTGGTCTAATCCAATGATATAAAAATATATCCAATTATATTAAAATTTATACAATTTTATAAATCGGATGTTTTTTTAGTTTTTAATAAAAAGTTAAAAAATTAAAATAATAAAAATTAGTTGTTCTTGAAAAAAAACTTAGAAAAATTTCAAAAATGGAGTCATGTTAAATTTTATATAAACCACTTAGAAAATATTCTCATAAAAAGTTTGTCATTGGAAAAACTTAGAAACATTTTTAAAAATGGCCCAGCAAAACTTTGGTAATGGGTAGTGATTATATAACACATTACCAGGTAATGTATATACCTTATTTGTAGCATTATTTTAGGATGTCTTACCAAACATTTGTTCCACAACGTATTATTTTCAAGTGAAAAATAATGCATTACTAATAATTTGCTACGTAATGCATGATTATTGGAAAAATGTATTTCATATTTATTATTTCTAAACATTATATCATGGATGATTTATATTTGGTTACATTATGTATTATTTTAAAATTTGAAATAATGCATCATTTATAATTAAATGCATAATGCATTACAATAACATAAAAAATAATTATTTTATAAAAAATGCATAAGTTTAAACTAGAGATGGGCTCACGACAAGAAATTTCTAGCGACACACACTCACTAGCATATTATATCTACTTACACTCACTTACAATCACGTGCGTAAATTTAATACAAAATTACTTTTTCACTACTCGTAACACCTTATATATTACGTTCTGGTATGCTATATTATATACCTTACTCGTAACCTATAAAATATCATATATTTTACACCTTACTGGTATTCTTTGTTATAAATTTATGACTTATTTTATACCTTACTGGTATTCTATGTGATAATGTGGATGCATTACTTTGAGTCTCATCGCCTGTTAAAATCATCAATGCTGCAATGTATAAAATAAGAGATCATATACCTTATTTTATACCTTATTTGGTAATCTAAGTTTTGCTGGGGGAGTCATATATACCCAGGCAGAAAAATACATACGGGCCAGATCTGGCAAAGTACCTAATAAGGTGGTATCAATACTGGCAAAGTACATCTTTTTTGGGTTTTTAGTACTTGCTAAGATGCTAAATGATAACACCATTTAGTAGTGGCAAAGTACTTTTAAAAGTGCTTTCCCTGTACTTTGAAAAGTATTAATGAAGATTTTTTGTAAATAGCTTTTTAACTAAAATATTCCATTACAAAATTAAAAATGTATGAATAAAATAATTTTTTTATTTAATAATTTGTACATTAGAAGTCTTTTTTTAATTTTTTCATTTTAAATAAATTATATATTAACACAGCATAACAAAAGTGACCACTATTTTAGAGAAAATAAGAGGTATGACCAACATTTCCATTTATTTGAGACATGCTGAGTCCAATGGCGTACTCCGTTTATTGATGTATGGTACAGTTTTCTTGCAATATGTCATTAAAGATTATCTTATTTCCAGCCTGTTTTTTAACAAAAAAAAATTTTTAAAATTTGGTTTAAAGCTTTTCATCTTAAGCCCTTAAATTCGCAAATTTCTTCATTTTTCAAGGTTCTCGCGAAATTAACCTCTAAATTGGTCTTTGATAAAAAAACTTGCTTTTAGTGAATCGTAAAGGCATCCCTAACACTACGAATAGTGAACAAAAAACATCTATATGATATGGACCCTCATGTTAAAAATCGCATTTTTTTTTTTAATATAGCAGAATCATTTTAATGATGATTTAAGGGTCCATTTTTAAGTATATAATGGGGGAACCTTAAGCAATTAACTGACCAAAAATTTGTCCAAAAAAGTTTTCATTTGGAAAAGTTATCTTAACAAAAACTGCAAGAACTACGACTAAACGTAGTAAAACTGTATTTACAGTTTTTCATTTGATCCTGTTTCCTTTTAAAAAAACTTCCAAGTTGAAGAGGATTAAATTTTTATAAAATATTTTTTAAATATATGTACATTGTACATTTCCTGGGATGCCACTAGTGATAGCAAATAAAAGAGTAGGATCTCCGGCAATTTTCCCATTTTTATATATTTAGATATCAGGAAAAATTGCGGTAATGTCCCTTCATATTTTTTCCTAAAATATCATTTAAAATGTTTAACAAAATATTTTGATAATATTTGAAGGGACATTTTTTACATCCTTTTTACTGATATGTAGCCAATAACATTGAAATCAGTACCCACAAAGTAGAATCAAAGTGTATTCTTTCTTTGATAATGACACTATTGCAATAACTTTACAACATAATTAAGTCAAAATTTAATTAAATTATTCAAAAAATATTTCAAATAAAGAAACCGTCTTTAGTTTGGTAAAAAAGTACTGACAAAGTACTAAATTCGGTAAAACCAAGTACTTTACTAAAAAGAGCTTGCTATACACAAAATAAATTACTTTGCCAGTACTTTTTCTTTGGAACGGTTGGCAATTTCTGGCTGGGTAATTTTATATAAAACACTTAGAAAATATTTGCGATAAAAAAACGTTCCTTGAAAAAACTTAGAAATAATTTTAAAGATGGAGTCATATAAAATTTTATATAAAACACTTAGAAAATATTCGTGATAAAAAAGTAGTGCTTGGAAAAAACTTCGAAAAATAAAAAAAATATGAAGTCATATGAAATTTTATATAAAACACGTTGCAAATATTTGCGATAAAAATATGTTCTTGGAAAAAACTTAGAAAAATTAAAAAATAATGGAGGCAGATAAAATTTTATATAAAACACTTAGAAATTTGGAATGATGCATGGGACCAGATGTTACAACATATAATTGTGTATGGCGATATCTTAAAAAAATCGCACATCAAAATTTATTATATAAATTTATCTCGCAAGACATAGTGTCACACATGATCATATATGAAATAATATGACTATATAAAAGTATATAAGATCATATTAAATTATTTTTACTCGGGTTAAATTTTTTTTTATTAATTTTTTTTATTCAATTACACTGTGCTACAAAAAACACAAAATCTAATATACTTTTAAAATGGGGTAGTTAAGGTTGTAGGTCTCGTCGAAAAGATCACTAAAATGCCCATCAAACTTGTCAGACACCCTCAAATTTTAAAGTTATTGTCAAAAAACGATTTTTGGGACTTTTCTCACTAAACCACGTGTAACTTAAACATTTTTCAACCGATTTAAAATTTTTCAACTGTTTTGGATAGAAGAAGGATAGGGCTTTTTATGTGTGAATTGGTCTATACATATAAGAAAGATATGTATTGATTTTTTCCACAATATCTAATTTTTTGTTATTTTTTGAAAATTTTTTGAGTTTATCGATTTTTTTCAGCTGTAGTTTGTTGAACAACGTTTATATTTATAAACGTATTCCTAAAGAAAATTTAATTTTGAATACGATAAGCTTTATCGGATGACAATTGACAGAGTTGTTATAATTTTTCTAAAAAAGAAAATTAAGATTTTGTATGAAATTGCCGCACATTGGGAACTTTGTGTGAAAAAGGCGCGCATCGAGGTTTTTTGTTATAACTCTTGAACGGATAGGAATTTTACGACATTCTTTACCATTATAAAAACTGGAGACCTTAAGGAACTCACACATGTGGATTGAACATTTTTCGCATTTGTACCCTACTTGTAAATTTAAGGCAAAATTGGTTAATTTATTCATATAAAAAATAAAATGGAGGTCAATTATTTAAAAAAACTTTTTGATTTTAAGTGACAATATAAAAGCTTACCATTCAATACGAAGTGTTTCTTTCATATTTTGGTGCAGTCTACACCCTACACTAAAATAACCTGCAAAATTAACTGTTATTTATCTCTTATCACTTTCGATTTTTTAAACAAAAATAATGGGGAAAAATATCAAACAAAGAAGCAACACACGGTAAATAAGCATTATTTGCAATAATTGTTAAGATATTTGGTAAAAAAATATTATAAAAACACTACTCTATAATCAGTACTTCCAACGTTTCTGTCTGCCTCATTAGGGTTATATTTGGATTGGACTCAATAATAAACTTATTAAAAACATCTTGCAGGTTGTTTGTTTTAGAGTTTCTTTTATAATTTTTAAAATACATATGTGAACTTTTCAGTGACTCCTCCAATAATTGTCAAGAAACAAGACAAATATTTTTTATATGTTACTTAATTAGTTAAGGATAAATTTAATACCAACGGGCAATCACAATTCTTGTATTAATAATGTCATCAGCTAGAATTGCATGCATAGTGGGACTCATGATCCACCAACCATACTTTTCAACTAATAATTTTGCAGCTTCATGTATATATTTTCTAAACTTAACTGAATTATTTTTTTCATTTTCGTTGATACCACAGAAGTATTATATCAACCCGTTTTATGATATCTTCTTCTATTCCAGTTATTTTGGCCGTAATGCGGTCAAGAAAGCCTGTTAGTTACAAGCATTAGGTGAAACTCCTTTTGCCTTAATAAAGTATAGTAGGGTATCAAAATCAGTAATTATTGGAAACCGCGGTCAACTGTTAACAATATATATCATTTAAGTAAATTTTTGTAACAAAACGATTAATAGTAAATTATTTTAAAAAATAATCACTTTAAAAATATTTTTTTTTTCGTTAATAGACCCCACTTTAAACCTCATTCCAGGTCGCATCTGCAACTGGCTGCACAAGTTTCTACCCCAGGAGTATTAGGTAATACTTCTAATTTATTGTACAAAAAGAATCGCCATTCCCTTTCATTCCCCATAGAAGTTGCAATCCAAAATATATATTTTTTTTTCTATTTTTTTAAAAACTGACACTTTTTGATGGCCTGTATTTCCTGCTTACAAAGAGTAATTTAAAAAGAATAAAATGGGTAACAAAGGTACTAGCTATAGCTACAATCTTAACTTAATTTCAGGAAAATCGCATCATTGGAAGTAGTTTTAAAAAATAAAATAAAAACAGTCTTCAAAAAAAATAATTTTTTTCAAATTTTTGGAAAAAGTAATTACTTTGAATTTATGTCCTGACTAAACTAAGCGATGGATTTCCATTCTATGAACGGTTTTCTATCTCCTAGGGTGTCTACTTAGCGAATATGAGCAGTTTTTATAAACAACTAAACATTTGTTTGGCTCTCAAATGCGCGTCTAGGATCCAATGTGTGCCGTGCGGATAACCCAGGCAAAAAAATTAAAAAAAAAGAACATACTGATAGGTCGCGTATTACTATTTTAAAGGTTTTTGACCGCCTGAATTCGAATTTGACCTTGAAATGGCGCTATCTTATGAAGTTTTTGCTATATCAATTTATGTTAAATATCTCTAAAGCCTGACGAGATAGAACAATTTGAAGGCCAGATTCGGATTCAGCGCTCCAAAAATCTTTAAAAATATTGTACATGACCATTTATGATAAATTTATTTTGTTTGCCTGGGTTATCTGAACAGCGATTTTCTACAAAATCTTAATTTTCTTTTTTAGAAAAATTACCACAACTCTGTCAATTATTATCCGATTTTTTCAGGATGAAGCTTATCGTATTTAGAATTAAAATTTCAATAAAAAAACGCTCATAAATATAAAGGTTGTTAAACGAACTATAGCAGAAAAAAATCGATAAACTCGAAAAATTTTCAAAAAATAATAAAAAAATTGATTTTATAGAAAAAATCAATAGACATCTTTCTTTTACGTATTGACCAATTCACACACATGGAAGGCTCTATCCTTTTTCTATTCAAAACTGTTTAAAAATTTAAAATCGGTTGAAAATTTTCTGAATTACACAAGGTTTAGTAAGAAAAGTCCCAAAAAAACGTTTTTTGACAATAACTCTAAAATTTGAGGGTGTCTGGCAAGTGTAATGGGCATTTTTGTGATCTACTCGACAAGACCAACTACCTCTATATCTCATCAGAAGTACTTTTTCACTGTAGCACAGTGTAATGTTCTTGTAAATTATTCTAAGAGAATATCATAGTTTCAATTAGTAAAGGAAATGATGACCTCGAGCAAGAATAAACCTACTCAAAATATATTATTTTAAAGGTCGAATAAAAACAATTTTTATTTTTTATAAAAAATTAATCAGAATTTAAAAAAAAAAATTGAAAAGTCAGGCAAAGAATTCTGCACCAAATAACATGAAAATGAAGGGTTGAGACCGCAAAGAAAAAATATTTAATTTCTTTTTTATCATATGCACTACGGATGCAAAAGGATGCGCTTAACAATTCTATTTTTTTTTTTATTATTAAAATTAATCAGAATTTTAGGATATATTTCAGACATTTCTCAGAATTGCAAATTTATTCGTAAATTTTTTTTAATCCGATTTTCTATAATATTTTATTCAGTGTACAAACATACGTTGTATCTTTTTACATATGTTACAATGTTCAATTTCTACCATCATATCGTACATCCTTGACATGATGAGATTTTTCATGAGAATTTTCTGTAGTTTTTTCCACATTTTGATGAATCGCTTTACACACACACACACACACACCCATACAAATATATACAAACGTTTTAATCCTTACACACATCTATATGTAGTTAGTAACAAATATTGTATTAAAAGTAATACAAAAATAAAAAGTAAAACAAAAAAAAAAGTTACAAAAAAGAAAGAAAGATGCTTAAAAACTTGTGTAATTATATTTTATATATCCTGTCCTGTAGGTATGTTTGTCAGTCTGTCTTGTCTGTCTATCAGTGTCTGTTCGTGTTTGATAGTTATATACACCGAACACTATTTTGAATAATGTTTTTATATTTCGATTTCAATTTATATTCTGAAAGTATTGCTGAAAAGTAAATCACAACGATTTTATTTATGTTTTATCTTAAAAAAGAAAATAAGTTAAACAGACCGTAAAACAAGTCACTGGTGTAAATATACAATGTTTTAATTTAATCGTGCTTGTGTTTTATTGTAATTAATTTTAAATTGCAACTTTCTTTCTTTTGCTGAAATTAATTTCGTGACATTTGATTGCTGAAAATAACAGTTATTATACATACATACATAGTACGAGTAGTTATCATTAAACATCCATATGACTTAAGTACTTAATCCGATATAATCTGGAATATTATATTTTTTGTATTTAACATGCAATAAATCATTTACATATGTTAGCATGTCAATTATCCTTTGTGTAAAGATATTAAAACCATCCCAGCTAAAAATAATTATTAAAATAATTATTATTAAATAGCTTAATTTTGAGCTAGAAGTAGCTAATTTTGTTTTAAGTTGCTATAAATTTAACAATCATACGCAACCGTGGCCAAAAAGACAGTTTTGTAGTATTTAGTTGATTGCATTGTACATGGGAGCGTGAGTGTTCCCATTATATTAATTGCTAGCTACGTGTATGGGTACACCAAACGTATGAATAATACAAAATTAATTTAGAATAAAGTATACGTATACATTAGAGTGGTTAGCAGTGTTGCCACTTTCTGGATAATTATCCAAAAGTGGGACAATTTCAAAATCCTTGGATAATTTTTGGATAATGATATTTTTTGTGTAATTTTACCTCAATAAAGTTCCAATTTTTTTTTTATCATTTTATCGACATTTTTGGCTTAAAAAATCATTCACAACATCGACTTTAAAAATTTTTATTACCAAATACAAGATAATAAATGAAGAACATGAATATTTGGACCATTAAAGCCTTAATTTTCTTTATGACTTAGATGTCGAAAAACCACGCTCTAAAATTTGTTAAATTAAAAATTGTTCTGGAGAATCCCTATTCCCAAATCTGAAAATTGTTATTCAATATATTTTAATAACCCCATATTGGGGGACACTTTTCCCCACGCGATGAATGTTGGCAAGTTGATTTATAATGATTTTTGCACTTAATTACAATTATATCAATATTAAAACCATTTTATCATTATTAAAAATTTTTTTTTTATCCACGCCTACAAAAGGAGGCGGACTGAAAATTGTTTCATTTGTTGAACAAAAATACAAAAAAATCATTCGTTTTTTAGAGGTTGGTTTAGTTTTTCAAGGGGATACATTTTTCCATCCGATTTTGGACCGATTTTGCCCATTTACGAACATAGCCTACCTATGACCATAAGACAAATTCGTGCTAATCTTCAGGAGTCTAGATTTTTTTTTTATTTTGGACTGCAGTATGTTTTATACAGACGGACGGACGAACATTCCGAGAATGTCTTAGAATCGATCAAGGATCAATAATGTAAATATACTTTAAGGGTTCTTCTGACCGATTATTTTAGTGTCCACAACTGATATAACGTAAAATTTTTATAGCAATAATTGCTTGGCAATTTTTCTGAGCAACTATTGCTGGCAATTAAACATCAAAATCGTACGCCATCTTTGTTAGGAATTCATTACAATAAACGCAAAGCGGTTTTTTGGTTCATTTTGCATACGCTATTGCTTACGCTATTGCTTATCAGGTGTAGACGAGGGGTTACAAACGAAATGACAAAATAAATTTTTTTGTGTAATTTGTGAGATTTTGGATAATTTTTTGTGTAATTTCCAATTCCATTGGTGGCAACACTGGTGGTTAGCATTTTTTTGAGTTCTCATATTTTATGCAATTAGATCAGATCAGATTCCAGCCCAAATCACTCACTTTTAGACCCGACCCCCTTCGATTAATTTTTTTTGGATATGTTTTAGTGCATATTAAATGCAACCTGCTCTCAAATTTTCAGCTTTTTGTACCAAGTTAGTGTTGAGTAATCAATTTTTCAAAATGGCGTTTTTTAAAAAAAAAATTAAAAATGGAAATTTTCAATTAATTTTGACCAGTAAAAATACAGACATCTTAAAAAAAGTTGGACAACATTTTGTTGGTATTTAAATGTAGTTTTAGAAAAAAAATATGAAAAAATTATTCCAAGTACTTATCACTTATTTTTTAACGCTTAAAAATTAAAATCGAATTTTTGAAAAAGTCCGAAACTTTTGATTTTTTTTTAAGAGTCTAAAAATTCTACTCTAAATTACGCAACTTTTAAGCTTTAATCCAAGATGTGATCACAATACTTTCGATTTTTTTTTTCAAATTTTTTAAATTGCACCTTATATTTTTTGACTCTGATTTATTTTATATGGTGCTCAAAAAAATAAAATTATATTCATTTTGTGTTAGAAATACATATCACAAAGTTTAAGGACGATCGGACATAGGTAAGGCGTTCCATATGGGCTTTATGGATTTATTTTATATGGTGCTCAAAAATATAAAATTGGTAGATACTGACCCTAACTTACCCTAAGTATATTCAATTGGAGGTAAAAATATGTCTAACAAAAATTAAGGACGATCGGACATGGGTAAGGCGTTCCATATGGGCCTTGAAGTTTGCAACACGGATTACAAGGAAAAATATGATTTTTTTTCTGTTTTCGCGATTTTTTTGGTATTTCAAGTCAAGTATAAATTCAACTGGTTATAGAATTATGATGTGGAGTAAAATGCCTTTCTAATAAGGTACTAAAAACTAAAATCGGTTGAAAATCAGCCAAGTTATTACAACTTCCCCAGGTATCAAATGTGTGTCATACCAGTTGATTAATGAATTCGAGTCAAATTTTTTAAATTTATTGAAATTATCTACTTTAATTATATTTTTTAATTATTCCTGTTTCAGTGTAATATTTTTTTGATTTTTCCAAATTAAAAAAAAAAAATAAATAAAAATTTTAAAATGGAGAATTTAAAATAGTGTTGAAAAATGGAGGCAATTTTAGCATTAATATAAATCATGTTAGCAAAACACAATATCAAAAATACTTGTCATCTAAAATTACATTTTAACTTGAAGAATAAAAAAATGTTATTACTGTAGAAAATTTCATTAAATTTCAAAAATCGGATTGTATTGCTTAATCAAGTGGTCTGCCACACGTTAGATGCCTGGGGAAGTTGTAATAACTTGGCTGATTTTCAACCAATTTTAGTTTTTAGTACCTTATTAGAAAGGCATTTTACTCTGCATCATAATTATATAACCACTTGAATTTAAACTAAACTTAAAGTACCAAAAAAATTGCGAAAACAGAAAAAAATCATATTTTTCCGTGTAATCCGTGTTTTAAACTTCAAGGCCCATGCGGAACGCCGTACCCATGGCCGATCGTCCTTAATTTTTGTGAGACGCATTTTTACCTCCAAATGAATATACTTAGGGTAAGTTAGGGTCAGTATCTACCAATTTTATTTTTTTGGAGAACAATATAAAATAAATCAGTGTCAAAAAATAAAAGGTGCAGTTTTAAAAATTTTAAAAAATATAAAGAATTGTGATCACATCTCGAATTATAGCTTAAAAGTTGCGTAATTTAGAGTAGAATTTTAAGACTTCTTAAAAAAAAATCGAAGGTTTCGGACTTTTTCAAAAAGTCGATTTTAATTTTTAAACGTTAAAAATAAGTGATTATTACTTAGCAAATTGTTTTTCATTTTTTTTTTTTCTAAAACTACATTTAAATTCCAACAAAATGTTGTCCAACTTTTTTTAAGATATCTATATTTTTTACTGGTCAAAATTAATTGAAAATTTTAATTTTTAAATTTTTTTGAAAAAATCGCCATTTTGAAAAATTGATTACTCAACACTAACTTGGTACAAAAAGCTGAAAATTTTAGAGCAAGTTTTATTTAATACGTACTAAAACATATCCAAAAAAATTAATCAAAGGGGGTCTAAAAGTGAGTGATTTGGCCTGGAATGCCCCATATTTCTAATAAATTTTTTAGCGTTTTTTGGAGGTATTTTCACTTTTTATCAAGGTTGGCAATCGAAACGAATAACGGTGTCGATATCGGTATTGGTATCGTTATTTTATTTATTTCGGTATCGGTATCGGTTACGGTATTTGAGTTGAATCGGTTACGGTATTACCGATACCGAAACGTCAATACCGGTATTATCGAAAAAATGCTAAAAAATAAAAAAAACGTATAAAAACTTAAAAAAAATTGTAAAAACAAGAATAAAGTTAAATTCGACTTGGACGAATCCATCAATACCCTCCACAATGCCCTTCTAAATTGATATTTAATTTTCTAACGTGAATCAAATTAACAATTTTGATTAGAAATATTTTATTTTGAGTAAAAATCTTTTTTTAGTCATTTTTGAAAAAAAAACAAAAAATTGGCAACATTTTTTTTTTTGAGTGCAAATTTTTTTTCGAGTGTAAGTTTTTTTTTGTTTTATAAAATATTTTCCTGATTCATAAATTTTTTTAAAGCTGGTTTAACGGTTTTTTCAACAACTGAATTTAAGGTGAAACCAATCTGAAATTCACGGTTTTCTTAAAAACTTTTGAACCACAGGACCGATTTGGCTGAAATTTAATACGAACCAGGCCAGGGGAACGGCAAATATATATGTTAAGCTTCAGCATCCTCAGGAATGCCTTTCGAAAGTTAGCGTGTTTTTTTATCTCGAAAATTCACGAAAAACCGTTGCCGAAATTCAGTCTTTTGCTCTAAATTTTTGAAGCACTGGCCCGCTTTTGCTGGACATTTTCCTATGTCTTTAGTACATAAATATAAGGCCGTATAGTAGAGATGGGCGCGTGAGTGATTTTTGACTCACACTCACTCACGCTCACGACAGGAATTTTTGAATCACGCACACTCATGACCATATTTTTTCTACTCAAACTCACTCACAATCACGTGAGTAAATTTAATACAACTCACACTCACATGCACTCACTCAAGCTTCACTCACGTTAACTCACACTCACGAAACTGTTATTAATACCAAAAAAAAATAAAAAACTAAAATTTCAAAAATCTTTCAAAATTTTCAGCAAAATTTAAAGTTCAGCAAAATTTTAAATGTTTTTTTGCTTTTTTATGACGAAATCTTAAATTAAGCCAAATTTTCCAATTTTTTTTGTTGCTTTTTTTTTGTACAAAAGGAAGTATGAAAGTAAATAAATCACGCAAACTCACGCAAAAAAAATGGACTCACGTACACTCACTCACGCAAAAATCTTACTCACGCACACTCACTCACGCAATTTTTATCTCCACTCACACTCACTCACAATCACGTGATTTAAATTGAATTCAGTCACACTCCCATCTCTACCGTATAGATTTTTACCTTTCTTTTTTGTTTGAGCTGAAAATGGTCCAATAAGTTTCTATTGGGTGTCAAAATGACTCCATAAAATATATTTCCCTCCCGCATCGCGGTTAAAGTAAGAACCCCAACAAATCACATATTTCATCTTATTTCTAGGCAACCAAAATTTTTTTGTTGGTCTTATCTATTTGGAAATACCTATTTCCCTGTCTAGACAAGATCACATTTAAAAATATTGCAAAGAATTTTTTTCGCGAATTATGGGACCTTTATGGACGATTTCTACGAGTTAAGTCAAAAAATTATGCTATGGTGGAAAACCTCCTGCTAGTGTTCCAAATGTCTTGCCCGAAGTCCTGTGAATATCAAAAAAATCCTTGGACACCCACATCACGGATTAAATAAAAATCCCCAAAAAACTATACTTTACAAAAGGGGTCCAGAAAGTTTCTATTGGGAGTCAAAATGAATCCATAAAAATTTCGTAAAAATCAATAATTTTCTTTTGCTCTCGCATCGCGGTTGAAGTATGGATTCTTTGAAATTTTTATTTAATTCAGGATGTGGGTGCCAAAAGATTTTTTTGATTTTTATGAGACTTCGGTGAGGCATTTGGAGTACGATTTTTTATTTACAAAAACCAAAAAATTTTCAAACTTTCTATTAATTTTTTTTTTTTAAAACATGGTTTTTAAGAAAAACCGTTTCAATACCGGTACGTACCGATACCGAAGGAAAAGGTTTTTGGATACCGGTATCCGATACCAAAACTGAGTTTCGGTATTGGTATTGGTACCGGTATTCAATTTAAAGGGTTTTGAAACGGGTAACGGTATTGAAAATGTATCGATTGCCAACATTGCGTTTTATCCTATATTTTGAGTAATGTACCTCCGATCTACTCGCGATAAAAGCCAAAACTAAGTTAATCAAATATACAACAAACTTTACATACACAAGCAGTTCAGTAGTTTACGCGCGATAGACAAACATATTGTAAAATTTTGTTTTTTGATAAAAAAAAACTCATTTTAATATTTTTTCCATAAAAAAAAACTAATTTTTAATAGTGGCAAATTAACTAGTTTTTTTATTTAACTTAAAAGCCTGAACCTAAACAAATAAGTATAACAAAATGGGTTTCATAAAAATCTATGGGCAATCACCAAAGTTATAATTAATTTTTTGAAAATACGTATGAAATTTTCCTTGTATTTTATTTTGTATTTAAAATACAAGAAAAAATATCTTGGTTAAATACCGTAGTGTTTTTTGCGTGGCTTTTTTCATATAATTAGTTGTAACTTCGGTGATAACACATAGATTTTCATCAAACCTAATTATTACACCGTCCGACAAAAATAAAAAAAGTCGTTAAACACGAACTGGATAATATACGTTAGAAACTAGAGACTCCTGCTTAGTTTTTCAATAAGTGGATTTATTTTCTGATTAATCTTATTTTGTTTAAAAAAATATTTTAACATACTAAAACAACTTTGGAATATTTTTTTTTTAATCTACGATAAATTTGCAATTATAATCCGAAAAATGAATAAAAAAATTTGGAAAATGTAAAAAGTTATAAATAAAACAAAATTAATCCAAAATGGACTTATTAAATCTTAAAATTTAGTTGGATTAATTTTGATTTATTTATAACTTTTTTCATTTTCCAGATTTTTTATTGTGTTTTCGGATTAAAACTGTTTATTTATCGTAGATTACGAAAACAATATTCCAAATTTGTTTTGGCATGTTAAAATATTTATTTTAAATAAAATAAAATTAATCCGAAAATAAATCCACTTATTGAAAAACACAGCATACATGTAGTAAAACTGCATTAACTGTTTTTCAGTTAGTGATCCTGTTTCCTTTTAAAAGGACTTCATAATTTTAGAGGATTAAATTTTACAAAATATTTTTTTAATGTTTGTACTTGCTCTAAAGACAGAAAATGAAAGAGGGGCCACTAAAGACAGAAAATGAAAGAGGGGGATCTCTTCTAATTTTCCTATTTTTTTAGTTTAACATATCAGGAAAAGGGAGGTAAGTTACGTCCTTTTAAAAGTTTATCCTTCAATATAATTTAAAATCTTCAACAAAAAATTTTGTTAAAGTTTTCAAATGACTTTATTCACATCCATTTATCCTGATATGGCAAAATAAAAAAATGGAAAAATGAGGAGAGATCCTTCTCCTTCATTTGTCATTACCAGTGGCATTCTAAGGCAAGTACAAACATTTCAGAAATATTTTACAAAATGGAAATGGAAAAGAAAACAGGATTACGAAATGAAAAACTGTAAATGCAATTTTACTCAATTTGATCTCTACTTTTTGACGTATATCATCCGGTTCATGTTTAATATTGGCTGTCGGACGCTGTTATTGATCCATAAAGGTTTCTAAGACATTCTAGTGATATCCAAAAATGTTGATGAAAAAAAAATATTGTTAAAAAAAAAATATTGATGAAAAAAAGTATTGATATAATAAAAAATATTGATGAAAAAAAAAATAATGATTAGAAAAAAACAAAATTTTTGACGAACACAAAAAAAATTATTGAAAATATACAGTGGGTAAAAAAAGTAGTCGGACACTCATAACCTCAATTTCTTTTATTAAATTTGGTGGTTAAAATTCATGAAATTCCAAAATGTGTTGGTACCATTTTAAAGATGGGTTTTCACACTTTAAGAATCATTTGTTCTTGAATCAAAATGATAGCTAAGTTTTTTGCAATTCAGCGAAAACTAAAATAACTTGTACAATCACCTCAAAAAAGAACTCGGACACTCATTAAAAGTTTCCAGATTCCGCTTTATTCTAAATAAAATTAAAATGGTAAATGACTTAATTCTATCCTGGTGTTACTAATTGTTAACCTCCATGTCAGTTAAGCCAACATTCTTATATAATTTAAGCGAATTCAGCTGAAATCTCCTAAAATAAGAGATTTTCTAGTAAGATGGCCGATATTTTTTAACAAGACTGTACAAAAAACGTCAAGTGCAATTCGAGCTTTGATGTACTAAATACTACACCAAGCTAAGCCATTTGTGACATCATATACAAATTTAGATACGCGAAATCAGTCAAAAACGAAGCAAAAATTATAAAAAATATAGTATGCAGAAAGAAAAATGCACTAAAATTGCATCAAAAACAAAAAAACCTTGGGAGGAAAGGTAACTAATGGTAAGAGTAGAACTCAAGTATTGTTTAATGACGTAGTTTTTATGCGGGGTTACGTTACCAGACCTCTGCGGGTGGTAAGTTGGTGTAACAACAAAAAAATGAAATCCAAAGCATTCAGAACCACTGATATTTCATACTGGCCTATCTGTTGTGTTACTTATAAAGGTAAGTTCTCAAGTTTTCGGCCTAATGAATGATATGACATGCGAAGAAAGGATTATCATGTGCATAAAGCCTAAATTCTGTATGCAGTGTTAGCAAGGGAATTATTTATATATTAGAATTCCTTCACAGTAACATTTATACCTTTCAGATGGCAACTCTTCAATTACAAATGTATCCAGGAATAATATATGACATCTTACCTATTCATTGGACTATTTTACGTCGAATATTTCACGGTTTATTTCGCATTTTTTGCTCGTTTTTTCTTTCTGCATACTATATTTTGTATTATTTTCGCTTTGTTTTTGACTGATTTCGCGTATCTAAATTGGTATATGATGACACAAATGGCTTAGCTTGGTGTAGTATTGACGTTTTTTTAAAAAATCGACGTTTTTTAAAAAATCCTGTCAAAAAATATCGGCCATCTTACTAGAAAAACGCTTATTTTAAGAGATTTCAGCTGAATTCGCTTAAATTATACAAAAATTTTGGCTTAACTGACATGGAGGTTAACAATTAGTAACACCAGAATAGAATTAAGTCATTTACCTTTTTAATTTTATTTAGAATTATGCGGAATCTGGAAGTATTTAATGAGTGTCCGAGTTCTTTATTGAGGTGATTTTACAAGTAATTTAAGTTTTCGCTGATTTGCAAAAAACTTAGCTATCATTTAGATTCAAGAACAACTGATTCTAAAAGTGTGAAAAACCATCTTTAAAATGGTAATAACATATTTTGGAATTTCATGAATTTTAACCACAAAATTTAATGAAAGAAATTGAGGTTATGAGTGTCCGACTACTTTTTTTACCCACTGTATATATTTTTTTTTAACTTCTTTATTAATGCAATCTATCACTTTTTGATATTAATCATTAAATTTGAGGTAAATATATGACCTTCGTTGATAAATAGCACCAAAAACGTCAACGAAGTAAAATAATAAAATAATGGCTATAAACACAGCTTCAAAAATAATTCGCCAGATCAATAACAGATGGCGATGCAACAACTGTACTCAAAATTATCAACACGCGCAATTACAGTGTTGCCATACTGAAGCCCTTCTATCTTTCAAAAATCTTTCATCTCTCTTCTATCCCCTTTCCGAAAGAAGCATCACGGTTACATTGGTAATTGATAGGCAGCATTGCCTAAGTGTTGCTTCTTTTAAAAAAAAAAAAAAAAAAAAAAAAGTCTTTGTATTTGAATTACTTAATCATAATGGTATTAACCATTATAATTAAGTAATGCAAATCTGTCCGCGTGCATTAATTTGAACGATCGCACCCAAAACTATAGCGGTTTAAAGTTAAAATTTTTAAAAAAATTGTCAAAATAACATTTTTTATCCGAAGTTTACCAAACGTACCATTTTGTAGTATGCTTACCTAGAGCTAAAATACACATTCAAACATGCATAAAATCTTTGCTAAATATCGAGATATTTGCATTAAACCAATTTTCTTCGGCACATTTTCAAATATTTTGAAAATAAAAATGTTCCCCGCGGTTTAATTTTTTTTAGAAAAATATTACCAAATGCATTAAAAAAATCTCAGCAAATTCTTGATCAACACTATTATTCTATCTCTAATAGGTATGAAACAGCAGCATTTTTGAAAAAAAAAATTAATAATTTTTGATTTATTTTTTTTTTAATATTTAATGTCTGATTTTACAGTGTTGTCCTTCACAGAATATTGAAACTATTCAAAGTATGATTAATAATGATAATATTAAGGTTATAACGAAATATTTTATCGTTATTACTAATTTTATTAAGGTTATAAATTTTTTTTTCGATTTTTCGCGACTGCAAAAATCAATGGACTAGTTTTGAAATATTATTCGAATAAGACATGTCAAAATCTATCAATATACATTTCTTTTGTACTTTTTTTAAGTAATGTAAGATTTTATATAACCATTAAATTTAAAAGTATAAAAAATTTAAAACCACCGAAAAACCGCTTAAACGTTAAATTTTTTCGGGTGCGAATTAATTGAAGATATAGCATTAAAAAGACTACCAAACGCGCCTTTCACCGACCAATTTCCATAAGCGACCAGGATATGGGCAAGGCCACGAAAAATGAAACCACATAGATTTTTTTTTTCTGTCACAAAGCCCAAAATATTTTTTACATTTCAAATGTCAAATATGTATAGACTATGGCATCACTGTATGCCAGTCCAAAATTTGTGTCTGCTTTGATATTTTACATTCTCTTCATAAGTGCCACGTTCCAGGCGTAGTTGGAAAATATATCAATGTCGACGAAAAAGGTAAATTTTATTGTTATTTTTTTGTGCTTTAGACAGATGATAACTTTTTTGGATAGAACATAAATCAAACTATTGATGAGCAATCAAATTTGTGTACAAATCTTGGCTTTTGGACCAATTAGGGCTTAAAGTAATCAGCTGCAAATAAATGGTGACGTTACTGACAAATTTTTATAAAATGTTTTTTTATGCATTAACTAATTAGAAAAGAGGTTGAATGAGCTGATTTTTTTTAGTTTTTTTGAAGTTCTTTCATAATCAATGCTTAAATGAAGCATTATTTGCATATAGCAGGTTATTTTTGCAAAATAAGATTGTGTGACGTTACTGACGGATTTTTTTTATTTTTGTTTTTTTACTTTTTTGCTTAATAATTTGGTATTTAATTGCCATACTCGGATTTCTGGTGCACAAAGAGACAAGCGTTATGTTGAAGCTAAAAGAAAGCAACAAATACGACGAATGGGCAAGGCCACCGTCAGTAACGTCACGCTCGTTTACGTATTTTGGTCATTATCTTTATAAAATACAACTTTTTCTCCCAACTTGAGAGCGGCATATGAAAGTTCTCGTCATAACTGTTGTTTCATTCGCAGACAATTTTTCTGTTTCTCGGTTTGTTGTGAAGTTATGACCATTTTAAGCTGTCAGTAACGTCACCGGATTTTGGAAGTGTGTTTGGAGGTAACTGAACGTTTGTGTAAAAATGAGCGAATTGCATGGACGTATACAGGGGGTGGGCACAGGGGGCACGTGCCCCCCCCTTTTCGATTTAAAATTTTTAAAAATTTTATACACAAAAATGCATTATCCAAAAAAATATATCACAAGTTTCTAAATATTTTGATTTTAAAAGAAAAGATTTTATTTTCTTATAAAAACTCTACAGTTTAAAATAATTTCGTTTCTAAAAAGTCATTTATACCTAAAAATCAGAAAAATATAATAAAAAAACACATAATATTAGTTTTATCTAATAAACATTATGCATCAGGATCATGAAAATTAATTTCTGCAAAACAATTTTCAGACAATAAGGAAAGTATCTCTTCCCTTATGAACCGATTTCTCTGAAACTTCAAAGACGATTTTAAATTTACACATTTTCATGAACAAAATATTTAACGAAGCCAAATTTTTACAAGGTTGTGCCCCTGTTGGATAGGCATTAAAAACATTTATTCTCATATGGAAACATCATGTAGTTTCTTAGAAAAATTTCAAATTTTTTGAACCCCAAAATCCCCGATGAGCCGAGACACCACAGCCTTAGAATTGTTTCTTATATATGAGGGTTTCTTCGTCAACTCTTTAAATACAGGTTTTTGTGGTCGCTTAAGAAGAATCTAAAATTGGAATTTTAAAATTCAAAAGGGCTGATCCAACATGGCGACAAATATTTTTAAAAAATTAACCGATTTGCTTGAAACTTTTTATACCTGATTTTTTTGGGTCGCTAAATATTAATGTAAAGTTAGATTTCAGAATGGCATATTCTAATTTAGCAACCCAACAAACCGATGCGTAAAGAGTTTTGAGTGAATCTGTTTAAAAAAAAAACTATCGCCATGTTGGATCCGAAATTTGGAATTTAAAAAATCCAACTTAAAATTCTTAAGCGATTCCAAGAACCCGTACATGAAGAATTTTAAGCAAATCTGTAATATTTTTAAAAAAATTGAGCGCCATATTGGATCCGCCATATTGAAATTCAAAACCGCCACTCCGTATTCAAAACCAAATATTTTTAAGTAATTTCGCTATTTTTAAAAAAAATTTCCAATTTTGGACAAAAGGGTTGACAAAAAAACTCTCATATATATTTTAAGTTTCATGCAAATCGGTAAATAAGGGTTGAGATACTTCCATTGTAAGACACATTTTCTGTATTAAAATCTAAGATATTATTTGTTTATTAAAATTCTCAAATTCTGAAAAGTTTTTTCTATATAAACATAAGTATCTGAGAATTTGTCAGACATTATTTTCATCAAAAGTTTATAATTTTTTAAAAGAAAATTTTTAAATTCTGAACATTTTTCCTGTACAAAAATTTCGAGATTTTATAAAAAAAATCTGATATTGCAAGTCATTTTTTTTATATAAATAAAGGCGAAATCGTGTTTTGGCGGGAGGGGGGGGGGGAGGTAATAAGGGTAGTTAAAAATAAATATTGATAGGCGATGACGAAAAAAATTTTGGGAATTGTGCCCCCCCGTTTTGAAATTCCTGGATACGTCGCTGGCGAATTGAAAGAGTTCATGTTTATTATTGCCCAGTATTTTAAAAAAGGAAGGATGAAAGATGATTTTTATCCAAAAGGTGGGCTTAATATTTTATGCTTTAATCAAGTAAATGACATATGTCAGTAACTTCACACGTATGAATTTCGTCACGATTTTCGGGTCTTTTTTTTTTCTTGGGTTAATAGAGGGACACTACACGGCGAAAAAATCTTAGAAGAGGAGTTTTAAGAGAGATATTATTTTTGGAGAGATATTAAGACAAAACCACTTATCGCACTTATTTCATAAAAAAAATTGTAGTAAATTGGGCATTCCCTTCAGAGCTGATTTTTGTATGATAGAGTGTTAGTTATTTAAATTATCTCTTCAATGATGTGTATAGCTTGAGGGTTGAAATTGGTTTTTGACCAGTTTTGTATCATTAAAATGAAAATTTGTAATTTTTCCCTACTTTTCAGTTTTACCGGCTATTTAGTACGAAAAATGTCGAATTGATTTCTGTTTTTCTTTTTTTTTGCGAAATATTTGATGCAAAACTGGTCAAAAACCAATTTCAACTCTCAAGCTATACACATCATTGAAGAGATAATTTAAATAACTAACATTCTATCATACAAAAATCAGCTCTAAAGGGAATGCCCGATTTACTACAATTTTTTTATGAGATTAGTATGATAAGTGGTTTTGTCTTAATATCTCTCCAGGGTTGCATCTTAAAACTCCTCTACTATGATTTTTTTCGCCGTGTAGGGTCCCTCTATTAACCCAAGAAAAAAAAAAGACCCGAAAATCGTAAAGAAATTCGTACGTGTGACGTTACTGACTTTTTGCGTAACGTTACTGACACTGCTTTTATGTCATTTACTTGATTAAAACATAAAATATTAAGCCCACCTTTTGGATAAAAATCATCTAGCATCCTTCCTTTTTTAAAATACTGGGCAATAATAAACATGAACTCTTTCAATTCGCTCATTTTTACACAAACGTTCAGTTACCTCCAAACACACTTCCAAAATCCGGTGACGTTACTGACACCTTAAAATGGCCATAACTTCACAACAAAACGAGATACAGCAAAATTGTCTGCGTATGAAACAACAGTTATGACGAGAACTTTCATTTGCCGCTCTCAAGTTGGGAGAAATAATTGTATTTTATAAAGATATTGACCAAAATATGTAAACGAGCGTGACGTTACTGACGGTGGCCTTGCCCATATGCCTTACAAAAAAGTGAAAACTGAAAAACACCGCGGAATTCGCCAATATTAACTTTTGATCAATGTTGCTTTCCATGATTTATTATATTTGCACATACCATTGTTTCTACATGTTCAACTTTCAGCCATGCACATTTGGCTGTCAAATAATGCAAAACTAAAATATCGAAATTTTGCAAAAAAATGTAAAAAGCTCATAAAACTTTTGCAATTGAATATTTTTTAGGTGCGTTTGTAAATCAAGTGGGAAATGGTAAATTATAAAGTTCGCAAAGCATTCGGATCCATTCGGAATAATGGAACTGGGAGTGTGCCTCGCAAAAAACAGACTTTTTAAAAAATTCGCTTTTTTTCTTCCCATCTTTGGAGAGCTGCAGCTTCGTAGCCATTGAGAGCACATCACTCGACTCAAGCTCAGGTTGTGCGTATTTACAAGGGCTTTTACCATGTGTAATTGAATTTTTTAATTACAATTTGCACCAAAAGCTACAATCAAAAAACCTCGAAAAATTGAAAATTAAAAAAAATTGGTATCAAAGATTTAAGTTCATGTAACTTTTTTCTTATTGATGGCACATCCACTGAACCTACACCAAATAATTGCCCAAGTCTACTGATTAAGGAATATTAATTTTGGAGTAATAGATTTAACGCACCCAACAATATGAAACATTGGACGAAAAATTGCGTGAGTGTATCAAGCGGTTTTTTTACATTTTTCAACTTTAAACATCCCTTACCATGAACTAATGAGACCTTTTGCGCTGTGCCTTTGCACAATTACTCTTTAAGGTTCCCTTAACTTATCCACAGGTACCACCTAATTTGCAAATTAAAAAGTTATTGCAAAATTAACAGAATATCATAAGTGTTAAAAGTTAATGACAATTGTCCATATACATATGAAAAAAATTTATGTATGAAAAAAACCTTTTTTTATAATGAAAAAAAGAAATTTTTAATGAAAAATTTTTTTTTGATAAAAAAAAAAAATATTGATAAAAAAAATTATAAAAAAATTTATGAAAAAAAAATATTGATGAAAAAAATACTGATGAAAAAAGTATTGATAAAAAATATTGATATAGAAAGTATTGATGAAAAAAAAAATTGATAAAAAAAATTTATGAAAAATAATTATGTTACGTTTTATTCACCAGCTGGTGAATATTTTTTGTGAATTATTATCCAAGTTACTAAAATTTTTGGTTTTAACAACATTAAAACGGTAATTCTTATTTTCTTTTTGTTATTCGTAAGCTCATATAGTCAAACTGAGGTGGCGTCCTTCAACTTTTTTTAAAATTATACTCCAGCCTAAAAACTTTATCATGTTAAAAGCTTAATAAAATTGTGTGTGTGACTTGGAAAATTTTTTATGACTTTTTAAATTTGTCCAAAAAATTATTCAAAATTTGACAAAATTTTTGAATCTTAAACTCATTTCTAATGATTTAATTTCTTTACTCAAAAACGCAAACAAAAATTGATATATCCTTTTTGTTTTAAAAGTGCTTAGATAGTACTATGTTTTTAGATTTTAAAGCGCTTTTAAAGCAATTTAAAATAGCAAAGGCATGCCGTTTACCATGGTAATCATATTGGACGCTGGGAGAATACGCATCTGTGATGATTTCTCAGCACGTAAGCGACCATACAAAGTATTTTTCCAGCTCTCTACCCTTCTTTTTTTTCTGTTTGGGTTTTTAAATCTGATTATATACAGGCTATTTTTAGATTTAGTACCCATTTAGAGATTCTGTCCGATTTTTGCACATAATATGTCCATTTCACCCAAATTTAGATTGTGTATATTTTTTACACTAATTTAGGATCTGAAATAGTTTGGAACCGTTCGATCCATGTTTGGACTTGGGCCCCATTTTTGTCAAGTCCTGGTGTAGGGTATTATTCTGAAAGATTTTTTTACCGTTTTTATTAGAAAACTAAATTATATATAAATTGCTTTAGGCGCACTGTTAAGTGCCTCCTTTTTGTTGGTTTGTTATCGTTCGGCTATTCAACGTTTGAACATTTAATTTCTTTATGTAAATAGTCAAAGGATTTTTTATTTCTATAGTAATTTTTGTCGATTTTGATTTAGGCTTATGCATATGACACCTTTTAAAGGGTTTCAAAATGGTTTGACTGACATAAGGGCACAACAAACACAATATGTTGCAGACAAACCTGATGACTTTACTTTGATATTTTTAACAGACCATGATGCCATCATTATGAATATGAAAATTTAGCATACACACATGTAAAAAAAATAAATTTACCTTTTGGAGTGTGTAAAGGAAATTTTGTTGAATGAACAATAACAATAGTGAACATTTGTAAAACAAATTACAGTCCATTTCCCCTAGACCTGTGATACCCTACACAGTTTATTGTGTTTTATCATCCGACAAAAAGAAACAAATGTCGTTAAACACGAACTGGATCATATACGTTTTAAACTAGGGACAAAATGCAGTAAAACTGCATTTACAGTTTTTCATTTCGTGATCCTGTTTCTTTTTAAAAGGACTTTAAAGTTTTAGAGGATTACATTTTTGTAAAAATTTTTTTAAATATTTGTACTTGCCACTTGTGCTAGCAAATGAAAGAGGAAAATCCAAGCTAGTTTTCCCATTTTATTATTTTGACATATCAGGACAAAAGGAGGAAAGTAATTTCCTTTAAAACTTCAGCCTTCAATATCGCTTAAAATCTTTAGCAAAATATTTTGATAAAGTTTTCAAAGGAGATTATTCACACCCTTTTTCCTGATATGCCAAAATAAAAAAAAAATACAAATTTAGCGAAGATTCTTCTATTTCATTTGCCATCAATAGTGACATTAGAACCAAGTACTAATATTTAAAAAATATTTTACAAAACGCAATCCTTTAAAACTTTGAAGTCCTTTTAAAAGGAAACAGGATCACGAAATGCATTTTTCTCTATTTGACCTCTACATTCGGATATATATCATCCCGTTCATATTTAATATTGGCTGTTGGATGATGTTATGTGTTCCCTCTGAACATATTTCTACTCTGTGATACAGATTATTAAAAAAGCAATATCCTGCTTTTCATATTAATTCGAATTTTTCAGTATCCCTGTCCAATAGCATGACGATCTAAGTCCCCACATACACTTCATCAAATTTACTCAGCCTTATATATTTTAACATCTTTAACGGGTTGATCCCTCTAAGTTCCTCATTGGTCTGGAAGAAGGTGGTGTAAATGACGGCAGCATTTTTTTTTTAATCGTCCTGCAATGAACTTGTCCAAACATACTCAATTTTTCGTTTTATTGAAAACAAAAAATAATACTTCTAACAAGGGAAGTATCTCAACCCTTATGAACCGATTTGCATGAAACGTAAAATATATATAAAAGAGACAATTTTAAGATTGGGGTGTCTCGGCTTATCGGCCATATCGGGGATTTAGGGGTTCAAAACATGGGTCAAAAAATGGTGAAAAAATCGTTTTTTTGGATTTTTCAGCCATTTCGTTCTAAGAAACTATATGATGTTTACATATGATAAGAAAGGTTTTTTTAATGCCTATCCAACGGTGGCATAACCTTGTAAAAGTTTGGCTTCGTTAAATACTTTTTTCATGAAAATGTGAAAATTTTGGGGGGTATTTATATGAAGACATAGAGCTACGATGTCCATATGAATACGAAATAATCTTTATTAAATTTAAGTCGACACGTATTTTTGCTCTAGAGGATATTCCTGTTAGTTCGTGAGTTATCGAAATTTTCCCGGAGGTCCATATGGTTTCATAAGGGGACAACGAAATTTTAAAACACTAATATGGCCGAAAAGCCGAGACACCCCAACCTTAAAATCGTCTCATTTATATATCGTGAACCTATATTCAAAATATGCCAACTCAAATATATTCAAAATATGCCAACTCAAATTTGACGGAAATGAGTTTCCGATGGCAAATACCTCCCTTATGTAATGCCTATCTGCCATAAAAATTTCAGAGCAAAAAAATAATTTGTTGTCGTTTTACATCCATTTTTGTTATTCTGCTAACTCAAAGTACATATTTTTTTAGTGGAAATAAATGCCAACTCCCATTGTAAATTTCCAAAAATTTTTCAAAAAATTTTTTTAAAAAACTTAGACCACATATCTTATTGCATTTGCCATGCTAAACACGAATCTTGAAAAGATTTTGATATCTAATGACTGGTTCTCGAGATATTGCCATTTTAAAAATATCGGTAAAAAGTGTTTGCAAAAAAAAAATTCCTTATATTTATGTAACTTTCAAACTATTTATCAGATCGAAAGATTATGAATGGGGCAAATAAAGTCAATGATATAAGCTTTCAAAATAGCTAGTTTGGAGTGACCCTATTGCAATACAGCGTGAGTTACAGAGTGCCAAAGTTGACCACCCTGAGATTAAAATGCTTTCGGAGCTAGTAACTTTTAAAAATATGCAAAGATTTTTAATTTTTTGTTCAGTTTTTGCAATTACCGTACTAAGGATAACAAAAACCAAAAAAAAAAATTTTTAAAAATTTTTCCAAAAAAAAATGTATTTTTATTTTCCGACAAAATATGCCAACTCTAAAAAAATATTTGTTTTTTGATATAGTAATAAATTCCATCTCTGAAAAATACGCAAACAAGTGCAAAATATGAAAATTTTTGCATAGGTAAAAATTGTTTAGAATATTTAAACCATCTTGTGGAAGGTACATTGTTTATTTTTGCAATAATATGCGAAATAACTTGTTTTTTAGCTCTCCTGAACAGTAAGTTTTTTCGAGTTGGCATTTATTGAATATAGTTCGACGATATATTTTAAGTTTCAGGCAAATCGGTTCATAAGGGTTGAGATACTTCCCTTGTAAGACTTTTTAGTTGATAAATAACCCAAAATAAAGATAGAAGTCCCCATTTCTAAAATTCTTACCTATGAAATTATGAGTAAAAAATTTTAGTTGAGAGTGAAAAATTGTGGGAAAAATTAGTTTGAATGAAAAAAGTTTAAGTAAAAATAAATTTTGATTGAAAAAAAATTAGTAAACAAAAAATTCAGAGTAAAAAAATTATATTAAACAAAGTTGAAAAGAAAAAAAGTCATTTAATGGAATGGAACAGGGCTATTCCATTTCAACCTCCGTTTAATTCCATTTTGTTCCAAGTTATATTTTATTTCGTTCCATGTACACTCAAAAAATTATGTAGATACCAGTGAATATTCACTAAAAACAAATTTACAGAAAACAATAATTTAAAAATAACGACTATAAGTCGCCCTAAGTGGCAATCAGTATCTTTGGAAAAATGGCAACACCTAACATTTGTGTCTAAAATATAGACCATGTCTGGCAATGTTTGCAAAAATAAGTACTTACAATTAGATCAGAATTGATGAAGGAGAATAATGATTACTAAAAATAAGTTTGTTTACATATAATTACAATAACAAACTCTTCTGTTAGAAAAAACAGCAACAACCACACTTGAATTGAAAAAATCAAATTTAGTTGATACTTGCCTACTTGGCGTATCGGTCTAGAGTGATTGTACGTTACAAGCAGATAATAGCAAAGTATTACAGATGATGATGAGTTCAATCCTTGTCGGCTGCGATCTGTTAATAATTTTCACATATAGAGTTTTATTGACTATTAACTAAATAAACTTGACATTAAAAGTTTTTCTGAAGATTATTATAACTGGATAATACGAAACTAGTAAGAAACAAACCAGGATGTCTAAATTTTTAGAAAAATTATAATTTTTCTTTCACACTTTTCTCAATTCAAAACCATATATAACAAATCAAAAAATTATAATACATAATTATAATTAGAGCCTGAGCTCGACTGTCTTTACAGAAAACAATAATTTAAATTTAATTTTATTCAAAAACTATTTCACTGATTTTTCATTTTTCATAATACAGTAAATTTTTAATGTTAATTTAATGACTAACCAAAACATTACAAAACTAATGAAAATTCACTTACTTTGTGTTGAAAAACATTAAAACTGTACAAACAAAAAAAAACCTTGTCGAATTACAAGAAAAAGTCTCGTAATCCCATTTTACCAATATTTCCTTTTTTTATCAAAAAAATTTCGATCGAAATTCAATTTTTTTGTAATTTGAAATTTTTTTTGTAATTTTACAATTTTCCAAGGTTTTTTACCAAAAAAATCTAGTAAATTCACGAGATTTCCTTGTACGTTTTATTGCGCCAAAAATTTGAAAATTTACAATTTTATTGGTAAAACGCTTGTAAAATTACAAAATTATTGGTAAAAAGCTTGTAAAATTACTAGGAATTCTTGTAAAATAGGAGGTATCAAAAAATCTAGTAAAATTACGAAACCTCTTTGTAAATTTTATCGTATCAAAAAATTTGTAAATTTACAATTTTATTGGTAAAAACCTAGTAAAATTGCAATATTATTGGTAAAAACCTTGTAAAATTACTAGGAATTTTTGTCAAATAGGAAGTAGCAAACAAAAAAAGTTACAAGTTTTCCTTGTAATTTTACAAGGTTTTTACTAGGGATGTCGCGAATATTCGTCACTATTCGGTATTCGGCATATTCGGCAAGTTTTTTGAATATTCGGTTAAATAAATATTCGTCAACAGTTTGCCGAATATTCGGCAAAATTTAAATTAGTTAAAAAAACACTTTGTATTAAAGTTTCACTCTTTTTTTGTAGTCATTTCAGTTTGTTTTTTATACAAAAAAAAAACTTGGGCACTTGATTTAAATTCGAATTGTTCAGGTACCAGAAAAAATAGTGTCAACAACAGCGTCGTTGTCTTTTACCCAGCAAAAACTTCAATTACCAAGTAATTATAACGAAAATGAGTAACTAGTTACGTCCCAATTTCATTGTTAATTACTTTAACAAGGCGATGTCATTGAAGGCAAGGCCTTCTTTGTTCGCTTACGAAAAAGCTAACAAATAATAACCCATTCCTAGCTTGCTTACGAAAAGTTGATACGAAAAGTTGACATTGTTTGTTTAGTTGCTCTTATTAAATGAGAGAAAACAATTAATAGTAAAATGTTTTTTTTTTTAATTTTTATAAAACTTAACTGGTTTTTAAAATTCAGATTGCAAATTTACTTACATAGTAAGTTAAAACGTAATCCTTTTTTTGGGATATAAAGTAACGCAGCGAGTAATTAGTACTCTTTACCAGGTAATCCAATTGGGAATGAGTACTCATTACCTAGTTTTTGCTGGGTTAGTCTGGTACTTTTTTTAATATTTTACATAGATAAAATACAGGCGTATGAATAATTAAATTATTCGTCAAATATTCGTATTCGGTTCCAACCGAATACCGAATAGTAAATATTCGGTAAAATGCCGAATACACTATTCGCGACATCCCTAGTTCTTACCAATAATATTGCAATTTTTTGAGTGTAGGTTTAATTTGGTTTTAGAAAAAAATCGCCGTAAGATTCTTAAGCAAACATTCGAATACTATCGAACCCAAGACCCCGAAAGTGAAGAATTGTTATTTAATGAATACAAATCGGTAAAATGGGTCCAGATATTATTCGATTTCAGATAAATTAAAAAAAGTAGGTGTGGCCAATTTTTGTTTCCGTAAAAACCTAAGTTGGACTATGGCGGACATTTAAAAAAAATTTGCCGAATCAATTTAATCATTCTCTTATTTTATATAAATCGAAAAAAGTGGGCGTGGTTGATTTTTCTCTTCATAAACTATGACAAAACTGTAGCCACATCGTCCAGCAGCTCTCCTCTTTTAGATAAATCAAAAAAAGTGGGCGAAAAAGTGGGCGTAAAAGTGGGAATGGTGATTTTTTTTTTTTTCTGTTAAAACCTAATATGGACTATTTTGGATGTGGCCAATTTTTATTTCCTTAAAAACCAAAGTTGGACTATGATGAACTTTAAAAAAAAAAATAGCAAAATTGGTTCAGCCGTTCTAAAGTGATACGAACCAAGTAACACATTTTGATTTTTATTTATATAAGATTACAAATCAATTGGTAATAAATTTCGATTATAAATTTTGTAGAAATATGGATAGCAATTTCCTTATTCTTGCTCAAATTGTATTATCACCAACTTCGTCAGCATTATTATTTTATGCAAAGTAGGGTATATAGAAATAAGAGAGAATTTGAAATAGCACTAATAATAATAACAATCAAAATTTATTGGACGGGGAGTGATGGCTGTTATTGTAGATATTTTGTATACTCGAAAAGGGTTTGAATTTAAATTTTGTTTAATAAAATGACTTTAATATCATTAATTTATATTCGTATATACAAACGCAATACAATTTTACCTGTTCTCTACTAAGTATAATGCGAGATATAAATTTAAGATTACTTATTCAAGCGCCCAACAAAACAATAACTATCATAGGTTTATTCATAAACATTAGACCGACTCACCTTATATGGGCAAAAAAAAAGTTAAAGTTGTACCCCCATCAAAATTTACTTTGACATGTTTTATGAAGATTCCCAAAATATTTGGGATCTAGCGATAATCTCCCGTGAGCTAAACCGCGTCAAAAAATGGTCCAAAAATGGTATTTTTCATGAATAAAAAATTCAGTAAATTTTTTTTTGTCCAATGAATGACCAAATATAATAGATATTTAGGAATTCTTTGATTCTGCATTAAAACATTTTAAAAATCTAACCACAGCTTCGAGATAACGAGATGTTTATGTATGTTTTTTGATGCTTTTCACTTCGATTTTACTGAAAACTTAAATAACTTTGTTATCGTTAGAAAGGGTTTGACCACCGCATGGGATTTTAGTCAAAAATTAACCCTTAACTGCACTGTCGTACATTTTTACAACATTTACTTCGACATCATTGTGCAGGAAACCCGTATAATTAATATATTTGGCCGCAATTAATTTAACCCATGCATGATCAAAATATTTTGGCAAACATTTTTAAAAAAATTTTTGCGGAAATTTTTGAAAGCTAATTGTAAACTTTAAAAAAATAAAATAAATAAGGTTTTTGTTTATCTAGACGTGCTTATTAATATCAAATAATTATAACGTGTAACACTTTCCGGTCAAATTTTTTTTTCGAAATTTGTATGTGCAAATAAATTTTAGAAATAAAATATAAACCAATTTTCTCTTAATCGCATATATTCGTGCAAAAAACGTCCCTAATAAATAGATCTTAATATTTTTTATTTAACCCATTCATGACCAATTTAAAAAAAAAAATTTGGAAAAAATTTAAGTCCAGTTGTAATACTTAAAAAAATAATATAATTGATATTTTTTTGACACATTTGCTTATTTAAAATATTAGATGCGTTTTTTGCACGAATATATGCGATTAAGACAAAATTTGTTTATATTTTATTTTAAAAATTTATTTGCACATACAAATTCCAAAAAAAAAATTTTACCGGGAAAGTGTGACCCGTAATAATTATTTGAAATTTATAAGCACGTCTAGATAAACAAAAAACCTTATTTATTTTATTTTTTTAAAGTATTACAACTAGCTTTAAATAATTTCCGCAAAAACTTTTTCAAAAATGTTTGCCAAAATATTTTGATCATGCATGGGTTAAATTAATTGTGGCCCGATATATAAATTAAACCTGTTTCCTGCACAAAGATATGCTTTTTGTGGTTATGAAAAGGTTTTTTAATGATGTTGAAATAAATTTTATAAAAAAGTAAGACAGTGCAGTTAAGGGTTAATTTTTGACTAAAATCCCAAGCGGTGGTCAACACCTTTCTAACGATGTATTAGAAGTGAAAATCGGAAAAAAAATACCAAAGCTATTTAAGCTTTCAGTAAATTCGAATTGAAAAGCATCAAAAAACTGACATAAACATCTCGTTATCTCGAGGCTGTGGTTAGATTTTTAAAATGTTTTAATGCAGAATCAAAGAATTCCCAAATATCTATTATATTTGGTCATTCATTGGACAAAAAAAAATTTACTGAATTTTTTATTCATGAAAAATACCATTTTTGGACCATTTTTTGACGCGGTTTAGCTCACGGGAGATTATCGCTAGAGCCCAAATATTTTGGGAATCTTCATAAAACATGTCAAAGTTAATTTTGTGGGGGGTACATCATGAACTTTTTTTTTTGAGTCACTCTAATAAACATACATACGAATAAAGTATTAAAATTATGGGTAGGAAGTTGGAGTGTATGTATATGATTACATTTCGTTTAATTTCCTTTTATCTTCACCACATTCAAAAATTCATAAGCATATTCATACAATACCATATTTACATACATTAGGGTGGAGTATTTTTTTTTTTTATTTCGTCGAGAAGTTGCCTTTTAGGGTCGATATTAACACACAAAAATTTTGGACCTGTAGGACTAATACTTTGGGGTTCATTTTTTGACTTGAAAATCGGAAAGCTTCGAAAAAAGTGAACAAATTGTACCTTCTGATTAATTTCTATTAAAAAATAAAAATAAAAACACCAAAAATTGTTTTTATTCCACCTTTAAAATATTATATTTTGAATAAGTTTATTCTAGCTCGAGGTCATTATTTCCTTTACTAATTAAAACTATGATATTCTAATAGAATAATTTTCACGAAAATTATTTTACTGTTTTAAATTTATTTATGTTGGTAATTTCTGCAAAACTTAATCGGGACGTGTTTCGGAATTTGTCAGATTCCATTGTCAAAAAAATCGCTAATGTTCAAATTAAAATATTAATACATATTCGACTCTATTTCCATTGAGAATTAGAAGACGACAGTTGTACCATCTGACAAACTCCGAAACACTTATCGATTAAGTCTTGCAAAAATAACCAATATAAATCAATTTAAAACATAAAAATAATTTTCTTGAAAATTATTCTCTGAGAATATCGTAGTTTTAATTAGTAACCCGATTAAAATAATTTAATATGATCTTATATACTTTTATACAGTCATATTTAGGACAAGTACTTTCATGAAAATGCATGTTTTTACTCGGCATTCAAAACATAAAATAAATTAAATATCGATCCGAATCAATAATTTTGCAATAAATTGGCATCGATTTATAGTTGCATATTTTTGAATATTTTGGTATCAATGCATATTTTTGCATATTTTCATATAAATTGCACTTTTTTTAATTTTCATTGACATTTTTTTAAAAAACCACTTCAAAAACCTTAACATAAACCAAAACCGAGCCACTACTTCTTCTAAAAAAATATTATTTTCTTAAAGACATGATTCTGAGACATTTCCTTAGAAATTTCTTTCTGAAAATAAAGTTTTTAGATTCTTAAAAAAAAGTTTAAAATTTTCCTATTCTGAGAAATTCTTAGATTTTAACAATTTCTTACAGGAAAATTGTCTCAGAAATGCCTATACAACAACTTTTGTCATTCTCCTGGTCAGGTTGGTATTGAATTTTAGCGAAATTTGCACAGTAGTTAAGAAGTTATTAACAAAACCGTGAAAGCAAGATAGTTTTGTCCCGAATTCACGTGTTGGACAAAACGCGAAATACGTTTTGAAAGAGATTAGTAGCCGAAAAAATATTTTTAAAATATTTTTCAAATTATTTTTGTGACTCAAGTAAATTTTTTACCCAAAAAATTTATTTTTCTTAACAAAAATTGCTAAAGAAGTATTTTCAGAAACATTTTTTGAGTCAAAGAAAATAACTTTTAAAGAAAATTTGTTCAATTAAAATTTTTTATTACAAAATGTGTCAATAAAAGATATTTTTCTTTAATATTGTAGAGGGCATTAAAGTATTTGAAAAAATCTAATTTATATTAACAAAGCTCTTTTTTAGTTAAAGCATTTAATTTTTAATACATATTGCTAAATTTTAAGTGCATATTTTTTAAATTTTAGGTGCATATTTTTGACTTTAAGAAGCATATTATAGGAACATATATTCGATTTTTAGATGCATGAAAGTACTTGCCCTACACCGAAAAAAATCCATGCAACATTTTACGAAAAAAAGTTTCGTACTTTTTATTTTCGTAAAATACACGAAAGTTGACTACATATTACGAAAAACTTTAGTACAGAATTTCGTATTTTTACGAAAGTAACGAAAATGATTAGTAAATATTTTTTTCGTAATATTTACGAATGTTGACTACATGTTACGAAAAAAATGTTGTAAAAACTTTTGTAATTTTACGAAAGTAACGAAAAAAAGAATGTAAATGATTCTTTCGTAAAATATACGAATGTTGACTGCATATTACAAAAAAAGTGTACAGACTTTCGTATTTTTACGAAAATAATTCGTAAAAACTTCTTTTGTAAAATATACGAAAGTGGACTTTATATTACAAAAAAAAAATAATCAAGAATTTTGTAATTTTACAAAACTAATGAAAAAAGAAGAAATCTTTAAATGCATGCTTTAAAGGATGTTTTTATATTTTAAAGGGTGTTTTTATATTTATCCATGATAAATTCTAAGCATTCTATTAATGTCCGTCTATATAAAACACGGATACCACGGAACAAGTCTTTTGGTCATCAGCAGGTTAAGTTCGTATGTGGCCAAAAAAGTTTTATTTCTTTAAACCAACCTCTGGAAAACTCAATTTTTTTAAAGTGTTTTGTTGTTTTGTTAAAAAAACGAAACATTTTTATGTCAAAAAAAAATTAAAGTAATGAGCTTCGACCCAGGGGATTAGAAAATGCCTTGTGGTCGTGGGTATAAAGAATTAATTTCAAAAATGATAACTCTGATATTTTTTTTACATATTTGGGGTAATAAAAATTCGGCACAGCCGACTTAAAAGTTCTCTCTTGGTTTTTATTCATTTTAAGGATCAATTAAAATTTGAGGCTAATCGGATCAAATAAAATTTGAGGCTTGATGATATAAGTTTTTTTTTACAAGTGGGGAGGTGGTCCTCCAAAAAAATCATCTCAACATATCATCATAAGTTCTTGTAGTGTGAACGTAGCCTTAAACAAAATCACTGTAAATAGAATGAAATCTTATAAGTCTCTGTTAAGAAGAAACAATTAATTGCTTGGAAATGTTGCTGTCAAAACGTTGAAAATGTTGTTCTTATTCTCAAGAAATAATTTTTACATGTAATTTCGTTAATTTAAGGATTTTTTTTTATTTACCAAAAAATTTTCGTAAAAATAAAAATATTTCATTTATTTTACGAAATAATTTCGTAAAACAAAAAAAATATTTCGTTTATTTTACGAAAATTTTCGTAAAACACAAAAATTTATTGCGTTTATTTTACGAAATTTTTTTGTAAAATAAAAAAACAATTTCGTTTATTTTACGAAACAATTTCGTGCATTTTGTACATTGTACGCAAGAATTTCGTGGTGCGAAACAACGAAATTTTTCGTACAATGTACGAACGTTTTCGTACATATAAGGCAGGAATTTTTTTCGGTGTAGTCATATTATTTCATATATGATCATGTGTGAGACTATATATTGCGAGATAAATATATATAATAAATTTTGATGTGCGATTTTTTTAGATATCGCCAGATAAAACTATATGTTGTAACAAATGGTTCCATGCATCATTCCAAATGTTTTATATAAAAGTTTAAATGCATCCATTATTGTTTAATTTTTATAAGTTTTTTCAAGAACATTTTTTTATCGCGAATATTTTGTATGTTTTTTGAGGAACATTTTTTCATCGCGAATATTTTCAAAATGTTTTTTATAAAATTTCATATGACTCCATATTTCTTTATTTTTCGAAGTTTTTTCCAAGCACAACTTTTTTATCACGAATATTTCGAAGTGTTTTATATAAGATTTTATATAACTCCATTTTTTTTAAATTTTTTCTAAGTTTTTTTGAAGAAAAATTTTGTTATCGCAAATATTTTCTAAGTGGTCATAATTTTATATGACTCTATTTTTTAACATTTTTCTAAGTTTTTCCAAGGAAAAATTTTTTATAAGAATATTTTCTAAGTGTTTTATATAAAATTTAACATAAACGGACGGACAGACAGACGGACATTCATAGAATGTCTTAGAATCGCCGACCGATATTTTGACCCGTTATAAACGGAATGACAAAGTGAGTATACCCCCATATTGTGGTTGGAGGGTATAAAACAGCTGATTAGAGCGGCACGTTTTTTTTTAATGATTAATTAAAATTGGTCCGTTTGTAATTAAGAAATACAAACGAACCAATATTGGTCCAATAACGCAAACGGCAGTAAAAGTATTGTCAGGGGTCCTGGCTCAAATTTTTTGTTGTTATTTTTGTATTGAATGAGTAACTCAAATGACAACTCACAATCAGATCTATAGATGGCCCGTAGATTCCAAAAGCATCGAAAAAACAAGTATGAAAATTATATTCGGTCAAGACCGACCGTATGATACTCTTCACGAGTGTTTTCCGGAAAATGGGTCCCAAGTCTAAACATGGAACGATTAAATCTACCTTTCGTTAGATATTTAATGAGCGTAGAACACACACACAACCAAAATTTCAGTGAAATTTGCTTATTTTTGTTGCCAATAGACTGATTTTAGGGGTCTAAGTCCAAAACTACTCCAATTATATTCAGATTTATAAGTATAATACGATTTCTTTAATAATTTTTTGTGCCATAAAATCGACCCACTCTAATCTAGACATTTTTGTACACGTACACACAATACAATAGCAAATAATCACACACAACCAATATATGAAAAGCAAAACCTAACTTACTGTACTTTTTTGGCTTACTACAAAAATACACAGATAGATCTTTCTTTTTTTAACCGGAAGCTAAAAATTCTATTGTATTTTAAGGATAATGTGACCAACTATATTAACTATTGTGAATGTCTTCATCCAACAAGCACAAAAAAAAAAACTTAAGCAGATTTTACAATTTTACAAAAAATATATTTAACATTGATTAAATGTACACTTAAAAGAAAAATTCTGTCTAAAAATCTGTACAATGACTTTCAATTTGATTCAGCAAACTTTCAGCAGATTTCTCTGCTAAAATAGATATTTTTTCTAAAATCTCTGTCATTTAGTTTTAGAAAATAACAGAAATGTTATTGTGGTTTTACTGATTCTGTATAATTAAATTTTAATTATACAGAAATAGTTTGCTGTTATTTTTTTATGAAAATTTTCTAAGTTTTTTTCAAAGTATATTTAGCAGATTAATTTGTAATTTTACAGCTAAATTAATATGACTTTATTGCACTTTCGAGTTGGTTATACGGAATATGGCCATATTTCTTAATGCGATGAGATGACTTTATTGCCAGTTGCTTTTCTGTACTGCGCCAAATTATTGGGTCCATACGGCATTTCACCTAATTTTTAGGGGACCGGTCACATTTCCAGATATTATATAATTTTAACAAGGTTACTCAAAATTTCACATATAAATCCTTATTAGTTGGTTACATTGTACAACAGCTTTGATTTGTAGCACCAAAAACACCTATACTAAATTCAACAGAATACAAAAAAATAAACAATCCATGAGAGAAAGAGTTAAATCTAATGTTAGTTCCAGTTAGGGTTGCCATTCGTACTGTTTTAAACAGTACAAGTACTGTTTTTTATAAAAAGTACTGTTTTATGCACAACACCTAAAACAGTACGCAAAAGTACTGTTTTTTAAAGCGTGTACTGTTTTTGTACTGTTTTTTTATACTTATCACCAAAATGTAACATTTTTCGAAAAATGTTTCATATTTGACAAAATTTTAATTCAATTTTTAAAAAGGAGCTAAATGCAATTTAATTTTATACCACACTCAAAAAGAAAAATTATTTAAAAAGTGGAAAACTTAACTAAATTCAATAATGATTTAGCTCCATTGCCATGTTTTCCTTCTTTTTATCTAAATTTTTCTGAAAATAAGAAAAAGAAAAAACTAGAAAATGGGAACAAATTTATTTTATTGAGTACATCTCATTTAAAGTTCCGATTGCGGGCAGACCCCATTAGGTTCGGAACCCATGGGTCCAGACCACCTAAGGCCCAGTCCCATTGGGTCTATTAAGGATCGTCATAGATTTTGATTCAACATCTTTGGCCTTTTCGCTCTACCTTGCTTAGTTTTTAGGATACAGGAATTTAAGGGCCCAAAAGGGTCTTTAGAATCTAAACGGGATAACTAAAAATCTATTACACGGAGGGACTAAGACGGTCGTGTAAAGAACTTCAAAAATGTATTTGGCATTTTTTTTTTGTTTCGGCAATATTTTCTGAGAAATGAGGAACGCCCAAATTTTTAGATTCAAATTGAGGAGTCCATACATTAGAGATTTTTAGAATCGAAAATGAACACTTTTTTGCTCTTTCTGGCTTAGTTTTTGAAATTTTTGAAACATTTGAAAAAAAAAAAATCCTTAAATTGCATAAAATTTACTAAACCTGAAGAAAAAACTTTATCAATTCTAAGAAGATAAATATGATGAACTAATTGGTTGCAAATTATATTTACTAAATTGTGAAAAAAAACCTTTTCCCAAAATTTAGTTAGGCCTTTGTTTGAGTGCAATAATACCGTTTTCGCGTTTGCTTTTTAAAGTCGTGTTTTAGTTAAAACACTGTTTTATGGATTTTTTCATATGTTTTTGATAGGAAGATCGGTGTTTTAGTTAAGCGAAAGCATAGACTACAAAAGCTTTTCAAGTAAGATATCGCGGCAACTAAGACAAATGCTCCAAAAAGTCAATCGCAATTTTTTTCAACACTGATAAAAAAAGAGAATAAATTTGAGACGGTTTACCTAAAATGTTCCACCGTTCTATTAACAACCTTTTATGCTCGTTTTGGCTAAGATCTGTTTGAAATCAGGGTAAAAGGGCTAAGTTTTTGTAGTTTTATATAAAATAAGACTTTTAAAAATGTACTGTTTTTATTTGCAATGTACTGTTTTTTGAGACCAAATGTACTGTTATTCCATATTACAAATCTGGTAACCCTAGTTCCAGTACAATAGAATTTACCTACATTTGACTGGTTACTGCTGGCGCTGATGCTAGATGATTTTGTGTTGTAACACTCTAGGTTTGTGGGTCTATAGAGCAGTTTTTGTCTTTTTATAAAAAAAATAACAAGTGAGAGTGTTAAATTCGGCTGTTTCGAATTGTTTATACGCTCCACATGTAATTTTTATTATCAACCCCCACAAAAGGGGCGAGACAAAAAAACTTTATTTCAAAATATCCTGGGCCCAAGTGGGACTTTAAAAAATATTTAATTTTCTTCTTCTAATTCTCAAATGGGGTTAAAGATGTATTAATATTTTTGTTTGAACATTAGCGATTTGTCATTTAAATTCCCGTTGTGACAAACTTCAAGAGTCTAGCTCTTTTATTTTGGACTAAATCGTGTATTCCACAGACGGACGGACAGACGGTCGGACATCGCTAGTCTGCTTTAGAATCGATCACTGATCAATAATACACAAAACAAATTTTGTACATAAATAATATGAACTGCTTTCATTGATTTCAGGTCATACTATTTATGAATAAATTTTTACTATTTATAAATGTGTTCATATATTTTCAATTTCCAAAAAAATAAACAACTTTTTTTGTTTTTAAAATATAAAAAATTTGTAGAATATATATTTTTTCTTTTTTTGTTTGCTTGGAAAATGTCAACAATGGGATTTAAAATTGGGTTAACATGGCGGATATGTATTAAGGAGGAGAAAAGGTATGTAGAACATAAAATTGCCAAAATATTTTGTAGTAAAATACGATTTTTTCTTAATTTTTTAGGGCAATTTATCTTGTATGATTGGACCAATTTTAATGTTTTCTACCAATTATTGCTAAAAAATTTTATGTAATATGGATTATTTATGAAGTGCTAAAAGACACCACAATATTCTGGACGATAATCTGGCAAATTTTATATGAATTTGGTATATTTTGTATGCTATGCAATTTTTGTGTAAAAACGCCTTTTAGGTTAATAAAACGCGTCTTTTAGGGCGCAAATATACTTTTTTTAGGTAAACTGATATCAAAATATTGTTATTATTGTTCGCAAAATATAATTTGTGTAGAAAATTTGCAGAAATTTATGGAAAAAATTACCGTAAATTTATTTATTATATGTATGAACAAATTCATACATTGCACATTGGGTTGAATGAGAGGCAAAGTGGCGCTTTATTCAGGCAAGCAGTAATTTTAACATATAATATTTTTTGATTGATGAATGATGAATAATACATTAGAAAGCACCCTTTCAAAAAGAAAACATGTGTTTTTTATTTTTTTTCAACCTGTCAGAATTTTTTCAGTGTTTCTTGAAAATTGAACTTGATTCACAATTTAAGCTGTAACTTTTAAACCAAAAGCGATAATTTAATAAATACAGTTGCAAATTAAAGTATTTTTAATGCGATAAAAAAAAATTTAAAACAATAAAAAATAAATATGTGTTAATACTTGCATAAAATTTGTTTAAAGTCGGATTTTTGTGTTTCACCAAATTTTAATTTTTTTTAAATTTTCCATAAAAAAGTCAGGAAAGTTGTAATTTGGAACTATTAATTTTTTTTATTGGCATCTAATCATTAATAAGTAAAATACAACCATTTTTGAAAAAAATTAACATATTAGGCGCGTGGTTATGATTTATTTCGGGAAAAAACTAAATTCACAATTTTTACTGTATCTGTGAAATTAAAAAACACAATATTTTGAAACAAATAGCAAATTAAAGTTTATGTAAAGTGCTATTATAAACGTTTAACAAAAATTATATGCTCTCATATAAATACTAAATTTATTAAGAAACCAAATTTTTTCATAAAAACTCTTGAATGTTTAAATTTACCTTTTTTAACTTAAGCCTTGGAAATTGAAAAAAAAAATATATCAGCTGCGTTATTCATAATAAATAAAGTTAACATCATGCATGTTTTTTGTCAGATATTATATTACACCACCCAGAGACATCTGCTTACCCCCCCCCTTCCCACTCCCCACAAAAACCGTCCCTGTCATTTTTATTTTTTTGCTTGTTGGAGGGTGTCAAAGATTTGGCACAGCCGAATTTTAAACTCTTACTTGTTTATATATAGATTACAAAGACCCACAAAAAAAGGTCTAGACCCAATAAAACTTATGTATTTTTACCTTCTAAATTCAATTCCGCGATCAGAATTAAATTCTACCGTTGGGTTTTTCTTCAATTTACAAGGAAAGTCCGCAAAAGTGAACCGACCTGATTTCCTTGTAAATTTGACCAACAATAAGTTAACATTTTTTAAAATTTTATTTCGGTATGTAATGTTCAAGTCTGATTTATTACGAAGAAAATAAGAGGTTTTTTCATAAAATCCATCAAAAATTGCAGAAGTTACTTGCATTTGAACAAAAATGCATTAATTCACAACATAAATACAACTGTTTTTGTATAAAACTGAAATAACGCGTTTTTGTTCAAATGCTTGTAACTTCTGCAATTTTTTTACGGATTTTATTTAAAATACTCTTATTTTCTACGTAATAAATCAGACTTGAACCTAAAATACAGAAATAAAATTAAAAAATTTTGTAACTTTGTCAATTCACAAGGAAATTAGGTGGGTTCACTTTGCGGACTTTCCTTGTAAATCACAGGAAACCCCAACTATAGAATTCAATTCTGATGACTGAATCGATTTCAGAATGTCAAAATACTTAAGGATAAGTGGGTCTAGTTTCTGGGTCAGACACTTTTTTGTTTTTTTGTGATGAAGTGTTATTGAAGCCACCATATTTTTTTTCATAAAATCTTAAATAAAAAAATAACGGCATTAAACGCGGACGTTTTTTTTTCTTTTAAATTAAAGCATGTACTATAAGCTTTATTATCACAATGTACAGGCGCGGATCCAGGGGGGGGGGGAGAATGGGATTTCTCCCCCCCCCAAAATGATTTCGAAAGAAAAAAAGAAAGGAAAGGAAAAAAAGAAAAAAAGGAAAGGGAAAAAAAGAAAGGGAAAGGGAAAGAAAAGGAAAGGAAAGATAGAAAGAAAATGCTTGGATGTAAAAAATTCTTAGGGGATTTATATGTGGGCTGATCATTTACGTCAGCACACATAGCATTAGGATAAAATGTTTCAGAATTAAAGAAATTGCATATGAAAAACTTAGATGGCAATAGAGTCGTGGACATTTTCTAACCGAATAACTTTCCTTATTATTTTCTATGGATAAAGTATAATTTTTTATAGAAAATTTTTTTTCAAAATTTCAGACTTTACCTTTAAAAAATATTTTTATACTTATTCGACTTTGAATATAAGAATTTTTTTAATTGAAAAATTATCTCAAATTTTATAAAAAATTTCTTATTACATTTCTATAGAAAAAATCCCTCAGCACCTGAGAATTTTTCCAAAAAAAAAAAAAGGTTTCAGAATCTGCCACAAATTTTTAGGCAAAAAAAAAAATCTCAGAATCAGATAACATTTCTACAAGAAAAACGTCTCAGAATTTGAGTTTTCTAGATGGAATTATTAGTGTCCGACCGAATACACCTTTTTTGGCCGAAGCCGAAGCCGAATATTCGGCCAAATTTTCACTATTCGGTCAAACCGAAGCCGAAGCCGAATATTACAAAAAAAATGTTTTAAGTTGCAAAAACACTTAGTAAAATGTTTTTGTGGCTTACAATTGTTATTCAAAGTTAGTTTAGTGTGTTTTTCAACACGTGAGCACAAATATTATACAATTATTCGCTATTCGGCCTGTCCGCCAAAATTGTGGCCGAAGCCGAATAGTGGCCGAATAGTGCTTTTTGGCCGAAGCCGAGGCCGAAGCCGAATATTCGGTCGGACACTAGGAATTATATTTCCAAGGTTATTTTTTTTATAGAAAACTTCTTGAGAATGAGAATTTCTCTGTTTGAGAGATCTTGTAAATGTACGAATTTTTCTAAAGGAAAAGATTATCAAGATCTATTGTATATGTTTTATAACTTTTTTATAGAAAACTATAGAATATTCTGAAAATTTGTCTATAGGAATGTGAAATATGTAAATATTTTAATAATAAATTTTCTTTATGAAAAATGTTTCAAAATCTAAGAAATTTTAAACATTAGATGCCATTAAAACCGTAAAATTTTTCTATCAAAAAATGCAAAAAAAATCTATTATTTAAGTTTTAAAAAAGTGTACCAAAATTTCTTCATAAAATGTTTTTGAACTAATAATATTTAAGTATCTGATAATTTTCTTTTACGAAATATGATCTAATAATATTTTTATACGAAAAAGTTCCTAAAACCTGACAAGTACTTTGAAATATGAGCATTATTTCAGAGATTTTTTTATAAGAAAGATACATTAGAATTTGAAAAATTTTTATATAAATAATGCCTCAGAATCTCAGATTATAGAAAAAAGTTTAAAAATCGGAGACATTTTCTATAAGAAAACGTTGAATCTGAGAGTTTTTCGTAAGAAATTACGATCTGAGAATTTAAGAACTTTTTTATATCAAAGTTTTAGAATCTACACATTTTTCTAAAGGCAAAAATCTCAGAAATGGGTTATTTTCCTATATGAAAACTATTTTAGAATCGTAAAGTTTTTCTGTAAAAAAAATGTCTCAACATCTGAGAAAATTTCTAAAGGAAACATTTATAAAAAACTAATAATATGGTTATTTTTTTTTTCGAAATATTTCAGTTTTTTATATAGAATTTTTATATAAAAGTTTACGGGTCTTTTCACATTTGTGACTAGCTATGACTGAGTATAGGTCCGTTTATTTAACTTTAAACGGTCTTGCTAAGGAAGATAATCGGACCGATAATTCCCTCGTGAAAAAGTTTCTTGAGTTAAAAAAGTTCTACCAAATCCAAAAGGTTGAATCCGCGTCTGATTTAAATTATACCTTTAAGTTGATTTTTTTTTTTGATTGCTTTTCATTTGTTACTCAATATTAAAAATATTCACAAAAAATTATTCCAACTCCCCCCCCCCCCCCCGCTTCCAACCAAAATTTTTTAGCCTTCCGATTGCATAAAATTTTTTTGGAAAAAAAAATCTCCCCCCCCAAATGAAATTCCTGGATCCGCGCCTGCAATGTATAAGCAATAACAACCTCTTACATTTTTTTTATATTCCATCAAGTATTAAAAATACTCCAATTTTGGAACATTTTACAAAAAAATTTCAAAAATATTTTTACAACAATTTTCAAAAAACCAAAAACAGAAATGTATTTGAAAATGCCTGAACTTGATGGTTTCATAATAAAAAAATTACCTATGAATGAAAAAATACCAAAAAAAAATTCTAGAAATAAGTTGATTTTCAATTTTTAGCACCATATTCAAAAACACAAAAATTTATTTGATTTTGACGGCGGATTGCAAGAAAAGTAAACAACTCAGGATAATGGTTGTGACAGATTTGTTAGTGTAATTTTATATACTTTAACCCTAAATTAATAATTTTTGTAAAAAAAAATTTTTCAGTTTTGAATAAAGCGCCACTTTTGATCCATTTCAACCCAACGTGCATTGTATAAAAAAGATTTGGGAAAAAAAAGTCATGTTAGATTCATACAGTTTATGAACAAATTTATTCCATGAATGAACTTTTTTTTTCTGTGTATATATGAACTTCTTTTTGTTATATACGATTTTCAGATGTAGTGTAAGTTTACAATGAAAAACTGTTTGTCTATTGCTCCGATAGACAAACAGTGTAGTTCTATTTAACAAATATAGAACTACACTCAAAGAAAAAGCTTTATTATATTTATGAAAAATCGTCATTAAAGTTCGTCCAATTTAAAAGTTTCATAAATACAATGAAACAGTTTTATTATTGTTCATATGGTCAACATTTATGAATTTTTCGTTATATTTATGAAACCTATATAATATTTCATAAGTTTTTATGAAACTCTTCATAAATATTATGAAATATTTAATTCTGTTATATATTGTTGGACTTTATATTTTATAACTGAAGTTTTACAGGAAGGGTGGCTTCTTCCGAAAGCTGACGACATCTTCACTTAGCCATTGTCAATTCATTTTTTCAGATTTCCTCATTGTGCAACAAAAATAATTATTTCTCAGAAATAATTAATATGGACTCATACCGAAATAAATAAAAACTTCAGTGATATTATGAAATATTTCATAAACACGATGAAACATTTCAGAGATTTTATTTATTTTTCTTAAATATTTGATCATATTAAGAAACTATTTCATGGTATTTATGAACCACTTCTTTGGTGCTATGAAATAGTTCCATAATTATAATGAAATACTTAAAAAAAATAATATTGTGTTTATGAAATGTTTCATAGTATTTGAGAAACATTGCATAATATTTATAAGACAGGTACATTGGAGGAACTTTTATGAGAATTTTGATTATATTTATAAAAAGGTTTCATAGTATTTATGAAACGTTTCATTAATAAAGCAAACGCATTATTTTTTTAGAAATAAAATTTTAGATATTTACATTGAAATAACTAAAATAAGGAATTAAAATTTTATATAATTTTGCTCCAATTTCTTAATCATATAAAATGTTTCGTTTATGATTTTTTTTTATGAAATTATGAAATTTTACGAGGTGCATTTCATCGACTTTTTTCATAAAACTTCATTATTTCATAAATATTCATGAAACCATTTCATAAATATTAAAGCAATTTTCTCTGAGTGTAGAATTTAGCTCTATTTAGCTTCCAAAACACAACAGACGGAGTGGCATCGTCAAATGGACTTAAAGCATACAAAAATCCACACCCATATTTCGATGTGTTACATGCGGACTAACAAAATGAACATACCACCACAATTTTATTGTTAAAGGTTTAAAAAGCACCAATAAACACACATAGAAGAACATCTAAGGTATCATTCCGGTGTGCTTTTTATTTACACCTGAAGAGTTTTATCTCCTCTTGCACAATGGCTTCAATATGTTTCCATAATACGTTTATATGATTTATGCTCGTTTTTATTTTTGATGATGTGAATAGGCATGCAAAATGGTAGGTACCTGCTAAGGATGCCAAACGGGAAATCTTCAATCCCAGGATTTTTTTGGAATTGACAAATATCGAATGCCGTAATTTATTTTTTTTTTTCAATCACGGGAATTTTTTGTCAAATTTTGGAATCATTGACTTTCACATTTTAAAGGGCGGGTTACTCAATATACAGATAGCTGCTGATTTAACGGAGTTAATTAAATCAGTTATTTTATAACGGAGTATTAAGTAATACAGCTGCAAAGCTTCTATTAAATTAGAGTTTGCAAAACGATTAAAATCGTAATCGCTATTAATCGCAGCAATTAATCGTAATCGACAAAAAAAAATCATGCGATTACGATTAATCATTTTCAATTAAATAGACTGTTTTTATAACGAATTTAAATCAGTTCCAAATTTTTTTGAAACTGATTCCGATTACAATAGATTCTTAAATATATATTTCGGTAATCACCACAAAAGTTTCCATGTAAAATTATTTTTCGAAAGAACTGCTTGCTCTAAAAAACGATTGCTTTTGACAGTTTTCCATGTTCTTTAACAAATAATTTTCGATCGAAATTATTTTTTTTTTTTGTAATTTTACAGTTTTTCTTGTAGTTTTACAAATTTCCAAGATTTTTTAGAAAAAAAAATCTAGTAAATTTGCGAGAATTTCTTGTAAGTTTTATTTTGCTAAAAAAGTTGTAACTTTACAATTTTATTGGTAAAAATCTTGTAAAATTACAAATAAGCTCGTAATTTTTACTAGGAATTCTCGTAAAATAGGAGGTAGAAAAAAATCTAGTAAAATCGCGAAACTTCCTTGTAAGGTTTATTGCTTTAAAAAAATTGTAAATTTACAATTTTATTATTAAAAAGCTTGTAAAATTACAAAATTATTGGTAAATAGCTTCTAAGATAACATGGAATTCTTGTCAAATAGGAGGTAGCTAAAAAAAACTTAGCAATTTTTCTTGTAAATTTACAAGGTTTTTTTAGTGTACTCATTCGCATTGTAGTAGTATTTATATTTTTTTTTTTACCAACATATTTACAAGTGTTAACTTTTATGGGAAATATATGTATATGGGTGGCACGATTAATGACTTTTTTTGTATTTCGACAATCTTCGTGCAAATTATGGTTCTTTTTAGTCTATAAACTCTATGTTTAAACTTTTAGCCAAATCGGATATTATTACACTCAAAAAAAAAGTTTGTAAAATGACATAAAATCCCGGTGATTTTACGGTGCAGGTTTGTAAAATATGTACTAGCAAGAATCCCCGTAATGTTACGGGGATAATTTGTAAATTGATTTAACAAAAGAAAATGTAAATTTACATTTTTTTTTGCAAAATATTAACTTCGAGGTGAACATTTTTTTTTGGAAATTTGGTAAATTTACAAAACAAAATTGTAAACTTACATAAAATGGTTGTTATTTTACAAAAAAAAAAATAGAAAATAAAAAAAATAAATTGTAGATTAACAAATTATTTGGTAAAATTACTCTTTTTACCGCAAAAAAATATTGAAAAACACGTATATTTACAATAAAAATTGTAAATTTGCAAAAAAAAATTAAAATTTACAAAACAAATTGTAAACTTACAAAAAAAAGTTGTAAATTTACAAAATAAAGTAGAAAATCAAAAAACAAAATTGTAAATTTACAAATTGTTTGGTTAACCCATTCCTGCCTAATGGGTATTTAAATACCCAAAAAAGTGTTGATACTTAAAAAAATTTAGCGCGGGCTAGATGGAAGATATCGGGCTAATTATTTTTTTATAAAAAAGAGAAGAGATTGGGCTAAATGTGAACATTTAACAAGATTTTTTTTGTTTTGTTTAACTTTTGTTTTTCACTGACAAAAATCGAAGATTTTTCTTAATCGAAAATACTCAGGAAAAGTGCACCTAAAACGTGATGCGGGGGGGGGGGGTAAGGACGATTTTGGTTTTCACGAAAATTTATTGGAGTTATTTTGACATCCAATAGAAACTTTTTAGACACCTTTCAGCTCAAACAAAAAATAAAAGTAAAAAATTACACGGCCTATACCCATGTCATATCTCAGGTCGGAGCTGAGGTAAATTTTTTTTTATTTTTTCTAGCAACTTCTGTGGTCTTTCAGGTACACATGTCAAAATTTCATCAAAATCGTACGATCCGATCTATGGGCAGGCAGTAATGGGTTAAACTACTGTTTTTTTATGGCAAAAAACTTGTATATTTACAATAAAAAGTGGTAAATTTACAATTTTTATTGTAAAAATACCATTTTTTCTTATTTTTTTGCCGTAAAAACAGTAATTTAACCAAATAGTTTGTAAATCCTATTGTTGAATAATTAAGTTTTTGTTGTAAACCAACATTAATTCTAGTAATAAAATAAGTTTTGTAAAATAACATTTGAATTTTGTACTTTTCAATTCATACATTTCAAACTGAAAACCTTGTAAACGATCTTAAAAAAAATGTTTGTAATAGCACATTTTTTTGGTAGAAAGACTAAATAACATCAAGTAAAATTTTGTTGTACAATTACAGTTTTCTTGTGTAAAAAAACTAAACACCTAGTAATATATTTTAATTTGTAAAATAATTCACATTTTTGTAAATTTACCTAAAAAATTTGTAAAATAAATTTAACAACATATAATAGTAAAATTACAAAGCAAACTGTACTTTTCGTTTTATTAAATATACAACAATTTTTGTAAAAAGACAAAAATATTGGTAAAATAGAATTACCTGACCTTTTACTTGTAATTTTACAAACTTTTTTTTTTTTTTTAGTGTGCTATAATACGCTAGAGTCATTTGAGACATAATTAGAGGGGACCATTGTATTGGGGCTAATTCTACACTCAAAATAATTACTCTGTTAAATTAAAGAGATACTCTGCTGAGCCAGCAGAAAATACCATAGATTGCCAACCAGCAAGATTTTTTGTTATTTTACAAAGAAAACTTTGTAAAATGATTTCGATAAAAAAATGTAAATTTACAGAATTATCTATAAAATATTGATAAACGCGACCAGTATTTTACTATTTTATTTACTATTTGATTTCTGATCAATTTCTCTTTCCTTAATGAGCAAGTAGTGTTGACAATTGGGAAATGCCATCGAGTAAATTTGGCTGCTTTAATGCTTCCAAATTGTAAATTTATTTTCATTTTTGTGAAAACTACGGGTTTTTTTTACGAGTACCCCCAATTTTACTTCAAATCCTCGTAAAATTTACCAGGTTTTATTGTAATTTAAGACGCTTTTTAAAGAGCGGCTGAAATATTTGGAAGTTTTTTGAAGAGATTTTTATTTGAAAACTGTATTACAGAGCAATAAGTTGAAATCTAGTATTTTTCTAAAATCTGTATTTTAACAAAAAAACTTTGTTTATTATCGTAAAATAGAGATTACAAAGAAAAAAGTAAAATTATAAGAAAATACAAAATATTTTCTTAAAATCTGTATCTCGGAAGATAACTTTGTCAAATATCTGTCGAATTGAGATTACAGTCATTTTACAGAGTAATAATTTTGAATGTAAACATAAAGATTTTTTCCAATTTCAATAGGCTCCGTTCTGATGCCAAGAGAGACTTAAGTTTCAAATTTCTAGTCAATTGATTTACACCGCTAAATCCACTCAAAAAGTGATTCTGAGTCGATCTTTATACTCAAAAGCGGGTCTAGGACCAATATTTTGGGTAGTTACAAACATCAGCACAAATTCATTATACCCTGTACCACAGAGTGGTGTAGGGTATAAAAAATTAAGAATTGTACACTCATAGAAATATCTTAGTAGAAAAACTTGTAGATCCATTGTAGATAAAGTTTTACAGAATGATGCCGTATTCAATAAAAACGAGTTGATAATCTTTTACAAAAAATTACAAAAATTTTAATTAAAAGCAACATAAATATTTGTAGAGTCAAAAACAATAATATTTTCTGTTGATTTCACTGCGTGACAAAACTAACCACTATTTTAGAAAACAAGAGGTACGACCATCATTTCAATATATTTCGGACATGCTGAATCGAATGGCGTACTCCGTTTTTCGATGTATGGTACAGTTTTCTTGTAAAATGTCATTAAAGATTGGCTGATTTTCAGCTGCTTTTTTAACAAAAAAAATCCAAAGCTAATGATTTTTAAATTTTATGGCATGGAAAACAAAGATATAACTTGCAGCAATATTTCTAATATAAATTTGGTTTAAAGCTTTTCATCTTAAGCCCTTAAATTCGCGGATTTCTTCATTTTTTTAAGTTTCGCGAAATTAACCGCTAAATTGGTCTCTGATAAAAAACTTGCATTCTGTGGATCATAAAGGCGTCCATGACACTACGAATAGTGGAGAAAAAACATCTATGTTATATGGACCATCATGATGAAAATCGCGAAAAACCGTTTTTTTTTTTTATATGGCAGCATCACTTTAGAAGATGATTTGAGGTTTCATCTTTTAGTATATAATGTGGGAACCTTAAACAATGAATTGACCCAAAATTTATCCAAAAAAGTTTTCATTTGCAAAAGTTATCTTAACAAAAACTATAATTATTGCATGGAAAACACTGAAATATTAGTTTTTGTTAAGACAACTTTTGCAAATGAAAACTTTTATGGCCGAATTTTTGGTCAGTTAGTTGTTTAAGGTTCCCACATTATATACTAAAAGATGGAACCTTAAATTATATCGTAAAGTGATGCTGGCAAATACAAAAAAACGGTTTTTCGCGATTTTCATCATGATGGTCCATATAACATAGCTGTTTTTTGTCCACTATTCGTATTGTTAGGGATGCATTTTTGATTCATTAAAAGCAAGTTTTTTATCAAAGACCAATTTGGCTGTTAATTTCCCGAAAACCTTAAAAAATTAAGAAATTCGCGAATTTAAGTGCTTAAATTGAAAAGCTTTAAACCAAATTTGCATAAGAAATGTTGCTACAAGTCATATCTTTGTTTTCCATGTCATAAAATTTATAAACCATTTACTTTGCAAATTTTTTTGTTAAAAAACTGGCTCGAAATCAGCAAATCTTTAACGACATTTTGCAAGAAAACTGTACCATACATCGAAAAACGGAGTACGCCATTCGAATCAGCATGTCCGAAATATATAGAAATGATGGTCGTAACTCTTGTTTATTTTTTAGTATTCCGCAGTGTTTTCTTTGGGAATACAATGATTTCTTGTTGAGTATTTTTTATTCGACATAGCTATGCATAGCCACAAATTTTAGTTAATAAAAAAAAAAAGTTTTTTTTTTTAAATTGTTTTATAAATTAATATTTATTTAGGACTAGCTGGCCCGGTCCGCGTTGCTGGCCCAAATATAAGATCAGTGTTATATTTAGTTTCGCTTTAAATCTTTAGCACTGCAAAAAATGTACTCAATTTCTTGGCTTAGAAAAATTTGTGGGCGTGGTTTTAAAGACCCGATTTTTTTAAAGGCAGATCAATCATCATCAAATTATGTTCGGGAATTAAAAAACCATTACCATATCTTTGACTTGCGAACGGTACAAATTTAAAACTTCTTTATTATCATTACGATCAACAAAAAAATAAAATTACTCATATCCTTCGTTCTTATCGTGAGCTATTTTTTTGAGTATTCTTGAGTTCATACAAACAAACCTTTATAGTTTTACCGAATTTTCCATTTTTCTGGGACACTTTTCTCATTTATCTTTCCTTAAAAACCAATTATAACAAAAAAAAAATCGGTCAGGTCATTAGTATTCGACTTAAAGCGATTTCACATATTTAGACTAAAGTGGGCATTTAAATTTGTGTGGTAAGTTAAACTTGTACATAACAATATCCAAGGATTTAAAATCATTTGTACCAAGTTTAAGTGGAATCTATAAAGATTTTTTTAAATATATCGAATTAGAGTAAATATAAATTTTAGATATATCGAAAAAAAGTTAGCGAGGACAATTTTTCCTTCCAAACAACCGTATGGACTATTACGAACATTTAACACAACAAACAAAAAATAGCCAAATCAGTCCAGGCGTTCTCAAGTGTTGAAAATTTTAAAGATACCCTAGTAAAAAAGTTTTGATATAATGATATATAATTTGATGCAATCATATTAAATTATATATGACTTTTTATATGTTCAGATCAAACTTTATCTAAGATTTATTGCGGCTCCATTTTCTTATCTGAGGTTATACATAAATATATATGACTTTATATAATTATATAAATCTATATTAATTTATATAAAATAAGATCAAGTGGATTTAATTGGATGTGACCAAAATTCGGATCTAATTGTATCATTTTTTATATTTGTGTATCTTATATAATACAATTAGATCAATATCTGATCCAACTTGATACAGCCAATTTTGAGATCAAATTTGATCTTAAAAGTTTTTTTTTTTACTCGGGTATTGAAAAATATGGGCGTTAAAGTGGTCGAGGACAATAATTATTTTCGTAAAAACCTTACCTGGACTATGATCATTAAAAAAAAAAACAAAGGCCAGTTGTTCTCCGATTTTAGATGTATTGAAAAAAGTGGGAATGGACAATTTTTTCCCGTAAAACCCTTAGCTGGGCTATGATGAACGTGTACAAAAAATAGCCAAATCGGTCTTGCCGTTCTTCTATTTTAAATATTTATGTCGAAAAAAAGTAGTCTTGAAAAATTTTTATTTCCGTTTAAACCTAGGTTGGAATATGACGAACATTTGAAAAAAAGTTTAGCCAAATCGATGCAGCCGTTCTCCGATTTAAGATATATCGTAAAAGGAGGCGTAAAAGTGGGCGTGGTTAATTTGTTTTCCGTAAAAACCTAACACGAACATTTAAAAAATATAATCCAAATCGCTACAGCCGTTCTCAAGTGATGCGATTTCCAATGAACGGCATTTAATTTTTATTTATATATGTATGTAGATAATATTTTTTTTTCTATAGAGTGAATTTTAGATAAATCGAAAAAAGCGTAGGCAGACAACCTTTCTTATCATTAAATTTATTTGAATTTAACCAATTCAGCACAACCATTCTCAAGTAATGCCATTTTATATGTATCGAAAAGGGGGCGAATAAGTGAAAAATTGGTCTTTCCGAAAAGCCTTAGGACATGACGAACATTAAAAACAAAATAAGCCAAATTGATCCAGCCGTTCTACGATTTAAAATATACATATCGGAAAAAGTGAGTGTAAAAGTAGTCGTGGCCAATTTTTCTTTCCTTAAAAATCTTTTGCGGACTATAATCAAATCGGTCTAGCCGGTCTAGTTTTTACGATATATAGAAAAAAATGGGTGTCGGCAATTTTCTTTTCCGTAAAAAAACTTGACAAAAATTTTCAACAAAAATTGGCGAAAGTGGGCGTGGTCAATTTCTTTTTTAGTAAAAATCAAAGTAGAACTATGGTGAAAACTCTTCTAAAAATTAAGTCATATCGGTCCGTACGTTCTCAGATTTTAGATAAATCGAAAAAAATGGGCGTAAATTGTGTTACAACGAACGTTTAAGTAAAAAATTAGCCAAATCGGTGCAGGCGTTTTCAGATTTTAGATAAATCAAAAAAAGTGGGCGTAAAAGTGGGCGTGGTCAATTTTTCTTTACATAAAAACCTAAGTTGGACTATTACGAACATTTCAAAAAAAAAATCATCCAAATCGGTCCATCCGTTCTCAACTGATGCTGTTACCAACGAACGACAATTGATTTTTATTTATTTAGGATATTTATTAAGAAAATTAAAATTTATTTATAACTATTTATTAAGAAAATTAAAATTATTTTGGCTTTTCAAATTTGTAATTTGCCGCATTTTCCATATTCAGGCATGAGTTCAAGGCAAGTAACATATTCCAATTTATTTCTTTTACCACTGCATTCATTAAATTACGATCAGTGATGGATCCAAAACTTTCAGAAATGAAATTGATAGTTGCTGCACATATTTCATAGTCCAGATCTTGCGGAACGTTGACAATGGAGCCATTAGGTTGGGGTACTATGTGGGTTGCTGTTTGAAATTGAGGTGTTGTTTGGGTTGTTGCCTCTCTTTGCAATTGAGGTGTTGTTTGGGTTGTTGCCTCTCTGTGTAATTGAGGTGTTGTTTGGGTGGTTGCTTCTTTGATAATTACTGCTGAAGAAGAAGGAGATTCTGAGTCCCAATTAGTGGATTTACTTATTTGATCATTTTGCTGGTCCTTTTCTTGCAGCTGGTCCTTTTCTGGCTGTTGTTCCTGTTTTTGTGGCTTTTTCTGCTGCTCTGGCCTTTTTGTTCCACCACCAATCAATCCATTTTCTCGCATATACTTTTGATCTTCTTCATTCATTATAAAGGACAGCTCTTCAAAATAGAACAACGATACTTTTTGTCTGTTATTTTTTTTAATATCATGCACTTTACGGGAATGTGCACATCTTAAAGTTTTAATTCTTTTTTTTACGTCCATTAAAGTTCCATTTGGACATTCTTGCTGGTATATCGGTAACAATTCTTTTAGAGCTTTTTCGACAAGGTCTCTTCTCTTAAAATTAGGATTGTTCTTATTCCACAAAACATCCAGTGTTTTATATTTAGCAATTAAAGCTCTTATCCAAATTTTGTTCACGTGATGAGTCATTTTTAAAACTTTTTACACTTGATAATTTGAATTAATTTTCGATGATGTAACTTGTAACGTGTTAGGGATCGTACTGTGTTTGTGTTTTATACGTGGGCGTTATTTATATTATTTTGAATCTTGCCCGTTTAAAGGATTCATTCCTTAACTTACCTGTCATTTCTGTGGTATGCTCGTTATTTAGAGTTTTTCCGTAAAAAGGGTTAATTCCTTTACTTGCCTGCCAGTTGTGTTTTATGCGTGGGCGTTTTTTATTATTCTAAATTTTCCCATATTAAGGGGTTATTCCTTAACATACCTGTAATGTCTGAATTGAGATAGGTCATAGTGACAAGTTACCTGTCTAGATTAAATTTAATTCAGAATCGCGGTTTTCGCAGATTTCGTAAATTTTCGCTATTTAAAAAAAAAAAATTAATAAAACTTACAAGGCAAGTATCTTAACTAGGGTTGCCAGACGGGCTTGATTTGGCTTGATTGTCAAGCTTTTTTAGTACGTGTCAAGAATCAAGCTAAAATATCATTTGTCAAGCTAAAATCAAATTTTCCAGAATGTCGCACTAAATTGTGAAGAAAAATTTATTTTTAAAATCTTTAAATGTAAATGAATAAAAATTAAAGAATAATTTTAAAACAAGTAAGAAAATTATATATTTTGATCTATCTGGCTTAGTTTCCGAGATAGCGCCATTTTAAGTTTTCTGAAAATAAAAAAAAATTACCATTTATTTTGCTAATATTAGCAAAAAATCTTGTAAAAATGTAGTCAACTCAATTTCAAATTTAGCAAAAGAAATTAGTTCAAAGTTTGTTTAAAATTGCTAATGTGATAAATGAAGTTTACAAGAATTTTTTGCTAACATGCTAATCTCAACTAAAAATTTGCTAAAAGTTAGCTAACTAGCGTTAGCAAAAAAAAATTAGTAAATCAACTAACGTATTTTTTTGAGTGTAATATTTGCAAAAAAATCTAAAAAGTCATAACCAGGGAAACCAAAAATATGCTCTACAATTTGTTAGAGAATAGACCCTCCACTATGCGCGGTAGTAAGAGGGTTAAATATGTTCTACAAAAATATTTGCCTTAATATTTTCTACCAAGTTGCTGAATAACCCAGATCTAAAGAAAAAACAATTTCATATACCGATATAAAGCAAGAACAGTCCAAATGGGAATCAATCATCACAATTTCGTAATTGTTGAAAAAAAACATCCTTGTTGGGTAAAAAAATTTAAAAATAAATGTCATAAATAAAATTGGAAAAGAATGCTCTAAAAATTGAAAAAATGCTCTAAAAATGTAAAAAAATGCTCTAAAAATATGCTCTTATGCTAAAAAATGCTCTTAAACCTAAAATATGCAAAAATATGCTCTTAAGGCTAAAATATGCAAAAATATGCGCTAACAAATCGATGCCAGATTTCTTAAAAATTCTGAAACGAATAAAAACCTTACCCATTTATCAACAAAATGCACAGGAAAAAACATGATACTGCATATTTTTGGTTTCCTTGGTCATAACCCTAATGTATATGCTTCTTGGTAAAATTCTGGTCGCTTTCATCAACATTTTACAGATAATTCTGTAAATTTACTGTTTTTTTATCGAAATCATTTTACAGAGTTTTCTTCGTAAAATAACAAAAAATCTTGCTGGTTGGAAATCTATGGTATTTTCTGCTGGCTCCGCAGAGTATCTCTGTATTCCAACAGAGTTTATCATTTTGATTGCAGGTCCATACATAATTTGAAATTGAGCAATATATAATTTAATACGGCCCAACACATATTTGTTGGAGCAAAATTTGTTATATTAGATAAAATATGATAATTTTTGATACGAATATTGTATTTATCTAATTTGATATCATAAGATAAAATATGTAGATTTTTGTATAAAATATTTTTTTTCTCATAATTTTCAAATTTATCCCATGTAACCAGTTTTCCGGGAAACCCAAAAAAAATTGCCAAAAAAAAGTGTTGTGTCCGGAACTTATAAATTTTTACTTTAAAACGCAAAAATTGTACCAAAAATATTTTGTATCTGGGACTTAGAAAAGTTTCCACAACTTTCGGATTTTTTTTTTACCTTGTGGACTTTGACCTCAAAGTTTTAGACCACGTGACACAATATTCCGACCCGACAAGGTTAAAAATCCAAAGTTGAAATTTCGCTGCCACCCTAATGTATATCTTATCTTGTATAAGGTCATACATGGAGTCGTATATCATATATTTATTTATCTAATCTTGTATAAGGTCATACATGGAGTCATATAAAATATTATATGCAATAGAGTAAATCCATATCAACATAGCAAAAAAAATTGAATTTTTGACGTCAATCGACCCAAATTTCGTGAAATTCGGTATATATGGACATTTCCATTTAACTTTTCATTTCTTTGAAATTTTGGTTTTTTGGCAAAAACTTTTTTTATTTGCATTTCTATCTACTGATAGAAATGCATAAAGGACTTCTAATGCAATTAGCTTACAAACACTTAAGGCCAAAAATCTTAATTTGCGGTAGTTAGCGACAATCAAACTTCCGAAATGTGGAAAAGTCGATTGAAATTTCATAAAAATAATGTACTCTTTGGCCTATTGTACTTGCGCCGTCCAACGTATTCTTCGAAGATTTAAAATATATGGTCCCTATACTTGTTCAAAAAAGATGTATTTATAAATTTGATGTGCCATCAATAATAAAAAAGTTATTTGGTGGTAACGCACTGTGGGCCAGGATTTCCATTTTTTGGCCAATAAGGTCTGTAAGGCAACACATATTTAAAAATATTTTTTCGGAATGTCGACATCTTGAATTTTGTCCACCTTTAATATCTTTTTATTATAGCTTAAAGTTTTTTTTTTGCATGAGGTTAAAGTCAATGTTTGAGATTTTTTTTATATTTTTTATTTATGAAACAAATAATTTTTTTTTGTACTTCGACACAATATCTTTTCACATTTTCGGTGAAGTTCTCCTAAAGACATACCTATTTGTTCAACACATGATATTAACTGCCAAAAAGTAAGCTATAAGCATATTTTTTTTTTAAATAAATTATGGAAATTCATACTTTTGTTGAAATCCGCCTTTTTTCAACACCAAAGTCCAAAAAAGTCCAAACGATATTGACAAACCTCGAACTAGGATCTGTCTCTGACAATGTATTCTATTCACATTTTTGCGACCCTGTGCGACCGTTCATAAACTTTTGATCTAGAGGCAATAAACCAAAATATGACGTTTAGAAATGCCCTAAAATGGAACTTGAACATTTTTCGATATTTTTGTTTCTATTGATTTCTAATAAAAAATGCCTCACTTTGACAACATTGGCGTGATAACTGCTGATGGGCACGTGAGTGAATTTTGACTCACGTTGACTCACGCTCACGAAAAGACACATAATTTACTCAGCCGTTTTTTTTTTCTCACACCTACTCACTATTTACGTGAGTAAACAAAACACCACTCACGTGTGACTCACGCTCACTCGTAACTCACGCTAAACATTTAAAACACGAAAAAAATTGTAAAAACTGAATCAATACAATTAAATAGTTTTGACTCACGCAAAAAAATTGCACTCACTACGAATCACTCACGCAAAAAATTGTCTCACTCACTTATCACTCACGAACAAAAAAATGTAATCACGCTCATTTTCGATCACGAGTAATTCACGTGACCAGCGTCCATCTCTAGTGCTAAACATTAAAGCTGGTAACGCATTTAAGCGGGCATATTTGGCAATAGCATTTCCAATATTTTTTACGAAATTGTAAGCTTGAAGCATTATTTGTACATTTAGGATGGCAAATGCTTATTGGAAATAAAAAAGTTCTCTCTTAAATGAGCCACTGAATATATGAACTTTTTGACGCATTTAAAAGAGAAATATTTTATTAAAATCTTCTGATAAAAGCAAAAAGAGGAATTTATAAAAACTTAGAAATTTAAACATTGTACATTTTTTTAAAAAGCTATGTCCTAAATTTTGGATCCGCCATTTTGATTTCAAAAAATCTGAGTTCGTATTCGTGTTATGCAATCATTTCCTAGTGATATTTTGAAACATTAATCAATAATTTAAATATCTTGTCCGCCATATTGGATCGGCTATTTTGAATATTTGATTCTTAAATCAGATTTGGCATTCCAAAAACCATCAAAATCAGACAACATAGAAAAAAACTTAATATTTTATTTGACGCCATATTGGATCTGCCATTTTGAATTTAAAAAATCGGAGCTCATATTCGTATTTACTGACCCTAAATATATCAAAAATGACCAATTTAAGTACAATTAGCTAAGAATTACAAAAGCATATTCGCCATATTGGATCCGCCATTTTGAATTTCAAATCTTTAATTCCAAAATCAGTTTTAACATCCGAAAAACCATTAAAATCGAAGTTTTTTGGCCAAAAGAGACAACATATAAAAAATTTTAAATTTAAACTTGTCGCCATATTGGATCCGCCATTTTGAATTTTAAAAGTCTGAGCTCATATTCCTTATTAACGACCCCAAATACATCGATAATGATTATATTAAACACAATAAACAAAGAATTAAAAAATCATGTCCGCCATTTTGGATCCGCCATTTTGAATTTTGAAATTTTTTTTCCAGAATCCTGATCAGCGATCATTTAACACCCATATGCAATACTTTTTTGACATATAGGTTAAGCGGTCTATTTATGGCCAAAATTCAGGGATGCTGGCCCACAGTGTAACGGTTTGAAATTAAAATTTCTTCATTTTCAATTTTTCGTAGTTTTTTTATCAGGAAATTTGCGCCGCTTTATACTTTTCAAAAGCTAATGCGAAGAATGATAGCTGTCATAACTCCCTACAGTTTGAAACCGGTCTCATGAATGTGCCCTCAATAGGAGCGGAGTACTAGCTAGACAAAGGTTGAGAGACAAAACGTGAAAGTCATCAAAAATCCACTTTTTTGCGAGGCACATTCGCAATATTTCTTAGAAGTGGCCAGCACATCGCGTGATCCAAATATTTTTTGATTTTTTATAATAAAATCGATATAGCGTGTTAAAATTTTGATTAGCAAAAATTTTGCAAAAATCTGACATTTCACGATTTTAAACTTTTGCTTGTATTTTCACGCGAAAATAATTTAGATTTAAAATATACCCGTCAGTCGATTGCTTGTAATGAGTATTATGGATCGTGTGCAAAAATTGGGACTTAATGTAACTGTACGCTGAAAACGCGCCAATTTTGTCTCCAGATAAACCGCCAGGGCACACCCAAACCGCTAATAGAAATTAATTTCTATAAATGGCAATCGCTGGTACTTATAAAGCTTTATTCCAAAACTGAGCGGCATTAATAAATTTTGAAGATTGTGGATTTTATGCATCTTCCAAAATTTCATTAATCAGAAATTGCATCACTTTTAAAAATTCACAATTTTGCATAATGCACAAGTTTCTTAACTAATTTGAGGGTACTAAATCCAAATATGACCTTTAATTTGATCCATCGTCATTAGACTTCGCATAAATTGCATATCAAGCATTAAGAGAGCAACTTTTTAAAACAAACTTTTAACGTAAAAATCTGATTGTATATCCACGTTAATGGACGTAATTTATCCGGTTTTTATTGGGGATAGTATGAAAAATTAATTAACGTTGATTTTGTCAAAATTCCAATAATAATTGTAATTTTGAGATTTTTTGTTTTCAATCAAAATCTTTAAACCGCCATAACTTTTGCGCCGTCAGCTGAAAGTTCATCACGCGAACGGATTTGAACTTACTAAATGCATGTTTATACGCATACTAAACGATTTTGATGTGCCTTCAAAAAAATTTTTTATATTTTTTAAACCTTAAAATCAAAAGTTAAATGGAAATGTTCATATGTACACAGAAAATAATATCGTATATTTTATTTTAATTAAAATTTTAATTGTTTTTTAATTTAATATTAATTAAACTTTTAATTAATATAATTAATTGTTTAATTAAATTTTTAACTTTATTTTAATTAATATTTTAATTGTTTTCAAATTTAATATCAATTAAGTATTTAATTTATATAATTAAATGTTTAATTAAATTTCTAGCTTAACTTATTTTTTTTGTTTTGTTTTCCGTGTGTGAGCGAGTGTGTGTTTTTCTCTTGCATTGTTTTAAATACAAAAAAAATACATCAGTATAAAAAGTTTGTTGAAAGTTTTTTTTATTTTTCACATAGGTTTTTAAATTCTCATTTTGTTTATAGTTTTATGTGTATGTATATGAAAGGTTTATAATCAACTTTATAAAATCATCTCACTGACTATGTCTTTACGGCATAAATAAATTTGGTAAAGTTTGAAAAAAATATTTTTTTTTTTAAACTATTTTATTCAAAAAGAATGTTTTTACAAATTATTATTTTTTTTTAATATAATATTTTAATTTAATTTTTTAATTTATACAATTAAAATTTTAATTATTTTTTCTTTTAAATTTTAATTAAATTTTTTAATTTATAGTATTAAGTTTTTAATTTAATAAATATCCATTTATTTTTAATTAACGACATACAAATATTTTTAATTTATTTGCGCATTTTAGTGATTGGTCCGGATTTAATTAATTTTTTAATTAAATCTACGAATTTTTTAATTAAATATATTTTTTATTTTTTTCTGTGTAGGGACTTACTCGACTAATACTCAAACAAAGTTTAAGACTTTTAACTTCCGTAGTTTTGGAAATATGACGTTTCAAAAGTCAAGAAAATCTTTTAAAGCGTAAATTATAAATATTTATATCTTGAAAAGTATTTGAGCTATATCACTCCCATATAGCTTTTTTTAAAGGCAAAACCATCACTTTTAATATATCATTTCGCGAAAATTTTTATTTTGTGATCTTTTTTGTATTTCTGCACAATTCGCGATTCGCGAAAATATATCAAAAAAAGCGACATTTTTAAAAATCTGAAAAAATATATGTTAATGGTTTGAGTCTTAGCTAAAAGGTATAAAAATTTCGCGTTGGTGAACGTATTAAGTCCAGAGATATTAATGAAAATGTGTTGCCAAGTAGGAAATTTTTTTCCAAATCTCATGAATATTTAATTATTATTTTTTAATATTTTTGCAAATACATAAAATAAAACGGTGAAAAAAGTAAAGTTGATGGTAATGTACGAGTACTACACATGAATACAATGTAACATAACTTTTTATCAATTACACTACTTAACAAAAGTCAACTTTTTTTTGCAGAGACTTCTAGAACACATTTTTGAAAGTATTTGCCCTGTACCCGATTTCTGTAACTATGCGATAAGTTTTCGCATCGAAAAAAATAAAATAACGTTATAGTCATCCAGTATGTCACAGAGTGATTCAGAAAAAAGCTTTGATTTCTTTTTTGTGTTCGATGTTTTTAACGCTAGCATCATTGTACTCGCCCTGTAGAAAACTAAATGACTACAATATTATTTATTTTTTCTCGATGCGAAAACTTTTCGCATAGTTACAGAAATTGGGCACTGCACGAATCTGTCATCATAAACATTTTATCAAACTGTCTTCTGAACATATAGGCCTTTTTAACAGACTAAACCCTCAAACCCAAAAAAGAAAGGTAATAATAAATGTTTCACATTGACATACCTCATATTATTTGTTCGTTTAATATTTTTGTATGCTTCAGCTGCAAAAACTAAATGGGCAAATTTTAAAAACGCGATTATATAAAAATGACAATGGATTCGCGTTTAATGGATTCACGTTAAAGAGGGCAAAAGACTTAAGAAAATGTATTTTAAACAATGAAAATTTCAAAATAAAAATATTAGGGAAAAAAATATATGCAAATAATATATGCAAATTTTGCTAAAATTTTTGATTTTTTGCAAAGATTTTCGGATTAACTCAATGAATTTGAAATAATATGCATTTTGAATTTGTTTATATAAAAAATGCAATATAAAGTCATTCGTTGGTTTTTATCGGCATGGACCGCAAAAAGGTCTTATCTCGATAAGGGGATTTTATAAATTTTTTATGATGACAGATTCGTGTTTAGGAGGTCAAAATACTTTAGCAAATGTATTCTAGCAGTCTGTGCAAAAAAAAGTTGATTTTTGTAGAGTAGTGTAATTGATAAATATTCATGTTATATTGTATCTATGTGTAGTACCCGTCTGTACCATAAACTTTACTTTTTTCACCGTTTTATTATATGTATTTTCAAAAATAAAAATTAAATATTCATCAGATTTGATAAAAATTTCCTACTTGGCAACACATTTTTATTCATATCTCTGGTCTTAATACGTTCACCAACCCAAAATTTTTACAGCTTGTAGCTAATATAACAGCCGTTAACATATATTTTTTTCATATTTTTAAAAATGTAGCTTTTTCAGATATATTTTCGCGAATCGCGAATTTTGCAGAAATAAAAAAAATTTCCAAAATAATAATTTTTGCAAAATGTTATTTGAAAGGTCATGGTTTTACCTTCAAAACAAGCTATCAGGAAGTAATATAGCTGAAATACTTTTGAAGATATAAATGTTTATATTCAATCCTTTAAAAGATTTTCTTGACTTTTGACGTCATATTTCTGGAACCACGGAAGTTAATGGTCTCAAATTTTGTCTGAGTATAAGTGCCAACATATACACAAAGTTTCATCAAATTCGGAGACATTGAAGGAAATCAGGGGTTCATGTTGAAAAATTTTAACTCAATATCTAATTTATTAAAGCTTTATATGTATATTGCATGTGGAGCAACACATGATTCGATATCCTTTGATTTTGTGTGTAAAACTTGATACAAGATACATATCTGTGGAGATTTGACAAAAGCATTTACTTCGATTTAAGTTCTTTTGTCAAAAATATATTAAAATCGACTTTTTCGTATACAACAAACACTTTTTCCATAATTTTTTTTAAAGATCTCAACAATTGGAAACATCAGGTTATCAGATCTCTTGAAAAATATTGAGAAAATCGTCCAGTTCTTACCAATTCAGTCTCTTAAAAAAAGCTCGAAAAATATTTTTTTAAAAAAATAAGTGCTTTTGTCAAACGTCCACAGATATAATTATGTAAAGTACTGTATTTGGCCATATATAAATATATATAATAATTTGTTACTATATTTAAACTTTTTTAGCCGGGTATATAAAAAGAGGCAGTTATAAGGTTGCGGTCTCGGCTTTTCGGCCATATCGAGGATTTAGAGGTTAAAAAATGGGGAAAAATTGTTTTTGGAATTTTTCAGCTTTTCATTTTCAAGAAACTATATGATGTTTGCATGTGAAAAGTATAGTTGTGTCGTTTACGAACGAACTAGTTCAATTGAACTATTCACTTAACTGAGCGGCTTATCTAGTTCGTTCATTTCAGATCTTTTCGTTCATTCAGCTCAATTGGTCATTACTTCATTTTGATCTTTCAGTTCGGTCGTTCAATTTTTTTTGTTAATTTTGACAATAGGTGTTAGTTTTTTCTCGGCATCGCTAAATATTTATACCCTACACCACTCTGTGGTACAGGGTATAATGAGTTTGTGCTATTTGTAACTACCCGAAATATTGGTCCTAGACCCACATTCAAGTATATCGATCAACTCAGAATCACTTTTTGAGTCGATTTATCAATGTCCGTCTGTCTGAAATTAATTTAAGGGTGAATAATAAATAACAAAATATTCTTAGAGCTCGAGGCCATTTTTTTCTTGTAAATAAAAATTCTTTTATTCCATTCCAATATTTCGATCCTCTTTTAGGATAATCATCAGGGATTTCTAATCTATATAAATAAAAATCAATTGTCGTTCGTTGGTAACAGCATCAGTTGAGAACGGCTGAACCGATTTGGACAATTTTTTTTTTTAAATGTTCGTCATAGTCCAACTTAGGTTTTTACGTAATGAAAAATTGACCACGCCCAATTTTACGCCCACTTTTTTGATTTATATAAAATCGGAAAACGGCTGCACCGATTTAGGTAATTTTTTATTTAATTGTTCATAGTAATCCAATTTACGTTTTTACTGAAAGAAAAATCGACCACGCCCACTTTTACGCCCACTTTTTCAATTTATCTAAAATCTGAGAATGGCTGCACCGATTTTACAATTTTTTTTTAAATGAATTTTTATCATATTCGAACTTTGTTTTTTACGAAAAAAGAAATTGACCACGCCCCCTTTGGGTAATTTTTGTTGAAAATGTTTGCCATAATTCAAATAAGGTTTTTATGGATAGTAAAATTTCTATGTATCGAAAGAACATAGAAAACGATTTTTAAGGAAAGAAAAATTGTCCACGCCAACTTTCTCACTTTTCCCGATATATGTATTTTAAATCGTGGAATGGCTGGATCAATTTGTCTTATTTTGTTTTTAATGTTCATCACAGTCCAACTGAGATTTTTCGGATAGAACAATTTTCCATTTCTACGCCCACTTTTGAATGGATGGACCAAGTTTGTAAAATTCAAATAAGGTTTTTACGGTAAGAAAAGTTGTCCACCGACTCTTTTTTTCGATACATAACAATTTTGATCTATAGAAAAATAAAATACAGAATAATAAAATAAAAATAAAAATCAAATGAAGTTCGTTGGTAATCGCATCACTTGAGAACTGACCGATATGGATAATATTTTTTTTTAAATGTTCGTCTTAGGTTTTTTCAGAAAACACATTAATCACGCTCACGTTTACGCGTCCTTTTTTCGATATATCTGAAATCGAAGAACGGCTGGATCGATTTGACTAAACTGACCGATGTGGATAATATTTTTTCTTAAATGTTCGTCTTAGGTTTTTTCGGAAAACAAATTAATCACGCTCACCTTTACGCGTCCTTTTTTCGATATATCTAAAATCGGAGAACGGCTGGATCGATTTGACTAAACTTTTTTTTTTTTAAGTGTTCGTCATAGTCCAACGTACTAGGTTTAAATGAAAATAAAATTTTTTCACACCTACTTTTATTTCGATACATCTAAAATAGAAGAACGGTATGGCCGATTTGGCTATTAGTAGTATTTGCTGACGTTCGTGATAGTACAACTAAGGTTTTTACGTAATGAAAATTTGTCCACTCCCACTTTTTTAATATATCTAAAATCGGAGACAAATTTTAACGAACTCTTTTGTCTAAATATGTCAACTACTAATGACTGGACCGATTTTTTTATGTTAATTATACTTCTAATTAGGTTTTTAAGGAAATGTAAATGAGAAAAGTGTCCCGGAAAAATGGAAAATTCGGAAAAACTATAACGGTTTGTTTGAACTCAAGACAATAGCTCACGATAAGAACGAACGATATGCGTAATTTATTTTTGTGTTGTTCGTAATGATACTAAAGAAGTTTTAAATTTGTACTGTTCGCAAATTCGAAGACATGGTGATTTTTTTAGTTCCTAAAATATAATTTGGAGATGATTTTCTGCCTAATCGTGTCTTTAAAACCACGCCCACAAATTTTTCTAAGCCATGAAATTCATTACATTTTTTGCAAGGCTATATATTTGAAGCGAGGCGAAATATAACACTGATCTTATATTTTTTTTTTTTTATTTGGGCCAGCAACGCGGACCGGGCCAGCTAGTTAGATATAAAAACAATAAATTTAAATGTATAAATCCCCTGATGATGATCGTCAAAGAGGATCGAAATATTGGAATGGAATAAAAGAATATTTAGTTACAAGAAAAAACTAGCCTCGACCTCGAAGAATTTTTATTTATTTAAATTGGAAAGGTCGAACAATACCACCGTAAAAAAATAAAAAATAAATTTAATAATATTTCCATAAAACAATTTCCATTAACAAGACAAACCGACATTTAAAATCCTACTGATGATAACACTAACTGGAGTCTTTGATAGCGGTATGGGAATACCAGAAATGTCTATAATTTTTAGAAATTAATTTTTTTTTTTAATTTATTTTGTTTAAAAAAAAAGAATAATGCTGTGGTATAATTTTTTATGAACAAAACTAAAGGTTCTTTTTTGTTAATGGTTCATATTGTTACGCACAAGTGTTTAAGGGGAGAAAATATCCTGAATATATCAACTAAAATTATATAATAAAAGGTTATAATTTTATGATACTGGTTATAGTATTCCTGGAAAGAGGATACTATTTTGTGATCCTGTTTGTTAACTGTGCTTAAAAAGGTTATAATTTTCTGAAAAAATAACAAAAAAAAAACTTTTTTTATTATCTTGTTTGTCAAATTTTATGTTACAGGTTTTAAAATTCCCGGAAAATATCAGAAAAAGGGCACTATTTTATTATCTTGTGTATTACTTGTACATAAAAAGGGTTACATGGATACCCATGTATCCATTTATCCCATGTATCCCAATGTAAGAGCGACCAGAATTTTACCAAAAAAAAAAACTCTGTTAACTTTAGTTAACTGCATTTTATGAGTGCAAAATCTTACAAAAAAACTTTGTCAATTTACAAAGTTTTAGTTAAATGACCACAAATTTGTCAACAAAAAACTCTGGAAATTTAAAAAGTTTTTTTTTTTGGAAATTTATTTAATTTCAAAATTGAACACTTAAAATAATTGAGAAAAAATCACAACATACACATTTATAATGTGTCTGAGAAAATTTGCGTATAAAAGCGACGGCAAACCAAACAAAAGGGAAGTCCTGTTTTGGAGTTAGAAAGGTAATATGTCAGTTGGAATATATCTTTCTAAATAAATGGTCGATCACAATATTGCTCGTGGGCAGTTTGTAATAATAGATCACGGCGAAGAGTTGCTGGCCGGCAGCCTTTATATAGAAAAGAGCCGCCTTTAGGGCGTCGGTATAATTATTAAAAGTTTGTCGTCGGCTTAGTTGTTCGTGGCGAAGTGTTTTTTTTTTTTTGTTATATGATAAATAAAAATTTATACGATTTATGACGAATTAAGAAAAAAATAAATTCAACGTATTTTCTTTTATCGCCGAAAAATTGCTCAACGTGCAAACAAAATAAATTTCTGTACGGACGGACCCTGGCAAGACTGAGCTTGCCCCAGCATAGAAGAAATTTTCCGTCATTACAGTTTATTTTAAATTATCAAAGCTCACATATTTAGTGACGCATTTAAGAGGTAGATGTTCACCGAGGTTTTATAAATTAATAAATACCGATTTGAGCAGGGGATATTTATAAGTTAAAATTGAGTTCTATTAGATCTTTTATAAACTTAGAGAAAAAACTAAAATTTAAATGTGCCTGATTAAATTCATTCGCCATTTAAATGGTGCGCACGCGAAACATTATTTTTAATTTCGTGTTTAAATTCACTTTTTAAGAGGAAACTATTAACATTTTTTATTAATTTTCTTCGACTGTAATGTGCAAGAAGCATGGATAGGTACAGGGATGCCAACTTAGTGCTTTTCGCGCTAGATCTAGTGCTTTTTGATGTATCAAAACGCGAAAATTTTTGGCCTAGTGCCAAATTAGAAAAACGCACTAACTTGGTGCTTTTTAAATTTTCAGTTGGTGCTTTTAGTGCTTTTTAAAATTAATTTTTATAGCCTCCAAACAAAGTATGGCGGTATATTTACTTTGTTATTTCGAGTGTAACGCATCGAAATATTAGTCGGAGACCCCACAAGAATATATTTTATTGATTTATTCAAAGACATTCATTGAATGTCCGTATGTCTGTGGAAATCAGTATGCATGCAGTAATATGCCATTTACATATACCTCGAAATCCAGAAAAAATGGGATTTCAATGAAAATCCAAGTAAATCCCATTACTTTTTTGGATTTCAAATGTCAAATCCCATACAAAAAAAAAACTTGGATTTTGGGAAAATCGTAAAATCGCAATTCAAAATCCCAAAAAATTTCTACTACTTAATTGTACAACTATGGTTTTTCCCAAAATAATCATCCCTTATGCTTTTTGCAACGCTGCACACGATTTTTTTATCAGCTGTTGTTGTTTTTTATAAAGTAAAAAAACAATTAAAATTTATTTTTTTTAAACTATTAAAAGATTAATAAACACAATATTTAACAATTTTTTATTTAAAATTTACCATTGCAAATGGTAAACGCACAATTTAGTTGACCAATTTGGTCTTCCTAAAGGTACCTACAGACGACGCAATATTATGCACAATATTTTTGACGTTTACCCACAAATGGCATACATAAAAATACTGTATAAAATATTGTACTGAAAAAAATACATGCAGATTGGGCATAATATTGAATCGTCTGTAGAGGCCTTAACAAAGAAAAACACTCAATGGTGGCGGCCCCAAACTTGGCAAAAATGTTAATTTTCTTGCATTTAAAGAAGCAGCTCTACATAAAAACACATTTTTTGATATTGTGGTCCCAACATATACTAGTGGGATTGAAAATATTGGCTCCGGCAAAGAAAAATCATTTATAAAATTGGGTAATTTTCCCACTAACAACCCTGTACACAAATCAAAAGAAAATACTGAGTTAGTACAAACAAAATCCCGCTAAATGTCAAAAGAGCATATGTAAACGGTATAGATTTTAATTGGATTTGAAATCCAAATTTATATGGATTTCGGGGTATATGTAAATAGCATATAAACTAAGAGCTAGACGCCTGAAATATGGAACGAATAAATTGTTATAGTTAATTACCATTGGTCGTATTAAGTTCAGAAAAAAGGGTAAAATAGCACTAAGGGGATATGATTTCCCTTGAAGAACTAAACCACCCTCTAAAAATGCCAGTCCTTGTAGGTTTTTTTATTTTAGTTTAATATTTGAATTCAGCGAAAAATGCAGACCATGTAAAATTGTACAACGATTTATATCGGTTGCTCAAAATTTTAACCAACAAACTTACCAAAAATTTCGTTTGAATAAAAATATTTAGGGAATTCACATGGGTATCGTATTTGTTGTATATGTTGTATGTCCTATCTAAAAACAGGGTTGGTTTAAATTATTTATCGCTCATTTGATAATTTTCTCTTAGATTCTCTTCTTGTTAGCATACTTGCAAATAGCACACTAAACAGAGGTATAAATGTTGTATCGTCATATCGTGTAAGTGTCGTATTATTAATTTGAAGTTTAACCAACCCTGTTTTTAGATAGGACATACAACACCAAATACGATACCCATGTGAATTCCCTAATTATTTTTTTTACTTTTTCATCTATTTTAAAAACAGTCTAGTGCTTTTTTACCCTTTTCTTCAAGCAAATTTACGCGTTTTTACCCGTTTATAAAATTTTTGTGCGCGTTTCGCTCTCAAATAGTTGGCATCTCTGGATAGGTAATATCTTGACACAATATAAAGGTAAATGCCATCATTTAAATGCGCCCTCTTAAATGTTTCGCACGCGAATGTTTAACTTGTTAAAAGTTATTTATGAACTCGCTAGATGTGCCCACGATTTTTTATTCCTTCAAAAACTCATTTGCAATAGCACATTTGAGCGGGGTCATTCCAATAAACACTTTTAGAAAATTAAAGATACATAAATATATCGTTTAAGAATGCCTTGACTTTCTTATATATTTTTTTGATGCGCTTTATATAACCTTTACACAACGGTCACTATTTGATTCCTGTACAATTTCTCCTTCCTTAATGTGCAAGTAGTGTTGACAATCGGGATATGCCATCGTGTAAATTTGCCCGCTTTAATGCTTCCAAATTGTAAATTATATTTTTTTATATTTTTGTGAAAATTAGGAGTTCCTCCAATTTTACACGATATCCTCGTAAAATTTACTTTTTTTTATTGTAATTTAAGACGCTTTCTAACCCTTTGACGACCACAGGCAAGTATACTTGCCAAAACGTTTTTGGCGATTATTTGTGTTCAAGTGAAAGATAGGTTAAATGTCATAAAAGATGAATTGTAGAGTATTGTTTGGGCAACAAAAGTCTTGTTTACAATAAGTCTCTAATTTGATCTCCTTCCTCACTGTAACCCCTCAAAGCTTGTAAAATAATTTTCTCTATTTTAGGGACAAAAGGATCTTTATTATAAGAGCGAAATAGGGGCCAAGAAGGGGTTTTAGAGGTCCAAATTCTTGTAGGGTAACTATAATTGAGTTGAAGATCTTAAAAATCACAGCAAGTAGAAAATAGCTTTAGCTAGAACTCCGGAATCGTCAACGTACAAATTTTTTTCCCAAGAAAAATAAGGGGGAAGGAGAGGGTTTAGGGGTCCAATTTTTTGTTTCATAACTATTAGTAGGTCACAGATCACGACCATGAACAGAAACTCAAAATCGCTTTGGCAGAAAATGTATGGTCGTCAAAAGGCTAAAGAGGGGTTGAAATATTTGTAATTTTTTTAAAGAGATTTTTGTTTAAAAACTGCAATAAGTAAAATTAAAGATAAAATTTAGTATTTTGGGAGAGAAAATGAAAAAAAAATATTTTTTAATATCTGTATTTTAACAAAAAAAACTCTGCTTATTATCTGTAAAATAAAGATTACAAAGCAAAAAGTAAAATTACAGATAAAATTTTGTTTTTCGGTCAAAAGAAAATACAAAGTATTTTCTTAAAATCTGTATTTCGGCAGATAACTTTGTCAAATATCTGTCGAATTGAGATAACAATTTTACAGAGTATTTAACAGATCAATTTTAGTGTACAAATCTTCAGAACACTAGTGTTGAAAGGAAAAAACGGATATGCTACAAAAAGAAAATGATGGATTGAAAGAGAACGCACGTGACGCAATATTTCCATCAGATAAAGCCAGCACAGAGGCGATTGGGTCTGCCAGAATGATCGTCTCTGGCAAGAATGCATACACTGAGGACGAAAAGAGCATCTGTGAAAACCTGGAGTACGTATCTTGCAAGGCGTATCGTTTATTTCATGACGGACTAAAGTTTTACCTTCCAACTCAGGAACTGTGTAAATTCTGGAATCGACCTATACATTTTTAAACACATACAATTGATAATCAACAACTTTACACCGCTTCAAAAAGAGTGCAGTTTGCTGTTAGACGAGTTAAAGATTCACGAGAATCTCCAATACAACAAGAAAAATAATTGCATAGATGGATTTGTTGACTAAAGCAACGGGCAACGATGCAATGCGAATGTTACAAAGACGCTTGTTTTCATGCTAAAAGGGATCATAAACTCCAGAGGCTACTACTGATATGTTGACCGATGATTTCATGAAAAGAAATTTGTGTCACTTTACACTTCCAAGTGGATTTTAAACTCGTGGATCGCAAGTACAGCGATCAGCATCAAAGACAAAATAAAAAGCATTTTTGAAGAATTCGGTGTGGCAGATTTGTCAAATGCGGCGTTTGTCAATGATCGAGGAAGCAATATTGTAAGCGCTTTAAAAGATTAAACTGTTCTGACCATCTTCTTTCTAATGTCCTTAACCATGCTTTCGAATCAACCGAGGAATTAACAGTAATTACAAAGGCTTGTAAAAAGATTGTCAAATAACACTGTGCAACAAGAAAAATGAGCCTCAATGGCTTCAACGCTATATGAAAGTAGACCACCAAATGGACAAAATCACCAAAGGGTTTTTCAAAGTCAGTTCGGATTTCTTTTTTATAGCCCACTGAAGTTTTCATTTTTTTATCAAAGGCGTTTGGAAAATGTCAAAAATACTATAATAAAAACACATCTGAGCTTCAAAATATGGTTTGATGCCTTCAGTGAAATTGTATGGCGGTTCTTTTCTTAGAACATTTTAACCCTCTAACTGCCATTTTAAGGGGTCATTTTAGTCCTTTTTTAAAAACTAAACACAGAAGTCTAATAAAACGTTCATTTAGAGGGTTAAAATATTCTACAAATATTTTCCTCATAAAATTTCACTAGGGGTTGTCAAATGGTCAAAGTTTGTGCGACATGCGCAAAATGCTTAAAAAGGGTCAAGTATTAAAAATCAATGTGTGTTACTTTTTTTTACCAAAGCAGTGTTAACAAATATCGACAAAAACAGTGCAAATATACTTTTGATCTTAAAATGACGTTCTGATGTGTTTTATAAAATTTTATGATGATTCTTTTCTTTGACCAAATTAACCCTCTAGCTCCAGTTTTAAGGGGTCATTTTATCCTTTTTTAAAATAAATACAAAAAAGTCTATAAAAAAGGCAGTTCGAGGGTTAAAATATTTTACAAATATTTCCTGCGTCACATTTTACTAGAGCACTAAGAGAGAAAGTTCGTCCAGCATAAAGAAAGTGCTTAAAAATTTTAAAGTATTAAATTTTTTTTTTTTTTGGGCCGAAATATAAAAAAAAGTTTTATAAATATAAAATTGTTTTGCTTATGTGCAAAAGGCATATAAGAAAAATTATTTTGGTTTTATTGGCCAAAAACGTCTCGGTAGATTTGGTTGTTACAGTTTAAAAGCAGTACTGCTCCATTAAAATAACTCCAAACCATCAATACCAATAGCATATAGCATTGAAACAAAAGAAAACTAGGATGTGTTAAAATCAATGGCCCTTACCACAAGAAAACAAAAAGTCTATTTTAACAAAAGTTTTATTTCAAATTTAAAATTTTCAATACAGTTTTTGAAAGTCGATTTTAAAAACAAAACCAATTTGTATAGAAATAAAATTTAAAGCTGATTTTAAATATATTTTATTTTTCTATGGTAAGGCTGAATCCTTTTAAAGGTTGAATACAAAAAACATAAATAGAAAATTTGATTTAGTAAAGCCAAACAAAAAGAAGGTAAAACAGCAACATTATTTTTTTTTAATAAAATAGAGACAGTTTGATTCAGAATCAAAAAAAGAGGGTGGGTGATGATAACCTAATTTTTCAGCTCCCATCATTATCAAGAAGACCTAGAACCATATAATACAAAATCTTTTTTTGTTACATGTGAAAAAATTATTAAATTATTATTCAAATTTATTAAATTTAAATTAAAAAAAATTATTCACCTTGCTGTAGAAAATGTAAAAAAGTATAATTTTAAAGTATTAACATTTGTGTAGAACATAAAAAATAGTTGGTGGGGGACACCTGTTCCCCCGCTATATATGTTTACAAATTATTTGTTTATGATATTTACGCTTAAATAATAAATTTGTATCGTTATTTTTAATTAATTTCTATAACCACGCCCCCAAAGGGGGGCGGCCTAAAAAAATCGAATTTTCTTACCCCCTTGGTCCAAGCGCAGGTCTATGAACATAATATAGCATACAAATGTTACATTTGTTGAGCAAAAATTAAAAAAAACTCATAAAAATATCGTATTTTTCAGGGGTCGTTTTAGTTCTCCAAGGGGGAACTTTTTTCCCCCTGGTCCGATTTTGCCCATCTTCGAACTTAACCTTACAAGTAAAATAAGAGATATTATTGCCCAATTTCAAGGGGCTAGCTCTTTTGGTTTGGACTGAATCGTTATTTCTACAGACGGACGGACATCGCTAGAATGTCTTAGATTCTATCATGGATCAATATTATATATACTTTGTGGGATATTTCGATGTGTTACACACGGAGTGACAAAGTGAGTATACCCCCATACTGTGGTTGGAGGGTATAATTATTGTGCAAATTTTACTTTTTTTTGGCATTTTACATAGTCCTAATGTATTTTTTGGCTTTGACGACCCCCAGTAAAATTTGATGCAGAAAATATTTGTTGAACATTTTAACCCTCTAACTGCATTTTTATAGACTTTTTTTGTATTTCTTTTAAAAAAGGAGAAAAATGACCCTTAAAGCGGGTGGTAGAGTGTTAATTTTGTCAAAGAAAAGAATCATCATAAAATTTTAAAACAAACATCAGAACATCATTTTTAGCTCAAAAGTATATTTTGCACTGTTTTTTGTCGATATTTTTTAACACTGCTTTGGTAAAAAAAAAGTAACAAACATTGATTGTTTATACTTGACCCTTTTTAAGCATTTTGCGCATATCGCACAAACTTAGAACATTTGACAACCCCTAGTGAAATTTTATGAGGAAAATATTTGTAGAACATTTTAACCCTCTAAATGGACGTCTTATTAGACTTCTGCGTTTAGTTGTTGAAAAAGGACTAAAATGACCCCTTAAAATGGCAGTTAGAGGGTTAAAATGTTCTAAGAAAAGAACCGCCATACAATTTCACTGAAGACATCAAACCATATTTTGAAGCTCAGATGTGTTTTTATTATAGTATTTTTGACATTTTCCAAACGCCTTTGATAAAAAAATGAAAACTTCAGTGGGCTATAAAAAAGAAATCCGAACTGACTTTGCAAAACCCTTTGGTGATTTTGTCCAGTTGATGGTCTACTTTCGTATGGTGTTGAAGGCATTGAGGCTCAAAGCGATGACCCAAAATTTGTTGCACAGTGTAATTTAAAAGGCCAGAATTTAAATTTCGCAATGTTCAAATCAATATTGGACAATTGCTCAAAGGTAAATGAAATTCATACGCAAATGACAAAAGAAGGGGTATGTTAAATTATAATTTGTCTGTTCTCCAAAGTTTAGTCGAGTTGTGCAACGACTTTGAAATACTAATTGTTCAAAACTTCAATTCAGTGTATCTGCAACATTAGGCTTTTTTTGCAGACCGGATTAGGATTAACTTTATTTAGTTCAAAAATTGGACAAATCATTAGTGTCCGACCGAACAGTTCGGCAAAAAAACTTCATTTAATAAAAAATTTGGGAGTAGTTTTAACAACTTTTTTTATATGGGGTAGAATTGTTGAGGCGATAGAAGTCGATTCTGAGTGTAAAATTTAAGAACGAGTACGAAGTTACGCCACAATTTCGAAGTTCGGTAACCGAACTTTTTTCAATTTGGCCGAACGTTCGGTTACCGAACATCTAAATTGGTGCTTAACTTCGTCCTCGCCATTAAATTTGAAAGTCAGAATAGTCTTCTATCGCCTAAACAAACGCCCATCTGAAAAAGCTGTTAAAAATGCTTGCAAATATTTATTTTTGGCCAACACCATTTTTTGGCCGAACTGTTCGGTCGGACACTACAAATCATATCCAGAATTTTTTTTAATAATTCTTTTCCTGAAATTACAGGCAATTAGCAAAATATGAAGAGAAAAAAAATTAAGCTTTGTCCAAAAGAATGAACATTAAATTTATTCATATCCTAGGATTTACTCAGATTTTTTTATGCCATTTCACATTTTGGACAACGCTTAATTTTGTTTCCTGATTATATTTACTAATTGTATGTAGATTCGGAAAAAAATTCTGGACTGGATTTGACAAATTGTTTACCTAAATACAAAATTCAGACACACTAATAAAAAAGAATCTAAAATTACAATAATAACTTAAATTTTACGAGGCTGTGGAGTAAAATTAGAGGACGAAAAAAAAAATTTTACAAAAATAAAAAAAAAAGTTGTGAATTAAGAATTTTATAAGTATGGACAATTAAAGTCGGCGCATTTAAACGATTAGCAATAGGAAAAAATTGTATTTTTCACAAAAACTAGAAAAAAGTTGTGAAATTTTTTAAGTATGAACGTATTAAAGCGGGCACATTTAAACGATTGGTGTTAGAAAAAAACTTGCAATTTTCACAAAAAAAAGTTGTAAATTTACATTTTTTGAAGTATGGACGCATTAAAGCAGTCCATTTTCTCAATGGCATTTCCCTATATTTTGTGATTTAAGAAATTGTTCATTGGCACGGTGAAAAGTGGGCTATCGGCGAATAAATGTGTTTGCAGTGGGAGGACCTGTAACAAAAACTCACAACTTGTGTTTTTTTTTAATTGGGGAGTTATAATTCAACATGGAGCGAAAACATGCAAATGCAAAACCCCTAGGTAAAATTAAGCCACACTTGATGTAAACGACCGGATCCATACAATCCACCATTCGAAGCACGTATTGGCATTCAATCGGTGGTAAAAGCGCAGTCGATCTTTCAGGCTACAAAAATGTGGATTCGATCGCCTGAAAAATCTGGCGTTCAATCGGACTCTCCTCCTCTAGCTCGACTCTTATCAACAAAGGTTGTACTCACAAAAACCCTGACGAGATCGTACCTATTCCTTAAACGGTCAATCAAATACCGACCAAAATGGAAACCCAGTTATTACCATCAGTCGCTTAAACCCCAACGAAGTCCTCGGAAGCCGACGTCAGAGGAATCCGATTCGGTAGTTCGAAGCTGGACAGAGGAAATATGACAGCCTGAAAAGGACCTGGAGAACGATGAGAAACAGTGAAAGGAGAAGAGGACTTTGTTGAAGGGATTTTGATAAAGGATCAGTGTTGCCATTTTTTTTAAATAAAAAAAAAATCCCTTTTCTCCCTACATTTTCCAAAAAAAAATCCCTACATTTACGTTTTAGCAGCTAAAATTTTTAAAACAAAACAAAATTTTATTTAGTTTTTGTACATTTAAGGGCATGTCACAGACTCAATTCCGTTCGGATTTGAAAAAAGTGGTTTACTCGTAAAACGCAAAATGAATATCAAAGTGGAATTGAATTGCATAAAAGTGGTTGCATTCCGAAAAAAATTATTCGCTTTGCGTTTTACGAGTAAACCACTTTTTTCAAATCCGAACGGAATTGAGTCTGTGACATGCCCCTTAATGTTAAATTAAAGTTAAAATACTAACAGCGGGTTTTAAAACCGCAAATTTTGCTCAAATTCTGATTAATTTTATTTAAAAATTATTTTTTTTTTATTTGAACATAAAAATGTCATATTTTGAGTAGGTTTATTCTAGCTCGAGGTAATTTTTCCGCTACACTCAAAAAAAAAAGTTTGTAAAACTACAAGCAAAAGGTCTTGTAATTCTATTTTACTAATATTTTTGTCTATTTACAAAAATTCTTGTATTTTTAATAAAACAAAAACTACCGTGCGCTTTGTAATTTTACTATAATATGTTGGTAAATTTATTTAACAATTTTTTTAGGTAAATTAACAAAAAAATAATAATTTTACAAATTAAAAAAAAAATTACAAGGTGTTTAGTTGTTTTACACAAGAAAATTGTAATTGTACAACAACATTTTATTTGATAGTATTTAGTCTTTCTACCAAAAAATGTTTCATTAAAAACCCTTTTTTTTAAGATTTTTTAGTTTACAAGGTTTTCAGTATTTTGACACAAACAAATGTAATTAAACAAAAATTTGTATTGAAAAATAATTATGCAACAATAGGAGACGCAAAAATTTTCTAAGTCCATATTTTGTTAAAAATTATTTTTTATAAATAAAAAATTTCATAAAAAAATTTTGAAAATTTTTTAAGTTCCGGATACAAACATTTTTCAATTAGTTGTAAGCTTTATCAAAAAAATTGAATATCAAGACAATTTTTTGGTAACTTGCTTTAAGTAAAATACCACAATTTTTATATGTTTTTACTATATTATTGTTCTAGTTTTTTTGTTTGTATTTTTACCATTTTTTAGTAATTTTACCATATTTTTTTTGGTACTTTTTTTTAAATCTGCCACTAAAATGTCAATCAAAAGCTGTCAATTATGAAAAATTAAGTTTTTTTCTTATTTTATCAGGTACTTAAACGTCCAATCTACAATATCGAAAGTTTTTTTTATAATTTTTTAAAAATACTTGCTAAAATAATTAAAAATTCGAAAAAAAAGGTAATTTTGTTGACTAGTTTTTCTTGAAAATATAAGAAATTTCTTGTGTAGCCTCCTTCGAAATTCTCATATGTTCTACTTAAGAAAAACGAAATTCCGAAAAAAAATAAAAAAGTGCAGTGTTATACTCTAAAAAGTTTGTTAAAAGTGTTCAAGTGAAAAAAAAATCATTTCAGGTTGTTAAAGTGCTACTCCAGCTGCCGAAGAAGGAAAAAAAAGATGCACCAATGGAAAAAACCTTTAAATTTACAAAACCAATATGTAAATATACCAATTTTTTTGTAAATTTACAAAACAAATATGAAAGTTTAGAAAACAAAGTTGTATACTTACAGAAAAAGTTGTAATTTTACAAAAATGAAGTAGAAAATACAAAAACAATATTGTAAATTTACAAATTATTTGGTTAAACTACTGTTTTTACGGCAAAAAAATAAGAAAAAATGGTATATTTACAATAAAAATTGTAAATTTACCACTTTTTACTGTAAATATACAAGTTTTTTGCCATAAAAAACTGTAGTTAAACCAAACAATTTGTAAATTTACAATTTTATTTTTTGATTTTCTACTTTATTTCGTAAATTTACAACCTTTTTTGTAAGTCTACAATAATATTTTACAAAAAAAATTGTAAATTTACACTTTCTCCCCGTAATTTTTTTGTTAAATCAATTTACAAATTATCCCCGTAACATTACGGGGATTCTTGCTAGTACATATTTTACAAAAGCTGCCCCGTAAAATCACGGGGATTTTATGTTATTTTACAAACTTTTTTTTTTTAGTGTACTAATTAAAATTATGATATTCACATCGAATAATTTTCAAAAATTTTTTTTGCAGAAATATAATTAAGATAAACCTCAACTACTTAAGGAAAGTAAGTTGTCCGGTTTTCTTGTGAAAATCTGTCAAACTCTGTCAAAAAACATCAAATTTAAACTGCATTTACAAAAACGTACAAATTTCTCTGAAGAGGTATTCTGTTCACATCAAAGCAATTTAAAGTTCAAGCAATATAAAGTTATTGACACAATAGGTTAACATTTATAATTTCAGATAAATATCCAGAAAAATCTAAATTCATGTTATTTTTTGTTTGTATTTTCAAACAGCTGAAGAGCAAAACATAATTAAACATGTGACTCTCAAATTTTCGCTACAAATTAATGTTTTAAAACATTTTTTCATCGGTAAAAACTTCCATTGCTTTAATAATGTTGCCATATTAACCAATTTTAAAAACAAAATATTTGGTACGATTTTTTCTTTGCCAAAACGTTTAATATTAAATATATAAAATGTTTTTTTAAAAAGTACCTACATTTTCATCAAAAAAGAAAATCTGTCCCTTTTCCCCTACGCTATATTTTCTATGAAAAAAAAACCCTATTTGTAGGGATTTCCCCCTACTATTGGCAACACTGTAAAGGATACCGACAAACAAACAAGAAAGATATGCTAAAAGTGAAGGGGGTTATAAATGACGGTACACTCAATATAAATATTCTGTAAAATGACTACAATCTCAATTCGACAGATATTTGACAAAGTTAGCTGTCAAAATACAGATTTAAGAAAATACTTTGAGTTTTGTTGTAACCAAAAAACTAAATTTTATCAGTAATTTTACTTTGTAATCTTTATTTAACAGATAATAAAAAGTGTTTTTTGCTAAAATACCGATGTAAGAAAAATATTTTGTTATTTTGCTATAACAAAAAAACTGAAATTATTCTGTAATTTTACTTATTGTTCTGTAATAAAGTTTTTAGAAAAAAACTCTTTAAAAAACTTCTAAATGTTTCAACCACTCTTTAAAAAGCGTATAAATTTACAATAAAATCTGGTAAATTTTACAAGGCTGTCGTGTAAAATTGGAAGTAAAACATAACTCGTAATTTTCACAATAAATAAAAAAACAGTAAATTTACATTTTTTTTTAAATGGAAGCATTAAGGCGGGCGAATTTACATGATGACATTTCCCAACTGTCAACACTAGGTACTTGCCTAGAGAAATTGAACAGAAATCAAATACTGCCCGTTGTGTAAAAACCACACTAAGCACATTAAAAAAAATATATAAGAAAATCATTCTTGGAATGCCTTTAAACGGACTTTCCTTTAATTTTATACAAGTGTTTTTGAAATGACCCCTTTTAAATGTGACACTGAAATTGAGAAGTTTACGAAAAAAAAACTGCGAACATTTAGCGAATTAATAAATAATTTTACAAAGTTAAACATTCACTTGCGAAACATTTAAACGGGCGCTTTTAAATGATGACATCTTTTTTTATTTTGTATGTAGTTATTACTTATCCCGGCTTCTTGCGAATTACAGTTGGAGAAAATTAATAAGAATTCTTATAGTTGCCACTTAAAACGCGATTTTAAACAAGAAATAAAAAAAAAATAACATTTTGAGTGCGCACCATTAAAGTTGGGAATGCATTTAATTAGGCACATTTATTTTTTCTCTAAGTTTATGAAAGTACTAATATGAAACACAATTTTTACATTTAAATAGTCCCTAACAAATCGTTATTTATTAAATTTATAAAAAAAAATTTGGTGAACATCTACCGCTTAAATGCGTTACTAAATATGTGAGCGTTAATAACACTAGTTAACATAGATTTTGATCAGCCACATGTTGCATTTATTTTCCACGTAAAATCTTACACTGAAATCGAAAGTCCACTCCAAAGTTTTCGAGATATTGCCAACTTTTCAAATTTTCATCTTTTTAAAAAAGTGGTTTTACTTAAATTAAAATATCTCTGAAACAAATTGATGGATTTCATTGCTTTTGGGTTTAAATTAAAGGTAATTTAATGATTTATCAACTCAACATATACCAATTATCAATCTGATTATCACCTTAGAAGCTTTTAATCTATGTATACACAATTTTGCTTAAATTTTACCAAATTTTGGCCAAAAATTAAAATTTTACCGTAAATTTAACAAAAAAATTTGAATAGTTTTTCTATTTGCAGTTCAAGTCTAATCTAATACATTGAAATTAAGACGGTTTTCCGATGAAAATTGTAAAAGTTATATGCATTTAAGTAAAAATGCAGTTTATTTTACGAAAAAAGTTTTATGAAATTTTTATTCGTATTTTGATGCATAAACATTTTTGAGTGTATAAGTTACGTTATTTTTTTTTAAATAAATCTTTGTTGGAGCGAATTACAACTTCGTATAGATACCGTTAGACTGTCTTCATCGAGTCTGTTTCGTGTTGGATTCATTATAAATTTTCCTCCTGAAAAAAGTCTTTCCACGCTGTCCTGTGTTGCTGAAACTGCCGGCAAAACTTTGGCAATTTCATATAGCACTGGTTTCCTTTAATTTTTTGTTCTTCGACTGAGGCTGCCTTACAGTGATTGGGGTTTATTTGTAGGAACCGCAACATCTTGTCGAAACCTTTAGATCAGGTTGCAACCTTCAGACCAGTGCTAAAACCAGCACCAGGCGGTAAGGCAGAGCCTCGAATTTTGTGTCCATATTTTCATTTATCATAACGTGGTTATGAAAATATCACAAAAACCTATTACGATAATTTTTATTAATTCAATTAACAGCATCGAGTTAAAATAAAAACACCTTCACACTTGTCAACAGTTGAACGAATAATCTAGTTAGTTGGCACGGATATTCCTTTTTCTTTTCTGAACCCATTTAGCAACTCACGTAAGTTTTGATGTTCTGAGCCTCTTTCCTTTTCAATACTTTTTAATATGGATTCTATGCAATCCAAAGACGAGTTTGTGCTCACTTCCATTTCCTCGTCACTGGATGTATAACCATGAGCCAACAATTTTTTCATTTACCCTTATTATGTGTTCTATAGCGCGCTCAACAAGAGATCCCTTTAGAACTACATTCCATCTTGGATCAATAAACAATGATGAAATAAATGCATTGTTGTCAAAAAGGAAGTTTTCTTTTTTTTATTTGTTCAATCAATTTTAAGGAAATTGGGTTTTTTTTTTGTAGCTCAATTTTGCAAGTGCATGTAACTAATAAATATTAAAATTAACTCACCTGTTGCAGACAGTCCGGTATGACTCCTTAAAGTTTAAACCACTTACAATCAGTGAATTCATTTCTCCATAACCTCCAGTTTGAAAACACCTATCTTTAATATTATTTAGGTTTTTGTTACGTTTTTTATCACTTTTTGTTAGAATTATTCAGGATACTGTCATTACAAAACCACGCGATTTGCAATTTTGAAACTAGAACTTAAAAAAAAAAAAAAACACTTTACTTTTGTAAATAGAGTTTTTTTTAGCATTTTACTGCTTCTTACCAACCAAATGCAGCAATTTGCTGCTACATCTTTTTCCAACCAATATTTTAAATTCCATTTGTGTTAAATTCAGCTGTACCCAAGCTTTTACACCCTCCAAAATGTAAAAAAAAGTTAAAAAATTTCAGGGCGTTTTTTTTTTGGGGGGGGGGGGGGGGGGAAGGGTTGGCGGGAGTCATTGGGGGCACATTTGTACTACTGCGGACACAAAAATTGTTCAATTGCTTAACAAATATACAAAAAAAGACGTGAAAAAATCGGTTTTTTTAGAAGTAGGTTTAGTTCTTCAAGGGGGAAATTTTTTCCTCTGGTCCGTTTTTGCCCATTTCCGACCTTAACCAGCCTATGATCATATCGAAATGATATGATCATAGGCGGAAATGGGCAAAATCGGACCAGGGGAAAAAATTTCCCCCTTGAAGAACTAAACCTACTTCTAAAAAAATCGATTTTTTCACGTCTTTTTTTGTATATTTGTTAAGCAATTGAACAATTTTTGCAATTGAACGCCATGAAATTTTTTAAATTTTTTTTACATTTTGGAGGGTGTAAAAGCTGGGGTACAGCTGAATTTAACACTCTAAGTTGTTTTTTATTGTATTTACTATGTGTCTCATTCAAAATTCTACCAAGATCTTAATATTCTATCGGTTTATTCGTTCAATTGTGGACTTAGTTTTAATCCGAGCTATTAATTGGATTAATAAGATTGTTCGTAATAGGTTTTTGCGATATTTTGATGCCTACAGCAAGGAACATAAAAATATGGATACAAATGATACCGGTTTAATTCGAGGCTCTGCCTCACCGACTCGTACTGGTCCTGACACTGGACTAGAGGTTGCGATCTTGAAGTCCGGCCTTGAATCTAGTAAGGTGCTCATCTTAATACTGGTGAAAAAAAAATAAACTTAAGCCATTAAAGTTCAGGTACAACCAGAGAAGGATTTGTTGGAAATTACTTAACAAACTAAGCCAACGTGATAGAGCGACGGCCTTAAATTTGGTTAGCCTAATATTAGAGGCAAAAAGAAACTTAAGTCATGAAAGGTCAGGCACAACCAGGGAATGCTTTGTTTGAAATTATTTAACAAACTAAGCCAATCGCTATTTTGGCCGAAAGGAGTCATTAAAGAATAGGACAAACTCTTGGCAATGCGCGCACCTGAAAAACAGGGCGCTGCTTCGGCCTCGTCATCAATGTCTGGTAAAATCTTGTGCTCGCCAGACGAAAAACCTTTACCTAAGAGGTTATAGGGTCTGGACACAGTCTTTAAGTGAGGTAGTCTCTTTATGGCTGTCATCAACAGTGGAGTTTAGTGAATAATAAATTAAATTTCTGTAGGCTCTAGAGAGTATGCGAATGATTTTTATACCCTCTACTCTAATGATTGAGGGTATATATAAGTTTGTCATTCCGTTTGTAACACATCGAAATATTTGTCTAGGACCCCATAAAGTATATATATTCATGATCCTCGATCGATTTTAAGTCGATCTAGCGATGTCCGTCCGTCTGTCTGTCCGTCCGTAGAAAACACGCTAACTTTTGAAAGACTACAGAGGCTACTGAAGTTTGGCATATATGTTGGTTATTGACCTGGTCAGGTTGGTATTGCAATCCAGCCAAATCGGTCGAGTGGTTCAAAAGTTATGAGCAAAGGAGTAAATTTCGGCAAGGGTGTTTCGCGCAGCGTTTGAAAGGCTACGTTAGCTACCCGTTTTTTTGCTTTTCATATCACTTCAAACAATTTCAATATTATAAGTTATAGCTTTTGTTTACTTTTCTTTTTTGTGTTTGCTTAAACTACAACAACATGAAAAAAACAAAAACTCCAAACAGAGCTGTAGCGGAAAACAAATTTTATTGTTGTAGCCTACAAATATACTACAGTAGTATATTTGTAGGCTACAAATATACTACAGTAGTATATTTGTAGGTAGTATTACTTCAGTAGTATTACTACAGTAGTATTACTACAGTATTACTACAGTATTACTACCTTCACATTGTAAACAAATGTAGCAATATAAAAACGTGATCATATTAAAAATTTCGTTAAGATGGTGTAAAATGAATACAACATCGAAAAAATAATTTTAAATAAAATTCTTTTAATTTTGGTCCAAAAAATATAGAAAAATTTGAAATTTTGCCGAATTTTTCGATATTTTCAAATATGTACGCGATTTTAATATTATCGGTCTAGACTAGGGTGTTCAGCCGATTAATTTTTGTTCGATTAATCGAACAAATTTAGACGAATAATTGTTCGATTAATTTAAAATTGCTATTTTCGATTAAAGGGTTAATCGAAGAATTTATGCCGATTAATCGATTAATAATAACATAAGGTTTTTCTGTAAACTTGTATAATTCATGCCAGTCATGTTACTAGAGTGGTTCTTATATTATTTTTTTCGGATTTTCGCTGCTCCTGAAGTATTGATTTTGTTAAACGACATAAAGTTAGTACCTGATAAAATTTTGGACCAAATCGGTTAACTATGTGAACGCGCTAAGATCTGTCAAAGTTTCGAGTTTTGAGCAAAAACTCACTAAATTATAAAAAAAAAATACAAATTTTATGAATATGCTCAAAACTAAATATTTTTATTTATCCAACACATATCTAATCAATGCTTTGGCGGTGATGTCTAGAGTGCCATCCCACCAGTATTGTTAAAGGTATGAAAATATTCGTGGTTCGATTCTGGACTGGGCATTGATATTAATAAAATTCACATATTAGAAAAATAATTACCATTAACAAAAACAAACTGGTATTTAAATCCTACTGATGAAGACAGTTAACTGGAACTGTCCGAAACCGGTATAGGAATACCAGAAATGTCTATAGCTTTTAGAAATTACAAATTATAACAAATAGAATTAGAGCCCGTGCTCGATCTCTACTAACATTTTATCTAAATGTATTTAGATAATAAATATAAAATTATCTAAAATGTATTTAGATAATAAATATAAAATTTTTGTGATATTGGTATTTCATATAAATTTGGCAACAAAAATAATTTTGTTATTCTAAAACTTTTTCCAAATCTCAAAAAAAAATTTTTTTTTAATTTTCTCAAACAAAATTGCAGAAAACTTACATTTTGATACATTTTGTAATACTATTACGTTTGTTTTGTTTTTTATGTTAATAAAATGTTAAAATACTTGTAATAAATATTGTTAATTTACTTAATTACCAATTTTTTCTAAAATTGTCGAAAAAAAATCTTGTAAATTAGAAAATTTTTGAATTTGGAATTATTCGATTAATCGATCAATTTTAAAATTCTTTTCGATTAATCGAACAAGTCAAAAATGCCAAATTTCGATTAATCGTTTAATCGAACAATAAAAAAACCCGATTAATTGAACACCCTAGTCTAGACGCTCAGAAGTTATGAGCAAAACCGTGACATTAACATTGGGTTAGAGATGGGCGCTGGTCACGTGATATGCGTGATTCACGTTAATCACGCGTGAGTGATTTTCATTTCAATCACGTGATTGTGAGTGAGTGTGAGCTGAAAAAAAAATCTGAGTGAGTGAGTCATTTATTTTTGGCGTGAGTTTGCGTGATTAGATTTTTAGATTAGCCCATTTTTTTTATTTTTTGTAAAAAAAATTTTTTTGGAGTTTTTTTTTTGGTAAGAAAATTTTATTGCGTGAGTAGATTTTGCGTGACTCACGCGTGAGCGTGATTAAATCTGGCGTGAGTAAGATTTTTATTACTCACGTGAATAGTGAGTGAGCGTGAATTAAAAAAAAATTGCGTGAGTGATTCGGTAATTTTTTCGTGAGCGTGAGTGAGTGTGAGTTAAAATTCACTCACGCACCCATCTCTACATTGGGTTTTTCGAAAATTCACGTGTTGAAAAATACACAGAACATGGTTTTAATTAGAGATGGGCGCGTGAGTGATTTTTGACTCACACTCACTCACGCTCACGACAGGAATTTTTGAATCACGCACACTCACTCACGTGCAAATTTTTTCTACTCACAATCACGTGAGTAAATTTGATACAACTCACACTCACGTGCACTCACTCAAGCTTCACTCACGTTGACTCACACTCACGAAACTCTTATTCATACAAAAAAAAATTTAAAAACTAAAATTTGAAAAATCTTTTAAAATTTTCAACAAAATTTAAAGTTCAGCGTAACTTAAAAAATCGACTCACGCAAAAATCTTACTCACGCACACTCACTCACGCAATTTTTTTCTAAACTCACACTCACGTGAGTAAAATTGAATTTAGTCACACTCAAGCGTGGTCACGCGTGAATCACGTTCTAATCTGCTCATATGCCCATCTCTACTTTTAATGCCAAAGTTTTTTTTTGAGAAGTTGAATTATAATTTTACATTAAAACAATCCAACCCTATTCTTTATACACATTAAAATAAAACAGTTATGTTAAACAAGATAAGTGTGTGTGTTATAGTTTTATTAAATTTTCTCTTTGTAGGCTACAAAAACAATATTTGTAGGCTACCAAAAATAATTTGTAGGCTACAGGTAGGCTACCAAAAATAATTTGTAGGCTACTTGTAGGCTACATAATTCTAATGTTTTTGTTTTATTTGCTACTTATTCATTTTTAACAAGTAAGAAAGCTATATTCGGCTGTGCCGAATCTTTAAATACCCTCCACCAATGTAATGATTTAAAAAACAAAAAAGTTTGTTTTATTTATACCTCAGGAAATAACAAAGTACCAAAAAGTGTACTTCCGGCACTTTTTATAAAAGGTACTTTCAATAAAAGGTACTTTTTATAAAAGGTACTTTTAATAAAAGGTACTTTTTATAATAGGTACTTTTTATAAAGGATACTTTTATATAAAAGGTACTTTTTATAAAAGGTACTTTTTATAAAAGGTACTTTTTATAAAAGGTACTTTTTATAAAAGGTACTTTTTATAAAAGGTACTTTTTATAAAAAGTACTTTTTATAAAAGGTACTTTTTATAAAAGGCACTTTTTATAAAAGGTACTTTTTATGAAAGGTACTTTTTATAAAGGGTACTTATTATAAAAGGTGCTTTTATAAATGGTACTTTTTATAAAAGGTACTTTTTATAAAAGGTACTTTTTATAAAAGGTACTTTTTATAAAAAGTACTTTTTATAAAAGGTACTTTTTATAAAAGGTACTTTTTATAAAAGGTACTTTTTATAAAAGGTACTTTTTATAAAAGGTACTTTTTGTAAAAGGTACTTTTTATAAAAGGTACTTTTTATAAAAGGTACTTTTTATAAAGGTACCTTTTATAAAAGGTACTTTTATAAAAGGAACTTTTTATGAAAGGTACTTTTTATAAAAGGAACTTTTTATAAAAGAAACTTTTTATAAAAGGTACTTTTTATAAAAGGTACATTTTATAAAAGGTACTTTTTATAAAAGGTACTTTTTATAAAAGGTACTTTTTATAAAAGGTACTTTTTATAAAAGGTACTTTTTATAAAAGGTACTTTTTATAAAAGGTACTTTTTATAAAAGGTACTTTTTATAAAAGGTACTTTTTATAAAGGTACCTTTTATAAAAGGTACTTTTATAAAAGGAACTTTTTATGAAAGGTACTTTTTATAAAAGGAACTTTTTATAAAAGAAACTTTTTATAAAAGGTACTTTTTATAAAAGGTACATTTTATAAAAGGTACTTTTTATAAAAGGTACATTTTATAAAAGGTACTTTTTATAAAAGGTACTTTTTGAAAACGGTACAGAATTTTCGGAACGTACTTGTTCCAGAATGTCTTATTTCACTAAAGGATCCTACATTTAAATTTCAAGTTTGAATAACCATTATTTCAGTAAATAAAAAAAAGTACCAAAGGTACTTTTTTTACCCCCGTAGAATCAACATTGGCTAAAAACGCGCCTTAGTGAATCTTTTTTCCGGGAGGTGAACCGACATTGCAAATTTCAAATTTCTAGTACCATTATTTAAGAAATATAAAATGTAATAAAAGTACATATTTTTACCCTTTTTACCCTATAAGAATCATCATTGGCAAAAACCCAGCCTTGTGGGATCTAAATTCGGGAGGTGAACATACAGTCCAAATTTCAAGTATATGTGACAATTTTTTAAGGAAATATAAAAAGTACCAAAAGTACAGATTTTTACCCTTTTTACCCCCTTGGAATCAACATTGGCAACAATCCAGCCGTACTGGATCTATATTCCAGGATGTGAACATACTGTCCAAGTTTTAAGTTTCTATGACCATTATTTCAGGAGATATAAAAAGCACCAAAAGTACAGTTTTTTACCCTTTTTAACCCATTAGAATCAACACTGGCAAAAATCCAGCCTTAATGGATCTATATTCCGGGAGGTGAACATACAGTCCAAATTTCAAGTCTCTATGATCATTAATCACGATATTTAAAAAGTACCAAAAGTACAGTTTTTGTCCCCTTTATCGCCTTAGAATTAACCTTGGCAAAACTCCAGCCATAGTGGATCTATATTTGGACCTACAGTCCAAATTTCAAGTCTCTAGCTTCAGCAGTTTGGGCTGGGCGATGATGAATGAGTATGCCAGTCAGTCAGTCACATTGCTCTTTTATATACATAGATTTCCCGGATTTGGGCGATTTTTGCCAAAAAGTTTATTTCTGTTTTTTATTATTTAACAAAATTTATTTTTTTTAAATTAAAATATTTTGTTTTTAAGAAATCTAAACAAAATTGGATTTTGGCGATATTTTACATCCGAGTTTGCGACAAAGCCAAAAAAAAGTCTGGCAACCCCGTCAATATGACGAAGCAAAAAAAAGGGACACACACACACATGCTTTGTACATACAAATGATTATCAATGAAAACTTTTTAAAATATTTTTTTTATTATTTCTTAAAGAACTTTTTTCTTAAAAAACATTTTTAAATTAAATTTAAATATTGTTTTACATATTTTTAAGCTTTTTTGTAAAGATTTTTTTCCTTTTTCTCAGTTTTTTTTTTTTCATTTCCGTTTGTATTTACACAAAATATGAGTTAATTTAGGGTTATGTTAAAAAAAATAATGACTTTTTTTACGAATTCACTCATAACTTTTAAAATACTTAACCGATTTAAAAAAAAAATACAGTAGAGTCTGCCTGGATAAATTCCGCAACTTTTGGTACCCCAAGCGTTTAAATCGGTTCCGTATTATTGCCAAAAACGTGATTTCAACAGACAGACAGACAGACGGACGGACAGACAGACAGACAGACAGACGGACATCGCTAGATCGACTTAAAATCGATCAAGGATCATGAATATATATACTTTATGGGGTCCTAAACCAATATTTCAATGTGTTACATACGGAATGACAAACTTATATATACCCTCTATCACTAAGTGGAGGGTATAAAAACAATCGTAAGCTCTCGCTACAAAAACAGAAATGTGCAAGTATTAGTAGTTATAGCAATTGAATGATTTACATATTGTTTGTTTTTAAGACTACACATATCGTCAATTTTGGTTGTTTAAGCTACTTTCTTCGTAGTAATTTAAACGCTGGTTTCGCGAATTTTCGAGATAAAAAACACGATAACTTTCGAAAGACAATAATAAGACTGCTGAAGCTTGACATGTATCTTTGCCGGTCTGTTTGGTATCAAATTTCAGGTTAATCGGTCCAGTGGTTCAAAAGTTATAAGCAAAACCCTGAATTTCAGATTAGTTTCATTTTAAATGCAACGTGTTTAACAAGTTTTAAAAGCATTGGTGGCAACTAGGGATGCCAAGCGGGACTGACATTTTCAAATCCCGGGATTCGGGATTTTGAAATCGTAATCCCGGGATCCCGGGATTTTTCGGGATTTATTAAAATGAAACTTATTAACGTTATCTTTCAAAAAAAAATATAATTAAATATTTAAATTATTCATAAGTATTGAATAATTATCGTTTTACATATTAAGCACAGAAAACATGATAATTTAGGAATAACTTAACTGGCACTGCTCCGAGTTTTTTTTAACGCAACGCAAAAAAATATTGGTCCTTGACCCCATAATGTATATGAATTATTGATCTATGACCGTATTTAATAGATTTTGGCGATGGGCGTTTGTCCTTCCGTCCGCCTGTGGAATACACGATGTAGTCCAAACCAAAATAGCTAGACCCTTACAGCTTGGCACGAATATTTCTTATGGTCCTAAGTTCATTAAAGGTCAAAATCAGACAATGGGGATAAAGTTTTCCCCTTTTGGCTCTAATCAATTTCTAAAAAACGTAAATTTTTAAACATTTATTTATAGGGTATTTGAAAATGATTTTTTTCGCTCGGCCTCTCTGGTGGGCGAGGATATAAAATATTTATTTAAATAAATATAAAATTGTATTAATAAATTTGTTAGTATTTTTCGCAAAGGTAAGGCATCTCCCAGTGTTCTTTGCCGAAACCGACGCAAAACACACCCCTGTTAAATTTTCTGGATGTTTCTAACAAAACTTGGATTGGTGAGATATATTTTGCGAGATACGATTGGTATTTGAAAAGATGTTCGGTATTTGGCAGATTTATAAAACATTTGTATACATTGCCCTTTTGGCGACTCGCATTGTAAAAGTTTCCTTCCGCCTTCCGATAAATGTTTACAAACGCATTTACTACGCTTAAGAAATCATTATTTATATTATTTTTATAACCACGCCCACAAAAGGAGCGGGACGAGAAAAATGCAATTTCCTAATTTATTACGCTCAATTAAGAACCAAAACTATTGAATAGAAACTTTACAGCTGGAATACTAAATGCTCCGTTATAGCATAACTCTTGGCAAAATTTAACTGTTTCCAAAAAACTTTATATTGAGTAATCTGCCCTAAAAATGTGATTTTCCTCCCAAAGAGTAAGAGAATTTAAACCCAACATGCCTCAATAAAAGGTATCTCAAAGACCTTTCGAACGATATCAATTTTGTCAATTTTGTAAAACAAATACTGAAAAAATAGTCCATTTTGATAAAAAAATTTGACGAAAAAATCCCGAAATCCCGGGATTTTTCGGGATTTGTTAATCCCGGAAAATCCCGGGATTGAAAAAAATAAATCCCGGGATTCGGGATTTGTCAATCCCGAAAAATCCCGGGATTTCGGGATTCGGGATTTCCCGTTTGGCATCCCAAGTGGCAACTTAACAAAGCTTTTCAAACTTGTTTAGTTTTAAAGCAATGCTTTTGAAACTTGTTTCGTTTTAAAAGCATTGGTAACTTAAAAATTACACTCGAAAAAAAATTTTACACTCGAAAAAAATTTTGCACTCGAAAAAAATTTTGCACTCGAAAAAAAGTTTACACTCAAAAAAAATTTACACTCAAAAAAATTTTGTTTTTTTTTTTACAAAAATTACAATACTTTGTGAACATACGTACGTGCATTCATTCAGAAATATTTTTACAGTAAAAAAACATTACACTCGAAAAAAATTTTACACTCAAAAAAAAAAATAGTAGTTTTTCTTTTTTTTAAATGACAAAAAAAGAGTTTTTTACTCAAAAAAAAATATTTTTAATCAAAATTTTTTCCCTTTAAAAATTGTACTATTCTTTAAAAAATGCATTGTGGAGGGTATTCATAGATTCGGCAAAGTCGAAGTTAACTTTTCTACTTGTTTTAACTGTGGACGTGTTTTTAGTTCAACTCTGTGCTTTTAATTGGATTAATAAAATTGTTCGTAATAGGTTTTTTCATTTGGGACACCTTTTCCCTATCACAAGAAAAGTATGCCATCGCTAATGAACCGGTTTGCATGAAACTTAAAATATATATAAAAGAGACAATTCTAAGGTTGAGGTGTCCCGGCTTCTCGGCCACCCTGACTGAACAGACGCGACTTTGTCAATGTTAAAATGTTAGTTACACAATTTTTTACAATCACTTTGTTCTATTTTTTTGAAAACTATACTCCTGTCAACAAAACTCCCTACTTTAATGTAATTTTAAATAAAAACAGAAACAAAATTAATGTAAATTTTAACAGCACAAAATAAAGAAATGAAAAAAAAATCAACTTGTTAAATTGCTCTTGTTTGCACTTTGCATATGAATAAAAATATGTACAACAAAATTCCCAACCTGGCTGCCTAACAGAGTCAAATGGAGTAAAGTTTTTATGTAAATTTTTCTATATAATTTTAACATAATGTTGGTGTGATATAAATATTAGGGTGATTCGAAAAAGTTAAGTAAATCCATTCAATGTATAAAAAAACAAAAGGGATATCGCTATGGGCGTGGCAAAAACATAAAGAATCGTCTTTAAAAATAGTTTATTCTTGTTTCACCTTTTGTTGGAATGAAGACTGAACCACCCTAATAAAAATACATACTACTTCTGTGAAAATGTAGGGATATATTTAACAATAACTATAAAGCTAATACACATACATAAAAAAAAAAACACACACACAGGATGATACGAATGTGAAAATCATGGTCCTTTCCTTTATTGTTGAATACATTATTCAAATTGAAACATTATGCAAACCCTTAAGGCATGTGTCGCATTTGGTGTAGTTTTATTTCCGTTTCCGCTTCTTTTTTTGTATGCTTTTAAAACTTCTCTATTCTCTACATTGTAAAATGTTTGGCGTAGGTACAAAAAAGATATAAAGATTTACCGCTGTTATTTAAAAAAAGCCACAGCAGTAGTTTTTTTTTTTTGTGGACGCATTTTTAAAGTGGACAGTTAATATCATTTATCATTTAGAATAACATTTATATTAATGATGAAAAGTAATTTAAACTTTTAGATGTATTAAAAAAAAGTTTAAATATTAGCTGGTTTTAAGGACAACAAAATTACAGTGAAAAAATACATGCACATTAGGGTGGGTCGATGAACTGCATATTTGCGAATCTCGTTAACTAATAGCAAAAACTCGACGCGCATTTTCGAGCTGATAACGGGAAAAATCATGAAAAAATTTTAGGAGGGTACTTTTAGGCCTCTACAAGCGGTTTTAGTTCGCGGTTTTTGGAAAAAAAATATTTTTTTTAATTTTTTAAAAATATTTTAAAAATTAAGTAAAATAATGCTTATTACGAAACAAGTTCCAAAAAAAATTATCTCGCCAATTTAGCCCGTGGATGCATTTTTATACCCAGGAAAGTTCGATTTAAATATATAAAAAAAAATATTTTTTAATTTCATAATAGCACTCAAATGGTGCATAAGGCCGATTTAAGAACATGAATGATAAAAATAAAACAAGTAAGAAAGCTATATTCGGCTGTGCCGAATCTTTAAATACCCTCCACCAATGTAATGATTTAAAAAACAAAAAAGTTTGTTTTATTTATACCTCAGGAAATAACAAAGTACCAAAAAGTGTATTTCCGGCACTTTTTATAAAAGGTACTTTCAATAAAAGGTACTTTTTATAAAAGGTACTTTCAATAAAAGGTACTTTTTATAAAAGGTACTTTTAATAAAAGGTACTTTTTATAATAGGTACTTTTTATAACGGATACTTTTATATAAAAGGTACTTTTTATAAAAGGTACTTTTTATAAAAGGTACTTTTTATAAAAGGTACTTTTTATAAAAGTTACTTTTTATAAAAGGTACTTTTTATAAAAAGTACTTTTTATAAAAGGTACTTTTTATAAAAGGCACTTTTTATAAAAGGTACTTTTTATGAAAGGTACTTTTTATAAAGGGTACTTATTATAAAAGGTGCTTTTATAAATGGTACTTTTTATAAAAGGTACTTTTTATAAAAGGTACTTTTTATAAAAGGTACTTTTTATAAAAGCTACTTTTTATAAAAGGTACTTTTTTTAAAAGGTACTTTTTATAAAAGCTACTTTTTATAAAAGGTACTTTTTATAAAAGCTACTTTTTATAAAAGGTACTTTTTATAAAAGGTACTTTTTATAAAAGGTACTTTTTATAAAAGGTACTTTTTATAAAAGGTACTTTTTATAAAAGGTACTTTTTATAAAAGGTACTTTTTATAAAAGGTACTTTTTATAAAGGTACCTTTTATAAAAGGTACTTTTATAAAAAGAACTTTTTATGAAAGGTACTTTTTATAAAAGGAACTTTTTATAAAAGAAACTTTTTATAAAAGGTACATTTTATAAAAGGTACTTTTTATAAAAGGTACTTTTTATAAAAGGTACTTTTTATAAAAGGAACTTTTTATAAAAGAAACTTTTTATAAAAGGTACTTTTTATAAAAGGTACTTTTTATAAAAGGTACTTTTTATAAAAGGTACTTTTTATAAAAGGTACTTTTTATAAAAGGTACTTTTTATAAAAGGTACTTTTTATAAAAGGTACTTTTTATAAAAGGTACTTTTTATAAAAGGTACTTTTTATAAAGGTACCTTTTATAAAAGGTACTTTTATAAAAGGAACTTTTTATGAAAGGTACTTTTTATAAAAGGAACTTTTTATAAAAGAAACTTTTTATAAAAGGTACTTTTTATGAAAGGTACATTTTATAAAAGGTACTTTTTATAAAAGGTACATTTTATAAAAGGTACTTTTTATAAAAGGTACTTTTTATAAAAGGTACTTTTTGAAAACGGTACAGAATTTTCGGAACGTACTTGTTCCAGAATGTTTTATTTAACTAAAGGATCCTACATTTAAATTTCAAGTTTGAATAACCATTATTTCAATAAATAAAAAAAAAGTACCAAAGGTACTTTTTTTACCCCCGTAGAATCAACATTGGCTAAAAACGCGCCTTAGTGAATCTTTTTTCCGGGAGGTGAACCGACATTGCAAATTTCAAATTTCTAGTACCATTATTTAAGAAATATAAAATGTAATAAAAGTACATATTTTTACCCTTTTTACCCTATAAGAATCATCATTGGCAAAAACCCAGCCTTGTGGGATCTAAATTCGGGAGGTGAACATACAGTCCAAATTTCAAGTATATGTGACAATTTTTTAAGGAAATATAAAAAGTAGCAAAAGTACAGATTTTTACCCTTTTTACCCCCTTGGAATCAACATTGGCAACAATCCAGCCGTACTGGATCTATATTCCAGGATGTGAACATACTGTCCAAGTTTTAAGTTTCTATGACCATTATTTCAGGAGATATAAAAAGCACCAAAAGTACAGTTTTTTACCATTTTTAACCCATTAGAATCAACACTGGCAAAAATCCAGCCTTAATGGATCTATATTCCGGGAGGTGAACATACAGTCCAAATTTCAAGTCTCTATGATCATTAATCACGATATTTAAAAAGTACCAAAAGTACAGTTTTTGTCCCCTTTATCGCCTTAGAATTAACCTTGGCAAAACTCCAGCCATAGTGGATCTATATTTGGACCTACAGTCCAAATTTCAAGTCTCTAGCTTCAGCAGTTTGGGCTGGGCGATGATGAATGAGTATGCCAGTCAGTCAGTCACATTGCTCTTTTATATACATAGATTTTCCGGATTTGGGCGATTTTTGCCAAAAAGTTTATTTCTGTTTTTTATTATTTAACAAAATTTATTTTTTTTAAATTAAAATATTTTTTTTTTAAGAAATCTAAACAAAATTGAATTTTGGCGATATTTTACATCCGAGTTTGCGACAAAGCCAAAAAAAAAGTCTGGCAACCCCGTCAATATGACGAAGCAAAAAAAGGGACACACACACACATGCTTTGTACATACAAATGATTATCAATGAAAACTTTTTAAAATATTTTTTTTTATTATTTCTTAAAGAACTTTTTTCTTAAAAAACATTTTTAAATTAAATTTAAATATTGTTTTACATATTTTTAAGCTTTTTTGTAAAGATTTTTTTCCTTTTTCTCAGTTTTTTTTTTTTTTCATTTCCGTTTGTATTTACACAAAATATGAGTTAATTTAGGGTTATGTTAAAAAAAATAATGACTTTTTTTACGAATTCACTCATAACTTTTAAAATACTTAACCGATTTAAAAAAAAAAATACAGTAGAGTCTGCCTGGATAAATTCCGCAACTTTTGGTACCCCAAGCGTTTAAATCGGTTCCGTATTATTGCCAAAAACGTGATTTCAACAGACAGACAGACAGACGGACGGACAGACAGACAGACAGACAGACAGACGGACATCGCTAGATCGACTTAAAATCGATCAAGGATCATGAATATATATACTTTATGGGGTCCTAAACCAATATTTCAATGTGTTACATACGGAATGACAAACTTATATATACCCTCTATCACTAAGTGGAGGGTATAAAAATGTCGGATATTTATAGCAATCCGCAAGTGCAAAAAATTCGCAAATTACAAAAAAATTAAAAATGGGTATCAAAATTTTGGTAAAATAAAGCGTTTTAAGAAAATGATAAAGGACGAAGGCTATTTATAACAATCCGCAAGTGCAAGTGCACCATTTGAGTGCTATTATGAAATAAAAAATATTTTTTTTTATATATATAAATCGAACTTTCCTGGGTATAAAAATGCATCCACGGGCTAAAATTGGCGAGATAATTTTTTTTTGGAACTCGTTTCGTAATAAGCATTATTTTACTTAATTTTTAAAATATTTTTAAAAAATTAAAAAAAATATTTTTTTTCCAAAAACCGCGAACTAAAACCGCTTGTAGAGGCCTAAAAGTACCCTCCTAAAATTTTTTCATGATTTTTCCCGTAATCAGCTCGAAAATGCGCGTCGAGTTTTTGGTATTAGTTAACGAGATTCGCAAATATGCATTTCATCGACCCACCCTAATGCACATACAAATAATTTTTTTAGGATTTCACTGGGTTGGGAGCCAGTTTTTTAAGGAGTCTAACCCCCAGTTTCTCATGAACGTACAACGAACGTCAGAACGTAGCCCCCGAAACTGAGGCTAAGTCCAAAAATAGTCTGATTATAATATTTTTCACATATAGAGTTTGACTTTAACTGAATAAATTTGACATTAAAAGTTTTTCTGAAGACTATAATAACTGGATTATATGAAACTAGTAAAACAAAATCAGGATTACTTCAATTTTTAGAAAAATAAATTTTTCTGTTACTCCTTTCTCAATTGAAACTAGAGATGGGCGCGTGAGGGATTTTTGACTCACACTCACTAACGCTCACGACAGGAATGTTTGAATCACGCACACTCACTCACGAGCATATTTTTTCTACTCACTCACAATCACGTGAGAATATTTAATACAACTCACGCACACGTGCACTCACGCAAGCTTTACTCACACTCACGAAACTCTTATTTATACAAAAAAAAATTCAAAAACTAAAATTTCAAAAATCTTTCAAAATTTTCAGCAAAATTTAAAGTTAAGCGAAATTTGTTTTTTTTTCGGGACGAAATCTTAATTTAAGCCAAATTTTACAATTTTTTGTTGCTTTTTTTGGTATGAAAGGAAATATAAAGAGAAAATAAATCACGCAAATCTCCACTCACACTAACTCACAATCACGTAAGTAAAATTGAATTCAGTCACACTCACGCGTGATCACACGTGAATCACGCTCTAATCTGATCATGTGCCCATCTCTAATTCAAACCATATATAATCCGATTTACTTACGTACCCAAAGACACTAAAGTATCTTGATTTTTTTTTTTTTTAATTTGTGGTAAAATCGGAAGAGTGGTTTTTATGGGGACTACACTAATAAGGGAAGTTTCGCAACCCTTATGTACCGATTTGCCTGAAACTTAAAATATATATAAAAGAGACGATTTTAAGGTTGGGGTGTCTCGGCTTATCGGCCATGTCAGTGTTTAAAAATTTCGTTGTCCTTTTTTGAACAATTTGGACCTTCGGAAAATTTTCGATAACTCCCGAACTAATAGGAATATCGTCTAGACTCTAGAGCAAAAATACGTGTCGACTTAAATTTAAAAAATACTATTTCTATTCATATGAATATCGTAGGTCTATGTCTTCACATAGATACCCCCAAAATTTATACATTTTCAAAAAAAGATATTTAACTAACATGGAAGGTCTTTCACAGGCCACCAGCCGATTGTCCTGAAATTTGCACATAGGAAAGAGGGGAGCAAAATAAGAGTTATCTGTTTTTTTTATAGCTACCCAATCTCTTTTTTAGCCGGTCAAAGGGGAGGGGAAAAACGGGATTTTTTTTCGTTTTTTGAGGATTTTTCCCATTTCTTTTTTTGAAGACCTATCTAATGGTGTATCAGTCGTGTCCAATTTCGGCTTTGTTAAGTTCGTTATTGTTAAAAATGTATAATCGTTGGGGTAGTTTGTATAGAGATGTATATACGTACGACCACCAAAATCATATAAAATAATCTCTATCAAAATAAGCGGACCCGTATTTTTTCGTTTAGCGAGATTCCTATTAGTTCGGCTTTTATATGGATTTTCTCGAAAGCCCTTAGTTTTTCATAAGGTGGCAACCCTTTTTTAAATTTGAGATTGGGCAGCTAAGAAAAAACAGGTAACTCTTATTTTTTCCCCCTTATTCTTGGAATTCTAATTTTTTTCTATAGGAAAAAGTCTCAGATGCTCAGACATTTTTCCTTTCCGAAAAGTTAAGTTAAGAAAAGTCTTAGATTCTAAGACATTTTTTCTTTAAAACAAGTCCCAGATTTTGAGATATTTTTCCTATAGAAAAAATCTCAGATTCTGAGAAATTTTTTCTGTAGATTCTGACATTTGTTTAATAGACTCTTCACAAAAAAAAAATTAGTCCTCAGTTTCTTTTTTGGATATTTGAGAAGGATTCTCAAATTTTGAAAAAATGTATAACTACTAAGTATTAACGCTTGAGTCGAAATCTTCATCTAATTTAAATATTTATATCAATTTTAAGCAAAATATAAGATTCTGAAACATTTCTATTTAGTTCATTATAATTATCAAATTTTAATTTTTCAAAAATTTAAGATTTACGAACATTCAAAATTTTTTTTGAAACATGTTTAAAAAGTTCATTTACAAATTTTCAGATTTTCCCTTTAAAAATGGTAAAAAAAAAATTTCTCGGAAAATTTTTTTGATTTCAAGATTTTGTCATACAGAGGGCACAATCCAAAATTCTGAGGATCATTACGGGAGCTCCCTGGTACGTCAGAAATGTCAACATTCACCAGGACTTAAATATTCCGTTTGTAAGAGAAGAGTTTATGGACATCAGAACGAAATACGTTGAAAAGCTCAGGAACCACCCAAATACATTGGCGAGAGCCCTTACTCGAACCCAAACGCACACCAGACTGCAACGTGCTGACTTACCGCCCATTTAATTTAGAGGCCCGTTCTTCAAAATGGCTCCTAGGGAGTAACTAGTATTTAAGTTAGTTTTGTAAGATTTATACACTTATTGTTAGGCCAAGAATAGGCAGATTCAATAATCCAGATAATAAAGTATTTAACAAAAAAAAAAAAAAAGATTTTGTCCTTTGGAACATTTTTAAAAAATGTCCTTCTTTTCTTTTTTTCTTTTTGTTTCTTCTTGTTTCTTTTCTTCCTGTTTTTATACCCTCCACTCTAGTGATAGAGGGTATATGAGGGGCTCAAAGCACAAGGGGTTCAAGTGACTTTTTAAAAAAAATTGAGTTAACATATGGAATTAGTAGGTGAAGTTCACAGAAGTTTAGAGCAAAAGAGCTCAATGTAAAATTCTTATTCGTTACCGAGATATGGCGACAATTCTTAGCTCTTGTTACTAAAATACCTGTTTTGCTTGGAGCACAAGGGGTATATGAGCACTTAAACCCCTTGTGCTCCAAGCAATTATTAAAATTTAATTTTTTACGTGGACAAAGTGGTTGAAGTCCTAGAAGTTCGTGTATTAAAAGTGATAAAATTTAGCAAGAACATCTTAGGTCGGTAACCAGCGGTCAAAATTTGAAAAAATGGCGTTTTTCAATCAAAATTCATGCCCAAATTTTTTCACCAAATCCGGCTCAAAAATTAGGAATTGTTGCGTACTTTATAGGAAAAATATAAAAAAATACAAAAAAAATTTTGGTCCACAGATGCTGATTTTTGAACATATAAATTATTATAAAATTTTATCCAAATTGGTCTCAAAACTTTGAAAATGTAAAGCATTTTATATATTAAAAAAATATAAAAAACACGATTTTAGTTCAAAAATGCTGATCAAAGATTTTGGTCCACAGATGGTAATCACCATTTTTGGACCAAAATCGTGTTTTTATATTTTATATATATTCCACATAAACTTCTCAACATTTTTCGACTTTCAAGACAAATTTAGTTAAAAAATATTTTTTATGTTTGAAAATCAGCATCTGTGGACCAAAATCGCTATTTTGGAATTTTTTAAATATTTTTCTAATAAAGTACCCAAAAAAACTTCCTTATTTTTGATCCAGATTTGGTTTAATAATTCGGATAAGCATTTTGGTTAAAAAACGTAATTTTTTTAACTTTGACAGCTGGTTGCCGACTAAACTAAAGATGACCTTGCAAAAATTTTTCATAAATTTTCCCACAATTAGCTACTCCGTGGCCATCGTTCGGCAGGTATTACGGCACAAAATTTGAAAGTTTAGATTTGACGGGACGCCCTAATGAGGATGAAGATGAGCCCGACGATGTCAAGGAATCTGATTAAAACGACTAAAAAATGCAACAAAGAACCATTGAAGATTTTCGTAATAAAATGTGGTTTTCCTTTTACGTATGACTACCGATTTTTCATATATTTAGAAATTTATAAAAAAAGTTAGAGCACAAGGGGTATAAGTGCGACTTACTTACTTAAAATGCAATTTTTGGGTTCTTGCATTTGTAAAAGATGGTATTTTTTTAACTTGTTAGATAAAAATATATCTCAGGAACTCTATTAACTAAAAAATAATATACTAGATATCATCTAATAATAATATACTAGATATCATCTAATTTTTGAGCCAGATTTGATTAAATAACTCGGATATAACATTTTGTCGAAAAATGAAATTTTTTACAAACTTTGACCGCTAGTTGCCGGCTGAATATGACCTAGCAAAAATTTTCATAAATTTTCCCACAATTAGCTACTCCATGACCATCGTTCGGCAGATATTATGATACGAAATTCGAAAGTTTAGATTTGACGGGATGCCCTAATGAAGATGAAGATGAGCCCAATGATGTCATGGAATTTGATTATGACGACTAAAAAATGAAACAAAGAACCATTACAGATTTTCTGAATAAAATGTGGTTTTCCTTTTACGAATTTACAAATTTATAAAAAAAGTTAGAGCACAAGGGGTATAAGTGCGACTTACTTACTTCAGATGCAATTTTTGGGTGCAAAAGGGGGTAAAAGACGGTATTTTTTTAACTTGTTAGATTAAAATATATCTCAGGAGCTCTATTACCTTAAAAATAATATACTCGATAGCACCTAACATTTATTATTGCAATCAGTGTTGCCATATATTTTTTTGAAAAATCTTTTTATTTCTGAAAAAAAATCTTTTTTTTGTGAAAAAAATCTTTTTTTACAAAAGTATTAAAATAATTAAAAATAAATACAAATTTATGTATTTTCAATTCAATTTGTATATCAAGTGTAAAAAAAACAACCCAGCGTTCATTTGGAGCTCGAAAAGACTCATAAAAAGTCCTTAGGCGCTCAGAAAACATAATAATATGAGTGGTTTTTTCTTTCAAAATGGTCCCTTTTTCTGAGCGCAATTAAAATATAATAATAATAATTTTGATCCAATGATCAGTTTTTATTTAGTTTTCCCAATTTAATTACAAATCATTTTTAATAATTATTAAAACCTAACCGAGAACTGGTTACAAAGACCGTCTGCTCGTTGAATCGAAATCGACCAAGGGTTTAGTGGGAATCGAACCCAAGACCTTCTGTTTCATAGGCTAGCACGCTACCAACTAAACTACAGGGGCCCCTTAGCGCTCTTATATGACTCATAAACAATTCTGAAAAATATATATTCTTCATATTCTTTTCTGAGTCTTTTTAGACTCTTTTATGAATGTTCAACAAAAAAAAAAAAAATCATTTTTTACAATTCATAATTAAGAGTCAACTATGAATCTTTTAGGACTCCAAAAAGAGTCATAATTTATGAAGGCTTAGAAAATTTTACTCAGTAAGCAAATGTCAAGCCGGTTTTTGATATTTGCTTACTCGACAATATATGACGGATTGGATCTATATGTGGTAAGATATTTTATTAGCGCAGCAAATACACAATTTAAGTGAAAAATTATTCTATGTTACCAACTTACAGATTTAAGTGAATATCAGGTGGAATTTTCATATGGCGACCAAGTCAAAGAATGGTCTGATTTTAAATGGATTTAATAAAGTTACCAAGCTTAAAACAAAATTTTAATCGAATATCTCATATTTTCATAGAACAAAGCCATATTTATTTGTAACCGTATACATAGCCTGAAGGACGGACACGCTAAGTCAACTCAAATAGTGATTTTGAATCGGTCGGTATACTAAAAGGTTGGTCTAGGACCAATATTTCGGGTGTTTACAAAAAAACACTGATTTACAAAAAAAAAACAATGATGCTTTTTGTATTTATTAACTAATTAAGAAAAACTTGAAAAAACTTCATCATTTTTCAAAAAACTTGTTTTTTTAGAAAAAATCTTGAAATCTTTTTAGCACCTCAAAAAACTTGCAAAAAAAGGGAAATCTTGATATATGGCAACACTGATTGCAATTTAACTTTAACCCCTTTTTTCTCATTATTAAATATAAGGCACTTGAACCCCTTGTGCTCTAAATAGAAATTTATAAAAAAAAGTTAGAGCACAAGGGGTATAAGTGCGACTTACTTACTTCAAAGGCAATTTTTGTGTGCTTGTATACATAAAAGATGGTATTTTTTTAACTTGTTAGATTAAAATATATCTCAGGATCTCTATTAACTAAAAAATAATATTATAGATAGCATCTAACATTTTTTATTGCAATTTAACTTTAACCTCTTTTTTCTCATTATCAAATATAAGGCACTTGAACCCCTTGTGCTCTAACCCCCTCATATATAAGTTTGTCATTCCGTTTGTAACACATCGAAATATTGGTCTAGGACCCCATAAAGTATATATATTCATGATCCTTGATCGATTTTAAGTCGATCTAGCGATGTCCGTCCTTCCGTCCGTCTGTCTGTCTGTCCGTTGAAAACACGCTAACTTTTGAAAGACTTTACGGAGGCTCCTGAAGTTTGACATATATGTTCTCCATTTACCGGGTCAGGTTGGTATTGTAATCCAGCGAAATCGGTCAAGTGGTTCAAAAGTTAGGAGCAAAAGAGTAAATTTCGGCAAGGGTATTTTTCGAATTTACTAGATTAAAACCACTATAACTTTCGAAAAACAATTCTGAGGAGGCTGAAGCTTAGCATATATATTTGTCGTTCCCCAACCCAAGGCTGTTTGGTTTTGAATTTTAGCAAAATCGGTTCAGTGGTTCAAAAGTTATAAGCAAAGCACTGAATTTCAGATTTGTTTCACCTTAAACTGTTGAAAACTCGTTAAACAAGTTTTAAGAGCATGGTGAAATACCAGTTTTTTAAAACTTGTTGTTGTTTGTTTTCTTGTCGTGGAGTGCAGTTTAGTTGTTAGACAAGTAAATATTTGTTATTGTTTTTGTAACTGTATGTAACGGTGTATAGTAGGGTGGATCGAATTTGGCTTTTGGGTGAATTTCGTTCCGGCTTACCGACAGATGTGTTGGAATAGACCTAAAAACAATGTGGTTAAATTTTCATGCAGATCGGTGGTCATCTTCCGCTGCCGAAATGACGTTGAAAATCCGCGATTTCTTAAAAAATAGTATTTAATTTAAAAAATTGCCAAAATTACAAAAATCTCTTAATCTTCTTTTTTATTTCAGTCAGTCCTTTCAATTCGATCATATTTTCTTGGAAAAAAATTTCAGCTTAATAGGACATTGTTAACCCCTCTAAAACGGTTGCCAAAAATGACCCATACATTTTGCCCTAAACTCAAAACCACCAAATTTAAAAAAAAAAAAAATTTTGATTTTAAGTTGCACAATCTAAAGTTTTTATTGGATTTATTTCAAGTATATATAAGCTCGTTTGACAAAAATTTTTTTTGAAAAAATACGAGATTCTTAAACAGCGCGTGTAACGGTCTGTTTCCAGGACTTTTTTGGGAAAATGGCATTTTTTTTATAAAACTCAACATTTTTAGTTAAAAACTTTTCATTTTACACTAGATTTATTATAAATTATAAAACTTAATATAGAAATGTTGGATTTTAAGAAATTTATTAACCCTAAACAGCTTTGGGCCCTAAATGACCCATGATGAACAAATGCATCTAGAAATAAACCGCTTTTGGCGGGCGACTAACCATTGGGAACATATTTTTTTAGTTAAAAATGGGAGCGTGAGTAAAGATGGGAGCGTGAGTAGAGATGGGAGCGTGAGTGAATCCGACCAACTCACGCTCACGAAGAAAAAAAAATTTCTCACGCAAGAAATTTTTGAATTTTGAATACATTTTACGCACGAATCACTCGTAAACGTGAGTGAAATTTCGTGAGTTTGCATGATTTTTTTATGGTGACAGAAAAATAAAACACGCCAAAATATAGTTATGTTGAGTTTTCGTGAGCGTGATTACAGCGTGAACGAGTTTAATTTGTTTCATTTGCGTGATCCTGCGTAAAATGTATGCAAACTTAAAAAATTTCCTGCGTGAAATTTTTTTTTTTCTTCGTGAGCGTGAGTTGGTCAAATTCACTCACGCTCTCATCTCTACTCACGCTCCCATCTTTACTCACGCTCCCATTTTTAACTAAACAAATATGTTCCCAATGGTTAGTCGCCCGCCAAAAGCGGTTTATTTCTAGATGCATTTGTTCATCATGGGTCATTTAGGGCCCAAAGCTGTTTAGGGTTAAAGAATATCTTAAAATCCAACATTTCTATATTAAGTTTTATAATTTATAACAAATCTAGTGTAAAATTAAAAGTTTTTAACTAAAAATGTTGAGTTTTAAAAAAAAGTGAAATCTTCCCAAAATGTCCTGGAAACAGACCGTTACACGCGCTGTTTAAGAATCTCGTATTTTTTCAAAAAAATTTTTTGCCAAACGAACTTATATATACTTGAAATAAATGCAATAAAAACTTTAAATTGTGCAACTTAAAATCAAAAAAATTTTTTTTTTTAAATTTGGTGGTTTTGAGTTTAGGGCAAAATGTAGGGGTCATTTTTGGCAACCGTTTTAGAGGGGTTAACAATGTCCTATTAAGCTGAAATTTTTTTCTAAGAAAATATGATCGAATTGAAAGGACTGACTGAAATAAAAAAGAAGATTAAGTGATTTTTGTAATTTTGGCAATTTTGGCAATTTTTTAAAATAAATACTATTTTTTAAGAAATCGCGGATTTTCAACGTCATTTCGGCAGCGGAAGATGACCACCGATCTGCATGAAAATTTAACCACATTGTTTTTAGGTCTATTCCAACACATCTGCCGGTGAGCCGGAACGAAATTCGCCCAAAAGCCAAATTCGATCCACCCTAGTGTATAGTAAGAATTTTTGGAAAAAAAAATCAAATGAAGTAAAATAAAAAAGAGGGAAATATGTGAAATATTTTACAAAGTAATTTTGTTACTCAAGGAAATTGTACACTAAAAAAATATTTACACTAAAACAAATGTTACACTCAAAAAAAAATGTATACATAATTTTTTTTTTAATTAAATGTCACACTCAAAAAAATGCTGACAGTCAAAATAATTTTACACCCAAAAAAATTTGATTGATTAAAAAAAAGTTTTACTCAAAATAATATATTTCTAATAAAAAATTTGTGATGCAATTTTTTGAAATTTTTTTAGAAAATTACTATCAGATGACATTGTGGAGGGTATTCATAGATTCGACCAAGTCGAACTTAATTTTTCTACTTGTTTCTTTTTGAAATTTGGCCTGGTGGGATTTTTTTTTTTCTAAATAAGCATTTTGAATATTTAAAAATTTACAAATTGCAATTTCTATAATTTCAAATTTTCAATTTTAGCATTTCAAATGTTTCAAAAATTTGCTAAAATTGTATTTTGAAATTTGCTGTCACAAGTTTTTTTGTTTTATTTTGAAGTTTTTAAATTTGATAAATTTTATTTTTTTAAATTTTAAAATTTGAATAAATTTTTGTTGAAAATATGTTCAAGTTTGTGCTGATGAAAAAAAAACCAAGCACGATTTATAGTTTAAACAATTTTTGTGTGTGCTAAATTTTCAGCCCTGATAGATATAATTAAAGATGATTGGATAAATGAAAAATATTTGTTGTTAACTCAAACTTTAACATATTTAAATTTTATTTTTGACAAAAAAGAAAAAAAATCTACACGAACGATGAACTTTCTATACTTTTAGGTTAACTTAAAAAAGAAAGACAAACATAAATACACTTTAAACTTTAAAAGTTAGAGCGTAGCTAACAAATATTGGAGTAAAAGGAAAAGTCCTTATAGCTCAAAGCTAAATTTAACAGAGTTTGTGTGCTGTTGGATAAAAATTAATAAAAAAATATCAAGTGTGAAAATTATAGTTGGCATAGAATGACTATTTGATACCCTATGTAAATAATAAGTTGCTAATTATAATTTGGAGTAGGTTATTTCTAGCTCGAGACCAATTTTTCTTTACTAATTAAAATTATGATGTTCTCAGAGAATAATTTTTAAGAAATTAATTTTTTTGTGTCAAATTTTTTTTAGTTGGTAATTTTTGCAAGACTTAGCCGATACGCGTTTCGGAATTTGTCAGATACCATTGTCAAAAATATTTAGCAAATGTGATCTCACTATACTACAAGTAATAAAGGGAATTTAAATGACAAATCGCTGATGTCCAAACAAAAATATTAATACACATTCAATGGAAACCCCCCCAAACCGAATTCGAAAGAAAAAAAAGTAAAAAAAAGAATAAAGATGAGAGGAAAAATATGAAAGTGAACAAGAAATAGAAATAATCTGAGAATTTTTTTCTATGAAAAATGTCTAAGAATCCAAACATTTTTTTTGAGGAAAAATGTCTCGGAATATTAATATTTTTACATATGATAAAAGTCTCGGTATATTAAGTTATTTCTTTATATTAGAAAAACACAAGGATTTTTCTATACGAAATTTTTGGGAATTGTTTTTAACGAAAAATTTGGGAATTTTCCTAGACATAGACTTTGAGAAAAATTTATGATCTTTCTTTATATAAATAATTTGGAAATTATTCTTAGAATTTTTTAGAAAAAAAATCTAGGAATTTATAGGAAAAATCTGACAATTTTTTATAGGAAAAGTCTGAGAATTTTTTTATAGGAAAAATATGATTATTCTTTTTTGGAAATAGAAGAATTATCAGATGGGTAAAAACGGAATTCAAGAATCTCAAAATTTTTCTTTAGGAAAAATGTTTTTGAATCTTAGATTTTTTTACAGAAAAAAAGTCTCGAAATCTTTAAATATTCCTATGGAAAAAATATTGGTCAGGGAAATTTTGAGAATTTTTCTATAAAAAAATGCATTAGAATAAATTACACAGAATCTGTGATCTTTTTATAAGAAAAATGTCTCGGAATCTGATATTTTTTCTATTTCAAAATGTCTTAAAAATTTCTCTAAGAAAATGTCTCAGAATCTCAGACTATTTCTGTTTGAAAGATGTCTCAGAATCTAACACTATTTAATAGGAAAAGCTGGACCTTTTCTTCGGAAAAAAGATATTAGAATCATAGAAAAAAGTCTCAGTTTTTTGATAAGAAAAATGTCTCTGAATTTGTAGGTTTTTATTTAAAAAAATGTCCCAAAATCTGCGAAATTTTCCATAGGAAAAATGACTCAGAACCTTAAACTTCTTCTAAAGAAAAAAATCCTCAGACTACTGTGAATTTTTTTAAAAAATTCCTAGAATTTGAGAAATTTTTCTGAGATTTTTTTATTTAAGATTTTGAGATTTTTTTTTATATATAAAATGTATGTAACTAGGAAGTTTTCTATAGGAAAATGTATAAAACTCTGAATCTAAAGGGAAATGTCTCAGAAGCTAATACCTTTTCTGTAAGCAAAATGTCTCGGAATCTAGTTTTTGTGGTAAAAATTTTAATATATTCTCAGACTATTCAATAGGAATTATGTTTCAGAAATTGTTTGAGAATCTTAGACTATTTCTAAGAAAAAATGTCTCAGAAAACTGTACTTTTTCTAAAGAAAATTTTCTCAGAATCTAAAAAACTACCTCAAAAAATTTTAAAAAGCATAAAAGTCTTTAATATTTCAAATCTCAGGTACTTTCAAGTTTTTCAAAACTTGAAAATTTTAGTTTTGGTATCTTAGACTATTTCTGTAGAAAAATAGAATACAAAAAATATTTAAGTACCTGAGAATTTTTAGACGGGGAAAAAGTCACTAAATCTGAAATTATTTTTAAATAAAGGAATTTTTTGGTGGGAAAATTGCCTAAGTATCTGAGCAGTTTCTATCTGAAAATTTTTCTACAGTAAGAACATTTTAAATTATATGATATTTTCTGTACACAGAAAAAAATATGGAGGAAACAAATTTGAGTAATCACTTGTTTAATTTTTTAAAACAAATTTGCGTAATTTTTTAATTGACGCAATTAAAAATTTACTCAAAAATTGAAAATAAAATTTGAGTAAATAATTTAATACAAATTTAATATTTTTTTTTTTATTTTTTTTTTTCTCTTGATGTTTTGAATTCTCATTTAGTTTATTGTTTTTTGTATATGTATATAAAAGTTTGAAATCATCTTTATAAAATTTTACTTTGTCTTGAAGACATAAGTATATTCGGTAAAGTTTGTAAATGCAATTTTTTTGTAAAAGAAAGTAAGAAACTTTTTAAACTTTTTAAAAAAATAATTTGATACATTTTGAGTAAATTTTTACTTGACACAATTAAAAAGTTACTTAAAAATATTAAAAAATTTTAAGTAAAGATTTAATTGTGTGAATTAATAATTTACTCAAATCTTTTATTAAGCATTTAATAATTTTTTATTAAAAGTTTACTCAATACACGCAGAAAAAAAACATGGTTGCGGTGATCATGATTTAAGAGCGTCATATTATGATTGGGAATATGATTGTAACAATAATGTTAAAATGATTGAAGGCAACAAGGAATGTTGATCATTATATGATTACGGCAATTATGGCATAAATGTTATATAATTTCAATAATATAATTCTAGTTTAATATTTTTTTTTTTTTTTTTGAAATTGAGAAAATATATTATGCTTTAACACCACATGTTTATAGAAATTCTTCAATACTTTTTTTTTGATAAAGTTCACACCAATAATTTATTTTTTTGTTTTTAAATGTTGTTTTTATAAATATGAAACCATTTTTATTAATTTTGGTTCAATTTAGTGGCAACCTGCGTTTTACATCAATGATGTGCAATAAACTTATGGCATTTTTCTAAAAAAAATTTCATCAACGATAACATTTTTGTCAGTTAACATTGGATGATTGAATAAACCATTAAGTTATTGACAAAATCATAACATATTTGCTACAATCATAACATATTTGTTACAAAATTAGAATTATTGTCAGCAATTATAACACATTTAGCAAACAAAAAATGCAAAAAAAAACACTTTAATATTTTCGATTATAAGTTTTTATTTAAAATGGAAAGTTATTTTTAAACCGCACAATAAATAAATTATATAAAGTAGATTTGTATTTTATTTCCTTCTGCGTTAATCCAATTTTTAACTCAAATTGGCATAAATTTTTTAAAGAACTAATTGTAAGTCGCGTCTTTGCGACTAACTGCTTGCTGGCAAAACACTAAACTGATGATAAACCTGACAATGTTTGCAAAAATCAATTTTCATTAAGTTGTGATTATCTAATGATTGTTATAATCATAATATGTTCAAATTTTTGGTGTGTCGAGAATATAATTAACTATAACATTGTTACAACAACCATATTGTACTTTTGGATGTAGCAATTATTTTTTCATGATTGAAGCGACTATTAAATGTCTAAAACAACCATATAAATGTTTAACTAAAATTTTAAAAAGAATAACGTGATTGCTGCAATCATAACTGGGTTTAGAGATCATAGTATAGTTGCCGTGATCATGTCGCAACCATATTTTTTCTCTGCGTGTACTATTAAATCGTTTACTGGTGGAAAATTGAGTAAATTTTTACTCAATAGTATTAAAAATTTACTCAAATTTTTTTTTTATTTTTTTCTGTGTAGCAAAATGCCTAGAAAATCAGAATTTTAGAAACATAACTTTCTCTTTAAGCAAATGACTCAGAAAAATTTAAAAATCAGGGAATTTTTTGGAATAAACGTGTCTGAAATCTGGTATATTTTCTGTTGAAATTTCTTGAGCAGACATTTTTAAAAATATCAAATATTTTCTAAAGTTCAAAAAAGTTTTTTTATAGGATTAAATTTATATGTTTTGAAAATGTTTCTATGGAAAAAATCAAAATAAACAAGAGGAAACCACTAAAACACCTTAACTAATGATTCAAACCCGACCTAAGGATCCCTGCAAAATCAAAAAATTAAAAAAAAAAAATTCCCCCCCAACCTCCAAACACGTGCCTGCCTGTACCATAGAGTGGTGTAGGGTATAAATATCAGGAATGTTTTGGTGAGGGAAAGTGGGGATGTTAGATGACGACACCTTTCTTTAAACTTTGAAAAATTCTTTTTTTATGATTTTAGCACTAAAGTTATACAATTTCATCATAATTTAGTTTTTTTTTTCAACGCCCACATAAAAATGTAATTTTCTAATCCACTGAATCCATGTGCAGGACTTTGTTTGAACTTAAACATAACATAAAAAATATTTAATTTGGTTAGCAAAAGTATAAAAAACTTATTAAAATTTTAGTTTTTAAGAGGTTTGTTTAGTTCTTCAAGCAAGACATTTTTCCCCTTGTCCGATTTTGACGTCCTGCATCGATATTTCGCTATTCATGGAATTTTAAAGTAAGTATACCTCCACACTGTCTCTGAATGGATTAAAATAATGAAATTTAATTTTTTATTCTATCCTGTCCCAGTAGGCAGTTTGTCATCAGAGAGATGAAACCTAAGAAGTTCTAATATAATTTTTCGGTAACAACCAATTAAAATGTTAGTTCCGTCAAAAATTTGAAGGAGGAGGGAGGTCGTGACCGAAGTTCTGAATGAACTCTCAGACTGAAGAATCTCACTGACTTTATCTTTGGGAAACATTTTTAACTGGAATCTTCAATCTATGTATAATGATGTATAATTCCAGAAATTCAAATCAAGCAGCTCCCAATATTTCATATTCACATAAAAGCTACATTAACTAATTTTTCGAAATGCTAGCAATAATTCTTTAACAATCGCATGTGGCATATTTTCAACACCAATTTCTTGGTATAGGGTAAAACTATTCAGATGACTTGAACGTTTGTATTTATGTGTCTTTTGTTTGCTTAAAAGTCATTGCCAAACTACAAAAAAGTCAAAATATTGCGTTGATATTCCTCCGTTCCAACTTGTACTAACAAACGAACAAACATTTGTGTCAGCACAACTTGTGTGCACTTTATAACTTTTAACCAAAAACTCTAGAGATTCTCATTCGTTTTTGTGTACTTACAAACAATATTGAAAATTTCAATGTAACACTGTTTAGCACAATGGGATTCTGAAGAAGAAAATATAGTCACTGTAGCTTAACTGAACGTCTTTAACTTGGTAAAGTCCATAAACAATTCTTGCATTTGTAATCGATTAAGAATACTTTGGGCAATGATAATATAGCATCGGCTAGTGTGAGCAACGTCTTGAGCCAATCTGACATAATTGGGGAATAGGGTCCAGCAGATTACTGCACTATTATGGCTATAGATGGGTCCAGCAGATTACTGCACTATTATGGCTATAGATAGTGCAAAAGAGATGGTAGCGATGGAACCCCTTTAGGTTAACGGTAGCACCCATAAGCTTGCAAAGCATTCGCTTGTGCTTAGTAAACCAAGAAGTGTCAGGCTCTGCTATGCCTCGTCTTTGTTCTTACAAGCACCGAAGGAACCCTAACAAATAAGTCAAACAGAAGTATGAATGCAACACAAAAAGGAAAGATAAATATCCCAGAAGTTCACAGACGTGTGTGAAATCTTCCAGCTTCGGAGGCAAGTTTCATGTGTCTGGGATGGATCAATTCATATTTATACAGTTTTTCAGAAACTCCTTCTGTAGAGCCCTTATGCTCCACAGGTGTTTAATGTGAATGACAAAGAAGACTCTCAGAATACACTCTTTTACTTAGACCACCCAGTAGAATGCCCTAGCAGGTGCTTCACAAACTATTCCTAGATAATCACGTCCAACGGGAAGCAAAAAACTCCATGTGAAGGATCTAAAAAAGAGTAATAATCAAGGGAAATATTCAAAAGACTTTCAAAATTTAAAAATAAGGCGCTGGTCAAGTGATTCGCATTATTTACGTCCGAGCTAAAAAAATATTCTTACTCTTACTTACTACAAAGTGTGCTGGAGTTCAGAAAAATATCTTGAGTGATTCTTCCAAGTAGGAAGGACTGACTCACCCCGCCTGGCGTACTTTTTGATTACTCTAATACTTTCTAAACAAACAAAATGTGCACCACTGACGACACAGGAGTTTGTTTAGTTTTGGAGATGAGGAAATTTATTCGTATGCTATCGTTTTTTTCAACGGACGTCTTTCTTTTGAATCTGATAACTTTTCCGCTATGCCGAAACTTCAATATTAAGTATGCATAAACTGGTCGTATATTCCTTTAAAATGGCGTGATGCCAGAGTCCTTTTTATCCCGAAGACTGGAAAACAATCCCATTCAACTCCGAATAATTTAAGACCACTAAGTCAACCATAATTTTATTTAAACACAATAACCCTAATGACTCATATCTAGAGATCGCTTTCTGCAAAGGGGTACACTATGGTGGCCTTTCTTAATATAGAGGGTCTTTAAGTAATGTCATACCAGAGTCGATGGCTATGGCATTGTCTGGTCTAGGAGTGAAGCATGGAATCGTTTTACTGATAAAAAATCAAGTTGCCAATAGACGTATAATGTCTTAATTGGCAGCATCTGTCATATCTCGATTTACAAATAGGGGCACACCACAGGGAGGTAGTCCTTAGTCGCTTCTTTGGAACCTGTCATTGAATTCAATGCTGCTTTCTCTTGAAGCACGTGGTTTTCATGCCAGCATTAAGAGACATTCTTCTTCTATGGTCTGGGAGTTACTCCGAGTAAAACTGAACTTGTCTTGTTGACAAGGAAAACTAAGACTATTGCTTTTGATACTATTTCTGTGGACGATACTGAAATCGCCTTCTCTGATGAAGCTAAGTATCTTGGAAAATTACTTTATAGGAAATTGGACGATTAATTTATATTCCTGTTAAAGGGCCCTTGGAAAACGATGTGGGTTTATCCCTAGAGTAGTTAATTAGATATACACAGCAGTGGTGCGTCCAGTTCTGTTGTATAGAATCATTTTCTGGCAGCCTGCTTTAGAGACAAAAGGGAACTGTGTCTTCAACACGATAGTACAGAGAATGGCGTCGATGTGTATTATTGGAGGTCTTTGTACTACACCTACGGCTGCATTAGAAATCCTTCTTTACCTTACACCATTGAACATATTGTGTAAGCAGTATGCGGCAACGTCGGCAATTCGACTTAATAGCACACTGCAATAGAAGGGCTGCGCTTGTGACCTTAGCGCGATCTTGCAAAAGACAACAATATGAACTGTGCTCCCTCTATGAGCCTTTTTGAGAGTCATTTTGCCACTACGATACTATCCAGGAAATCTGGGATGAACCTCTATAAAACAAATGGGCTTCGGAGTCTAATCGGAAGAGTTTGGCTTTAGCCTGGCTTGAAAATTGGCAGATCGTAGTGTTTACCAAATAGGGATGCTGGCAACAAATGAAGTGGCTTACTGGTTAAGTTGCAATATCTTTCTTACAACCACACTCAACATCTATTCCGACAGTCAAGCCGTGGTCAGGTTCCTATAGTCAATGCACCTTAAAACAAGATCTGTCTTTTACTGCCGCATGTCTTTAAATGATATGGCCAAGCAGTTTGACTGACGACTCAAATGGGTCCCAGGGCGCAGAGATATTCTAGGGAATTGAAAAACCCATGAGCTTGAAAAACTGGGAACTACGAGTACCTTACAGTTTCCAACAGAATTGGAATTTGTTGGTATGCCTCTAGAAACTTGCAAGCAAAATGTAAGGTTTTGTTCCGCGACGGAGACTAATTTGAGTTAAGCACATGGATGGACGTGTGAGAGTACACGATAGATTTGGCATTCTCTTAATCAGAATCGCATAAGTGAGCTGATGTCGCTTTCAAGAGGAGAGATTTCGACGGTGGTAGCTTTAATTTTTTGATAACCAACACTCAGGCGATGCCCCTCCAAATGCAGTACATTGTGTTGATATCAGGAAAAAAGGTTATGGGAAGGAGGAAAGATTGAGTAGTGTTTGTGAACATTTGATTTAAATATTTATACATTGTAAATAACAGGAAAGACTTACGTAGAAAGTTATTCAACATACGACTTGTACGGCTGATGAACGAGTTCTCTATATAATGTGTTGTGCGCTTCACTTCGCAATCGACCACAAACGGATAAACGAGTATTACGAATGAAAACCCGAGCTCTTGGAATAAGCACGCTTATCTCAGCAGAACTTCTCCCATGGTAGTGTCGATAAAAAAAGTGTGACACAAACCATATTTCGACGATGCTCCAACGAGTCAATGGAGTTGGATACTGTCATTGATAAGCGCAGTAGCCCTCCTCAGAACACGGTCCAAGAGTTTCAAAATAGATTCTGAAGCACCTGCCCATACATGAGAGTTATATTCCATTTTCGATCGGATGTAGGTTGCATAAGTAGTGAGGAGATCGGATTGAGTAAGGCATTCTTACAACTGTTTAAAAATCCGAGGCACTTGAATGCTTCTTTCGAAAAACGTGTTTATTCCAACGAACATCACATTGAATTTTCATGCATAGAACATCAAGAGTATCATGCATAGAACATCAAGAGTATCCGACAGCATACAACATTGGGTCTTGCGCGCATTGAAGACTTTTCTATTCGCTTGACCCCAATCTGATGATGAAGATGATTTAAAAAAAAAGAAAAAAAAAGAGTAGGAAAAAGAACAGAAATCAATAAGCTTTGACAGGAGTGCACTGTGGCACACACGGTCGAACGCCTTGGAAATATCCAGAGCAACCACCTTACTTTCCCCAAAATGATGAATGGACCGACTTCAATGTTCCCAAAGGAACGCTAACCCCGCCGGAAGCTATACTGACAATCACTAAGCAATGAGTTAGTCTCCAAATAATTGACAAGGTGGAAGTTAACCTTTTGAAAGCGCAAAGGAAATTGTAATTGCACTCAAAAAAAAAGTGAACTAAAATCTGGGAAAATTAACTAAATTTTAAGAAAAAGAGGGAATGATTTGGCTCCAAAGATTTTTTTTCTTGGTTTTAGTTCATAATTTTCCCAAAAATAAGGAAAACAAAGTTATTTAATTTTAAGACAATTTTAACTAGAAAATGGGAAAAATTATACTTCACATTATATAAATAGATTGGGTCTAGACCCTGGACCCATGGGTTCGGACCCCATTTAACTCGAGACCCCGTTGGGTCCCTTAAGGGTCCCTATAGATTTTGAACCAAAACTTGTGTCCGTTTCGCTCTAACTTGCTTAGTTTTTGAGATACGGTAATAAGGGGCCTGATAGGGTCTTGAGAATCTTAAAAACAGGATAACTCAAAAACTATTAATCGGAGGGCTTTCGGGTATTTTGCGGAAGTGTTCTACGAGTCAAGAGCTACAAAAATGCCGTTGGACCTTTTCTCGTGTTGGCAGTATTTTCCGAGATATGTGCATATATAAAATCTCGGGAATTTAAAATTTTTGATCTAAAATTAGGGTCTTGAGACCCCGACAGATATGCAGAGCTAGGCTATTCCATATTTTTCTTTATAGTCTTTCTTTTGAAAATTTCATCCGTTTCGCTCTATCTCGCTTAGTTTTCGAGATATCGCCATTTTGAATTTTTAACTAAATTCTAAGAAGTTATTTACTAAATTCTCAGAAGTCATTAACTAAATTCTAAGAAGTACACTTCCTCCATTCAAAGAAGAGAAATACGATGATGTGTTTTTAGTAAATTTTAACTAAACTTGAACTAAATTGTTTTTTAAGAAATATGTCTTGAAAATAAAGATACGATTCTTAGATTTGTGGAAAAATTCTTTGGCATTAAGAAGTTTTTTCCTAATATTTAAAAAATCCATTTAAAGAAAACTATGAACTAATTATAAGTAAATGAACTAAAATTTTTTCCTCATAGTTAAGAAAATTTCTCATTTTTAAGTTAAATTTTAGGAAAATTCATGAGAAATTTTCAAAGACATTTTTTCCTTAATTTTAGTTATGTCTTTTTTTCAGTGTGGGCGGTAATTTTCAGGGTTGCTAGCCGCAATCTTTTTAAGGATTGGTTAAAAATTAGCAACGTTCCAGCACTAGGGAAAGACTCCCGCACGATAAGAAAAGCTGAATAGGTTTGATATCGGACGAGCTAGCGTCGACCAAAACCATCCAGGCCATCCGGCCCGGTGACTTATTTACTTCGAGATCAGCAAGAACCATTTTAACTGCTCAGGCACGGAAAAATATCTTAGGCATAGTAGAGGATACTCTTTCAAGCGCGGGCAATGGTTGATTACTATCCGTCAAGAAAGAATTTCTTGCGAAAAATAGTCTTATCAAGCGGGTCGGCGAATATTTGGTCATCCTGTAAAAGAGTTGGGATAGAAGAACTAGCATTTTCCCTTACTCTTTTAACGAATGACCAGAAACTGTAACTGCCCCATGGAGCAAAAAGAACTTTAGAACGAAGACGGTGTTCGTACAGATGCTTTTAGCGTCTAAACACTTGGTTCTCACCTGTTTGCGTAGCAGTTCAGTATTGACGTTTTTATTAATACGACACTATTTTAACACTTCCTATCTGAATCTGACTTATGTGCTGCAAGTCTGGTTAAACCAACACTTATGGCTTGGTTTAACCGAAACGCGCTTAGGGGGAATGACGGCCTTCATTCCTAGCACTATAATATTTTGTACCATTTTAGCAGCGGCATCGACGTTGACGAGCACGACCAACGAGCCTTTTCGTAAATAAAAATTGTACATCTTGTAGCTGGGCTTAAAACGGTCCGAAGTGCGGAGTACGGAAAGGATGCTGAAATGGTGACATGATCCGAGTTTCCGAGAGGTGCTAATGTTTTCATTTCATATTTTTTAGGATGAAGGTGTGGAAAAGTTCAAGAATATTGTAGGGACTAGAAGGAGAACCTATTACAGTTCCGTGGTATCTCACGGACCTTAGAGTCTATGTGAGAGGACGTAAAACTTCAGCAGCAACTTACAACCTAAGACTACGCGCCATGGACTTGCCTAGCTTTCTTTAAGACTTGCACAACCTACCTTGAACTCAACTAGTAGTCCTGTGGGTAAAAATGCAGTAATTTTGGCTGAAAAACTGTGATCACAATATTTTGTCCATGGAAAACAGTGTATTCTGTCTTGCTTCCGACTACCGCTAGAACTGTCACTAAAAGGTTTAAGTAAATAAAATCTGCTTAATATAATATTGAAAATAAAAAAACCCACAACTATTTTTCCTTTGTAAAAATTTTATTTAAAAAAGAAATTAAAAATATTTAATCTATTATCTTTTTTTTGTTAACAATTTAAAAAATATATACTTAATAACAATAACCTAACTCATTGTGACAATAGACAATGACTACTGACTTGGGAATATCGTTTACATACAAATAACCAACAACATTTCCTTCATACAATTTATATGGAGCAGAGTGACAAAGTTATATGTAGAGAGCAGCATGATGCACTGAAGTAGCAATAAATGGGTAACGTAAGTAATATGTAGCAGTTGTAGTAACAGTAGTTGTAGTACTCGCAATAAGTAATTATCCAAAAAAATTAAAAAACTTTCCTTACAAATAGTAAACAATCAACAAAGATCAGAGCAGGGGGTTTTCCCTTAAGGATATTTTACTATATTTTGACTGCCTGCTGTTGTTGACGCTTTTGCCGATGCTTTAGCTGCTTTTGTTTCCCCTGCTGATGTAGTCGCCGCTGCAGCTCTTGCAGCTGGGTGTGCACGAGCCGAGGCTGATATTAAGGATGCCGGTTCATGTTTGTTACTTGCTAACACTGTAGTTGCTGGTGTGGGCGGATGATAGAGATGGGTACCGTATTGTATGCCACCAGTATGATGATTAAAAAAGGGCAACGAGTCGGGATTAGCATGGGAAGCAGCAGCAGCATTACCAATTTCCGGTGTTTGGTACGAAGCTGCATGTCCTACAAATGGTTGCAATAAGACATTTGTAAATGATGTCACTTTACTGGGCATTCCCAAAGGAGCATAAGATGGTTGATAGGCGCCTGTAACAAAGGGTTGATGTACAAGGTTATAGTTGTAAAAGGGATGCTGCATTGGTGATGGTTGGGCAGTCATATGCGTATGAGGATTTACTGGTATTCCTGGTCCGGCGGCTGCAACAGATTGTAGTCGTAGAAATGGTAATGGTGTTTGTCCATGGATACCCTGAGAATATTGTAAATAATTTAAATTGTCTACAACTTGTGCTTGATGGTGTTGCTGCTGCTGTTGGTGCTGTTGTTGGGGCTGAGGGTGTTGTATTTGTAGTCTATGTTGTGGGTGTTGGGGTTGCTGATATTTTAGCCTTTGTTGCTGTTGATAGTGTTGTACATAAAGTGGATTATAGTGCACTACAGGCTCATAAGTTCCTGCTGGTGTTTGGACTGGTGGTGCTGCCACTTGCTTATGTCCTGGTGTTGATGGTGCTTGTGGTGCTGTCAGTTCTTGTGCGGGTTGTGTGTCATGATGTGCATGTGGGTGTGAATTTAAATGTGTTTGTGCTTGTGCATAGATTGCTGCTAGTTGTGCTTGTTCTTGTTCATAAGTTGCTGAAGATGTTGTTCCATGCTGGGTTGGTGTTAAATTTGCATTTGGTCTAATACTCTCAAAGCGGTGTTGTTGTTGTTGCTGTTTACCTACATTTGATTGTTGGTGTTGATATTCCGGTATATGCTGCACAATTTGTTGTTGACTTGGCTGCTGTTGCTGCTGTTGGATGTGATATTCTAAAATGCATGAATAGGAAACAGAAAACACAAAAAGGATTATATTAGTTTTCGCTTTTTTTTGTTTAAGTATTCTACTTAATTATTTATGTTGTTGTTGTTGCTATATGATTTATAAAATTAAATTCATTTTTAATTGTTTTATGCGTTCAAAAATAAATTTGATTTTTGTTTGGATTTTGCATAACTTCATCCTTGATGAAATTGTTTGCAAGACTTTTTAACTTGTATAATTTGGTTTTAAAAGATACCATATTTCCGTCAAAATTGCTACTGAAATTAATTAAAGCGAAAAATATAACAAAAAAATAGTATGGGTTGCGTAAATTGAAGCTTTTGAAACTTTTAATTAAATTTAAGTCAAATTTATTATAGGAAATTTGAGGTGGCTAGTAAAAAACACCATTAGAATTTATAATATAAAAATTAAAAAAATATACCATTTTTACAAATCCACTTCTGAACCCTCGTCGTGAAAGCTGGCTTGTAACGATCAGAGCTTCGAAGGATTTAATTCCTTAATTCGATTTGTCATTCTGAGTGAAATGTAGTGATTGCATGCCCCAATCACATTTTAGCGAATTGAATGAATTCACTTTAGACTCATTTGATTTATAAATATCGAATGCATTCGTTTTATTTTTCATTCGACTTTCAAAAATCGAATGCATTCGATTTTTTTTTTCATTCGACTTTTAAAAATCGAATTCATTTACTTGCGAATGCATTCGATTTTATTTTCATTCAATTTGAAAAATCGAATGGCTTATTCATTCATTGCATAAAAAACTTAAAAAAAACTAACCAAGATAGAGTAAAACGGAGCCAAGTTTTTGTCCATAGTATCGCTAACACTCTTCACATTTTTTTGTCGTGTAGGCATTTAATATGTGCATTTTTTAAATTTTCGGGAATACCAATTTTTTTGAATTCAGAATTAGAGCCCATTGGGGTTATCGTATGTAAAGAGAGTAGGCGATACTATGGACCAAAATTTAGCTCCGGTTTGGTCTATATATTTAAAAAATCGATTGCATTCGCAGTGGAATGATAAAAAATTGAATGCATTCGATTTTTCTAAATCGAATGAACAAGAAATCGAATGCATTCATTTTTGTTCATTCAATCGAATGAATTCCAAGGACTGCATTCAATGCTGATTTATGAAATCGAATGCATTCACTGACTATGAAAATTGAATGGATTTTTATGAGAATTCATTCGAAAAGGATTTCATTCTTCGAAGCTCTGGTAACGATTACAAGGTTATACAAGAGCATTAAAAGTATTGCCATAATTTAACTTAATTTCTACCTTATAAGCCCCATATCATATGTAGAAGGACACTGCCTGTTTAAGTAAAGTTAATTCAGAGTTGGTGGCTTACGGCCAGGGCAAAACTACGGGGTGTTTTCCCAATCCAAGTGCACTTATAGGGCCAGTGGTCGCTCTGCGGACCATCAACTGGAAACTCTGTTTTCTTGATGACAATGTTCACACCCCTTTTCACAGAAATTTATTTTTTCCAATGAACGACTTTCATAGTATTTATGAACAAATTCATACAATTTATAAACTTTTTCATAATACTTATAAACTTTTTCATAGTATTTATGAAAAATGTTAAATAGTTCTTAAATTTAACATATTATGATTTATTCATAAATACTATGGAAAAGTTTATAAGTATTATGAAAAAGTTTATAAATTGTATGAATTTGTTCATAAATACTATGAAAGTCGTTTATTGGATTTTTTTTGTGTGTTCAAGCAAGTTTAGGTTGTGTTGAGTTGAGTTGATGGTGGGTTGTGCAAGCCTTAAAACTTAAAATAGTCCATTGTACCGTACCCTAGAAGTAAAGACTTGTAAAGAATTAGAGAAAGTTCAAAGAGAGTGAAAGGTGCTTACTTAGAATTTCTCAGTTGCTTTCACAAACCTGAGAAAGTCCGACAAGGGAAGTCCATGGACCATGTCCATTGACAAAATATCAGAGCCCATTATCCGCAGTTTTGCTCTTGAGAACGCTGGGCAACAATAGACGTAGTGTTCTGTTGTGTCCTCATCCTCAAGACAAACTGCGAAAGAGGATAAGACACCCATTGTGTCCCGTAACTAGGCCAGTTAGTTTGCAGTCTTTTCTACTCAGACTGAGTAAATAGTTTGCCAATTCCTTGTGTGGCCTTATCACAAAACATTAAGTATTCTTACATGTCAACTCATTGGAAGAATTTTATCAAATCCAATGTTTGCCAAAGAATCGGCAATCTCATTTCCCCATATTCACCTATGACCCGGAATCCACAAGAGCCAGACCCTGTTCTCACATGAGACCTCATTGAGTCTACGCCTCTTGGACAATTTTAGACGTTGTGTTTAGAGAATTCAGTGCCTTGAGTTCTGCCTGACTGTCACTAGATACCGATTTTCCTATCCCTCCATCTTTTTTCAGTTATCCAAGTCGCTACGTCCAAAACAGCAAACCCTTCAGTCTGAAAAACTGTGGCCATTTCCCCATAGCATGAGAGTATTTGGTTTCGTCATTCAAATGCCAACATAGCGTTAAGAGCTGCGCCTGGTGCAGTGCTCATAGCACCTGTAATACCCAAGCAAGCAGCTCTTTATAGTCCGTCCAGCAGAGCCCGTTTTGATTTCACTACGGTTCTCTGCCACCAGACCACCGCCGCGTACCTCACAAATGGGCTAAATGCTGCTGAGATACCTTAAGTCCAACAGGTTTAGTCCACATTAGTTTACTAGCCAGAGTGACCCCTAAATACTTTACATCTGTGGACAGTTGAAGAGTACAACCTTTCAGAGTAGGAAGCTTAAGACCCTTGTGTTCGGTCCTTCGTGTAAACAACACGAGTGTTGTCTTAGCTGGATTCACGGACAATCCATGTCTCTTGCACCAGTTGTCCATCACTTCTAAAACAGTCTTTATGTTATTGCAGACCATTGCATGAGACTTTCCAGAAACTAATGAACACACATCGTCCGCATTCACCTGTACGTGAACACCCAGCGACTGTATTTCCACCAGAAGTGAGTCGACCACAAAACACGATAGAAGCGGAGAGAGGACATCTCCTTGGGGGCAGCCTCTGTTTACCTCAACCTTGACTTTTGTCCCCCACTGACTTTCAGTGGTCAACAATCTATTAGAGAGCATAACGAAGATCCATTTGACAAGAACTGGATTCATACTCTTCATCCGAAACCTTCATAGAGTCAATGGTGGCATTAACAAAGGCTCCCTCAATATCCATAAAATACACCCAAAGTGTAGTTTTGTTTATCAAGGCCCTTCTTGATCTTGAAAACAAGATCCTGAAACGCGTACCACTTTGGTACGCGTTTGCTGAGTATTTTAAGGGGCTCTCGACTAATGTTGCCGACCTAATGAATTTTTCCACCATTCGTTCAAGACTTTTTAGTAGGAAAGAAGACAAACTGATTGGTCAGAAACTTTTCGGCAAAGTAGACTTGCCAACCGTCCAGTTTTCGTCGGGACAGACCAGTTTTAGAGTGGAGTGTCCCGGCGATACCCTGAACGGGACGCCATTTGTCCCGTTTTGAGGAAAAAACTAATTTTTTCATTGTCACAAAAAATTAAAAAAAATCGTGAAAATTAGTACCTATTTTTATTAGCAACATTGACATTTTTTAACAGATTAGCAACACTTGTATATTTTGATTTGTGAAAGTGTCAAACGAAAACTTTGAATTTCATTTGTCAACTTTCAAATGAATTAAAATTTTTACAGAGCGTGATTTTTTGTAGAGGTATTTTTTTTATTATTTTAGTAAATATTTTTTCTAATAAATTTGTACAAATGTTAAAACTAATAAATGTTTCATAGGAAAATGCACAGAAAAAGAGCAGCAGATATAAATGAATCGGCGGCAACACAGGAAAAGGAAAAAATAGAACGAAAAGGTATTGCAAATTTCAACCAGATCACGGTGGGGTTGATAAAGTTTAATTAAAAGATCGCTGCATATGAAATTTTATTGCAGATTATGTTAGTTGGTACCCGTACAAACGGTTTAAGCCCAATTTGAAAAAAAAAAAAATCGTTAGTGGGGTTTTTGAGATAACAAGATTTTCATCTTATTGGATGCTACAAAAAAACGGTACATCTTGTGTTAATAAAGTGTAAATTATGATAAATAAACGTTGATGTCCTAAACCCTTTATCAATAGTTTCTATGACGTCTCAATTTTAAGAAAATCGCGGTAAAAAAAATCGAGATTTTGTAATTTTTAACACCCTGTAAAAAAGGACATCGACTAGCTTTGGACTTCGTTAAAGGCTTAAATTAAAGCTTGTGTTTTGTCTTCAAACTAGATTTGTTTAAAATTTTTAACCCGTTTTTCTTAATGGCAATTTTTTTTTAACACCCTTTTTTCTTTATATTCAATGAAAATTACAACTGTTTAGAACTCTATTAAATATTAATTTTCATTAAAATATAAAGAAACAAGTGAGAGTGTTAAATTCGGCTGTGCCGAATCTTTTATACCCTCCAAAATGTAAAAAAATTAAAAACAAAAATTTTCAGGGGAGCCTCTTTTTTTTTGGGGGGGGGGGGTTGATGGGGTCTATGGGGGACGTTGAGAGCACCTTCCCATCATGATAAAAAATGTGTATTTTTTTAGATGTTGGTTTAGTTCTTCAAGGGGGAACTTTTTCCCCCCTGGACCGATTTGGCCAGTTTCCGAACTTAACCTGCCTAGGAACATAATACATATTTGTGCCAAACTTGAGGGGTCTAGCTCTTTTATTTTGGACTGCATCGTGTTAACTACAGACGGACGGACAGACAGACAGACGGACGGACGGACATCGCTAGAATGTCTTAGAATCGATCACTGATCAATAATATATATATACTTTATGGGGTCCCCGACCGATATTTCGATGCGTTATACACGGAATGACAAAGTGAGTATTCCCCCATACTGTAGTTGGTGGGTATAAAAAATGTGTTTTAAATTATAAACCATTTTTTTGGAATTTTTTTATGTTTTTTAGTGGTGTCCCGTTTTGGAAATTTTAAAAGGTGGCAAGTCTACGGCAAAGTGAAGTCCTCCTTCCCCGGTTTGGGAATAAAGACGACTTTGACATCGCATGATGGAACACAACCATGGGCCAGACTGACCAAGAAGATTATTTTAAGATTCTTCACCATTTTAAATGAAATCAGGAATCTGCAACAGTGGACCACATAAAGTGCGAACTTGTTGGTTTTTTGACTTTTAAACAGCGAATATTTCAAAAACGGTACGTGCTAGAAAAAATTGGATGGCAGATTTGGATTCAGGAGAGCAAAATCTATAAGAATCAGTTAGATATTTAAATGGGAGGTTTTTATTGTCGAACAGCGTAATTATTTAGCAATAACTCAAAAACAGGGTCAGCTAGGATTTTCGTGTTAATGATTTTTAAAGTTCAAAATAGAGAGGAATGAAAAAAAAAACAAAAAAAAAAAATTCAGACGTGCAGGAAGGAATGCTGAGTTCAGTAATTGACGTAATGACAACAACCCAGTTACTGACGCGTTACGTAAACAGGCGAGAAACGAATGTGCCAGAAAACTCAGACGTGAAAAGCATCTTTACGAACAGCGAATGCATGCTAAGGTCCTTGCTGCTCCGCGGGGTAGTAGTAGTACCTTTCGGTCATTTCTTAAAAGGGTTAAGAAAAACACAAGTTCATCCATTCCAACCCTTATAACGAATAACCAAATATTCACAGACCCGATTGATGTAGCTTACCATTTTGATGACATTTTGGGAAGGAATGTATACTTTCTGGAAAGCAAACAACCACCGCCCGAACTCGAGAGGGTATCCGTAACTATGTCTAAGAGGGCGAGGCTACAAACCCTGAAAACTACCGCCAATAGCAATTCGCTCTACGCCTTCAAAAGGCATGGAGAGCATGATGAATCACCACCTGATAAATTATGTGGAGTCTAATTCACGATTGTTAGATCGATAGTAAAGCTTTCGTCGAAGTCGTTTTACGGAAGACCTGTTAGCGTTTCTTTAGGAACGTTGAAGACGTTCATTCACCAATTTGGTGAAGCAAAGTGGTTGCTCTAGATATTTCCAAGGCATTGAATTGTGTGTGGCAAGGTGCACTCATTTCGAAGCCAATTGCGTTTGGTGTCTTAAGTGATTTCTCTTTATTTATATCGAGCTTTTTCAGAGACCGCTGTATACGTTTTGTTACAGATGGGTTCTCATCATATGAGTTTCGTTTGAATTCAGAGGTACCGCAAGGCTCTGTACATTTTCCTTACAGTTACCTGCTATAAGTATTATGAACAACCCCCTATAAAAATAACAAAAAATCATTTGTTCTGCGACTCCTCATATTAAATTTTAAATGTTGGTCGCAATTATCAATAAATGAAATTGATTGGTGCTAGAATACGAATAATTTTCACACATATTTTTTATATTTCATCAATATGAATATATTTACAATTTGCATTTATCACACAACTAATTTTCAAACAATTCTAGATATTTATCCAAATGTGACAAATATTTAAATAAATTTTAACCTCTTAAACATGATTGCTGCAGTTCAATTAAACGTTTATTCTATTTGACAAAAGCCAGTTTAATTGCACTTTTCAAAATTATGCATGCAAATACTGTTGCATTTTAAAATTATCATCAATCAACTAAAATTCAAAATGAACTAATTTAGAACTCAAAAATATTGCTAAATGATGTCCTATGCTAAATATTTGAATATTTCAAATCACATAAATATGTATGTGATTTTTTTCCATCAACATATTTGTATATTAAATAATATATTTGGTTGCAGAAAATTGTTTTTAAATAACAATATATTAATAGTTGCACAGTGGGTAAATTTTTAACTTGCAAGGAATGTATTCCATCCTTAATGAACCGATATGCCTAAAACTCAAAATATATATAAAAAAGACAATTCTAAGGTTGGGGTGTCTCGGCTTATTGGCCATATTGGGGATTTTGGGATTCAAAAAATGTGTAAAAAAATGGGGTAAAAAAAGGTGGATTTTTCAGCAATTTCTTTTTAAGAAACTATATGATGTTTTCATAAATGAAGAAAGTTTTTTTTTTTAATGTAAATCCAACGGTGGCATAACCTTGTAAATGCTCGGCTTCGATAAATATTTTTTTCATGAAAATGTGTAAATGTTGGTGGGGTATTTACGAGAAGACACATACCTACGATATCCATATGAATACGAAATAATTTTTATTAAATTTAAATCGACACGTATTTTTGCTTTAGACGATATTCCTGTTAGTTCGGTAGGTATCGACATTTTCCAGAAGGTCCACATCTATATATGGGGCATTCCATGTGAAATCGGACACTTTGAAAAACTTTTTTTTAGATTTTCCCAATTTGTTTGCAGTTTTTAGTACCCTTCGGAAACTCCTTCGTGGTAAATTTTCAGATATTTTTGATGACCCGTTCAAAAGATATCGAATTTTTAATAATTGGTAGTTTGTTCCTTTACTCAAACTTCTTTTAATCATAACTTCTTCAATAATGGTCCAAATTTCAATTTTTTTTTTCAAAATTTTTGTTTTTTTACGTACTTTCTAAAAAAAAAACTCCCACTCCCTAAGTAGGCTCCCATACAAATAACAGTTGGAGCAAATTTTATAAAAATGTAATTTTGTATGGAAGCCTACTTAGGGAGTGGAGATAGGGCATAGGTATGTTTTGAAAAAATGTTGTAGGGTAAAAATAAATGGGGGTCGGTCTCACTAATGACCCCTCTCGGACGCACCATTGGACCGGTAGTAGCTGATTAAATAAAACAAATTTACAAAAAATAAAAAAAATTGTATGGGGACCGCCTTAACAGTTAAAGATAGAGGGTAGGTGTGTTCAGAGAAAATGTTTGGACTAAAAGAATATTGTGGGTCGGTCATACATTTTGTTGCTCTAAGGGCACTATTAGGGCAGTTAGAGCGGTTGGAACAAATTTTAAAAAATGTCGTTTTGTGTGGGAGCCCCCTTAGAAATTGGAGATATGGTATTAGTTTGTTCCAAAGAAATGTTAAGACGTAAAAATTAATGGGGGTCGGTCTTATAAAGGACCCCTCTATGACGCATCATTGGAGCAGTAGAAATGATTTTAAGATTGAAAAATTACAATAAATTTTTTTAAAAAAATTTTAAAAAATAGTAATAATCGTTATGCCACGATCTTCCTGGGCAAAAAATTTGTAGAATTGATAGAAGTTTTACACAAAAAAATTTAAAAAAAAATCGAAGAGTACAAACATTTTCAAAAATGAGATTTAAATTTAAAAACTTAAAAATCGCATACTAGAGCACTTTTAAGAATTTTTTGGGATTTTTTTTTAGAAAGTACGAAAAAAAATAAAATTTTGAAAAAAAAAATTTGAAATTTGGACCATTATTGAAGAAGTTATGATTAAAAGAAGTTTGAGTAAATGAACAAACTACCAATTTTTAAAAATTCGATATCTTTTGAACGGGTCATCAAAAAAATCTGAAAATTTACCATGAAGGAGTTTTCGAAGGGTACTAAAAACTGTAAACAAATTGGGAAAATCAAAAAAAAAAAGTTTTTCAAAGTGTCCGATTTCACATGGAATGCCCCATATATAAAAGAGTTGGGTGAGTGAGTGACTGACTGACTGATTCATCATCGCCCAGCCCAAACCGCTAAAGCTAGAGACTTGAAATTTGGACTGTAGGTTAACCTCCCGGAATATAGATCCACTAAGGCTGGATTTTTTGCCAATGTTGATTCTAAGGGGGTAAAAAGGGTAAAAAACTGTACTTTTGCTACTTTTTATATCTCCCGAAATAATGGTCATAGAGACTTGAAATTTGGACTGTATATTCACCTCCCGGAATATAGATCCACTATGGCTGGAGTTTTGCCAATGTTGATTCTAAGGGGGTAAAAAGGGTAAAAAACTGTACTTTTGGTACCTTTTATATTTCCTTAAATAATGGTCCTAGAAACTTGAAATTTGGAATGTAGGTTCACCTCCCGAGAAAAAGATCCACTAAGGCTGGAATTTTACCAATGTTGATTTTAAGGGGGTAAAAAGGGTAAAAAATTGTACTTTTGGTACCTTTTATATTTCCTTAAGTAATGGTCCTAGAAACTTGAAATTTGGAATGTAGATTCTCCTCCCGGAAAATAGGTTCAATAGGCCTGGGTTTTTGCCAATGTTGATTCTAAGGGGGTAAAATGGGTAAACAAATTGTACTTTTGGTACCTTTTATATTTCCTTAAATAATGGTCTTAGAGACTTTAAATTTGGACTGTATGTTCACCTTACGGAATATAGATCCCCTAAGGCTGGATTTTTTCCAATGTTGATTCTAAAGCTAAGTAAGTTGTTCACCGGTGAAACATCAATTAATTTGTAGTGAAAATTTGACAGTCATATGTTTGGTTATGGTTCGCGCATTAGCATACATAAAATACCTTCAATTAAAATTTTGTTGATAATTTTTGTCTATTTATGTGATATAATTAATGTTTACAGTGCCAAACACTTATAATTACTTCATTTTATTTCTGAATGCTAAATTTCACCGCTTTTCAAATGGTCTGTACAATTTAAAAAAATGTTGCTTATAGTGTTGTTGCGTATTGATGCAACATATACCGGGTTATTTTGCCGGTTTTTCACCAGTGAACAGAATACCTCTTCAGCGAAATTTTTACGCTTTTGTAAAGCTAGTGTGAAATTTATGTTTTTTTTATATGGAGTTTGACAGATTTTCACGTGAAAACCGAGCAACTTACCCACCTTAAGGGGGTAAAAAAGGTAAAAATCTGTGCTTTTGGTACCTTTTATATTTCCGTAAATAATAGTCCTACAAACTTGAAATTTGCAATGTAGGTTCACCTCCCGAGGAAAAGATCCACTAAGGCTGGGTTTTTGGCCAATGTTGATTCTACGGGGGTCAATTGGGTAAAAAAGTGTACTTTTGGTACTTTTTTTATTTACTGAAATAATGGTCATACAAACTTGAAATTTGGAATGTAGGAGATCCTTTGCTAAAAAACAATATGGAAAGGTACTTTTTGAAAATTTTGATTCTAAGGGGGATAAAAGAGGTAAAAAGTGTACTTTTGGTACTTTTTTTTATTTTTTAAAATTATGATCATAGAAACTTGAAATTTGAAATGTAGGATCCTTCGGTGAAAAAAACATTCTGGAAAAAGTACTTTTTGGAAATGTGTTTCTTAGGGGGAAACTTTTAAAAAAAATACCTTTTATAAAAAGTACCTTTTATTAAAAGTACCTTTTATAAAAAGTACCTTTTATAAAAAGTAACTTTTATAAAAAGTACCTTTTATAAAAAGTACCTTTCATAAAAAGTACCTTTTATAAAAAATACCTTTTATAAAAAGTACCTTTTATAAAAAGTACCTTTTATAAAAAGTACCTTTTATAGAAAGTACCTTTTATAAAAAGTACCTTTTATAAAAAGTACCTTTTATACAAAGTACCTTTTATAAAAAGTAGTATTATAACCTTTTGAAAAAAAAAAATATTCTAGGAAAAGTACTTTTTGAAAATTCCTTTTCTTAAGGGGTAAAAATAGTAAGGGGTAACAATAGTACTGGTACTTTTTATATATCCTAAAATAATGATAATAGAAACTTGATATTTGGAATGTAGGATCCTTAAGTTAAAACAAATTCTGGAAAAAGTAATTTTTGAAATTTCCTTTTCTTAGCAGGTGGAACGGGTAAAAGTTTAAACTTTAGGTACGTTCTAATTTCCTGAAGTAATGGCCCTAGAATCAATCGGTAAAAAATCATTCTGGAAAAAATACTTTTTGGAAATTCCGCTTCTTAGTAGGGCAAAATGGCTAAAAAAGTCTACTTCCGGTAATTTTGATTTTTTCTGACGCAATGGTTCTAAAAACTTAAAATTCTGGATGTAAAATCCTTCGGTGAAAACCATAAATTTGGGAGAAGTACTTTTTGGAAATTCCGTTTCTTAACGGGGTTAAAAGTATACTTTTGTACTTTTAATATTTGCTGAAATAATATTCCTAGATAATTGCAATTTGTAATGTAGGATCCTTCGGTGAAGAAAAAACATAGTAGAAGTACTTTTTGGAAATTCCGTTTCTAACGGGGGTTATAAATTGTAGTTTTGGTACTAATTTTTTTTTGTTCCTATAATAATGATCTTAGAAGCTTACATTTTGGAATGTGGGGTCCTTTGGTGAAAAAAAAAACAATCTGCTATGCTAAGGTATTTTTAAAAGATTCCGTTTCTAGAGGTGTAGAAAAGTGTTTTTTATACTTTTTATACTTCTTGAAAAAATGATCCTAGGCAGTTTAAATGCTGTATTCTTTAGTGAAAAAATATTTTGGAAAAAGTACTTTTTGGAAATTCTGTTTCTAAGAGTCGTAAGGGGCATAAAAAGTGTAAGTTTGGTACTTCTTATATATCTTGAAATAACAGTTCAGAAAAAAAAGGTTGGAAAATTTAATTTTAAGTGGAAAAGGTGGCAAATGGTATATAACTATTATATATTATATATAACTATATAACTATTAAAGCCTAGAAACTCAAAATTTGACGTGCAGTATCCTCCAGCCGAAATAACACACAAGAGATGGGTAGGGTAAAAAGGGGTACCTAAATTGGTACAAGTGGTGTAAAATGTTATTTTTATATCTATAAGATAAATAGTACAATAGCACTTTTTATTTCTGTAACGCATATTATATGAAGAGGAATGAAACTTGCATGGAGATTGAATTGGAAATGAAATGGAGTAGAACGGGGAACGAAATGGAATAGAGCGGGGAACAATATGGAATGATACTTTTAACTAAAATTTTTCGTATTAAACTTTTTAACTCCATATTTATTCTCTCTATATGTTTTTTTACCCAACTTTTTATACCCTCCACTTAGTGATAGAGGGTATATATAAGTTTGTCATTCCGTTTGTAACTCATCAAAATATCGGTCTGGGACCCCATAAAGTATATATATTCATGATGCCCGATCGATTTTAAGACATTCTAGCGATGTACGTCTGTCTGTCTGTCTGTGGAAAATGCTATCACGGACAAAATATTGCACAGAGATGACTGAAACTTAACATATTTATTGGAAGTTCTCCCGAGAAGTTTGGTATTGCATTTGAGCGATATCGGTTCAGCGGTTCAAAAGTTATGAACGAAAATGTAAGCACACCTCAAAAATTTCAGTACATTCAATATAACCTAAAAATACAAAATGCTTTAATTCGGCTTCTGGTTGACATATGATGAATTTCATGTAAAAATCGAGATGCATTGAACCCGACCCCCTCAGATATCGATGAAATTTTGTTCATAGCTAAATTTGATCAATACAAACAAACTCTCATTTTTAGAAATGACTGTTTTGCGATTTTTTGGGCGTGACACAGTGGGAACGTTTTCGAAAAAACGCGAAAATGGTCGAAAAGAGCTCCATTTAAACTACAATAACTCTGAATCGGCTAAACCGATTTCCATGATCTTGGTATCATTAAAAAGATATTTTAACAGGCTTTATGACACGTTAAAAAAAAAAAAAAAAAAAATACACTGTAAAAAATTTATAACAAAAAAAATTTTAACTGACGAAAAAACCAAAAAGATCAAGGGTTTTTTTACAGTGTATTAATTTTTTAGAAAGGTTTATCCTTCATCTATACCATATCAAAAAATAAAAATGGGTTCTTTGTTAGTTTTTTTTATATAATTTTTTAAGTAGTGTCACTTCTAGTAATTGCCCTTATATTTTATAACAAAAAAAAATTTAGGTAACGAAAAACCAAAAAAGATCAAGGATTTTTTACAGTGTATTACTTTTTTAGAAAGGTATTTCCTTCACCTATAACATATCCAAAAAGTAAAATGGGTTCTTTTTTATTTTTTTTTTAATAATTTTTTAAGTAGTGTCACTTCTAGTAATTCCGCAAAATTCTGAATAAAAAAATCAATGTATTCTTCATAATAATTTTCTATTTTGTCATAAACATTTATTACTTTACCCATAATAAAGAGAAATATATATAGAACAAAAAAATTGTTGCCCTTTTCATTCCAAAGATTTTTTCAGGTCTATTTTTTCTTCCTCAGGTAGCTAATAACATAGTAAAAAGAAATAGAAACACAAAATATAACAAATATTTTCCTTTCTTAGTAAAAAATTTAACGGCAAACAGCCCTTATTTCCATACAAATGCATGTAAATGTATAGGGGTCTGGCCAGAACTAAGGACTCAAAATATGTACCTGACGAAGGGTTAACAGGTAAAATAAATAAACATTGTCCCAAATTATGAATATGTTTTAACCGCAAAAAGTTCTTGCTTGCCTTAAAAAATGCTATATAATTGCACCTGATGAACGTACCGAAATTCATAATTATAAACAGTTTCGAGAAGCCAAGATATCCCATTACAATTTTTACGCGTATATTTTAAAAAATTGAGTGAATATGAATTCAAACAATAAGTACAGATGCATAAAAATATCTAATAAGTGTTGCGCTTCGCTTCGTAAAATAAGTGAAAACGAGGCTGCAAATATAATTGAATATTTTCCAGCTGTCGCCAACATTCATTGTAGCCGTATTTGCGAAACTTGCCGGAATACACTGAGAAAAGCTCGCAGTCGTAATGAATCCAACGTGGAGCAGAATGAAGTCTCAAATTATTTACCAACAACGCCCAGCAATGAAATTAGCGAAGAATTGAATGAACTTCCAACTTGTACCAGCCGTATTGCAAACATCGAAAGGACGGAAGTCATTGAAAATATAAATGATCATATTATTCCTCATCTACCAAACCAAATGTCGCCTCTTAAAAGGAAATATATGAAACGAGATGCATACAGAAATAGAAAATCACTGCAAATTTTCGAAAATATAGCAGATTCACTTGGAGCTGATCCATTATCTGATTTGTCAGCGCAACTTGAAAACGTCAAAGCCATTTACGAAGAAATTTTGGAAAACATCAAATATCAAATAGAGAACAGCTCAAATCTTTTGGAAAAGCAAAAACTTTTATCTCTCTTACCAATCAATATGAGTCACGCAGAAATTAAAGATCGTTTTGGGGATGATATATCTCACGATTGTATCAAAAAAAGTAAAGATATCCAAAGGAATAAAACGAAGTTTGCAGATATCAATCTTTTTAAAATGAGCAGACGTAGCTTACCAGCCGAAACTCTAAGCACAGTCAAGTTATTTTATGAAGATGATGAAATTAGCCGAATGATGCCTGGATCGCAAGATTCAATTACTGTTAAACAAGGAAACTTACGTGAAAAAGTTCAAAAAAGACTGATGTTATCTTCACTACGCGAATCTTACTACGAATTTAAAAAAAAACATCCCTTGGCCAAAGTGGGTTTTACAAAATTTACAATGTTAAGGCCAAAAAATTGTAAAAAACTTGGAGTTGGAAACCAGCAAAATATCTGTGTATGCACATTGCATCAGAATATGAAATTGATGTTTGAAAAAAGTGGCTTAAAATCAATTTGTATTGAAGGAGAATGCACATTTACCGATTACAAAGATGTTCTCAAATTCGTTGTTTGTAATGGTGACATAGAAAAAAGCGAGTATTGCGTTTCAATGTGTGGTCACTGCTTTAAAAATTTAAATAATCTAAAAACGCATATGCTAAAACATTTTGAAAATAACCAAACTGAAGAAATAATATACAAAAAGTGGAATACAACGATTAGATGTGTTCTGGAAACGTTAACCACCAACCCAGAATCATTTGTCAGCGATTTTACTGAACACATCAAAGTTCTGATTCCGCATCATTTCATAGCAAAGCGACAATCTGAATTTATCAGCAATAAAAGAGCGGCGCTGTTATCAGGAGAAATGTTAATTCAAATGGACTTTGCTGAAAATTATGCATTTCTTGTACAAGATGCCGTGCAAGGATACCATTGGAATAATGATCAGGCTACAATACATCCGTTCGTTATTTATTACAAAGGTAATTATTTTAATATTTTGGTATTAGTAAACACATCCATCCACACTCATCAAAATATTTAATAATTTTTATTTATTTGTTTTTTTCCTTTGTTTGTTTATTTTCAGATAACGATAAATTAACTCATAAAAGCTTCGCCATAATATCTGATTGCAATACCCATGATAGTATAGCAGTTCATCTACACCCAAAAAAAAAACGTGGGTATTCAATACTAAAAATTTAACTAATTTTAGTCCAAAAGGACCTAGTGCAGAAATTGGTAACCAATACTAAAATTTTTAACTAATATTAGTCAAAACTAGTAAAAATTACTAATGTTAGTACTTTGAAGATACTAAAATTAGTATCTAATTAGTAGATTTTGGTACAATATCACTTACTAAACCTTTTACTGTAGAATTATTTTGAGTGTATATATTTCAAAAATGGTACAGTTCGTGAAGGCCAATATAACCAACAATATTAATAAAATCATTTACGTATCAGATGGTGCAGGAGCACAATATAAAAATAAATATAACTTCATTAATTTATGCCATCACAAATCTGATTTTGGGATTGACGCTGAATGGCACTTTTATGCTACCAGTCACGGAAAATCTGCATGTGATGGAATCGGAGGAACATTGAAGAGAGGTGCTCGAAATTATAGTATTGCAAATAAAAATGAAATCCAGACAACGAGGCAACTCTATCACTGGGCATCAGAAACATATAAGACCACCATACAAGTTGCTTACGCAGATGCTGACGAATACAACAACGTTAAAGAAAAGCTATTTTCAAGATATGAAGAAGCTAAAACTATAACAGGAACTCAAGGCTTTCATTCATTCATTCCGATAAATGAAACTTTTGTACATGTGCGCAGATATTCTGACTGTGCCAAATTTGAGCAGCGCAAAATTTCTTACAAATAATTAACTTAAAAAAAATTTAAATAAAATAAAACACAAATTAATAAAAACGTGGCAAATAATATAAACAATTGTTGATGGTTTTTTATTTGTAAACATTTAAAAAATGTTAGAATTGTTGAACTATTTTGTGAATGTGACCAGATATTTTCGCTGTTATTCGAATTATTTCGAAAACTTTCGGTAAGTATTACTAGAAGTGACACTACTTAAAAAATTATATAAAAAAAAATAAAAAAGAACCCATTTTACTTTTTGGATATGTTATAGGTGAGAGAAATACCTTTCTAAAAAAGTAATACACTGTAAAAAATTCTTGATCTTTTTTGGTTTTTCGTTACCTAAAATTTTTTTTTGTTATAAAATATAAGGGAAATTACTAGAAGTGACACTACTTAAAAAATTATATAAAAAAAACTAACAAAGAACCCATTTTTATTTTTTGATATGGTATAGATGAAGGATAAACCTTTCTAAAAAATTAATACACTGTAAAAAAACCCTTGATCTTTTTGGTTTTTTCGTCAGTTAAAATTTTTTTTGTTATAAATTTTTTACAGTGTATTTTTTTTTTTTTTTTTTTAACGTGTCATAAAGCCTGTTAAAATATCTTTTTAATGATACCAAGATCATGGAAATCGGTTGAGCCGATTCAGAGTTATTGTAGTTTAAATGGAGCTCTTTTCGACCATTTTCGCGTTTTTTCGAAAACGTTCCCACTGTGTCACACTCAAAAAATCGCAAAACAGTCATTTCTAAAAATGAGAGTTTGTTTGTTTTGATCAAATTTAGCTATGAACAAAATTTCATCGATATCTGAGTTGGTCGGGTTCAAAATTTCAATTTTATCTCGATTTTTAAATGAAATTCATCATATGTGAACATAATGGAACACCAAATGGTATTTAAACAAGTACGAACATATTTTTTGACAAAAAAAGAAAAAAATCTCGGATTTTTTTTTTATCAAAATTGTTTTTTCGCGGAAATTTTTTTTTCAATTTTTTTTTTTTCAAAAGTAATTTCCTTTTAAATAAAGTTTTTTGCAATAATCTTTTCGAAATTGTGGAGGGTATCACTACATTCGGCAAGGCCGAATTCCAATTTCTTTTTTCACTGAAATATTTATTCACTCAAAACCCAAAATCCCGATGTAATGGCTCGAAAAATGTCAAAATCTTTTTCATCGGAACGTACATGACAACGTCCCAACGAAATTATTAAAATTTTATTGTTTAAGTTATTCAATGAAATATTATTTTATGAAAGACTTAAACGTCGACAATTAAATAAAACAAAGGCTACATTAGAGGTGTCCTTAAAAACGAAAATCACCTTTTAATACCTGGTAGGGTCCTAAATTGTTCTTTAGTATCTAAAAATGAGTGAGCTAAAATTTGGGGACAATCGGCTAAAAATAACTCGTGCCGAAAACGGATTGAAGTTTTGGGACATTCTCATATGAAAGAAAAACCATTTTTTCTAGTTTTTGGAAAGATAATGGTATTTGTTATTTTTTGTTAAATTTTTTGTTAAACAATATGAAAATGGTATTAAATTACCTTTCCAAAAAGACTAATAAAATTAAAATCGGATAAAAAACAAGCATTTTACGCATACATGCCCCAGACCATTGTATGCTTTTTAAAGCCAGAATTTCAAAATTTTCAAAATTTTTAGGAAAAACAAGTAAAAAAGTTAAATTCGGCCTTGCCGAATATAGTGATACCCTCCACAATTTCAAAAAGATTATTCCAAAAAACTTTTTTTAAAAGGAAATTACTTAAAAAAAAAATATTTTTTGAAAAAAAATTTCCGCGAAAAAAAAAACAATTTTTGGTAAAAAAACAATCCGCGATTTTTTTTCTTTTTTTGTCAAAAAATATGTTCGTACTTGTTTAAATACCATTTGGTGTTCAATTATGTTCACATATGTCAACCCGCAGCCGAATTAAAGCAATTTGTATTTTTAGGTTATGTTGAATGTACTAAAATTTTTGAGGTATCCTTACATTTTTGTTCATAACTTTTGAACCGCTTAACCGATATCGCTCAAATGCAATACCAAACTTCTCAGGAGAACTTCCAATAAATATGTTAAGTTTCAGTCATATCCGTGTAGTATTTTGGTCGTGATCACCATTTCCACAGACAGACGGACATCGCTAGAATGTCTTTATATCGATCGGGGATCATGAATATATATACTTTATGGGGTCCCAGACCGATATTTCGATGAGTTACAAACGGAATGACAAACTTATATATACCCTCTATCACTAAGTGGAGGGTATAAAAATAAAAAAAAATTAATTTAACTATATGATTATATTGAAAACGTGCTTACGATTAAAAATAGCATTTATGGTAGTCAAGCTTTTTTTTTATTTTTCACCGGTAGTGATGAAATTTCCGCGGATTCCAAATAAAATTCGTTTTTTCACAATAATTTAGCAAATATACATAGGAAAATTTTCTCTTTATTGTACAGAACGAAGCGTAAAATAAAAATTCTGTAACTTTTAAGAAATCGGATATATGCAAATATCTTGAAATATAGAAATATGTAATGCCCCAAATTTGTCATTTCACCTCGATGAAAAAATTTACTGAATTTATGTTTTACACTTGGTATAGTACAATACAAAACATTTTTTTTTTCGTATTTGCTAAATTACACTGTGCGACAGAAAAAAAAACCTGGGATGTGATACTTTTTTTCTAGTAGGTGTTGTCGGGTACACCAAGACCCTGTACTTGAAATTTGCGAAACACCTCCAAAATCTTAAGTTACGGGTAAAAAACCGATTTTTCGAACTTTTTACACTTATAAGCCAGTAACTTTGTTGAATACCAACCGATTTTAAATTTATCGACGGTTTTAGAAAGAAGAAACTGAGACCTTCCGAAGATCTGAACATAATATTTAAGTAATATTGAGACAACTGTGCGTATTTCTCCAGCAAACTCAATTTTTTAAAAAAATTTCTCTATTTTTCAAATTTGAAGATGTTTTTACACATTTTTTTGTTAAGGAACCGTATAATTTATGAATTTATTAAAAAAGTATATTCATTTATGAGAAAAACTCAACTTTGGTTTTTAAAATCGGTAAAAAATTGACCGAGTTATTAAACTTTTAATAAAAACTAAATTTTGGAATATATGCCTGCACAATGTTTTTATACCCTCTAACCGTAGTACGGGGTATATTCACTTTGTCATTCCCTGCGAAACGCATCAAAATATCGGTCTAGAGTCTCACAACGAATATAATTTTTTGATCAGTGATCGATTCTAAGACATTATAGAGATGGCGAAATATCAGTCTAAAGTCCCATAAAGAATATATTTTTTTGATCAGTGATCGATTCTAACACATTGAAGAGATGTCCGTCATGTGCGGACGTCCGCTTGTAGAAGACATGATAATTTAGTGGAATGTAAATCTTGTATAAACGACAATGGGTGGTATGAATAAAAATAAGACATTACTTTTTACTATTTACTTTTAGCAAAGTAATTTCTTAAAGTATTTGCTTAATTTTATATGAATAAAAAAAAACTTAACAAAATTTACCCGAAAATTCGGCTAAGTAATTTCTAGCAATCGGAAATGTCAATAACAAAAAATAAACAAAAATAAATAATCCAAAAAATTTTATTTTTTTTTAAAACTTTAAAATCGTGTTGTTTTCGTGTAAGTTAGGTAATTAAATTGGGCCATAAAATAAAAATGTGCTTAGCCAAACTGTTGTTTTTAGCTTGGTAACAGTTAAAGTGACTTAAATAAGTTGTATGATTTTGCACCCTATTGAAGTGATTAAAATTTATTGATCAGGTAAGTTTGATTATAAGATTTGGTGATTTTGGACAAAAACCTTCTACACATTTGTAAACCAAATGTGCTTCTTGTCCAAAAAGCTTAATTCAGATTTGCAAAAACACAAAAACTGAAAATTACACTTTGTTTAATCTGCAGATTGACGATATAGCTACTATTTGGAACATCAAGGACAATTACTAAATGAGTGGAAGTTACCAAACATTCATCCTTGCTAAGCTTTCTTGTTGTGTAAAGGCATCCATCCAAATACAGAAATGAAGATAATTCCAAATTGTCAAAATATAAATTTGGTTAAACTTGATTGACAGTTTTCTATAAAAATTACACTTTTGTAATGCAAAAATCTTAAAGTCAGCAATTTCTTTGAATTAAGGACACTTTTTTTACATAAAGTTTCAGAATTAGGGCTTTTTTTCTTATAGAAAAAGTCTAAGCTTGAGGCATTTTTTTTAGATTCCGAGACAGTTTTGTTATAGAAACTGTCTTCGATTCTAAGACATTTTCTTACAAAAAATTGTAAGTTTCCAAAAAAATTTTTTCGTAGAAAAAGTTTTAGATTCTGAGACATTTTTCTTATAGAAAACGTGGCAGATTCTAAGACTTTTTTATGGAAAAAGTCTCAGATTTTTTTTTTTTTTTATTCCTTAAATAAATATTTAACATGAACATTATATGAAACAGCTTAAATACTACCACAATACTCATGAAAAATATTTTAAGCTCCTAGTATTTTAAGCCTCAGATTATAAAACCCTTTTTTAATAAAAAAACGCCGCAAGATTCTGAGACATTTTTCTTGTAAAAAAAGTCGCAGATTTTGACATTTTTGTTACAGAAAAAGTCGAAGATTCTAAGACATTTATCTTATCGAAAAAGTCGCAGATTTCTTATACAAGAATTTCAAAATTCTGAAATATTTTTCTTGTAGAAGAAGTTGCAGATTCTGAGACATTTTTCTTAAAGAAAATGTAGCATATTCTGAGAAATTTTTCTTAAGGAAAAAGTCGCAGATTCTGAGACATTTTTCTTCAAGAAAAAGTCGCAGATTCTAGGATATTTTCTTAAAGAAAAAGTCGCAAAATCTAAAAATTTTTTTTATAGAAAAGTCGCAGAATCTGAGACATTATTCTTATTGAAAACAAACTCAGATTCTGAGACATTTTTCTCATTAAAAAAGTTGTAGATTCTAAGACATTTTCCTTATAGAAAAATTCGCAGATTCTAAGACATTTTTCTTATAGAAAAAGTTGAAGATTCTAAATCTTTTTTTGTTTGTTTAAAAATTGGAAGATTTTGAGACATTTTTCTCGTAAAAGAAATAGTAGATTTTTTTTTAGAAAATGTTGAAGTTACAGAGAAATTTTTCTTGAAGAAAACGTTTCAGATTCTAAGTCGTTTTATATGTAGATAAAATCGCATATTCTGAATCATTTTCCTTATTCTGAAACATTTTTCCTGCTAAAAAAAATCTCGGATTTTGAGACATTTCTCTTAAAGAAGAAATAAGATATTCTGAAACATTTTTCGGAAAAAATGTATCGTTTTTAAGATGTTTTTCTTATACAAAGAGTCTCAGATTCTAAGCCAAAAATCTGTTTCTGAAACATGTTTCTCATAGAAAATGTTACAGTCTGTGACTCACAGACTCTGTGAAATTTTTCTTTTAGAAAAAGTGTCAGTTTCCAAAAAAAAAAAATATATATGCCTGGTCATATGCTTTCTATAGAAAACTGTCAATTTTAGGTCCTATTTCTTTTGAATGTAAAAAATTGAGTTAAATATGCACATAAATTAAGAAAAAACGCCAAAAATTGCATTTTTATTCTATATTTTGAATTTTTCAATGAAGTTTTTACAACCATAGGAAAAATAAATATGTAAACTGTTTTGAAATGTGTCCTTAAATATTTTAAATTCATAAAGTCTTAAATAAAAGAATAATCCTCGCCACAACTTATTATTAGTGTGACCTAATATATTTGTCCAACCAATGGGACTTAATTATATTGCTTGTGTAGGGTGAAAAAAATTAAAGTGAATTAAATGCATTTAATGATAGGAAAAATTTTAAATATTCATTTATTTGTTTATATTTTTTGTTTTTATATTTATACAATTTAGAAAATTTGCTAAATTCCTATTTTCCGCGAAATTTAAGATTCTTAGTCTACTCAAGAGCAGACTAAATTTTTTGAAGACAATACTTAAATTTTTTGCTTTTATTCATATCAAATCAAGTATTTACTTTTTCGTGCTGAGTATTTACTTTGTTTATTTTTTTTGGAATACTAAATCAAGTAATTTCTTAAAATCAAAATAACTTAGCAAACCGTATAAGCATTTAGTAAATGCTAGTTTTTATTCATACCACCCAATGGGACTCTAAAGCAAAAAAGTTTGGCGAAAGCTCTTGTTCAAAACTGTTGTTGAGAAGAGGAACTCAGCGGCCTGCCTGGGACACCTTTCCCTTGCGATAAATGAAAATAAAAAAACTACAAGGACGTTTCGCTGGTTTGAGGGGGGGGGGGGGGGGGGGGTTGTAGGTGATGCTGTCTGGGGACACCTTCCCCTAGCGATTAATGTTTACAAATTCATATATTATAATATTTATTATATTTTTCGTTTAACCTAAAAGGAAAGCGGACCAAAAAAAATGGCATTGTTTAATCCCCTTGGTTCAACAGCAGGTCAATGAACTTCATATGACGCAAAAATGTTTTATTTGTTGAACAAATAGACAAAAAAACTTTAAAATAAAATAGTGCATTTCTGGGGTTGCATTAGTTCTCCAAAGGGAAACTTTTTCCCCCTGGTCCCGTTTAGCCAATTTACAAATTTCACTGTCCTATAAGAGGAAGAGGTCAAGTGGGTTTTTGAGACTGCCCTTCAACACACGCATTGTTTGTTGGCTCATAGACTACACCATTTACAAATGTAATTCGAAAAAGATCAATTGTAATTCGAAGATTCTATTTGTAATTCGAAGATTCCATTTGTAATTCGAAGATTCCAGTTGTAATTCGAAGATTCCATTTGTAATTCGAATACTCCAATTGTAATTCGAAGATTCCATTTGTAATTCGAAGATTCCAATTGAAATTCGTAAAAGATCAATTGTAATTCGAAAAAGATCAATTGTAATTCGAAAAAGATCAATTGTAATTCGTAAAAGATCAATTGTAATTCGTAAAAGATCAATTGTAATTCGAAAAAGATCAATTGTAATTCGTAAAAGATCAATTGTAATTCGTAAAAGATCAATTGTAATTTGTAAAAGATCAATTGTAATTCGAAGATTCCAATTGTAATTCGAAAAATATCAACTGTATTTCCATTGATATTTTTCGAATTACAATTGGAATCTTCGAATTACAATTGATCTTTTACGAATTACAATTGATCTTTTACGAATTACAATTGATCTTTTACGAATTACAATTGATCTTTTTCGAATTACAATTGATCTTTTACGAATTACAATTGATCTTTTACGAATTACAATTGATCTTTTTCGAATTAAAATTGATCTTTTACGAATTACAATTGGAATCTTCGAATTACAAATGGAATCTTCGAATTACAATTGGAGAATTCGAATTACAAATGGAATCTTCGAATTACAAATGGAATCTTCGAATTACAAATAGAATCTTCGAATTACAATTGATCTTTTTCGAATTACATCTGTAAATGGTGTAGTTGCGTTAGGTTATTATACGATGCGAAAAGCTCAGCATGTTGGCCCTTTAAGGGTTGTATAAATAGAATGGAGAATCCAGGAAGAGTTGTGGATAGAGAAGAAGATTAGGGGTTAATTATATATTTGGTATATGGTTAGTTAAATATTGGCACAAGTTTTGATTTAATGTCCCATAGTTAAGATCTGCATGAAATGGAATTAAATCTTTACTCAATTGTGCCAATAGCAGACTTTTCAAAAGTAAGAATAAACAATATTACAGGTGAAATACGTAAAGTGAATCACATAAAACTAATTACCATAAAGAGGTGGTGATGTCAAAGACTGTTTCAATTGTGGTTGATGTTGTTGCTGCTGAATCTGCTGATGTTGCTGTGGTTGATAATAATAGAGTTGAGGTGATTGTGCCTGAAACTGTTGTTGTTGTTGCTGATGGTGGGCAGGTGGTTGTTGCTGCTGTTGATGTGCTGCTGACTGGTGGTGTTGATTATTAAAAGGACGTTGTTGAACTTGAGCCGATTGTGCAGCTTCTAGTAACAGACTTGCCGGTATTTGTATGTATTGTGTAACATAACCAGGTGGTGCTGGAGATGCTGGTATTAATGGTGGTGGTGGTGGTGCGGCTATTTGATGTTGGCCACTTGTACTAGTTGAAACATCATTGACAGCTGTTGGGGAAAAACGATGAAAAGGACGATAAGCACCATAATGGTCTCTTGCTAAAGGTCCTGCAATTGTATAGCCAGCCTGTTGTTGTTGCTGTTCAGCTGATTGTTGCTGCTGTTGATGTTTGCCATTATGTGCCTGGGATGATGGTTCCTGTTGTTGTTGATATAATAGTTGTTGCTGCAATTGACGTATATATGACAATGGTATGGCGATGACATATTGTTTCTGTTGTCCACGTTGTGCTGTTTGATATTGCACTTGTTGTTGGTGATGCTGCTGTTGTTGCTGCTGTTGTTGAGGATTTCTTTCATAATTATATGCTGCATTATGCGGAGCTGCATATATTATATTTTGTTGATTTTGTTGTAGTCCTGCATTTTTACCAATAATCCTTAAGTGTTGTTTATTCTGTTGTTGTTGTTGCTGATATTGTTCTTGTGGCTGTTGTTGGTATATCACTTGACTGTATGGCACCCGTTGATATGTATTTGCGGCTTGACGATTAATTGCTCCCTTTATGTTGGCGCTCTCCTCACCTGTCAGTTGGTTTTTATCGTAATAAACCTGAAAGTAAATAAATGAAAGATTTTTTTTTATTAAATTAATGAGTTTTCAAGGTTTTAATTTCCATAAGAACGCTACATTATACAGTTAAGCAACCTGCAGATGCATATTTTAATATGATTAAAAAAAAGTATGTGAAAATTATGTGGAAAAGCATTGTAAATATATTGTTTAACTTCGTTGGGGACAAACTCCCATTAGCGATTGTATTTGTTAAATAAATAAATAATGGTTTCAACACATAAGTTTCATTATTATTTTAAGTGAACAATTTACTTTCCTGATCCCCTTGGTCCAAGTACGATGAACTTGACCTACAAATCTTTAATTCACGACAAACTTAGTGTTGTCATCTGTATCGATGGGTTTGTTGAGTTGAGGGTGGGTTGTACAAGCCTAAAATAAGGAAATTTTTTAGATAGTCCATTGTTCCGTACCCCGAGAAGAAAAACTAGCAACAGACAGAAAAGGTTTAGAAGAAAGGAGTTAAAAATAAGAAAAATAAAAAAAGTGCTTGTTCAGAATTTCTCAGTTGCTTTCACAAACTCGAGAAAATCAGACAAGGGAAGTCCATGGACCGTGTCCATTGATAGAATTTCAGAACCAAAAATTCGCAGTCTATGCCGTGAGAACGCTGGACAACAACAGACGTAATGTTCAGTTGTATCCTCATCCTCACGACAGGCCGCAAATAATGGGTCTGATAAGACACTTAATCTCGTCATATGACAAGCACAGGCATTGTGCCCCGTTTTTAAGCCAGTAAGTCTGCAACAGTCTATTCTACTGAGACTGAGTAGATAGTTAGCCACTTTTTTGTCTGGCCTAATCACAAAACGTTTGGTATTCTTGCGTGCCAACTCATTTGACCATCTTTCCATGAAAATATTTTTTAGGGTTGATCCAACGTATCAGCCATGTCAAGCCTATACCAATCTGGAGTTTCGGATTGTGAGGAATTGGATCGGAGCCAAGATTTGCCAAAGAATCGGCAATCTCTTTTCCCCGTATTCCCCTATGACCTGGAACCCACAGAAGACTGACGCTATTCCCACATGAAACCTCAATGAGTCTGCGTCTACATTCCTTAACAATTTTAGATGAAGTGACTGGAGGTTCAAGTGCAATGAGCGCAGCCTGGCTGTCACTGCATATACTGATTCTCCTATCCCTCCATCTGTTCCTAATTATCCAGGTCGCCACGTCCAAAATAGCAAATATTTCAGTCTGAAATACTGTAGCCATTATCCCCATAGCAATATAGCATTTGGTCGCATCGTCCAAATACCAACCAAACCCAGAGCCATTTAATGTAATGGATCCATCCGTGTAGAAAGTATCCGTTTAATTTTCCAATAGGTCTGCTGGGTTGCCCCAGTCTTTACTACTACAAAATATTATAGTAAACTTCCTACCAAACTCGATGCAAGAGGTTGTACTGTCCAAAGGCATAGAAAACCTCGGCCAAAGTTCCGAAAGCCTATTGAGGAGACGACCATGTCCCACATTGTACTCCCCGTGCCATGTTCCGCTTTTTCGGAGCCTGCAAAAAGATTTCATGGATTTTCCTTGAATGTGTATGTCCAAGTGAAGCGCTTACACAGAAAAAAATTAATTGTTATATTGACCCCCATATTTGTGAATACAATTTATTTTTTCACTGAAAGTGCTCTTATACGGAAATTTGTAATATCAACAAACGTTTGTAAATTTTGATTGTTGAAAAAAGAATTTAGTCTTTTTCAACAAACACAAACACAATTTGTTGTTCTGACAAAAGTAAAAAATCTTGATTTTTTTTCAACAAGGAAATTCAACAAACACAAACAAAATTTATTGATCTGACAAATGAAATTTCTCCAAAAAAGAAATTTAACTAACACAAACAGTATTTATTGACATGATAAATTAATTTTGAAATAAAATTACTTGACTGAGTTTGTTGAAAACAAAATCGAAGTTTTGTATTATGGACTAACCAAATGTTTGGTTGATATCAAGTTTGGTTGATTTACAATTGATATTTGTTGATTTAAATTTGACGATTTAATTTTCTGTGTATCCAGCAAAGTGTCCAGAGCTGCGCCTGGGGTGGTGCACATGGAACCAGTAATTCCCAATGCAGCCGCTCTTTGTAGTCCGTTAAGCTTCGATCGAATAGTATTCACCATCGTTTTTGGCCACCATAATACCGCCGCATACGTCACAATAGGTCTAATTACAGCTACTTATGTACATCAGAGTGACACTTAAAACTAAATTTTCGATTTTTAATACGGACGGGTCGTCATAATGTGAAATTGGGTGCAAAAATGATTGGGTAAAATTTTCAAAAAAATCGAGGAAGTTTAACCCGTGCCGCTTTGAGGTCAAAGTTTCGGGTTTTGGGGAAAAAGGATCATAACTTCAAAAAAAAATAATTTTTATGATATTAATTAAATTATGATTTTTTTTTATTTAGCATCTACTTAAAACTACTTGAAAAAAAATTATGTCAACTTTCTATGACATCATTAACCAGCTCAAAATTTTAAGCCAAAAATTACCACACAGAACAAATTTTGTTCATAAATAGTATGAACACATTTCTTTAAAATCAATTCAAACTATTTATTAAAAAATCATATTATTTATGAATTTTTCCTACTGTTTTCAAAAATAATTCAAACAACAATTATTTGAAAAAAAAAAAATAAAAGTCAAACAATTTTCTTTTGTTGTGGAATTAATTTATTAAGAAAAATCACCGTTTTCCACCGTTAAATGGTATGTAAAACCTAGTTACTCTATTTTGTATACTTTCATTTATAAATCTTCTAAATTTATTTCCAGAATTTCGTTCTTCTTTGGATCTTTCAACAAATGATGTGAGTTATCTTGTTTAACAAAATCGCAACCAATTTCGCTAAATTTTTAAAATTGCTGCCACGAAATATTGATGGGGAGCGTGTAGCAGGTATGCTGAATCATGGTATTTATTTGCAATATTCTCTTTCATGTTATTATGCGCGTAATAAATATAACAGTTGAAAATCAAGAAATTGTTGTTTTATTCAGAAAACCCAATAAATGTAGGTGAAAAACCACGGAATGTTAATAAACTATTGTCATATTAACGTTTCAGTGAAGAAATAAATCCAAATTACCAAAATATCATCCATATTTTGGTAATTCCCAGTATGTACAAATTCATAAACTGTATGAACAAGTTCTGGGAAAAAAAGTCATGTAGAATTCATACAGTTTATGTAGAAAAACATGCCCAGTATGAACTTTTTTTTTCTGTGCATGAATTTGTGGGGGTACTTCAAATGAGTATTTTCGATTTTTTAAAAATTTTATTCAACAAAATTGTTAAATTTAACATTTCTATAAAAGTCACACTGCAACTGTGGTTCTCATGCAATAAGGCAGGATATATCCAATGCCCTGATATAGCAGAAGTTGTTGTTGCAGTAAATTCTTTAAAAGCGAATAAGGCTCCTGGGGTTGACAACATATCGCCCGAAATGCTTAAAGCCGACTCTCAGACCACAGCCAACATATTGCTTCCTCTTATCCAAAACTTCTGGCGCACACATGAACTTGACTCGAAGCTAAAAGAAGGCCTTATTGTAAACATCCCCAAAAAAGGTGATTTGAAAGACTGTAAAAACTGGCGTGGCATTACCGTTCTTAGCGCAATAAATAAAGTTATTGCACTAATTATCAACAAAAGAATATCCGACACTGTACTCAAGGACCTTAGACCGGAGCAAGCTGGCTTCCGTCCCCAAAAATCCTGTGTAGACCACATCAATAGTCTACGAATAATTATAGAACAATCTACAGAACTTCGCTCTCCGCTCTATCTGCTATTTATCGACTTTGAGAAAGCCTTCGATACACTTAACCAAAACGCAATATGGAATGCTCTAGCTTGTAAAGGGGTTCCGCCAAAAATCATATGCCTCATTCAAACGCTGTATCGTGATGTTAAATGTCGTGTTGTCCACAATAATGCTCTGAGTAGCTGTTTCGATGTCGTATCTGGTGTCCGCCAGGGTTGTGTACTGTCACCTTTGTTTTTTAACATCGTTTTAGATGTTATAGTCCGTAATGCTACTGAAGCAAACAGAGGTATCAACTGGGGTCTCAACCAACAACTAGAGAGCCTAGAGTATGCAGATGATATCTGTCTCCTTTCGCACAGCTATAAAGATATGAAAGCTAAACTTAACTGCATCGAAACCGAAGCTGCAAAGGCTGGCTTAAGAATAAACACAGGCAAAAGTAAGGTAATGCGATGTAATACAGCAAACACCAACAAATTTCGTATAGGAAATACTGATCTGGAGGAAGTCACATCATTTTGTTACCTAGGCAGCATCTTAACAAACACAGGTGGTTCTAGCAATGATGTTACGTACCGAATCTCAAGAGCCAACCAAGCATTTGGTACCCTACGATCAGTATGGAAATCTTCAGCCATATCCAAAAACACGAAGATCCGCATCTTTAACTCTTGTGTCAAGTCTGTGCTCCTTTATGCATGTGAAACTTGGAATACAACAGAACACGATATAAACACCTTACAAGTGTTTGTTAATCGATGTCTTCGAAGAATTGTGAAGGTTTTCTGGCCGAACACAATATCGAATATTGATCTTTGGAGACAAACGAACCAGCGGCCAATTCACATTGACATTCTAAATCGTAAATGGCGCTGGATTGGTCATACGCTGCGTAGGCCCCCAGGTGACACAGCCAAAATCGCCATTGACTGGAACCCACAGGGTAGACCAAGAAGAGTAGGCAGACCATCCCACACCTGGCGTCGACAACTAAACATCGAAGTAAGACGTATCGATCTAAGCTGGGGAGAGATAAAACGAATCGCAACAAACCGGACCGAATGGAATAAATTCGTTGTGGCCCTTTGTTCCGAATAGGAACCACAGGACATAATATATATATATTAGAGTGTCCCTTATTTTGGAAATGTTGGAAATCTTGAGACGGTACCCGCTCATTTTTTTCCTTTTGACTTAAAAATAACTCAGGAAAAATTTTACGCCCCTAGGACCACGCCTTCCCTACGCGACGGGGCCTTAAAGAGCGGGGCCTAAAAAATCATTTTTCCATACAAACCAAAAAAATTTTTTTTTTATTTTTAATTTTTTTGTTATTAATTATTATATTACTTGGTTTGCTTATTCACGACAAAAAATTTGATTTTGGAGGGATAAGTCTTTCAGCGCTAAAAAATTTTTCGCAAAAAAAAAATTTGGGCGGCCGGGGTCCTACAGTAAAAAATTTTTAAAAAATATTTTTTTTTAGTTTTGACCAGCAACGGTTTTAGTTGCTATGTTGCTCTAAATGATATATATTCCAAAAAAAAAATTATTCATATCTGTGACATCTTTATCTTTTTCGAAAAAAAAAATTTTGAGCCGTAGGAATCCTACGGTAAAAAATTTTTAAAAAATATTTTTTTTTAGTTTTGAAAAGCAATGGTTTTAGTTTTTATGTTGTTTTTAATGATATATATTCCAAAAAAAATATTATTCATATTTGTGACATTTTTATCGTGTATCGAAAAAAATCATCAATGCATTTTTTACCCTTTTTTAGAACACGATTAAGATGTCACAGATACAAAAAATATTTTTTTATGAATATATATCATTTAAAGCAACATAGCAGCTAAAACCGTTGCTGGTCAAAACTAAAAAAAAATATTTTTTAAAAATTTTTTACTGTAGGACCCCGGCGGCTCAAAATTTTTTTTTGCGAAAAATTTTTTAGCGCTGAAAGACTTATCCCACCAAAATCAAATTTTTTGTTGTGAATAAGCAAACCAAGTAATATAATAAATAATAACAAAAAAATTAAAAATCAAAAAAAAAATTTTTTGGTTTGTATGGAAAAATGATTTTTTAGGCCCCGCTCTTTAAGGGCCCGTCGCGTAGGGAAGGCGTGGTCCTAGGGGCGTAAAATTTTTCCTGAGTTATTTTTAAGTCAAAAGGAAAAAAATGAGCGGGTACCGTCTCAAGATTTCCAACATTTCCAAAATAAGGGACACTCTAATATATATATATAAAAGTCACACATAAAAAACATCCTACACACAGAAAACAAATTTAACGATTTCCAACTGAAAGTTAGTTATTGCAACAAAAAATCGGTTGGATCTTTTGTATTTAGGTCGTCACAGTTGAATATCGGTAGTCACAACTCATTTTCGGTGGTCATAACTGTCTTTTAATTGGGGCAACTAAAAAATTTGGTTGTCAAAGCCAAATATAGTAGCAGCAACCGAATTTTGAGTAGATACAACTGATAAATTCGATTGGAATCTTTTTTTTCTGTGTGTAAAAATGAAATTTTCAAAAAATTGGGTATATCCACCGACTCAGTTTTTTTTTGGAGCCGTTTGAGTTTTGCGGATTTCAAGGAAATTGAAATGTTGGTAATATCTTTTATTGTGAAAATCGATTTTCGAATAAACTGACCAAATTTGTATTGTTTGTTGCTACATTTGATGAAAGTAATTCATTTATGAACTATTACCTTTATTGGACATCGCTAACCCATATTAGCAAGGGGGCAAATGTGACCCAACCAACAAATTTAAAATTTTTTTCTAGAATTTTGTTGCTTCAAAATTTTTTGGTGGTTTATTACATACTAATTTATAGTGTCCAACCAAATATTCGGCTTCGACATTGGCAAAAAATCAGTATTCGGCTTCGGCCACATTTTTGGCCGAATACTGAATAATTATATAAAATTTGTACTGATGTGTTGAAAAATGTTTTTGTAGCAAAAACATTTTACATAGTGTTTTTCTTACGAATATTTGGTCGAAGCCGAATATTCGGCTCTATTTTCATTATTCGGTCGAAGCCGATTCCTAAAAAAAAAAAAAATATTTATATATTAAAAATAAGTAAAAAAGTATTTTGAGGATGTTTATTCTGGCTCGAGGTCATTATTTTCTTTACTAATTAAAACCATGATATTCTCATAGCATAATTTTCAAGAAAATTATTTTTCTGTTTTAAATTTATTTATGTTGGGCATTTTTGCAAGACTTAATCGACACGTGTTTTGGAATTTGTCAGATTCCATTGTCAAGATTATTTAGCAAAAATAGAAACGATTTACTACAAAGTAGCAAAACGAGTAATGACAAATCGTTTGCGAACAAATTAAAATATTAATACATATTCGACTCTATCCACAAAGGGGATTAGAAAGACGAAGAAATTGTACTATACTAGTAAGGTAACGATTGTCAATAACCAACAAAAATATTTAAAACAGTTTTAGAGAATAATCACAATTGAAGCGGGAACGGTTTTTCCGCAACTGTTCTATGAAGACAAAATTCCGCCGCGTTTTTTCGCTAAACTAAATTATATTCTATTTTTATGAGAACAATTGCGGAAAATCGCTTGCCGCTCAAATTGTGATTATTGTCTTACATATAATAGTCCATTACTTTGTAGTAAGTTCCCGAGTAAAAAAGTTTATATATAATTATATATAATTTGATAAAATTATATATAATTATATATATTTGATAAAATTAGATAGAATTATATATAATTTGATAAAATTATATATAATTATATCCGATTTTTTTTTATATAAAATTTTATAAAATTATATCTAATTATATATAATTTGATAAAATTTTATAAAATTAGATAAAATTATATATAATTTTATCAAATTTTATATAATTATATCAAAATTTGTTTTATATAAAATTTTATAAAATTATATCAAATTATATATAATTTGATAAAATTTTATAAAATTATATAAAATTATATAAGATTTGATAAAATTTTATATAAAAAAAATTCGGATATAATTTCATATAATTTTATCAAATTATATATAATTTTATATAATTTTATCAAATTTTTTGAAAACAAAAACTTCTTTATATAATTTTATATAATTATATATAATTTTATCAAATTTTATATAATTATATAAAATTATATGAAAAACTTTTTTACTCGGGTTGTTTCTATTTTTGCTAAATAATCTTGAAAATGGAATCTAACAAACTCCGAAACACGTGTCGATTAAGTCTTGCAAAAATGACCAACATAAATAAATTTAAAACAGAAAAATAATTTTCTTGAAAATTATGCTATGAGAATATCATGGTTTTAATTAGTAAAGAAAATAATGACCTCGAGCCAGAATAAATATCCTCAAAATACTTTTTTACTTATTTTTAATATATAAATATTTTTTTTTAATAATCGGCTTCGGCCGAATAATGAAAATAGAGCCGAATATAAATAAATTTAAAACAGAAAAATAATTTTCGTGAAAATTATGCTATGAGAATATTATGGTTTTAATTAGTAAAGAAAATAATGACCTCGAGCCAGAATAAACATCCTCAAAATATAATAACATACGTCGCTTTCCCCCTCCCTCTGAAAACGTCCCTGTATGTGTTATTATTTATTAATTTGGTTATAAGTTGGAGGGTATAAAAGATTCGGAACAGCCGAATATAACACTTGTTTTCTTGTTTTCTTTACGTTTGCGTATGACCTTTGACATATACAATTATTTCTCATATTTTTAACAGATCGTTTTACTTATTTGCATAGCCTGTTAAAGGCTTTTTAAAATTGAAAACATATTAAATATTCACATACTGTCTTTGCTCATTTAAAATCCCCCCACTGTAGTATGTAAAATATTAAATTCCTCATATTGCCTACTTATATGCATTTAATCTTTCACGTATAATCACTAATTAAGTCCTTCTTTAAAATTTTATTTTATTATATGTCCCTGTGCATATTGTAAAAATATGATATTCGAAATGTCCTGAAATCATTTCGAAGTAATTATAGAGAATCAGTTGATTTTTATACGAAATTGTTTAATGGCATATAAGTGGATATAAATGATATTATTTAAAATAAGAAATATTGTGCAACATACTGATAAAAAGTTCATAATCAATTAAATCCCCTTTAATGTCAAGCAGTACAAGAAAGTTCATATTAAAGCTGAATTCACAATTATGGAGTATTCTGTACTACAAAGTAGATTTTGTTTTTTAAGATTTTTAGATTAGACCATAAAACCCCGTTATGTTAGGGGGTTAGAGGGTCTTTACGCAAAATGTCTAAGAATTTGAAATTTTTCTATACGAAAAATGTTTAAAAATCTGAACCTTTTTCCATAAGAAAATTGTGTCAGATTCTTAAACCTTTTCTATACGAAAAATGATTCTGAATCTGAAACTTTTTCTAATATGAAAAGTGTCTCAAGATCTCAGAATTTCAGAATCATTTTCTATCCCAAAAAGTGTCTCAGAATCTGAGACTTTTTTTTTATACGAAAAATGTCTCAAGTCCGATTTGTCTGAAATTTGAAATGCATATTTCTTTTGTCGATTTAAATAAGTGCTGCCGTGTGGAGCGCAAGATTTTAATAATTTTTCATTTTCAGCCAGCCTAATACGATATACTAAATCGTATAAATAGAAGAACACACACTAACAAGTTGCTATGCGTGTATTTGTATGTGTTTGTGTATTAAGGTGATTCTAAATCGAATGGTACCCAGCGAAAACTAAAAACATGACTATGTAGTTACATTCCTAATTGCAATGTTCATTACTAGGGATGCCAATGCATGTATTTTGTCGATAGTTTAAAAACGATATCGACCAATTATCTTTCCGAATCAAGAAACTTTCGGTAAAATGACATCAATTTGTTTTTGCATTTTTTTTTTGCATATTTTGGCAAAAATGCATATTTTGTGCATATTTCCAACTTTTAAGTGCATATTTTTGAATATTTTTTCATATAAATAAGCAAAATAAAAAGACAATTTGAAATTTATTTGTCGTCACTTTATTATTGTTTTGCTCCATACGCCATTTTTGAAAAAAAAATGAGTTAGGAATGGAATATATATAATATAAATATCCTCTTTCTTATTCCGAAGTCCGTTTTTTAAAACATCTTTTCAAATTTGAGATATCCAGCATTTTCTAAGAAAAAACACACCATTTTGACATTTTTGGAAAATTTGAGTTATAGAAAAGGCTCTAGATTATTTAAAAATTAACGGATCTTACAAATTTTTGGAATGAAGATTAATTATGTTGGTACTATTCTACGTACCAAATTTTAATACCGTAACTTCTTAACATTTCAAATAATGTCATATTTGCCATTTAGGTTGTGTGGGAGGTAGGCGTGTCCATTGACCGATCATCCCTATTTTTAATACCATGCAACCTGACTATATAAGTATTTTAAATACCCAGTTTTGTCGATCTAGCTCTTTTTGTTTCATTGTTATTTTGTTTGGCATTGAGAACTCATTTGCTCCATATCACACAAAAGTCCCAAATGTGTAAGCAAATTTGGATATGGAGCATAATACCATAAAATCTTATTTTCTTAAAAGCTTAAAATCTTTTGATCTATTGTATGTAAAAGTCTGAAAACTAGAAGCTTTGTTTACAATATATGTAGCAATAAATGGTAAACATTAAAACAAAATCCATCGATTACTTTTCGAGAAAATTTGTGGTAAACCTATTTTATCGTTTTCCTCGAAACCGAGTTGTTGGCGTATGGAGCAAAATAATAATAAGCTGACGTTGTGTCAAAAACTATTTTGAATTTTAAAAAATAAATAATTCATAAAAAAACTTAATACACTCAAAAATAAAGTGAACTAAAATCTGGGAAAATGAACTCAATTTTTAGAAAAAGAGGGAATGATTTGGCTCAAAGTGTTTTTTCTTGTTTTTAGTTCATAATTTTCCCAAAAATAAGGAAAACAAAGTTATTTAATTTTAAGCCAATTTTAACTAGATTATACTTCAAATTTTAGAAATAGATTGGGTCTAGACCCTGGACCCATGGGTTCGGACCCCATTTAACTCGAGACCCCGTTGGGTCCTTTAAGGGTCCCAATAGATTTTGAACCAAAACTTGTGTCCGTTTCGCTCTAACTTGCTTAGTTTTTGAGATACGGTAATAAGGGGCCTGATAGGGTCTTGAGAATCTTAAAAACCGGATAACTCAAAAACTATTAATCGGAGGGCTTTCGGGTATTTTGCGGAAGTTCTACGAGTCAAGAGCTACAAAAATGCCGTTGGACGTTTTCTCGTGTTGGCAGTATTTACCGAGATATGTGCGTATATAAAATGTCGGGAATTTCAAATTTTAGATCTAAAATTAGGGTCTTGAGACCCCGACAGATATGCAGAGCTAGGCTATTCCATATTTTTCTTTGCAATCTTTCTTTTGAAAATTTCATCCGTTTCGCTCTATCTCGCTTAGTTTTCGAGATATCGCCATTTTGATTTTTTAACTAAATTCTAAGAAGTTATTTACTAAATTCTCAGAAGTCATTAACTAAATTCTAAGAAGCACACTTCCTCAATTCAAAGATGAGAAATACGATGATGTTTTTTTTAGTAAATTTTAACTAAACTCGAACTAAATTGTTTTTTAAGAAATATGTCTTAAAAATAAAGATACGATTCTTAGATTTGTGGGAAATTTCTTTGGCAGTAAGAATTTTTTTCCTAATATTTAAAAAATCCGTTTAAAGAAAACTTTGAACTAATTATAAGTAAATGAACTAAAATTTTTTCCTCATAGTTAAGAAAATTTCTCATTTTTAAGTTAAATTTAACTAAATTTTAGGAAAATTCATAATAAATTTTCAAAGACATTTTTTCCTTAAATTTAGTTATGTCTTTTTTATTCAGTGTACTATGTTCAGATTGACCTTGAAACCCCGTTGAAAACCCGTATTTTCATTTTAAAAACTCACCTGTTCACAGACAACAATTTTGACATTTATGTAGGTTTCGGAAACCATCACATAAAAAATATTTTTGTTAACTAATTTTTAACTAAATTTTAATTATGCTGAAATTATTATTTAACACTGTTTAATTTTATTTTTATTTCAAATAAATAAATATTTCACAGAAATTTTGTAAATAAATTGATTTCTTTATATTTTTATATTTTGGCATTTTCCCATTTACTCTACACTGAAAAAAAAGACATAACTAAAATTAAGGAAAAAATGTCTTTGAAAATTTATCATGAATTTTCCTAAAATTTAGTAAAATTTAACTAAAAAATGAGAAATTTTCTTAACTATGAGGAAAAAAGTTTAGTTCATTTACTTATAAGTAGTTCATACTTTTCTTTAAATAGAATTTTTAAATATTAGGAAAAAAAATTCTTTCTGCCAAAGAAATTTTCCACAAATCTAAGAAACGTATCTTTATTTTTAAGACATATTTCTTAACAAACAATTTAGTTCAAGTTTAGTTAAAATTTACTAAAAAAACATCATCGTATTTCTCTTCTTTAAATTGAGGAAGTGTACTTCATAGAATTTAGCTAATAACTTCTGAGAATTTAGTAAATAACTTCTTAGAATTTAGTTAAAAATTCAAAATGGCGATATCTCGAAAACTAAGCGAGATAGAGCGAAACGGACGAAATTTTCAAAAGAAAGACTACGAAAAAAAAATATGGAATAGCCTAGCTCTGCATATCTTTTTTTTGTAAAATTATTTAAAAATGACACTATTTTTTCTTAAATTCAAAAAATAAAATGGAAATGGTGTTTTTCACATGTTTTGAATTTCTTTTGGTAAAACCAAAAAGAAAAAATCTTAATAGTACAAAATATACATACCGGTAGTGCCGGGAATACCGATAGAACCGAAACCGGGAATACCGGTATTCCCGGGAATGATTCAAGAAGCGGGAAACCGGTATCAGTTCCCGGTAACACCGAGAACCGGGAATACCGGTATTCCCGGTACTACGGTACTGCCCGTAGGCACTAATGTATACAGTTCGATAGTACCTTTTGTATGTATAGAATTTGTATGTCTTACAATTTGTATCACCCTAGTGTGTATGTAAGTGATGCAATGACAAATTTATTCCATCAAATCGAACACTTTTTTTTTAGATTTTTCCAAATTTTTTAACAGTTTTAAGTACCCTTTGAAACTCCTGCCTGGTAAATTTTCGCATTTTCTTGATGATAGGTTCAAAAGATATGTAATTATAAAAAATAACGAGTTTGTTCGTTTACTCATAGCTTCTTTAATAATGGTCAAATTCTAATTTTTTCAAAGTTTCCGATTTGACATGGAATGTCCCATATGTAAGTATACTTTTAAAGTCATATGTCTGTGTTGCTAAGTGTTGTTAAAGTTAAAATGAAAATTTGCCAGATATAGAATGAAAACTTACGACGATGAGATGATAATAGTGGAAACGATGATAATAATAATGAAATCTCATCGTGAGTTGCATACATAATGTCATCTTTTAACTTTCTTTTGTGCATGTACCGCATATGTGAATGTACATTCGCACGAGTAAATACATATACCGAAAGTTATATACAACATTAATACAGTTAAGTGTAAATTTGAGTGTCCTTAATGGTTTTTAAAAACGAAGATTTTCAATTTATATCACCATACAACAAAATCAAACGATATTAACAACACATGAAAAATCTTTACAAATGTTAAACTGGAGCACATGTGCGTACTCCACTTTCATATGACGCTTATATTGGCATTATAGAACAAGTTAAAGGTATTTTATCTTTTTACTGACATCCTTTGAAACTTGTAAGTCCTTTTATAAGAAAACTACTATAGACTACAGATTGAAAAACTGAGTAAACCGTTTTACTACGTTTGTGCTCTACTGTAAAAGTGTTTTTTATAAGTGCCCGAGTAAAAATATTTTAATATGATCTTGTATACTTTTATATAGTCATATTATTTGATATATGATCATGTGTGACACTATGTATTGCAAGATAAATTTATATAATTAATTTTGATGTGGGATTTTTTTAAGATATCGCCATACATAACTATATGTTGTAACATCTGGTCCCATGCATCATTTTAAATTTCTAAGTGTTTTATATAAAATTTTATATGCCTCCATTATTTTTTAATTTTTTTAAGTTTTTTCCAAAAACATATTTTTATCGCAAATATTTTTAAAGTGTTTTATATAAAATTTCATGTGACTTCATATTTTTTATTTTTCTAAGATTTTTCCAAGCACCACTTTTTTATCACGAATATTTTCTAAGTGTTTTATATAAAATTTTATATGACTCCATTTTTTCAATTTTTTCTAAGTTTTTTTCAAGGAACATTTTTTTTATCGCAAATATTTTCTAAGTGTTTTATATAAAATTTAAGATGACTCCATTTTTTTAAATTTTTCTAAGTTTTTTTACAAGAAATACTTATTTTTATTATTTTAATTTTTCAAATTTTTATTAAAAACTAAAAAAAAACATCCAGTTTATAAAATTGTATAAATTTTAATATAATTGGATATAATTTTATATCATTGGATTAGACAAAAACTCGTATCAAAGTCGATATAAAGTTATATAAACTGATATTATTAGATATTATTGGATCAAATCTTATGAAACCATTTTTCGTATAAGATTGTATCAAAATAGACACGAACCCATATTAAATTATATATTCCCTACCCGAGTAAAAATAATTTAATATGATCTTATATACTTTTATATAGTCATATTATTTGATATATGATCATGTGTGACACTATGTATTGCAAGATAAATTTATATAATAAATTTTGATGTGGGATTTTTTTAAGATATCGCCATACATAACTATATGTTGTAACATCTGGTCCCATGCATCATTTTAAATTTCTAAGTGTTTTATATAAAATTGTATATGCCTCCATTATTTTTTAATTTTTTTAAGTGTTTTCCAAGAACATATTTTTATCGCAAATATTTTCAAAGTGTTTTATATAAAATTTCATATGACTTCATATTTTTTTATTTTTCTAAGATTTTTCCAAGCACCACTTTTTTATCACGAATATTTTCTAAGTGTTTTATATAAAATTTTATATGACTCCATCATTTAAATTTTTTCTAAGTTTTTTTCAAGGAACATTTTTTTATCGAAAATATTTTCTAAGTGTTTTATATAAAATTTTATATAACTCCATTTTTTCAAATTTTTCTAAGTTTTTTTCAAAGAACAACTTATTTTTATTATTTTAATTTTTCAACTTTTTATTAAAAACTAAAAAAAAAACATCCGATTTCTAAAATTGTATAAATTTTAATATAATTGGATATAATTTTATATCATTGGATTAGACCAAAACTCGTATCAAAGTCGATATAAAGTTATATAAACTGATATTATTAGATATTATTCGATCAAATCTTATGAAACCATTTTTCGTATAAGATTATATCAAAATAGACACGAACCCATATTAAAATATATATTGTGTCATATCAATTTTTTTACTCGGGTAGTAAAAATATTATGCTAATTTTACTAAATAGATCTAATTTGATCCGTAAATTGGTTGTATCAAATAATATCTAATTGTATTACTTTAGATCAAAAAATATAAAAATTGATACAATTTGATCCTGAATTTGGTCAAATCTAATTAGATCAAATTGATCTTATAATATATATTTTTATATAATTTGATGAGCAAAACCAAAATACGAATCTAATCATATATGGAGCAATATCTAACCATATAAAGTGGATCAACCGTATCAAAGTGATAGATAAAATTGTATCTAAATTTATACGGTAGCATATTAACTCATATAAGATTGTATCAAATTATATATGATTATATCAGAAAATTTTTACTCGGGTTGTGTCATATCAATTTTTTTACTCGGGTGTAAAAAATTATGTTGAACAGTGTATTCGATCATTATATCAATGCTTCTTAACCAGAACTATGCATCCTTTTAATTTATTTCACTGTTGCAGCAAATAAATAATACTACAAAAATAAATGGTCATAACGAAGTTTTAAAAATTTATATGAAACGAAATTTATTAATGGATACGAAAAAATATTTAATATTAAAGGTTGCGGCAATTTGTGTATTACAGGGTATAAAAATTAATAAATATTGTTTAACGCGTGCTACTTGGCTACATTTTTTCTATAGAAAAAAAAGCTTCAGTCTCAGATATTTGTAGCAGAATTTGAGATATTTTTGATATAAAAAAAGTCTCTAAATCTAAGAATTTTTTACAGTGCCAATCAAAACTATTCACACAGAGCTAAGGTGGGTGCAATTTCTTAAAGACAAAATTTAAAATACCACATGTTTTTTATTAAACCAGATTTTTATACCCTCCACTCTAGTGATAGAGGGTATATATAAGTTTGTCATTCCGTATGTAACACATTGAAATATTGGTTTAGGACCCCATAAAGTATATATATTAATGATCCTTGATCGATTCTAAGTCGATCTAGCGATGTCCGTCTGTCTGTCTGTCTGTCTGTCCGTCCGTCTGTCTGTCTGTCTGTTGAAATCACGTTTTTGGCTATAATCCAGAACCGATTTAAACGCCTGGGGTACCAAAAGTTGCGTAATTCTCCTAGGCAGAATCTGATGGGTTTTTTTTTTAAATCGGTTAAGTATTTTAAAAGTTATGAGTGAAAATGTAAATTTTGATGAGTGAAAATGTGAATTTTACACAAAATAAATGCTATAACTTGACCCCTGTTGAATGAATGTAAACGAAACTTTGAATTTAATGTAATTTTATTATTCCTTACACTCACAAAAAATTTGGGCCGAATCGCACAATGGGGCGTGGCACCAGCCATTTAACCCAAAATTTTAAAAAGATTTATCTTGGCTCATGGTTGACATATTCAAATAAAATTTTAAATAGGTTCTTATTTTATTGTTCTCAACGTTCTTCTGGTTATTTTGGTACCAATTATGGCAAAATCGGTTCAGGGGTTAAGAAGCTATGAGCAATTGAAATGAGTTTCAATATAAACCTCTATGATATGGCGTGGCAGCGCGTTTTTGTAGTTGTTGATGGTTGTTTGGCTTGTTGTTATTTGTATCAAAAGAAGTTAAAAATACGTAGTATGTGTCATACACGTGCCACGTGGTTGCTTTTATATAATTTTCATACATACATATTTATAAAATATTTTTTTTGTTTTTTAAATATTTGCATTGCACTATAGTTCCGATTATCACTTTTCTTGGCCAAAATTACAAAAATGGAAAAAATTTTGGTTTTAAATAGGTTTTGTGGTAAAAATTGTTATAATTTTTTTGTTTTCCATGTATAATATTATAAAAAATTTTTTGTATTTAAACTCAAAAAATTAATTGAAAAAATTTAAAAAAATACTTTTTTTTATTTTTAGCTAAATTTGTTTTTGAACAATAAATGAGTTTGTACAAAAATAAAATATGTTTTCTGTTGTTTGTAAGTGTTTACGACTTTCTATAAAATCAATTTTTAGAAAATTGACTTTTGGCCAACAAAGGTCGTCCGCGAAACCATGGTGCATTGGTTAACATTGTGGAGGGTATTTAAAGATTCGGCACAGCCGAATATAGCTTTCTTACTTGTTTTTTTATAAGATTCTTTGTTAACTTATAAAGCTTTAATTTAAGCTTAATAGCGTCCAGATAGAAATAATAATAAATGTGCTACGAGGGTCAAACTGGAAAATGATCATTATTATTGACTTTTAAACAAATAAAAATTAAAAATATATTTCTAATTTTTTTTTTTAAGTTCAAACATCAAAAAACTTAAAAAAGTTCCACTAATTTATTTTTATTTATCAACTCAGTTTTTTAATGATCCAAAAACTTAAAATTTAAATACTGTAGGAGAAATCCTCTTTTTTAAACTTCCAATTCTTTTGACCACCAATTTTATGTAAACATAGAAAAACGTATGTAAACATAGAAAATTATTTTCAGTTTTCATTAAAATTCACATTGATGTACTAAAATCAATAAACAAAAAAATCTTTTCTTTGTTTACAAAAAATTGTTGGTCAAAAGAATTGGGGGGTCATAAAATACGAATTTTTTCTGCAGTATTTAAAAGATTTTAAGGGGGTTTTAAAGAAAAAAAAACAGCCTTTATGTGATTTTTTAAACAGCTATATGAAATAAATACGCAATATTTTTTAATTTAGTTTTTTTTATTTGAAAAATATTTTATTGTAATATTTTGAAAATTTTACACAAAATTTGGTGAACTGAATTGCCACTTAATTGTAGAAAGTTTTTACAGCTAAAAGTACTGGACCAATTTTGATGATTTTTTTTTTATTTGTAGATGAATAAATTCTCTAGTACCTATCGTGGCCATTTTTAAAATTTTTACCTAATTATGGTTTTTCAACAAAAATCCATATAATTTAAAAAATGGCCACGGGAGAAATGTTTTTTCAAAATGTAAAAAAAAAAAAAGATATCATTTTCCAGTTCGACCCTTGTAGCACATTTATTATTACCTCAATCTGGACGCTATAAATCTTAAATTTAAGCTTTATAAATTACCTACAAAATAATTTATCAAAAAATTCTCCTTTGATAAAAAAGGTCCGGTATTTTAAATTTTGACTTTAACAAATTGCATTTACTAGAGTTTCAGACATATTTTGTCTATAGAAAAAAAAATACTGGGATATTTTTCCAATAGAAAAAGTATAAATTTTTCTATTTTTCCAATAGAACTGAGACTTTTTTTACAGGAAAAATTTTTCAGAATCTGTGACTTTTTCGATAGGAAAAAAATATCAGAACCTGAGACTTTTACTACACACAAAAAAATAAATTGTCAAATTACTAGGAAAAGTCTCGTCATCCCATTTTACTAATATTTGACAGATTTCCTTCTTTTTAACAAATCGAAATTAACATTTTTTTTGTAATTTTACATTTTTTTGTAATTTTACAAATTTCCAAGATAATTTTGCAAAAAAATCTAGTAAATTCACGAGAATTCCTTGTATTTTTAATTGCGCCAAAAAACTGTAAATTTACAATTTCATAAAATAGGAGGTAGCAAAACAAATTTAGTAAAATTAAAAAAACACTTTGTAAATAATATCGTGTCAAAAAATTTGTAAATTTACAATTTTATTGGTAACAACCTTGTAAAATTACAAAATTATTGGTAAAAATTTTGTAAAACTACTAGGAATTTTTGTCAAATAGGAGGTAGCAAACAAAAAAAAGTTAAAAGTTTTTCTTGCAATTTTACAAGTTTTTTTTTTAGTGTATAGAAAAAGTCAACATTTTTCTAAAGGAAAAATGCCTTGGAATCTGAAATTTTTTCTATAAGAAAAATGTCCCAGAATCTGAGACTTTTTCTATAAGAAAAATGTCTCAGAATCTGATATTTTTTCTATAAGAAAAATCTCTCAGAATCTGAGATTTTTTCTATAAGAAAAATCTCTCAGAATCTGAGATTTTTTCTATAAGAAAAATCTCTCAGAATCTGAGATTTTTTCTATAAGAAAAATCTCTCAGAATCTGAGACTTTTTCTATAAGAAAAATGTCTCAGAATCTGAGACTTTTTCTATAAGAAAAATGTCTCAGAATCTGAGACTTTTTCTATAAGAAAAATGTCTCAGAATCTGAGACTTTTTCTATAAGAAAAATGTCTCAGAATCTGAGACTTTTTCTATAAGAAAAATGTCTCAGAATCTGAGACTTTTTCTATAAGAAAAATGTCTCAGAATCTGAGACTTTTTCTATAAGAAAAATGTCTCAAAATCTGAGACTTTTGCTATAAGAAAAATGTCTCAAAATCTGAGACTTTTTCTATAAGAAAAATGTCTCAGAATCTGAGACTTTTTCTATAAGAAAAATGTCTCAGAATCTGAGACTTTTTCTATAAGAAAAATGTCTCAGAATCTGAGACTTTTTCTATAAGAAAAATGTCTCAGAATCTGAGACTTTTTCTATAAGAAAAATGTCTCAGAATCTGAGACTTTTTCTATAAGAAAAATGTCTCAGAATCTGAGACTTTTTCTATAAGAAAAATGTCTCAGAATCTGAGACTTTTTCTATAAGAAAAACGTCTCAGAATCTGAGACTTTTTCTATAAGAAAAATGTCTCAGAATCTGAGACTTTTTCTATAAGAAAAATGTCTCAGAATCTGAGACTTTTTCTATAAGAAAAATGTCTCAGAATCTGAGACTTTTTCTATAAGAAAAATGTCTCAGAATCTGAGACTTTTTCTATAAGAAAAATGTCTCAGAGTCTGAGACTTTTTCTATAAGAAAAATGTCTCAGAATCTGAGACTTTTTCTATAAGAAAAATGTCTCAGAATCTGAGACTTTTTCTATAAGAAAAATGTCTCAGAATCTGAGACTTTTTCTATAAGAAAAATGTCTCAGAATCTGAGACTTTTTCTATAAGAAAAATGTCTCAGAATCTGAGACTTTTTCTATAAGAAAAATGTCTCAGAATCTGAGACTTTTTCTATAAGAAAAATGTCTCAGAATCTGAGACTTTTTCTATAAGAAAAATGTCTCAGAATCTGAGACTTTTTCTATAAGAAAAATGTCTCAGAATCTGAGACTTTTTCTATAAGAAAAATGTCCAAGAATCTGAGACTTTTTCTATAAAAAAAATGTCTCAGAATCTGAGATTTTTTCTATAAGAAAAATATCTCAGAATCTGGGACTTTTCTATAAGAAAAATGTCTCAGAATCTGAGACTTTTTTATATAAGAAAAATGTCTCAGAGTCTGAGATTTTTTCTATAAGAAAAATGTCTCAGAATCTAAGACTTTTTCTATAAGAAAAATGTCTCAGAATCTGAGACTTTTTCTATAAGAGACTTTTCTATAAGAGACTTTTTCTATAAGAAAAATGTCTCAGAATCTGAGACTTTTTCTATAAGAAAAATGTCTCAGAATCTGAGACTTTTTCTATAAGAAAAATGTCTCAGAATCTGAGACTTTTTCTATAAGAAAAATGTCTCAGAATCTGAGTCTTTTTCTATAAGAAAAATGTCTCAGAATCTGAGTCTTTTTCTATAAGAAAAATGTCTCAGAATCTGAGACTTTTTCTATAAGAGAAATGTCTCAGAATCTGAGACTTTTTCTATAAGAAAAATGTCTCAGAATCTGAGACTTTTTCTATAAGAAAAATGTCTCAGAATCTGAGACTTTTTCTATAAGAAAAATGTCTCAGAATCTGAGACTTTTTCTATAAGAAAAATGTCTCAGAATCTGAGACTTTTTCTATAAGAAAAATGTCTCAGAATCTGAGACTTTTTCTATAAGAAAAATGTCTCAGAATCTGAGACTTTTTCTATAAGAAAAATGTCTCAGAATCTGAGACTTTTTCTATAAGAAAAATGTCTCAGAATCTGAGACTTTTTCTATAAGAAAAATGTCTCAGAATCTGAGACTTTTTCTATAAGAAAAATGTCTCAGAATCTGAGACTTTTTCTATAAGAAAAATGTCTCAGAATCTGAGACTTTTTCTATTAGAAAAATGTCTCAGAATCTGAGACTTTTTCTATAAGAAAAATGTCTCAGAATCTGAGATTTTTCTATAAGAAAAATGAATCTGAGACTTTTTCTATAAGAAAAATGTCTCAGAATCTAAGACTTTTTCAATAAGTCAAATGTATCAGAATCTGACATTTTTTATTGGAAAAATGTCTCAGTATCTGAAACTGTCTCAGAATCTAAGATTTTTTCTATTGGAAAAGAGTCTTAGAATCTGAAGATGAAAATGTCTCTTAATATGCGACTTTTGCTATAGGAAAATGTCTCCGAATCTGGCAATTTTACTATCAGAAAATGGTGTGGCATGACATTTTCACAATCTGAGACTTTGCTGCAAAAAAATTTCTCAGAAACTGACACTTTATCCATTTCAAAAATTTTCAGAATTTAGGAATTTTTCGACAAAAAAAAAAAATGATTTAGAATTATGTCAAAACATTGTTTATAAAAAATACTTTGGAATTTTAGACTTTTTCTTGGGAAAAATGTCTCTAGGGGTAGTTGCCAACCCTTAGTAATATTGTTGCAAATTCTCAGTAATTTTCAATTTCTAAATCTTTCAAGTCTTAAACAATTTCTGTTAGATGGATTTCTTATTTCATATTTCTAATCCCTAGAGGTATTATTAAATTGCATTCAAATAAAAATTCAAAGTTAAAGGACATTTTCAAGACTTGAAAGGTCCTACAAAGTGTTGGCAACAATAAGAAAACGCAACTCAGTGTAAAGTTAAAAATATATTGAGTTCGGCTAAATAATAACATTGTGGTAATGGGAAATAATTAATTATATTCTATTTATTCAGAAGTTCGCTTAAATTGCCATTTTTAATCTGTCACACATTAAGTGTGAGAATTGCAAAACGCTGATGATGGAAGTGTGGTTACTTCAGAAAGCTATCGACATCTTCTTTAAATCTATGTTCTTAATTAATTTTTCAGATTTTTTATTGTGCAATAAAAATCTAAATATAATTCATTAAAAAAAAATTACAACTATACAACCATTTTTGTATATGTAATATGGTCTGCACTCAATATAATTCCCTTCCTTTTATAATGTTATTGTTCTGCACTGATTGAATAATTCGCAATTTATGGAAAAATATTTTTGCAGGGATTTAATTTCAATATCATAAATCTTCTTAATATTCAATACGCACACGCTGGAAAGAAAAACATGAACAATAAAAATACTTTCCGTATAACGTTTGCAATGTTGCTAGAAAACCAACAACTTTTAGTGGTATTCACGTCAGAAATTTGTGTCCTTGCATAGAGCGAATAAACTATTATTTGTAACTTTTGCCATGTTTCTAGAACACTTTCTTTAATTTTTACTCTATCAAAGTTCCAAAATGTGTATTTGTTTTTGAAATAAGCAAATAGGACTGATTAAAAAAAATCTGAATTGCACACTTTGTAATGTAAACGTGAATACTGTTAATATTTACTCTGTAAAAATGTGTTGCCAACAGTTTTTTATCGTTTACATTTTTTATTTTTAACAATTGTAATATCTACTTAAAGTAGAAATGCGCGCGTGTAACGAAAATTTTGTGATTCATGGGTGATCAAGAGCGACATTTTATTTTACTCATGTTGATCCTGATTGTGAAAATAAGTTCATGCTTAAGTCACATTTTAAGCTAAGGACTCTGTTTCTTACCCAGCAAAACTTTGGTAATGGGTAGTGATTATATAACACATTACCAGGTAATGTATATACCTTATTTGTAGCATTATTTTAGGATGTCTTACCAAACATTTGTTCCACAACGTATTATTTTCAAGTGAAAAATAATGCATTACTAATAATTTGCTACGTAATGCATGATTATTGGAAAAAATGTATTTCATATTTATTATTTCTAAACATTAAATCATGGATGACTTATATTTGGTAACATTATGTGTTATTTGAAAGTTTGAAATAATGCATTATTTATAATTGGATGCATAATGCATTACAATAAATGCATTATGCATTACATAAGTTTAAACTAGAGATGGGCTCACGAAGGAAATATCTAACGACACACACTCACGAGCATATTTTATCTACTTACACTCACTTACAAACACGTGAGTAAATTTAATACAAAATTACTTTTTCGCTACTCGTATCACCTTATATATTATCTTCTGGTATGCTATATTATTTCATTTCTCGTAACCTATAAAATATCATATATTTTACACCTTACTCGTATTCTTCGTTATAAATGTATGACTTATTTTATACCTTACTGGTATTCTTTGTGATAATGTGGATGCATTACTGTTAAAATCATCAATGCTGCAATGTATAAAGTAAGAGATCCTATGTCTTATTTTATACCTTATTTGGTAATCTAAGTTTTGCTGGGTACGCTGAAAATTTCACTTAAACTTTAAAAGCCACAAATCGCAATAAAACATTAAAACATCAACAACTTTTGACAACTGAAAGAAAGAAACGATCATAACACAACTGAATTGTCACTTTTTCACGGAAATTTAAATTGTTTTGTATAATAAAATTGCGTGAAAACTTTTTTTAACAATTCCCTTATAATTCTTTGCGTTGCTAAAATATATTTTTTTTTATGTGGAGTTTGACAGATTTTTTCTCGTGAAATCGAACAGAGTACTATGCATTAATCTAAAAATTTAATTATTTTATTTATATTATTTTAATTTCGTTAGATTTTGTAATCACGCAACTCACGTGAGCGAGTGGCATTTTGAACATGAGCTCAACATTTGTTTGTAAAAGTAAATTTTTTTTACACCCCCCCCACTCTAGTTGTAGCGGGTATTTGTCTCGGACCCCGGTATTGGTCTCGGACCCCCTAAACTGCATTCGAGGCATTCCACACCAAATGCCTAGCGAAAAAAAAACATGTGTACCGTAAACTTCTGAATAGGTTGTATGGATAGCCCTATATGAAACTAAGAAAATTGCGTTTTTGGTTTTTTAATTTTTCAAAAACTGGGCTTAGAAAACGTGGTCAAATATTGGAAAAATGGTAAAATTTGTGGCAAGTTGCCTTGATTAAATATTTATCACATTAAAACGGATTGCACCACAATGTCAAAAATTTACATTCATATATAGTTTTGTATGGGCTATCGATTAATTTTTTTTTTGGAAAATTTTCAGAACCCGTTCTGAAATTTTCCATTTTAAAAAAGTCAATTTATCAAAAATCCGGCCACTTTTTTTTTTATTTTTTAATTTTTTTTTTTTTAAATTATTGTTTTCTGTAAAGACAGTCGAGCTCAGGCTGTAATTATAATTATGTATTATAATTTTTTGATTTGTTATATATGGTTTTGAATTGAGAAAAGTGTGAAAGAAAAATTTTAAATTTTTCTAAAAATTTAGACATCCTGGTTTGTTTCTTACTAGTTTCATATTATCCAGTTATAATAATCTTCAGAAAAACTTTTAATGTCAAATTTATTTAGTTAATAGTCAATAAAACTCTATATGTGAAAATTATTTACAGATCGCAGCCGACAAGAATTGAACTCATCATCATCTGTAATACTTTTCTATTAACTGCTTGTAACGTACAATCACTCTAGACCGATACGCCAAGTAGGCTGTTAAGCAAGTATCAACTAAATCTGATTTTTTCAATTCGAGTGTAGTTGTTGCTGTTGTTTTTTCTCACAGAAGACTTGTTATTGTAATGTGTAAACAAACTTTTATTTTTAGTAATCATTATTCTTCTTCCTCTCCTTCATCAATTCTGATCTAAGTACTTATTTTTGCAAACATTGCCAGACATGGTCTATATTTTAGACACAAATGTTAGGTGTTGCCATTTTTTCCAAAGATACTGATTGCCACTTAGGGCGACTTATAGTCGTTATTTTTAAATTATTGTTTTCTGTAAAGACAGTCGAGCTCAGGCTCTAATTATAATTATGTATTATAATTTTTTGATTTGTTATATATGGTTTTGAATTGAGAAAAGTGTGAAAGAAAAATTTTTATTTTTTCTAAAAATTTAGACATCCTGGTTTGTTTCTTACTAGTTTCATATTATCCAGTTATAATAATCTTCAGAAAAACTTTTAATGTCAAATTTATTTAGTTAATAGTCAATAAAACTCTATATGTGAAAATTATTTACAGGTCGCATTTTTTAGTTTAGATGTTTGTCCATCCACACACAAAAAATTCAGAAAAACATTTTTCGTTTTTTTCGAGATAATCGCATTTGAATTTTAAATTTCTTAACAATTTAGTAATTTGCTTGTATTTTCTTGTTTTAACAGAGCGTATGAGGAATGTTTATGCAATTAATATTACTCATTCGCAACGTTAAATCAAAAAAATACAAGCAAATTACAAAATTGTTATGAAATTTAAAGTTAAAATGCGATTTTCTCGAAAAAAAACGAAGAACTTGTTTCTGAATTTTTTTGTGTGAATGGACAAACATATAAACTTTATAAAAAATATAAAATTAAAAAAAAGTGGCCGGATTTTTGATAAATTGACGTTTTTAAAAAATGGAAAATTTCAGAACGGGTTCTGAAAATTTTTCAAAAAAAAAATTTAATCGATAGCCCATACAAAACTATATATGAATGTAAATTTTTGACATTGTGGTGCATTCCGTTTTAATGTGATAAATATTTAATCAAGGCAACTTGCCACAAATTTTTCCATTTTTCCAATATTTGACCACGCCTCCTAAGCCCAGTTTTTGAAAATTTAAAAAACCAAAAACGGAATTTTCTTAGTTTCATATAGGGCTATCCAAACAACCTATTCAGAAATTTACGGGACACATGTTTTTCTGTAGCGGGACATTTGGTGTGTAATGCCTCATATATTCATGATTCTTGATAGATTTTATTGTTATGTTTCCACTGCATTAAAAAACACATGTTTTCGCAAATTATGACGTTCTCATCTGTATGCTATTACAATTGGGCAATAATTCTGTTACAACAAGTTTTGCGAAAACATGTGTTTTTGAATGCTGTGGAAACATATATAAGTCGGTCTAGCTATGCCCGTCTGCCTGTCCGCCTATTTGGTAAAATTCTGTTTTTGGCGATAACACCGAACCAATTTGAACGATTGAGACACCAAAACTTGCGTAATTCTTCCCGTCAGATGGGTCTATATACACCATTTCCAATTGTATTTTAAAATTGTCCAAATGTATTTTGAAATTGTCCAAATGTAGTTTAAAATTTTCCAAATGAATTTTAAAAATTTCCAAAAGTGTTTTTAAATTTTCCAATTATATTTTAAATATTTCCAAATGTATTTTCAAAATTGTCCAATTGTATTTTAAAATTTTTTACATGTATTTTAAAAATTTTCAAATGTATTTTAAAATTGTCCAAATGTATTTTAAAATTGTCTAAATGTGAATTAAAAAAACACATATTGATTGTCTAAATGTTTTTTAATATTATCCAAATGTATTTTAAAATTGTCCAAATGTATTTTAAAATTGTCCAAATGTTGTTTAAAATTTTCCAAATGTATTTTAGAATTGTCCAAATGTATTTTACAATTGTCCAAATCAATTTTAAAATTGTTCAAATGTATTTTAAAATGGTCCAAATATATTTTACAATTGTCCAAATTAATTTTAAAATTGCGCAAATGTATTTTAAAATTGTCCAAATGTTTTTTAAAATTATCCAAATGTATTTTGAAATTGTTCAAATGTATTTTAAAATTGTAAAAATGTATTTTAAAATTTTCCAAATGTATTTTAAAATTGTCCAAATATATTTAAAAATTGGCCAATTGTATTGTAAAATTGTCCAAATGTTTTTTAAAATTATCCAAATGTATTTTAAAATTGTTCAAATATATTATAAAATTGTCCAAATGTATTTTAAAATTGTACAAATGTTTTTTTTTTTAAATTATCCAAATGTATTTAAAAATTGTCCAAATGTATTTTAAAATTGTACAAATGTAGTTTAAAATTTTCCAAATGTATTTAAAAATTGTCCAAATGTATTTTACAATTGTCCAAATCTATTTTAAAATTTTCCAAATGTATTTTAAAATTGTCCAAATGTTTTTTTATTATTATTCAAATGTATTCCAAAATTGTCCAAATATATTTTAAAATTGTTCAAATGAAGTTAAAATTTTCCAAATTTATTTTTAAAATTTCCAAAAGTTTTTTAAAATTTTGCAGTTATATTTTAAAAATTTCCAAATGTATTTTTAAAATTGTCCAAATGTATTCTAAAATTTTTCAAAGGTATTTTAAAATATTCTATGTATATTTGGAAATTTTTAAAAAACATTTGGAAATTTTAAAATACATATGGACAATATTAAAATAATTTGGACAATTTTAAAATACATTTGGACAATTTTGAAAATACATTTGGAAAATTTTACAATACAATTGGACCATTTTAAAATACCTTTGGATAATTTTAAAATACATTCGGGCAATTTTAAAATATATTTGGACAATTTTAAAATTAATTTGGACATTTGTAAAATATATTTGGACAATTTTAAAATACATTTGGACAATTTTAAAATACATTTGAACACTTTTAAAATTCATTTGGACAATTTTAAAATATATTTGGACAATTTTAAAATACATTTGGACAATTTTAAAATACATTTGGACAATTTTAAATACTTTTGAAAATTTTAAAAATACAATTGGAAATGGTGTAGTAGTCCCCATATAAACCACCCATCCGATATTCACATAATCTCTCAAAATTCATGAAAATAAGAAATATTTGTTAAAAATTTGGTTTTGATGTGTAAAATGTGTACTTTGGAGGCCTAACTAAATCTGAATATTTGGTTAGGCCTCATAATAAAATTTTACCCGATATTCACTTAAAACGGTTTATTGGCAAAAATAAGTGTTTTGTACACTTATTCAAGATTTGAAAAAAGCAGACCCAATCAGTCCACACAGAAAAAAATAAAAAAAAAAATTGAGTAAATTTTTAATACTATTGAGTAAAAAATTACTCAATTTTGCACCAGTAAACGATTTAATAGTATTGAGTAAATTTTTAATAAAAAATTATTAAATGCTTACTAAAAAATTTTTAATGGATACCCGAGTAAAAAAGTTCCTATATAGTTGTATATAATTTTATAAACATCATATATGATTAAATAGAATTATATAGAATTTGATGCGAAAAATGAGTCGATAAAACTATATAAAATTTGAGCAATGTTCCTTATATTTTGATAAATTTTTTATATAATTTTATGCGAAATTTGGACCCCTATTTTTATATACCCGAGTAAAAAAGTTCATATATATTCATATAAAATTACATAAAGCCATCATATATAATCATATATAGTTTAATGCGAAAAATGAGTCGATAAAACGATATAAAAACTTATCAAATTTGATCAAATCTGATCAAATTTGATATAATTTTAATATAATTTTATATAGTTATATGCGAAAATTGGACCCTTTTTTGTATAAAATTGATGCAATTATATATAATTAAATATATTTATATATAAGAAAAAAATGTTTTCCCCCAAAACGCAAAATATTGACAAAAAAAAATTTGTTTCCAGGACTTAAAAATTTTTAAAAATATTTTTAGGACTTTGAAAATTTTCAAAAAAAAAAACATCTCGACTTAGAAAAATTTTCAAAAGTTATATTAAATTATATGTAAAGGACTTAGATTTTTTTTAAATTTTACTCATATAAGATAACATATAATTTAAAAACAGTTGCATAAAGTTTTATATAAAATTTCTTCAAATATTTTGTTTTATCAGATTATATAAAAAAGAAGACAGAATTTTAAAGTTCATATGTAATTATATAAACGAACTTTAAATCATATGTTATTATATAAAAGTCCATATTTTCTGTTATATAATTTTATATAAGAAACAAATTAGAAGTGCAAATATATAAAATCACATATGATGCAACAAAAAATACATATAGTTTTACAAAATAATATATGTATATATAAAACTATATATAATTATATAGGAACTTTTTTACTCGGGTAATAATAACAAATTATATAATCAGATGTAATTATATAAAAATATATAAAATTGTATAAAACTGTATAAAGCTATATAAAGTTACATAAAATTATATATAATTTTTTATAATTAAAACAAAATTTTATGATTTATATAAAATTTGAGATAATTTTATATAACTTTATAAAATTATATATTGTTTTATATAATTTGATATAGTTGTATATAATTATATCTGATTATATAAATTTGCTGTTGTTATATAAAAATAGAGGTCCAAATTTCGCATAAAATTATATAAAAAATTTATCAAAACATAAGTAACATTGATAAAATTTTATATGGTTTTATCGACTCATTTTTCGCATCAAATTCTATATAATTCTATTTAATCATATATAATGTTTATAAAATTATATACAACTATATAGGAACTTTTTTACTCGGGTACCATTAAAAATTTAATTAAAATTTTTTAAATTTTTTAAGTAACTTTTTAATTGTGTCAAGTAAAAATTTACTCAAAATTTATCAATTTATTTTTTTAAAAAGTTTAAAAAAGTTTCACATTTTTTTTCGAAAAAAATGTTTTTTCAAACTTTACCAAATATATTTATGTCTTGAAGACATTGGAAAATTTCATAACGATGATCTCAAACTTTCATATACATACACAAAAAACTATAATTTAAACGAGAATTCAAAACACGAAGAGAATAAAAAAAAAATAGAAAAAATTATTAAATTTTGTATCAAATTATTTACTCAAATTTTTTTTAGTTTTTGAGTAAATTTTTAATTGCGTCGTCAAATTTCACTCACCCGCCCATCTCTAACTACCACTATCATACTGTTTCATTGTTGACATTTACATTATTGTTTGTTGTTGCTGTTGTTATGTGTTTAATACATAATTTTTAAATTCCTTATTCTCTCATTGTTTTCTCCTCTTTATTTTCTACTACTTTGCATCCTTGTAAGTTTTTCAGTGTTCAACATTTTTTTTTTTTTTAAACCCAGTTGATGATATTAATGATAACGACTACCATAGAGATGCAACCAGCAATATAAATGTCAGTGTGTCATATTGTCATTTGAAGAGAAAAAAAATGAGGAATTTTTGACAGGTGTTTTGTGAAAAATACAGAGAATTTACATGCATAATATTTTCGTACGTACATGGAACATCCATATCAATATGACAGCGTTTTTAATATTTCGAAAATTTTAAGATATTTCCATTCAGCATTAATTTTATGGAAAACCAATATTATTTATAAAATATTTTAAATTTGCCATTAAAGTTTTTCAACTGTGTTAATGATAATACTGTGATATAAATACATTGATAAGTTTTTCGTGTGTTGCTATGGCAAATGATACATATCGTTCATTTACAACAACACCACCAAAAAAGAAAATTTTAGTCGGTCAAGACCGACCAGATGATACCCAAGACCAGTGTTTTCCGGAAAATCGGTAACAAGTCCAAACATCGAGCCGATCGATTCGATCTCTTGTAAGATCTTTAATTAGTGTAAAAACGCACAAACAAACGAAATTTGAGTGGAATATGATACTTTTTGTTGACATTAGACCGATTTAATTAAATATCGGGAGAAATTTGTAAGGGGTGGTCCAATCAATACTCAACTTTTTTTGGAATGTTATGGCTTTATTTGAAAGAGCAAACATTCCCGTTTTTTATGGCAAACGACTTCATTGATGCGTTCTCAGCTTGCTCCGCTGTATCGCGTTGTAGCGCAGTACTGCGCTGCCAAACTGCACGTTTTTCGAAAAAAAGTTTTTAACCGAAATAAGGCACTCAAATGAGGTTATGTTAACAAACAAATTGCTACATCTTGGGATCGGAAAACTCGGACGGTATTGTAAAGAATCCAATTCATCTATTGGAAGCAACAGATTTGAGTATCAGCATCATTACACAATATTTTCAAAAATACAGCTGAAAACCCCATTTTCGTCAAAGATGAGCGCTACAGAGCCATGATTACCGACTTTTTGTTGGCCGTAATAGAATATATCAACTTGGATGACATTTACTTTCAGAAGGATGTCGCAATATGTCCCATAGTCCATCAAACAATCGATATTTTTTTCGCACTTAGTTCGGAAATCGTGTTTTTCGCCATATTCGCGGTGACAATTGATCACTTCAGAGCTGCCGATTAAAACTTTTAGAAATTTTTTTGAGGGGTCTAGTTAAAGATTCATGTAACATGGGAAATCCAGAAATGTTTTAGGCCCTTTCGACGAATATCGTTCAAGCCATTCGTGAGATAGAACCAGAAACATTAGAAAAATGGGTGCCGTGGATGAGCTACTGCGGAGCTAACCCAGGCTGCCGCATGAATGAAGCCGTTTGCCATAAATAATGGGAATATTTGCTCTTTCAAATAAAGCCATAAGGTTCCAAAACTATTGAGTATTGTTCATTTCATTGCATGTTTTAAAAAGATACTAGTTATTGGACCACCCTGTATATGGGGACTAAGTCCAGAAATGTTGCAATTATAATCAGATTTGACTACAACATTTCCAATTGTAATTTTAAAAATTTCTAAATGTATTTAAAAATTGTCCAAATGTATTTTAAAATGGTCCAATTGTATTTTAAAATTGTCCAAATTAATTTTAAAATTATCCAAATGTATTTTAAAATTGTCCAAATATATTTTAAAATTGTCCAAATTAATTTTAAAATTGTCCAAATGTAGTTTAAAATAATCCAAATGTGTTTTAAAATAATCCATATGTGTTTTAAAAATTTCCAAATGTATTTTAAGATTGTCCAAATGTAGTTTAAAATAATCCAAATGTGTTTTAAAATAATCCAAATGTGTTTTAAAAATTTCCAAATGTATTTTAAAATTTTCCAATTGTATTTTAAAATTGTCCAAATGTATTTTAAAATTTTCCAAATGTATTTTAAGATTGTCCAAATATATTTTAAAATTGTCCAAATGTATTTTAAGATTGTCCAAATGTAGTTTTAAATAATCCAAATGTGTTTTAAAAATTTCCAAATGTATTTTAAAATTTTCCAATTGTATTTTAAAATTTTCCAAACGTATTTTCAAAATTGTCCAAATGAATTTTAAAATTGTCCAATTGTATTTTAAAAATTTCCATATGTATTTTAAAATATTCTACATAGAATTATACATAGAATATTTTAAAATACATTTAGAAAATTTTAAAATACAATTGGACAATTTTAAAATACATTTGGACAATCTTGAAAAACAATTGGAAAATTTTAAACTACATTTGGACAATTTTAAAATACATTTGGACAATTTTAAAATACATTTGGACAATCATGAGATACATTTGTAAAATTTTAAACTACATTTGGACAATTTTATAATACATTTTGACAATTTTAAAATACCTTTGTACAATTTTGAAAATACATTTGGAAATTTGTAAAATACAATTGTACAATTTTAAAATTCATTTGGAAATTTTAAAAATATATTTGGAAAATTTTAAACTACATTTGTACAATCTTAAATTTTATTTGGAAATTTTAAAAATACATTTAGAAAATTTTAAACTACATTTGGACAATCTTAAACTACATTTGGACAATTTTAAAATACATTTGGACAATTTTAAAATATATTTGGAAAATTTTAAACTACATTTAGACAATTTTAAAATACATTTGGACAATTTTAAAATACATATAGACAATTTTAATATATATTTGAGCAATTTTAAAATACATTTTGACAATTTTATAATACTAGAAATTTATAAACTACAATTGGAAATGGTGTAGATTACCAAAGTCCACGTTTAACTCCTATTAAAAAATTAAACAAAAAACGTCAAATTTTCATGAATTTTAAGAGAGTTTTGTGAAAACCGGGAGGTTGGTTTGTATGGGGACTACAAGTAGCACTGATCAGATTTTTTACAGTAAGAAAATTATGTCATTAACTGTTTGTAGGTTATTTTTAAAAGAAATCAGTAAAGTTATTTTAAAAGATTAATCACTTATTTTATAAAGGATTTAGTTTTTTTACTATTTCTGTAGTTTAAAAAAAAATAATTTACTGTCTTAAACATGATTTTTCTGTTACATTCAATTTCGGCAGTAAAACACTTCTTCTATAGTTTTACTGTTTTTCAATACAAAATAACTGAATATTCACTATTTTCTTAATGTTTTGGTTACTCAATAAATTAACATTTAAAATTGACTGTAATGTGTTTTTATTTTAAATGAAAAAACAGTGGAATGGTTTTTAAATAAAATTTCATTTGTTTTAAGTGAATATTCACTGGAATTTACCTACATAATTTTTTGAGTGTACTAATTTAAAATGATGATTTCTGAATACGAACTACATCTACCTGCAAAATTTCGAAAGAATATCTATTATAATACGGTTATTAGAGTCATTTGAGCCGCAATTAAAAAGGACCTTTGGTTGGGGGCTAGGTCTGAAAATGGACCGAATTTATCCAAACATAAGCCTACACTCAAAAAATTATGTCATTAACTGTTTGTAGTTTATTTAAAAAGTTTTCCGTTTAGTCGTTTTTAAAAGAAAAAACATTTGTTTGATGTTCAGTTTTTATTAATGACTACATCAGTCCTTTGTTTCAAAAATAACACACTAAAAAATAAAGACTTTCACTAACATTTAATTTATAAAGTCATTTATTTTTGTTCTGTAAGTAAAAACTACTGATTATTCTTTAAATTTTTAATGATTTGTGTAAGTAATTTTTTTTTAAATTGTTGGTATTTTTTAATGATATATCATTAGTTTTTACCTACACAAGTCAGTTATTTGTTTGTAGAAAAAAAATTCAAAAAATTATTTATAGAAATTTAAAAACATATTTGTATCAAGTGGCTTTGGCACGATGGGTAGAGTGTCTGGCCAGAATATAGTTGATTGCGGGATCGATTCCCCAAAATTTTATTAAAAAATTTTAAAAAAAATATTTCAATAGAAAATTGTATAAAATAACCTACGAAATCATTAATTTTTAATGTTTTGGTAGGTTATTTTTTTGGAGTTTGTTGGTAAAAATAACAGAACTATCATTAATTCTTAATGTTTTCGTAGGTTATTTTTTTCGAATTTGTTGATAAAAAAGAATGAAAAAACCGTAATTTTTTAATGTTTAGTGTTATTTATTTTAGAAAATTTTGCCAACAGTAAAAAATAAATGTTGATGTTTTTAAAACAAATGAATAATTACTGGGATGGTTTTCAATTGTTTATTCACTGGTTTTAAGTGTGTTTTTCTTTTGTTTTTGCCTACAAAATATTTTGAGTGTATCTCGTCCTTGGGCCAAGACAGGCTTATGTTTTAAATTATAGACAAACCGTTCACCTGGAGGGACGGGCATAGCGAATTCGACTAAAGAGTGATTCTAAGTCGATCGGTATAATTGAAATTGGGTCTATGAGCAACATTTTGGGTAGTTTCAAACATCAGCACAAACTCATTATAACCTGTACCACAGAGTGGTGTAGGGTATAATTTTTTTTTTTTTAATGCAATTTTGCAGAAAACGCATATGAATTTTCTATTTAAAAAGATTTTCAATTGAAAAAGGTGAGTACATGAGAAATGACTCTTTTCATGCAATGAGTATACAAATTTAAATACATGATAATATAAATAATACTGATGAATTTTAAAAGTAAAAAAGTTATTTAACTTAATATAGTGTTTAATTCATTTTTTTTCTGGAACTGAACATAATACTGAATTCACTTAAAAGCTCCCAAGCTGATTATGTAGTGTTACTTGGGTTAAATCAATGGTAAGTATTTTGAGAACCAGACCTTATAGGCGTGACACTAGAGCACCCTGGAGTAAAACTGCGTTTACAGTGTTTTATTCGATGATGATTTATACTTTTTAAATGACTTTAAATTTTCAAAGAACATTTTAATTTAAGAAATTAATAAGTGGAAAAGTTTAATTCGACTTTGCCGAATTCATGAATACCCTCTAAAATGTCCTTTTATATATGAGGCATTCCACACCAAATGTCCAGCGAAAAAAACCATGTGTACCGTAAATTTCTGAATAGGTTGTATGGATAGCCCTATATGGAACTTAGAAAATTGCGTTTTTTGTTTTTCAATTTTTCAAAAACTGGGCTTAGGAGGCGTGGTCAAATATTGGAAAAATGGTCAAATTTGTGGCGAGGTGCCTTGATTAAATATTTATCACATTAAAACGGAATGCACCACAATCTCAAAAATTTACATTCTTATATAGTTTTGTATGGGCTATCGATTAAATTTTTTTTTTTTTGGAAAATTTTCAGAACCCGTTCTGAAATTTTCCATTTTTTAAAAAAGTCAATTTATCAAAAATCAGGCCACTTTTTTTTTTTAATTTTTTTTTAAAGTTTAGATGTTTGTCCATCCACACAAAAAAGTTTAGAAACACGTTCGTCATTTTTTTCGAGAAAATCGCATTTGAATTTTAAATTTCATAACAATTTTGTAATTTGCTTGTATTTTCTTGTTTTAACATTGCGAATGAGTAATATTTATAATTGATAACACTCATTCGCAACGTTAAAACAAGAAAATACAAGCAAATTACAAAATTGTTATGAAATTTAAATTTCAAATGCGATTTTCTCGAAAAAAACGACGAACGTGTTTCTGAAATTTTTTTGTGTGGATGGATAAACATCTAAACTTAAAAAAAAAAATTTAAAAAAGTGGCCGGATTTTTGATCAATTGACTTTTTAAAAAAATGGAAAATTTCAGAACTGGTTCTGAAAATTTTTCAAAAAAAAAACTTAATCGATAGCCCATACATGTAAATTTTTGAGATTGTGGTGCATTCCGTTTTAATGTGATAAATATTTAATCAAGGCAACTCGCCACAAATTTTACCATTTTTCCAATATTTGACCACGCCTCCAAAGTCCAGTTTTTGAAAATTTGAAAAACCAAAAATGCAATTTTCTTAGTTCCATGTAAGGCTATCCAAACAACCTATTCAGAAATTTACGGGACACATGTTTTTCTGTAGCGGGACATTTGGTGTGGAATGCCTTATATACATATAAAAGAATCGATTTTAAAGTTGGGGTGTCTCAAAAAAATAGTTTGAAAATTTTTTTGGTCGTCAGTTTTGGAATTCAATAACTAGTGCAGAGCTTCTCACTAACTTTTGCTTCGCGACCCCTTTTCAATATTTTAAAATTATCGCGACCCCCCATCAATAAAATTTGATAAAACAAGTGAGAGTGTTACATTCGGCTGTGCCGAATCTTTGATACCCTCCAAAATGTAAAAAAAAAAACAATATAAAAAAATCCAGGGGGGTCATTTTTTTTGTGGTATGGGGGGGGGGGGTTGGTGGGAGACGTTAGGGAGCACGTTCCCCTCGCGATTTTGAACTTCATCTGACAATGAGATAAGAATGTTGCATTTGCTTAGCAAAAGTACAAAAAGCCCTGCAAAAATGCGTTTTTTCTTAGGTTGGTTTAGTTCTCCAAGGGGGAACTTTCTTCCCCTTGGTCCGATTTTGCCCATTTCCGAACATAACCTGCCTAGGAATATAAGACATATTCGTGCCAAACTTCGGAAGTCTAGCTCTTTTATTTTGGACTGTATCGTGTCCTCTACAGACGAACAGACGGACGGACGGACGGACGGACATCGTAGAATCGATCACTGATCAATAAAATATATACTTTATGGGGTCCTAGACCGATATTTCAATGCATTACACACGGAATGACAAAGTGAGTATACCCCCATACTGTGGTTGGAGGGTATAAAAACAAGTGAGAAAATTAAAGTCGGTCAAGACCGACGATATTATACTCTACACTAGGTTTTCCCGAAAATGGGTCTCAAGTCCAAAGATAGACCAATTGGATCACTATTTTTTGAGATCTTTAATTTGTGCAGAAAACACACAGAAGCGAAAATTGAGGGGAAAAGGCTTTTTATTACTGACAATAGACCGATTTTACAGAATATTGTGCGAAATTTTTATATAACTAATTGCAAGTCTAACAAGTGAGAGTGTTAATTTCGGCTGTGCCGAATCTTTTATACCCTCCAACACCTAAAAAAACACTGGGGCGTCTTTTTTTTTTTTTTTTTGTTGGGGGGGGGATTTCGGTGGTGGTAGATGACCTTCCTGGATCCAACTATAGGACTGTGAACTTCTTCTGACATAAAAAATGTTTCGTTTGCTAAGCAAAAGTACAAAAAATCTATAAAAAATTGCGTTTTTTCAGAGGTTGGTTTAGTTCTTAAAAGGGAACTTTTTCCCCCGTGGTCCGATTTTGTCCATCTCCGAACTTAACCAGCCTATGACCATTAGACATATTCGTGCAAAATTTTAGGAGTCCAGCTCTTTTATTTTGGACTGTATCGTGTCCTCCACAGACGGACGGACAGACGGACAGACGGACATCGCTAGAATGTCTTAGAATCAATCACTGATCAATAATATATACACATTATGGGGTCCTCGACCGATATTTCGATGCGTTACACACGGAATGACAAAGTGAATATACCCCCATACTGTGGTTGGAGGGTATAAAAATGGTCCAATTATAATCAGATTTGAAAGAGGTTACCCAACCAACATTTTTGTCAAATATTTCCTTTTTATGAATTTTATGATATTTTTACGAAGATCGGTGCTTTGTATGGGGCTACAAGTAGAACTGAAATGGTTTCTTTAAAATTTGGAATGATTCTTTGTGAATACTTTTACCTCCTAAATTTCAAAAGCATACTTATTATAATACGGTTTTAAGATTAGTTTTTGCCAAATTTAAAGGGGACGTTTGTATGGGGTCTAGATCTAGACATGGACCGATTTTTTTCAACACAGTTTTTTAACATTTTAGCTGTTTTCAAAGTCCCCACTTGAGCAAGGATGCTGATAGCATGTAGTCCTGGCGAGGATATCCTAAAGTGTCAGATTTAAAAATTGTGCATTTCAAACGTTTTAGCTAATTTTGAAGCCCTATGAAGCTGAAAATGGCCAAGTTAGTAGTATTGAAGATGGAGCATATCCTAAAGTTGTCGGATTTAAAATTGTTGGACTTTCAACGAAAAATTAAAATGAATTATGGTAAATTTGTGGTTTTCGTCATGCATATAGTACGTAACATAACATCCATGCGGACCTGGATTTTAAGGGTGGAAAGACGAAAGTAAAAGCCCACTGATAAGCTGAAATGCTAAAAATAGGCATACATTGGCAGATCCTAATGTAGCCGTATATTTAAATATTTGATAACTCAGCAACTACCAAAAAATTATGCTCTGCTTTTATATTTTAGAAATTTAGGGGCCTATTCACAAAAAAAGTCATAACTCAATCATAAATCAATTTTTTACATGTGGTTGTTGTAAACAATCATAAAAAAAATCAAATTTTGCTTGAAAATTTCAAAAAAATAAAGACCTGCTACCCACATCGTCTCAAAATTGACAAATAATTTTAAATTTTGAGACTTTTTATGATGTTGTTTACAACAAACACAGGAAATATGAAGTTTGAAAATAATAAAATTTGTCATAACCAGTCATAACTGAGAATAGGCCTGTTAAATTTTAATAATTTTAGTACGATGTTTACTAAACTTTTCACGACCCCCTAGAAATGCTTCCGCGACACCCTAGGGGGTCGCGACCCACCATTTGAGAAGCATTGAACTAGTGCAATCGAAATGAAATTTTTTGTCTTTATTAAGCTAATAAAAAAATTAAAAATCGAAAAAATTTTTTTTTTGCTTCTACTTACCACATTTTGCGGTTGAAAGATGTAAAATGTAAGTCCTCTGAGCCACCTCAAGACCTTGTCCAAGGATGCAAAATTTTTTCTCAGTATATTTCAGGCTATTAAGCATCGATTAATAGTACAGGAGTAACAAATTTTGAAAGTACCGAAACTTGCTTCACACTACTAGTCATATCAAAGAAATGATTCTAGGCGTATGAATAATATATATAAAATTTATTCAATATCAAGTATACGCACTGGGAATTTCAAGGTGAAAATCTTTGCAGAATTAAAACACATTGTTGTATTGATTGTTATATTCTCAAGAAGAAAATCTCAATTTTGTAAAACTTCAGAACATTCAGAACAGTAGATAATATGTTTAAAAAAAGGAAATCAATTTAGTTGTAGATATTTTTTTTATTCAATCAATATCTCACAATTTTAAACACCACAAAGAATTGTTAACAAGAAATGTTTAAATATTAAAAAAATATATAAACTAAATTTTTTTAAATCTTGAACAAGGTCAATCATTTTTTAATCTACTTAAACTTTTCTTAATAAAGTGTTTAAAAGTTTAAAATTGCAGAAATCAACTTATGATACACATTTAAATATACCCAACAAAATTTTTGTTTGCAAAGAACCAGTTGTCTAACAATTTCAACAGACAAAGAACATTTCATATTTTTGGTACTACGCCAGTTTTGTTTTTCATATTTTTAGCAAATTACCAAGAGAAAAATATTATTTCACTAGATTTGGCTTAAAAACTATTTCGAGTTACACCCAATTCACACCTGAAGTGAAATCTCGTTAGAACGAGATTTCGATCATGTATAAAATGATACAGTACCATATGATCGAAATCTTTTTCGAACGAGATTTCTCCTCAGATGTGAATAGGCTCTTAGCTTACTAACTTCAGAACCTGTTACAGAATAGGTAAAGCCGCCTAAGAGAGCTTAAACATTTTTTCAATTTTTTTTTTACCTAATTATAAACGTTTTTTCAGTTTATATTTAAAATAATGCTTTTAAAATTTCTTTTGCAAAAATTGCAATAAGTATTATTCAATTACAAGTAGCCATTAAAAATATCTTGAATTTCATTTAAATATATTTGGCACTATACAACATTTGCAGTGAAATACTTTTATCCTCTTATGCATACAAATACAGTTATGGACAATTTAACAGCATCACACACACAAATATATAAGGGGGTTTTCGTGTCAACTGACACAACTTTTGAAAATGATATCTTCCGATCGGGATGTAATTTGCACAAAGGTTAGTCCTATTGGATAGTAGTTCAGACACAATTTTTCAACGAGATCGGTCAAGGACTCTCTGAGTTAGAGGGGGTCGAAATTTGACATTTTGACAAAAGAGGTGTTTATTCTCATCCATGTTACTTCTTACCTATTGTTTTTAGCAAAATGTGTCCCAAAAATAGTTAAGATAGCTATTTCTTCAGTCTGTCGAAAAAAAATTATAAAAAAAAAAAAAATTTTGGATTATTTTTCTTAAAAATTCAAAACTTTTTTGACTTTGCCTCAAATTGGGCTCCTTTTTTTTTTTTTGATTCAAAAGAAAGCTTAGGTGATTTCCTTTAAGAGCTATGGGGTCGCTTAGTGGGATGCGAGTGGGATATCTATGAAAAAATTTTTTTTTTAACTTTGGAACACAAAAAACGGTTTTCAATTTGCACTATTAGGCGTGGGATAGCTCACCAGTTTTCGATTTCGATCCGGGACACCCCCTAATTTTGATAGGTTCGAAAAAAAGCATGAGCCAAAAAATAAGGGCGGTGGGGTGGGGCCATATGGCTCCTCATCGGGGTCAAAATTGGGCGAAAAGAGGCAAAAATCCTCAAAAAGCCCCACAACTGCCCTAGAACTGCCCATGGAGGGGTGCAATGTGAGACCGACCTTCATTAATTTTCTGCCCCCAATATTTTTCTTGAATATACCTAACCTCTATTTCCACTTCCTAAGGGGGCTCCCACACAAAATTACATTTTTATAAAATTTGCTCCTACCGCCCTAACTGTCCATAGGGTGCCCCTAGAGAAGTAAAATGTATGACCGACCCCCAATATTTTTTCAATTCCAACATTTTCTGGGAAATACCTACCCTTTATTTTCAACTCTTAAGGGGGTCCCCATACATTTTTTTATTTTTTTTTATTAGTTTTTAAAAATACATGTTTTTATAATGTGTGGGAGCCCCTTAGGGAGTTGAGATAGGGTGTTATAATGTTCGGACAAAATGTTGGTAACTAAAAAATAATGGGGGTTGGTCGTAATATTTGCCCCCCTAGGAGGCACGGTAGGGGCGGTAGGAGCTGGTTTATTAAAACAAATTTATAAAAAATAAAATAAATGTATGGGGACCACCTTAAGGGTTAAAAATACATTGTAGGTATGTTTGCAAAAAATGTTGGAATTAATAAAATAATGGAGGTCGGTCATACATTTGGCCCCACTAGGGGCACTTTAGGGTAAGTTAGAGTGGTAGGATCAAATTTTTTTAAAAATGTTTTGTATGGGAGCCCCCTTAGGAAGTGGAAATAGGGGTAAGGTATGTTCAAGAAAAATGTTGGGGGTAGAAAATTATTGGAGGTCGGTCTCACATCGCACCCCTCCAGGGGCGTTTCTAGGGGAGTTTTGGGGCTTTTGGAAGATTTTTACCTCTCTACGCCCAACTTTGACCCCGATGAGGGGCCATATGGCCCCACCCCGCCGCCCTCATTTTTTGGCTCGTGCTTTCTTTTTTGAATCTATCAAAATTAGAGGATATCACGGATCGAAATCGAAAACTGGTTAGCTATCCCACGCCTAATAGTGCAAATTGAAGAACCGTTTTTAGTGTTCCAAAGTTAAAAAAAAATTTTTTCATAGATATTCCACTCGCATCCCACTAAGCGACCCCAGAGGTCTTAAAGGAAATCACCTAAGCTTTCTTTTGAATCAAAAAAAAAAAAAAGAAAAAGGGCCCAATTTGAGGAAACAGTCAAAAATGTTTTGGATTTTTAAGAAAAAAAATCCAAAATTTTTTCATTATTTTTTTTTATAATTTTTTTCGAAAGACTGAAGAAATAGCTATCTAGACTCTTTAGGACATATTTTGCTAAAAACATTAGGTAAGAAGTTACATGGATGAGAATATACACCTCTTTGGTCAAAATGTCAAATTTCGACCCCCCTCTAACTCACAATCAGAGAGTTCTTGACCGATCTCTATGTCCGATGTCTGAGCTACTATCCAATAGGACTAACCTTGGTGCAAATTTCATCCCGATCGGAAGACATCGGTTTCAAAAGTTGTGTCAGTTGACACGAAAACCCCCATAAACAAAATATTGAAAAATAAAAACATAAAAATTCTGTAATTCTCTTGTATTTTATTGTGTCAACACCGCGTATAAATAATCTTGACAATGGGATCTGACAAATCCCGAAAGACGTGTCGATTAAGTCTTGCAAAAAATGACCAAATTAATTTTCTTGAAAATTATTCTATATGAATATCATGGTTTTAATTACTATAGGAAATAATGACCTCGAGCTAGAATAAGCCTACTCAAAATATTTATTAGGAACTTAAGAAAGAGCGCCTTCAGTCAGCAACCAGAGAAAAAATTACGTTTTTGATAAAACTTCATGCCTAAATTTTTTGACCAAATCAAACCAAATCCTTTTGGATTATTTTTAAAACTAAATTGTGGGGTTACTAAGATGAAAATTTGGATTTTACTTTAAATTTAAATTACTTTTACAAGAAAAAAGAAAAGAGAAAATGCAAATAAGCTAAATGAATCGTAGGCCAATATAATATAAAAAACAGTGTATTTCATAGAAAATGATTAATCGTAATCGCATGATTTTTTGTCAATTACGATTAATTGGTTCGATTATTCGCAATTGCGATTACGATTTTAATCGTTTTGCAAACTCTACTCATAATAGATGAACATGACTTTGCGATATTCGGAAATTTAGATGGTCAAAATGTACGAAAATGGTACAAAATACTACAATTTTTCCTATAACTTCAAATCAATATACGTATCACGATTACTGGAGCTAACCCAGCGAAACGCCGGGACACGTATAACTTTTTTCGACCGACATAACTTTCCCCGGTAAGCAGAACCCCGCCGATTTGGGATGTCGCACAGTGTTGTTGAATGAGTGGTTATAAAATTTTAACAACTCACTTTTTAGATAGGACAATACAGAATTCCTTAAATATAATTATTTTCATTTCGTTTGTAACTCATCGAAACTACGCTTTGGGACCCCATTGTAAGACATTCTATCGATATAAGTCTGTCTGTTGAATTGGTCATTACGGCCAAACTATTTCAAAGACATATTTCTAATTAAGGATTTCTACTTGTTGCTGCTTTGAGAAATATGGTGTTGCATTTGAGCAATATTGGTTAAGCGGTTTATAAAAGAAAACATTTTGATTAGACTTGTGCTTAATCGTTCAATTAAATGAGCGCTCATTTTCGTTCATTTCAGATACAACACCTAGTTCGTACATCCAGTTCAGTTGGTCATTTATTTGTTTTCGTTCAACAGTTCGTGAACGAATCAATTTGATCATCACTGCTGTTCGGTCTTCTGATGCAATCGTTCAATTTTTATTTTCGTTCAACAGTTCGCGAACATATGGTTTTAGTTTTCGTTCACAAATACAAAAATGTTGAATAAAAACATTAAATATGGTTTAATAAAGCACCACATGAAAAATAGACGATATTTTTTTTAAATATTACTAATCTATCTATATATGGACATTTCCATTTAACTTTTCATTTGTTTGAAATTTTGGTTTTTTGGCAAAAACTTTTTTTATTTGCATTGAAATGGCTATCTACTGATAGAAATGCATAAAGGACTTCTAATGCAATTAGCTTACAAGCTTTTAAGGCAAAAAATCTTAATTTGCGGTAGTTAGCGACAATCAAACTTCAGAAATGTGGAAAAGTCGATTGAAATTTCATAAAAATTATGTACTCTTTGGCCTATTGTACTTGCGCCGTCTAACGTATTCTTCGAAGATTTAAAATATATGGTCCCAACACTTGTTCAAAAAAGATGTATTTATGAATTTGATGTGCCATTAATATTAAAAAAGTTATTTAGTGGTAACGGTTTGAAATTAAAATTTCTTCATTTTCAATTTTTCGTCGTTTTTTTATCAGGAAATTTGCGCCGCTTCATACTTTTTAAAATCTGATACGCAAAATGATAGCTGTCGTAATTCCCTACAATTTAAAACCGGTCCCATGAATGTGCCCTCAATGGGAGTGGAGTACTAGCTAGACAAAGGTTGAGAGACAAAACGTGAAAGTCATCAAAAATCCACTTTTTTGCGAGGCAAATTCGCAATATTATTTAAAAGTGCCCAGCACTTCGCGTGATCCAAATATTTTTTGAGTTTTTATAATAAAATCGATATAGCGTGTTAAAATTTTGATTAGCAAAAATTTTGCAAAAATCTGACATTTCACGATTTTAAAGTTTTGCTTGTATTTTCACGTGAAAAGAATTTAGATTTAAAATATACTTGTCAGACGATTGCTTGTTATGCGTATTATGGATCGTGTGCAAAAATTGGGACTTCATGTAACTGTACGCTGAAGACGCGCCAATTTTGTCTCCAGATAAACCGCCAGGGCACACCCAAACCGCTAATAGAAATTAACTTCTATAAATGGTAATTGATAGTACTTATGAAGCTTTATCCCAAAACTGAGCGGCATTCATAAATTTTGAAGATTGTGGATTTTATGCATCTCTCAAAATTTCATTAATCAGAAATTTCATCTCTTTAAAAAATTTACAATTTTGCATAATGCACAAGCTTTTTAACTAATTTGAAGGTGCTAAACCTGAATATGGCCTTTAATTTGGTCCATCATCTTTAATTTTCACGTAAATCGCTGAAAACGCCCCAATTTTGTCTCCAGATAAACCGCCAGGGCACACCCAAACCGCTAATAAAAATTAACTTCTATAAATGGTAATTGATAGTACTTACGAAGCTTTATCCCAAAACTGAGCGGCATTCATAAATGTTGAAGATTATGGATTTTATGCATCTCTCAAAATTTCATTAATCAGAAATTTCATCTCTTTAAAAAATTTACAATTTTGCATAATGCACAAGCTTTTTAACTAATTCTAAGGTGCTAAACCTGAATATGGCCTTTAATTTGGTCCATCATCTTTAGTTTTCACGTAAATCGCTGAAAACGCGCCAATTTTGTCTCTACATAAACCGCCAGGGCACACCCAAACCGCTAATAGATATTAATTTATATAAATGGCAAGTGCTAGTGCCTATGAAGCTTAATCACAAAACTGAGCGGCATTCATAAATTTTGAAGATTTGGGATTTTATGCATCTCTCAAAATTTCATTAATCAGAAATTGCATCCTTTTAAAAATTCACAATTTTGCATAATGCACAAGCTTTTTAACTAATTTGAGGGTGCTAAACCTGAATATGGCCTTTAATTAGGTCCATCATCTTTAGATTTCGCGTAAATCGCATAACAGCTCTAAAAATTAATTTTTGAAATCGCTATAGAAATTTTAACTTGTAAAATGAGTTCAAGTATACATACCACAGGCATTGAAATACAGTTGAAATGTCAAATAATAAATTTTATTCAGTTTAATCGGATTAAAAATTATAAAAAAAAATTAATTCAAACAAAGCCAAAAAATTGCGCGAAAAGCGAAAAAAGAAGTCGGAACGTCGATCCGCAAATATAATTCAGAGGCGGATCTCTCACAAAAATAAATTGCTTGCTAAAAAAAGAGATGAATTGATTTCCAAATAATATTCTAATTAGTTTTCTTAAAAATAAATTGTACTACCTCCGTCCCGAAATATTTTTAACATTTCTATAGATTTTTTTGTCCCAAAATAAACTTAACATTTTATTAAGCAGTGTTTTAGTTGAAATAATACAAGATAAAGTAAAAAAAACAATCTTATACTAATCTCGTGTACAAAAACTGTAACAAAATTAATTAAAAATATTTGCAAGATGTCCCTATTGCATCCATAATGCATTTATTAAAAACCGTTAAAAGGGCCTCTAGCGTAAAATTTCTTATTTCATACGCCACATTTTGCAATAATTTTCATCTTTTCGACCAAAGTGGACGCCATGCCTGTTTGTAACGTCGAAAACCAGTTGTCTCACTTATCTGGATGCAGTTTATTGCATCTATTTTGCACGTGAATTGAAAAATTGCAAAGCTATAAAGAATTTTTAAATTATTGTTATGTCCCGATATGTATTAACAAAAAAACCAAAGCTTTTTCAAAAAATCCTCCATAATCCCAGCCAAAATATAGAAATGTTAAGATTATTTTGGGACAGAGGTAGTATGTAAATAATAGCATATAAATGATAAATACAAATCTTTGTAAACATTGTAAAATTCAATGTTGTACATATTTGCAAATTATTTTGTTGTGTTTTCGTTTTAAATGGTCAAAAAATATTGCATTTGGTAAAATAAAGACATGAAATCATCTTTTAATCTTACTAAACTTACAATTCATAACTACTTTACAGTTCTTTAAAAAATCAACACTTTGTTTTATTGTGAAATATAATATTGAGAAACATTAATTTTTAAACTACTGTAATTTTTGCACTATTGGACATAATTTCATAAAGTTTTCTTAACTACATAGCAAATTCTTTACAGAATTCAGAAAATAATTTCCTAAAATGTTTAAACTACATAGAACTTAAATTTACGCAAAATAGTGGAAATGAAGATATTAAAATATACTTTAACCGCTAATATTTTGATATATATTAAATAAATTTTAATAAGGGTTAGTATGCAACATTTATAAACGTTAAGATTATTAAATTCTGATAAAAATTCTAATTTTTAGATTTTTTTTTAAATTGTAATTTCAAACCGCCATAACTTTTGCGCCGTTAGGTGAAAGTTCTTCACGCGAATGGATTTGAACTCACTAAATGTATGTTAATACGTGTACAAAACGATTTTGATGTGCCTTCAAAAAAATTTTTTATTTTTTTTAAATCCAAAAATCAAAAGTTAAATGGAAATGTTCATATATAAAAGAGTGTGGTGACTGACTGACTGACTGACTGATTGGCAATAATCATCGCCCAGCCCAAACGGCTGAAGCTAGAGACTTGAAATTTGGAATGTAGGTTCGGCTCCCGACAAAACCACCCACTAAGAAGGGATTTTTGGAAATTCCGATTCTAAGGGGGGCAAAAAGGGGAAAATAGGGCCCTTTGGGGGATTTTGTATCTTTTGAACTAATAGTCCTAGAAACTTCAAATTTGAACTCTAGGATCCTCTCGCGGAAATAAAATTTCGAAAAAAATATTTTTGGAAAATTCCGCCTCCAAGGGGGGAAAAATGGTAAAATAGGGCAAATTGGTACATTTTTTATATTCTAAACAAATGGTCCCAGAAACTTGAAATTTGAAGTTTAGGACCCTCTCGCGGAAATAACATTTTGGAAAAAGTAATATTTTGAAAATTCCGTTTCTAAGGTGGGGGGGAGGGGGAAAATAGGGCAAGTTGGTACATTTTGTATCTACTGAACTAATGGTCCTACAATCTTGAAATTTTGAATATAGGATACTCTCGCGGAAATAACATTTTGAAAAAAGTACTTTTTTGAAAATTCCGGTTTAAAGGGGGACAAAAAGGGGGAAAATAGGGGGAAAATAGGGCAATTTGGTGAATTTTGAACTAATGGTCCTAGAAACTAGATATTTGAACTATAGTATCCTCTCGGGGAAAAAAAAATTTTTTACTAAATTTTTTTTTACTCAAAATTTTTTTTCACTCAAAATTTTTTTTTACTCAAATTTTTTTTTTCACTTAAAATTTTTTTTTTACTCAAATTTTTTTTTCACTCAAAAATTTTATTTTTACAATTTTTTTTTTTCTTCAAATTTTTTTTTTTTACTCAAAATTTTTTTTTTACAAATTTTTTTTTTTCACTCAAAATTTTTTTTTACTCAAAATTTTTTTTCACTCAAAATTTTTTTTTTTACAAATTTTTTTTCACTCAAAATTTATTTTTCACTCAAAATTTTTTTTTCACTTAAAATTTTTTTTTTTACAATTTTTTTTTACTCAAAATTTTTTTTTTACTCAAAATTTTTTTTACTCAATTTTTTTTTAACCTTTTTCTTCTTCTTCGAGTTTGAAGTACTTGGTTGCTCCTTTTCCATTTCTTCTTTTTGCTTTTCAAGATATTTAATCTTCTTCATAATTTCCGCAAGAGAAAGTTCCTAAGACCGAATTTACATTGGGCAATTTTAATTGCGGCAATTCTGATTTTTTTTTTTTTACAAATTTTTTTTCACTCAAAATTTTTTTTTACTCAAATTTTTTTTTTTCACTTAAAATTTTTTTTTTACTCAAATTTTTTTTTCACTCAAAAATTTTATTTTTACAATTTTTTTTTTCTTCAAATTTTTTTTTTTCACTCAAAATTTTTTTTTTACAAATTTTTTTTTTCACTCAAAATTTTTTTTTACTCAAAATTTTTTTTCACTCAAAATTTTTTTTTTACAAATTTTTTTTCACTCAAAATTTATTTTTCACTCAAAATTTTTTTTTCACTTAAAATTTTTTTTTTTACAATTTTTTTTTACTCAAAATTTTTTTTTACTCAAAATTTTTTTTACTCAATTTTTTTTTAATAAAAATTTGTTTCACTCATTTGTATTTTATTCTTCAGTTTTTTTACAAATTTTTTTACTTAAATTTTTTAGTTAGAAGTTGTTTTCACCCAAATTTTTTTTACTCAATTTTTTTTACTCAAAATATTTTTCGCTTAATTTTTTGACTCAAATTTTTTTCACTCAAAATTTTTTTTTTTTTACAAATTTTTTTTCACTCAAAATTTTTTTTTACTCAATTGTATTTTATTCTTCAGTTTTTTTACAAATTTTTTTACTTAAATTTTTTAGTTAGAAGTTGTTTTCACCCAAATTTTTTTTACTCAATTTTTTTTACTCAAAATATTTTTCGCTTAATTTTTTGACTCAAATTTTTTACTCAATTTTTTTTTCTCATTTATTTTTTAATTTTTGGGAATTTATTGATTTAATCGGCGTACGGACATAGCGCCCAAGGTCTTATCGCCCAAAACCGTAAATGTTATATCGCCCAAGCTGCGACATATAGCCCAAAATGATAGGTCTAAAAATTTTATTTCTCCCAAAACAAAATTGTCAAAAAATCCAAAATATTTTTTTGGACGAAATGTCGAAATTACGACTTCTATGATTTGTTTTTTTGTAATAAAGGTTTTCTACGTAAAGCCGGCCTTCGGCCGGGTTTAAGGATTACATACTCCATGCATTAAACCCACCCTCTCTGCAAACCAAAGCTATTTTGGTTATCAAGCCTTTTTGATGCATAACAAATTTGATAGTGTAAAGGGCTGCTACCCTAGAAAACTTTACTTTGCGGAGAGGGTGGGTTTAATGCATGGATTTTGTAATCCCTAAGCCCGGCCAAAGGCCGGCTACGCATAAAACTTTAAAATATTGTGTTAAAAAAAAACAATATTGGTGAGTTTTATGATTATTTTTTTATTTTTTTGGGTTCTATGACATTTTATAAATTCAACATTTTGATATTTGGGTAATATGACATTTTTTACAATTTATATTAATTTAAAGAAAATTTGTAAAATACCCAAAAATAATGGCCATACAGTCCAAAAAATTTTGCAACAACAACTAACACACATTTTTTTTGGGTGGAATGACTTTTTTAAATTGGGCAATATGCACTTGGGCGCTATGTCCGTACGCCATTTAATCACTTAAATCTAGGGGGAAATAGGACAATTTTAAACATTTCGATCTTCTGAACTAATGGCCCCAGTAACCTAAAATTTGGACTCGCGGAAATAGTACTCTAAAGAAAGTATTTTTTTAAAAAAAATTAGAAGGGGAAATGGGTAAAAAAGGGCAATTTGGTACGTGTTCTATCTTCCGACCTAATGGTCCTAGAAACTTAAAGTTTGGACTATAAGATCCTCTAACGGAAAAAAGATTCTAAAACATTTTTTTTTAATTCTGATTCTAGGGGGTTGAAAGGGGGAAAGTAGGATAATTTGGTACATTTTGTATCTTCTGAACTAATGGTCCTAGAAACTTAAAAATTTGGACTATATGATCCTCTGGGAATATGGGAATATTTGCTCTTTCAAATAAAGCCATAAGGTTCCAAAACTATTGAGTATTGTTCATTTCATTGCATGTTTTAAAAAGATACTAGTTATTGGACCACCCTGTATATGGGGACTAAGTCCAGAAATGTTGCAATTATAATCAGATTTGACTACAACATTTCCAATTGTAATTTTAAAAATTTCTAAATGTATTTAAAAATTGTCCAAATGTATTTTAAAATGGTCCAATTGTATTTTAAAATTGTCCAAATTAATTTTAAAATTATCCAAATGTATTTTAAAATTGTCCAAATATATTTTAAAATTGTCCAAATTAATTTTAAAATTGTCCAAATGTAGTTTAAAATAATCCAAATGTGTTTTAAAATAATCCATATGTGTTTTAAAAATTTCCAAATGTATTTTAAGATTGTCCAAATGTAGTTTAAAATAATCCAAATGTGTTTTAAAATAATCCAAATGTGTTTTAAAAATTTCCAAATGTATTTTAAAATTTTCCAATTGTATTTTAAAATTGTCCAAATGTATTTTAAAATTTTCCAAATGTATTTTAAGATTGTCCAAATATATTTTAAAATTGTCCAAATGTATTTTAAGATTGTCCAAATGTAGTTTTAAATAATCCAAATGTGTTTTAAAAATTTCCAAATGTATTTTAAAATTTTCCAATTGTATTTTAAAATTTTCCAAACGTATTTTCAAAATTGTCCAAATGAATTTTAAAATTGTCCAATTGTATTTTAAAAATTTCCATATGTATTTTAAAATATTCTACATAGAATTATACATAGAATATTTTAAAATACATTTAGAAAATTTTAAAATACAATTGGACAATTTTAAAATACATTTGGACAATCTTGAAAAACAATTGGAAAATTTTAAACTACATTTGGACAATTTTAAAATACATTTGGACAATTTTAAAATACATTTGGACAATCATGAGATACATTTGTAAAATTTTAAACTACATTTGGACAATTTTATAATACATTTTGACAATTTTAAAATACCTTTGTACAATTTTGAAAATACATTTGGAAATTTGTAAAATACAATTGTACAATTTTAAAATTCATTTGGAAATTTTAAAAATATATTTGGAAAATTTTAAACTACATTTGTACAATCTTAAATTTTATTTGGAAATTTTAAAAATACATTTAGAAAATTTTAAACTACATTTGGACAATCTTAAACTACATTTGGACAATTTTAAAATACATTTGGACAATTTTAAAATATATTTGGAAAATTTTAAACTACATTTAGACAATTTTAAAATACATTTGGACAATTTTAAAATACATATAGACAATTTTAATATATATTTGAGCAATTTTAAAATACATTTTGACAATTTTATAATACTAGAAATTTATAAACTACAATTGGAAATGGTGTAGATTACCAAAGTCCACGTTTAACTCCTATTAAAAAATTAAACAAAAAACGTCAAATTTTCATGAATTTTAAGAGAGTTTTGTGAAAACCGGGAGGTTGGTTTGTATGGGGACTACAAGTAGCACTGATCAGATTTTTTACAGTAAGAAAATTATGTCATTAACTGTTTGTAGGTTATTTTTAAAAGAAATCAGTAAAGTTATTTTAAAAGATTAATCACTTATTTTATAAAGGATTTAGTTTTTTTACTATTTCTGTAGTTTAAAAAAAAATAATTTACTGTCTTAAACATGATTTTTCTGTTACATTCAATTTCGGCAGTAAAACACTTCTTCTATAGTTTTACTGTTTTTCAATACAAAATAACTGAATATTCACTATTTTCTTAATGTTTTGGTTACTCAATAAATTAACATTTAAAATTGACTGTAATGTGTTTTTATTTTAAATGAAAAAACAGTGGAATGGTTTTTAAATAAAATTTCATTTGTTTTAAGTGAATATTCACTGGAATTTACCTACATAATTTTTTGAGTGTACTAATTTAAAATGATGATTTCTGAATACGAACTACATCTACCTGCAAAATTTCGAAAGAATATCTATTATAATACGGTTATTAGAGTCATTTGAGCCGCAATTAAAAAGGACCTTTGGTTGGGGGCTAGGTCTGAAAATGGACCGAATTTATCCAAACATAAGCCTACACTCAAAAAATTATGTCATTAACTGTTTGTAGTTTATTTAAAAAGTTTTCCGTTTAGTCGTTTTTAAAAGAAAAAACATTTGTTTGATGTTCAGTTTTTATTAATGACTACATCAGTCCTTTGTTTCAAAAATAACACACTAAAAAATAAAGACTTTCACTAACATTTAATTTATAAAGTCATTTATTTTTGTTCTGTAAGTAAAAACTACTGATTATTCTTTAAATTTTTAATGATTTGTGTAAGTAATTTTTTTTTAAATTGTTGGTATTTTTTAATGATATATCATTAGTTTTTACCTACACAAGTCAGTTATTTGTTTGTAGAAAAAAAATTCAAAAAATTATTTATAGAAATTTAAAAACATATTTGTATCAAGTGGCTTTGGCACGATGGGTAGAGTGTCTGGCCAGAATATAGTTGATTGCGGGATCGATTCCCCAAAATTTTATTAAAAAATTTTAAAAAAAATATTTCAATAGAAAATTGTATAAAATAACCTACGAAATCATTAATTTTTAATGTTTTGGTAGGTTATTTTTTTGGAGTTTGTTGGTAAAAATAACAGAACTATCATTAATTCTTAATGTTTTCGTAGGTTATTTTTTTCGAATTTGTTGATAAAAAAGAATGAAAAAACCGTAATTTTTTAATGTTTAGTGTTATTTATTTTAGAAAATTTTGCCAACAGTAAAAAATAAATGTTGATGTTTTTAAAACAAATGAATAATTACTGGGATGGTTTTCAATTGTTTATTCACTGGTTTTAAGTGTGTTTTTCTTTTGTTTTTGCCTACAAAATATTTTGAGTGTATCTCGTCCTTGGGCCAAGACAGGCTTATGTTTTAAATTATAGACAAACCGTTCACCTGGAGGGACGGGCATAGCGAATTCGACTAAAGAGTGATTCTAAGTCGATCGGTATAATTGAAATTGGGTCTATGAGCAACATTTTGGGTAGTTTCAAACATCAGCACAAACTCATTATAACCTGTACCACAGAGTGGTGTAGGGTATAATTTTTTTTTTTTTAATGCAATTTTGCAGAAAACGCATATGAATTTTCTATTTAAAAAGATTTTCAATTGAAAAAGGTGAGTACATGAGAAATGACTCTTTTCATGCAATGAGTATACAAATTTAAATACATGATAATATAAATAATACTGATGAATTTTAAAAGTAAAAAAGTTATTTAACTTAATATAGTGTTTAATTCATTTTTTTTCTGGAACTGAACATAATACTGAATTCACTTAAAAGCTCCCAAGCTGATTATGTAGTGTTACTTGGGTTAAATCAATGGTAAGTATTTTGAGAACCAGACCTTATAGGCGTGACACTAGAGCACCCTGGAGTAAAACTGCGTTTACAGTGTTTTATTCGATGATGATTTATACTTTTTAAATGACTTTAAATTTTCAAAGAACATTTTAATTTAAGAAATTAATAAGTGGAAAAGTTTAATTCGACTTTGCCGAATTCATGAATACCCTCTAAAATGTCCTTTTATATATGAGGCATTCCACACCAAATGTCCAGCGAAAAAAACCATGTGTACCGTAAATTTCTGAATAGGTTGTATGGATAGCCCTATATGGAACTTAGAAAATTGCGTTTTTTGTTTTTCAATTTTTCAAAAACTGGGCTTAGGAGGCGTGGTCAAATATTGGAAAAATGGTCAAATTTGTGGCGAGGTGCCTTGATTAAATATTTATCACATTAAAACGGAATGCACCACAATCTCAAAAATTTACATTCTTATATAGTTTTGTATGGGCTATCGATTAAATTTTTTTTTTTTTGGAAAATTTTCAGAACCCGTTCTGAAATTTTCCATTTTTTAAAAAAGTCAATTTATCAAAAATCAGGCCACTTTTTTTTTTTAATTTTTTTTTAAAGTTTAGATGTTTGTCCATCCACACAAAAAAGTTTAGAAACACGTTCGTCATTTTTTTCGAGAAAATCGCATTTGAATTTTAAATTTCATAACAATTTTGTAATTTGCTTGTATTTTCTTGTTTTAACATTGCGAATGAGTAATATTTATAATTGATAACACTCATTCGCAACGTTAAAACAAGAAAATACAAGCAAATTACAAAATTGTTATGAAATTTAAATTTCAAATGCGATTTTCTCGAAAAAAACGACGAACGTGTTTCTGAAATTTTTTTGTGTGGATGGATAAACATCTAAACTTAAAAAAAAAAATTTAAAAAAGTGGCCGGATTTTTGATCAATTGACTTTTTAAAAAAATGGAAAATTTCAGAACTGGTTCTGAAAATTTTTCAAAAAAAAAACTTAATCGATAGCCCATACATGTAAATTTTTGAGATTGTGGTGCATTCCGTTTTAATGTGATAAATATTTAATCAAGGCAACTCGCCACAAATTTTACCATTTTTCCAATATTTGACCACGCCTCCAAAGTCCAGTTTTTGAAAATTTGAAAAACCAAAAATGCAATTTTCTTAGTTCCATGTAAGGCTATCCAAACAACCTATTCAGAAATTTACGGGACACATGTTTTTCTGTAGCGGGACATTTGGTGTGGAATGCCTTATATACATATAAAAGAATCGATTTTAAAGTTGGGGTGTCTCAAAAAAATAGTTTGAAAATTTTTTTGGTCGTCAGTTTTGGAATTCAATAACTAGTGCAGAGCTTCTCACTAACTTTTGCTTCGCGACCCCTTTTCAATATTTTAAAATTATCGCGACCCCCCATCAATAAAATTTGATAAAACAAGTGAGAGTGTTACATTCGGCTGTGCCGAATCTTTGATACCCTCCAAAATGTAAAAAAAAAAACAATATAAAAAAATCCAGGGGGGTCATTTTTTTTGTGGTATGGGGGGGGGGGGTTGGTGGGAGACGTTAGGGAGCACGTTCCCCTCGCGATTTTGAACTTCATCTGACAATGAGATAAGAATGTTGCATTTGCTTAGCAAAAGTACAAAAAGCCCTGCAAAAATGCGTTTTTTCTTAGGTTGGTTTAGTTCTCCAAGGGGGAACTTTCTTCCCCTTGGTCCGATTTTGCCCATTTCCGAACATAACCTGCCTAGGAATATAAGACATATTCGTGCCAAACTTCGGAAGTCTAGCTCTTTTATTTTGGACTGTATCGTGTCCTCTACAGACGAACAGACGGACGGACGGACGGACGGACATCGTAGAATCGATCACTGATCAATAAAATATATACTTTATGGGGTCCTAGACCGATATTTCAATGCATTACACACGGAATGACAAAGTGAGTATACCCCCATACTGTGGTTGGAGGGTATAAAAACAAGTGAGAAAATTAAAGTCGGTCAAGACCGACGATATTATACTCTACACTAGGTTTTCCCGAAAATGGGTCTCAAGTCCAAAGATAGACCAATTGGATCACTATTTTTTGAGATCTTTAATTTGTGCAGAAAACACACAGAAGCGAAAATTGAGGGGAAAAGGCTTTTTATTACTGACAATAGACCGATTTTACAGAATATTGTGCGAAATTTTTATATAACTAATTGCAAGTCTAACAAGTGAGAGTGTTAATTTCGGCTGTGCCGAATCTTTTATACCCTCCAACACCTAAAAAAACACTGGGGCGTCTTTTTTTTTTTTTTTTTGTTGGGGGGGGGATTTCGGTGGTGGTAGATGACCTTCCTGGATCCAACTATAGGACTGTGAACTTCTTCTGACATAAAAAATGTTTCGTTTGCTAAGCAAAAGTACAAAAAATCTATAAAAAATTGCGTTTTTTCAGAGGTTGGTTTAGTTCTTAAAAGGGAACTTTTTCCCCCGTGGTCCGATTTTGTCCATCTCCGAACTTAACCAGCCTATGACCATTAGACATATTCGTGCAAAATTTTAGGAGTCCAGCTCTTTTATTTTGGACTGTATCGTGTCCTCCACAGACGGACGGACAGACGGACAGACGGACATCGCTAGAATGTCTTAGAATCAATCACTGATCAATAATATATACACATTATGGGGTCCTCGACCGATATTTCGATGCGTTACACACGGAATGACAAAGTGAATATACCCCCATACTGTGGTTGGAGGGTATAAAAATGGTCCAATTATAATCAGATTTGAAAGAGGTTACCCAACCAACATTTTTGTCAAATATTTCCTTTTTATGAATTTTATGATATTTTTACGAAGATCGGTGCTTTGTATGGGGCTACAAGTAGAACTGAAACGGTTTCTTTAAAATTTGGAATGATTCTTTGTGAATACTTTTACCTCCTAAATTTCAAAAGCATACTTATTATAATACGGTTTTAAGATTAGTTTTTGCCAAATTTAAAGGGGACGTTTGTATGGGGTCTAGATCTAGACATGGACCGATTTTTTTCAACACAGTTTTTTAACATTTTAGCTGTTTTCAAAGTCCCCACTTGAGCAAGGATGCTGATAGCATGTAGTCCTGGCGAGGATATCCTAAAGTGTCAGATTTAAAAATTGTGCATTTCAAACGTTTTAGCTAATTTTGAAGCCCTATGAAGCTGAAAATGGCCAAGTTAGTAGTATTGAAGATGGAGCATATCCTAAAGTTGTCGGATTTAAAATTGTTGGACTTTCAACGAAAAATTAAAATGAATTATGGTAAATTTGTGGTTTTCGTCATGCATATAGTACGTAACATAACATCCATGCGGACCTGGATTTTAAGGGTGGAAAGACGAAAGTAAAAGCCCACTGATAAGCTGAAATGCTAAAAATAGGCATACATTGGCAGATCCTAATGTAGCCGTATATTTAAATATTTGATAACTCAGCAACTACCAAAAAATTATGCTCTGCTTTTATATTTTAGAAATTTAGGGGCCTATTCACAAAAAAAGTCATAACTCAATCATAAATCAATTTTTTACATGTGGTTGTTGTAAACAATCATAAAAAAAATCAAATTTTGCTTGAAAATTTCAAAAAAATAAAGACCTGCTACCCACATCGTCTCAAAATTGACAAATAATTTTAAATTTTGAGACTTTTTATGATGTTGTTTACAACAAACACAGGAAATATGAAGTTTGAAAATAATAAAATTTGTCATAACCAGTCATAACTGAGAATAGGCCTGTTAAATTTTAATAATTTTAGTACGATGTTTACTAAACTTTTCACGACCCCCTAGAAATGCTTCCGCGACACCCTAGGGGGTCGCGACCCACCATTTGAGAAGCATTGAACTAGTGCAATCGAAATGAAATTTTTTGTCTTTATTAAGCTAATAAAAAAATTAAAAATCGAAAAAATTTTTTTTTTGCTTCTACTTACCACATTTTGCGGTTGAAAGATGTAAAATGTAAGTCCTCTGAGCCACCTCAAGACCTTGTCCAAGGATGCAAAATTTTTTCTCAGTATATTTCAGGCTATTAAGCATCGATTAATAGTACAGGAGTAACAAATTTTGAAAGTACCGAAACTTGCTTCACACTACTAGTCATATCAAAGAAATGATTCTAGGCGTATGAATAATATATATAAAATTTATTCAATATCAAGTATACGCACTGGGAATTTCAAGGTGAAAATCTTTGCAGAATTAAAACACATTGTTGTATTGATTGTTATATTCTCAAGAAGAAAATCTCAATTTTGTAAAACTTCAGAACATTCAGAACAGTAGATAATATGTTTAAAAAAAGGAAATCAATTTAGTTGTAGATATTTTTTTTATTCAATCAATATCTCACAATTTTAAACACCACAAAGAATTGTTAACAAGAAATGTTTAAATATTAAAAAAATATATAAACTAAATTTTTTTAAATCTTGAACAAGGTCAATCATTTTTTAATCTACTTAAACTTTTCTTAATAAAGTGTTTAAAAGTTTAAAATTGCAGAAATCAACTTATGATACACATTTAAATATACCCAACAAAATTTTTGTTTGCAAAGAACCAGTTGTCTAACAATTTCAACAGACAAAGAACATTTCATATTTTTGGTACTACGCCAGTTTTGTTTTTCATATTTTTAGCAAATTACCAAGAGAAAAATATTATTTCACTAGATTTGGCTTAAAAACTATTTCGAGTTACACCCAATTCACACCTGAAGTGAAATCTCGTTAGAACGAGATTTCGATCATGTATAAAATGATACAGTACCATATGATCGAAATCTTTTTCGAACGAGATTTCTCCTCAGATGTGAATAGGCTCTTAGCTTACTAACTTCAGAACCTGTTACAGAATAGGTAAAGCCGCCTAAGAGAGCTTAAACATTTTTTCAATTTTTTTTTTTACCTAATTATAAACGTTTTTTCAGTTTATATTTAAAATAATGCTTTTAAAATTTCTTTTGCAAAAATTGCAATAAGTATTATTCAATTACAAGTAGCCATTAAAAATATCTTGAATTTCATTTAAATATATTTGGCACTATACAACATTTGCAGTGAAATACTTTTATCCTCTTATGCATACAAATACAGTTATGGACAATTTAACAGCATCACACACACAAATATATAAGGGGGTTTTCGTGTCAACTGACACAACTTTTGAAAATGATATCTTCCGATCGGGATGTAATTTGCACAAAGGTTAGTCCTATTGGATAGTAGTTCAGACACAATTTTTCAACGAGATCGGTCAAGGACTCTCTGAGTTAGAGGGGGTCGAAATTTGACATTTTGACAAAAGAGGTGTTTATTCTCATCCATGTTACTTCTTACCTATTGTTTTTAGCAAAATGTGTCCCAAAAATAGTTAAGATAGCTATTTCTTCAGTCTGTCGAAAAAAAATTATAAAAAAAAAAAAAATTTTGGATTATTTTTCTTAAAAATTCAAAACTTTTTTGACTTTGCCTCAAATTGGGCTCCTTTTTTTTTTTTTGATTCAAAAGAAAGCTTAGGTGATTTCCTTTAAGAGCTATGGGGTCGCTTAGTGGGATGCGAGTGGGATATCTATGAAAAAATTTTTTTTTAACTTTGGAACACAAAAAACGGTTTTCAATTTGCACTATTAGGCGTGGGATAGCTCACCAGTTTTCGATTTCGATCCGGGACACCCCCTAATTTTGATAGGTTCGAAAAAAAGCATGAGCCAAAAAATAAGGGCGGTGGGGTGGGGCCATATGGCTCCTCATCGGGGTCAAAATTGGGCGAAAAGAGGCAAAAATCCTCAAAAAGCCCCACAACTGCCCTAGAACTGCCCATGGAGGGGTGCAATGTGAGACCGACCTTCATTAATTTTCTGCCCCCAATATTTTTCTTGAATATACCTAACCTCTATTTCCACTTCCTAAGGGGGCTCCCACACAAAATTACATTTTTATAAAATTTGCTCCTACCGCCCTAACTGTCCATAGGGTGCCCCTAGAGAAGTAAAATGTATGACCGACCCCCAATATTTTTTCAATTCCAACATTTTCTGGGAAATACCTACCCTTTATTTTCAACTCTTAAGGGGGTCCCCATACATTTTTTTATTTTTTTTTATTAGTTTTTAAAAATACATGTTTTTATAATGTGTGGGAGCCCCTTAGGGAGTTGAGATAGGGTGTTATAATGTTCGGACAAAATGTTGGTAACTAAAAAATAATGGGGGTTGGTCGTAATATTTGCCCCCCTAGGAGGCACGGTAGGGGCGGTAGGAGCTGGTTTATTAAAACAAATTTATAAAAAATAAAATAAATGTATGGGGACCACCTTAAGGGTTAAAAATACATTGTAGGTATGTTTGCAAAAAATGTTGGAATTAATAAAATAATGGAGGTCGGTCATACATTTGGCCCCACTAGGGGCACTTTAGGGTAAGTTAGAGTGGTAGGATCAAATTTTTTAAAAATGTTTTGTATGGGAGCCCCCTTAGGAAGTGGAAATAGGGGTAAGGTATGTTCAAGAAAAATGTTGGGGGTAGAAAATTATTGGAGGTCGGTCTCACATCGCACCCCTCCAGGGGCGTTTCTAGGGGAGTTTTGGGGCTTTTGGAAGATTTTTACCTCTCTACGCCCAACTTTGACCCCGATGAGGGGCCATATGGCCCCACCCCGCCGCCCTCATTTTTTGGCTCATGCTTTCTTTTTTGAATCTATCAAAATTAGAGGATATCACGGATCGAAATCGAAAACTGGTTAGCTATCCCACGCCTAATAGTGCAAATTGAAGAACCGTTTTTAGTGTTCCAAAGTTAAAAAAAAATTTTTTCATAGATATTCCACTCGCATCCCACTAAGCGACCCCAGAGGTCTTAAAGGAAATCACCTAAGCTTTCTTTTGAATCAAAAAAAAAAAAAAGAAAAAGGGCCCAATTTGAGGAAACAGTCAAAAATGTTTTGGATTTTTAAGAAAAAAAATCCAAAATTTTTTCATTATTTTTTTTTATAATTTTTTTCGAAAGACTGAAGAAATAGCTATCTAGACTCTTTAGGACATATTTTGCTAAAAACATTAGGTAAGAAGTTACATGGATGAGAATATACACCTCTTTGGTCAAAATGTCAAATTTCGACCCCCCTCTAACTCACAATCAGAGAGTTCTTGACCGATCTCTATGTCCGATGTCTGAGCTACTATCCAATAGGACTAACCTTGGTGCAAATTTCATCCCGATCGGAAGACATCGGTTTCAAAAGTTGTGTCAGTTGACACGAAAACCCCCATAAACAAAATATTGAAAAATAAAAACATAAAAATTCTGTAATTCTCTTGTATTTTATTGTGTCAACACCGCGTATAAATAATCTTGACAATGGGATCTGACAAATCCCGAAAGACGTGTCGATTAAGTCTTGCAAAAAATGACCAAATTAATTTTCTTGAAAATTATTCTATATGAATATCATGGTTTTAATTACTATAGGAAATAATGACCTCGAGCTAGAATAAGCCTACTCAAAATATTTATTAGGAACTTAAGAAAGAGCGCCTTCAGTCAGCAACCAGAGAAAAAATTACGTTTTTGATAAAACTTCATGCCTAAATTTTTTGACCAAATCAAACCAAATCCTTTTGGATTATTTTTAAAACTAAATTGTGGGGTTACTAAGATGAAAATTTGGATTTTACTTTAAATTTAAATTACTTTTACAAGAAAAAAGAAAAGAGAAAATGCAAATAAGCTAAATGAATCGTAGGCCAATATAATATAAAAAACAGTGTATTTCATAGAAAATGATTAATCGTAATCGCATGATTTTTTGTCAATTACGATTAATTGGTTCGATTATTCGCAATTGCGATTACGATTTTAATCGTTTTGCAAACTCTACTCATAATAGATGAACATGACTTTGCGATATTCGGAAATTTAGATGGTCAAAATGTACGAAAATGGTACAAAATACTACAATTTTTCCTATAACTTCAAATCAATATACGTATCACGATTACTGGAGCTAACCCAGCGAAACGCCGGGACACGTATAACTTTTTTCGACCGACATAACTTTCCCCGGTAAGCAGAACCCCGCCGATTTGGGATGTCGCACAGTGTTGTTGAATGAGTGGTTATAAAATTTTAACAACTCACTTTTTAGATAGGACAATACAGAATTCCTTAAATATAATTATTTTCATTTCGTTTGTAACTCATCGAAACTACGCTTTGGGACCCCATTGTAAGACATTCTATCGATATAAGTCTGTCTGTTGAATTGGTCATTACGGCCAAACTATTTCAAAGACATATTTCTAATTAAGGATTTCTACTTGTTGCTGCTTTGAGAAATATGGTGTTGCATTTGAGCAATATTGGTTAAGCGGTTTATAAAAGAAAACATTTTGATTAGACTTGTGCTTAATCGTTCAATTAAATGAGCGCTCATTTTCGTTCATTTCAGATACAACACCTAGTTCGTACATCCAGTTCAGTTGGTCATTTATTTGTTTTCGTTCAACAGTTCGTGAACGAATCAATTTGATCATCACTGCTGTTCGGTCTTCTGATGCAATCGTTCAATTTTTATTTTCGTTCAACAGTTCGCGAACATATGGTTTTAGTTTTCGTTCACAAATACAAAAATGTTGAATAAAAACATTAAATATGGTTTAATAAAGCACCACATGAAAAATAGACGATATTTTTTTTAAATATTACTAATCTATCTATATATGGACATTTCCATTTAACTTTTCATTTGTTTGAAATTTTGGTTTTTTGGCAAAAACTTTTTTTATTTGCATTGAAATGGCTATCTACTGATAGAAATGCATAAAGGACTTCTAATGCAATTAGCTTACAAGCTTTTAAGGCAAAAAATCTTAATTTGCGGTAGTTAGCGACAATCAAACTTCAGAAATGTGGAAAAGTCGATTGAAATTTCATAAAAATTATGTACTCTTTGGCCTATTGTACTTGCGCCGTCTAACGTATTCTTCGAAGATTTAAAATATATGGTCCCAACACTTGTTCAAAAAAGATGTATTTATGAATTTGATGTGCCATTAATATTAAAAAAGTTATTTAGTGGTAACGGTTTGAAATTAAAATTTCTTCATTTTCAATTTTTCGTCGTTTTTTTATCAGGAAATTTGCGCCGCTTCATACTTTTTAAAATCTGATACGCAAAATGATAGCTGTCGTAATTCCCTACAATTTAAAACCGGTCCCATGAATGTGCCCTCAATGGGAGTGGAGTACTAGCTAGACAAAGGTTGAGAGACAAAACGTGAAAGTCATCAAAAATCCACTTTTTTGCGAGGCAAATTCGCAATATTATTTAAAAGTGCCCAGCACTTCGCGTGATCCAAATATTTTTTGAGTTTTTATAATAAAATCGATATAGCGTGTTAAAATTTTGATTAGCAAAAATTTTGCAAAAATCTGACATTTCACGATTTTAAAGTTTTGCTTGTATTTTCACGTGAAAAGAATTTAGATTTAAAATATACTTGTCAGACGATTGCTTGTTATGCGTATTATGGATCGTGTGCAAAAATTGGGACTTAATGTAACTGTACGCTGAAGACGCGCCAATTTTGTCTCCAGATAAACCGCCAGGGCACACCCAAACCGCTAATAGAAATTAACTTCTATAAATGGTAATTGATAGTACTTATGAAGCTTTATCCCAAAACTGAGCGGCATTCATAAATTTTGAAGATTGTGGATTTTATGCATCTCTCAAAATTTCATTAATCAGAAATTTCATCTCTTTAAAAAATTTACAATTTTGCATAATGCACAAGCTTTTTAACTAATTTGAAGGTGCTAAACCTGAATATGGCCTTTAATTTGGTCCATCATCTTTAATTTTCACGTAAATCGCTGAAAACGCCCCAATTTTGTCTCCAGATAAACCGCCAGGGCACACCCAAACCGCTAATAAAAATTAACTTCTATAAATGGTAATTGATAGTACTTACGAAGCTTTATCCCAAAACTGAGCGGCATTCATAAATGTTGAAGATTATGGATTTTATGCATCTCTCAAAATTTCATTAATCAGAAATTTCATCTCTTTAAAAAATTTACAATTTTGCATAATGCACAAGCTTTTTAACTAATTCTAAGGTGCTAAACCTGAATATGGCCTTTAATTTGGTCCATCATCTTTAGTTTTCACGTAAATCGCTGAAAACGCGCCAATTTTGTCTCTACATAAACCGCCAGGGCACACCCAAACCGCTAATAGATATTAATTTATATAAATGGCAAGTGCTAGTGCCTATGAAGCTTAATCACAAAACTGAGCGGCATTCATAAATTTTGAAGATTTGGGATTTTATGCATCTCTCAAAATTTCATTAATCAGAAATTGCATCCTTTTAAAAATTCACAATTTTGCATAATGCACAAGCTTTTTAACTAATTTGAGGGTGCTAAACCTGAATATGGCCTTTAATTAGGTCCATCATCTTTAGATTTCGCGTAAATCGCATAACAGCTCTAAAAATTAATTTTTGAAATCGCTATAGAAATTTTAACTTGTAAAATGAGTTCAAGTATACATACCACAGGCATTGAAATACAGTTGAAATGTCAAATAATAAATTTTATTCAGTTTAATCGGATTAAAAATTATAAAAAAAAATTAATTCAAACAAAGCCAAAAAATTGCGCGAAAAGCGAAAAAAGAAGTCGGAACGTCGATCCGCAAATATAATTCAGAGGCGGATCTCTCACAAAAATAAATTGCTTGCTAAAAAAAGAGATGAATTGATTTCCAAATAATATTCTAATTAGTTTTCTTAAAAATAAATTGTACTACCTCCGTCCCGAAATATTTTTAACATTTCTATAGATTTTTTTGTCCCAAAATAAACTTAACATTTTATTAAGCAGTGTTTTAGTTGAAATAATACAAGATAAAGTAAAAAAAACAATCTTATACTAATCTCGTGTACAAAAACTGTAACAAAATTAATTAAAAATATTTGCAAGATGTCCCTATTGCATCCATAATGCATTTATTAAAAACCGTTAAAAGGGCCTCTAGCGTAAAATTTCTTATTTCATACGCCACATTTTGCAATAATTTTCATCTTTTCGACCAAAGTGGACGCCATGCCTGTTTGTAACGTCGAAAACCAGTTGTCTCACTTATCTGGATGCAGTTTATTGCATCTATTTTGCACGTGAATTGAAAAATTGCAAAGCTATAAAGAATTTTTAAATTATTGTTATGTCCCGATATGTATTAACAAAAAAACCAAAGCTTTTTCAAAAAATCCTCCATAATCCCAGCCAAAATATAGAAATGTTAAGATTATTTTGGGACAGAGGTAGTATGTAAATAATAGCATATAAATGATAAATACAAATCTTTGTAAACATTGTAAAATTCAATGTTGTACATATTTGCAAATTATTTTGTTGTGTTTTCGTTTTAAATGGTCAAAAAATATTGCATTTGGTAAAATAAAGACATGAAATCATCTTTTAATCTTACTAAACTTACAATTCATAACTACTTTACAGTTCTTTAAAAAATCAACACTTTGTTTTATTGTGAAATATAATATTGAGAAACATTAATTTTTAAACTACTGTAATTTTTGCACTATTGGACATAATTTCATAAAGTTTTCTTAACTACATAGCAAATTCTTTACAGAATTCAGAAAATAATTTCCTAAAATGTTTAAACTACATAGAACTTAAATTTACGCAAAATAGTGGAAATGAAGATATTAAAATATACTTTAACCGCTAATATTTTGATATATATTAAATAAATTTTAATAAGGGTTAGTATGCAACATTTATAAACGTTAAGATTATTAAATTCTGATAAAAATTCTAATTTTTAGATTTTTTTTTAAATTGTAATTTCAAACCGCCATAACTTTTGCGCCGTTAGGTGAAAGTTCTTCACGCGAATGGATTTGAACTCACTAAATGTATGTTAATACGTGTACAAAACGATTTTGATGTGCCTTCAAAAAAATTTTTTATTTTTTTTAAATCCAAAAATCAAAAGTTAAATGGAAATGTTCATATATAAAAGAGTGTGGTGACTGACTGACTGACTGACTGATTGGCAATAATCATCGCCCAGCCCAAACGGCTGAAGCTAGAGACTTGAAATTTGGAATGTAGGTTCGGCTCCCGACAAAACCACCCACTAAGAAGGGATTTTTGGAAATTCCGATTCTAAGGGGGGCAAAAAGGGGAAAATAGGGCCCTTTGGGGGATTTTGTATCTTTTGAACTAATAGTCCTAGAAACTTCAAATTTGAACTCTAGGATCCTCTCGCGGAAATAAAATTTCGAAAAAAATATTTTTGGAAAATTCCGCCTCCAAGGGGGGAAAAATGGTAAAATAGGGCAAATTGGTACATTTTTTATATTCTAAACAAATGGTCCCAGAAACTTGAAATTTGAAGTTTAGGACCCTCTCGCGGAAATAACATTTTGGAAAAAGTAATATTTTGAAAATTCCGTTTCTAAGGTGGGGGGGAGGGGGAAAATAGGGCAAGTTGGTACATTTTGTATCTACTGAACTAATGGTCCTACAATCTTGAAATTTTGAATATAGGATACTCTCGCGGAAATAACATTTTGAAAAAAGTACTTTTTTGAAAATTCCGGTTTAAAGGGGGACAAAAAGGGGGAAAATAGGGCAATTTGGTGAATTTTGAACTAATGGTCCTAGAAACTAGATATTTGAACTATAGTATCCTCTCGGGGAAAAAAAAATTTTTTACTAAATTTTTTTTTACTCAAAATTTTTTTTCACTCAAAATTTTTTTTTACTCAAATTTTTTTTTTCACTTAAAATTTTTTTTTTACTCAAATTTTTTTTTCACTCAAAAATTTTATTTTTACAATTTTTTTTTTTCTTCAAATTTTTTTTTTTTACTCAAAATTTTTTTTTTACAAATTTTTTTTTTTCACTCAAAATTTTTTTTTACTCAAAATTTTTTTTCACTCAAAATTTTTTTTTTTACAAATTTTTTTTCACTCAAAATTTATTTTTCACTCAAAATTTTTTTTTCACTTAAAATTTTTTTTTTTACAATTTTTTTTTACTCAAAATTTTTTTTTTACTCAAAATTTTTTTTACTCAATTTTTTTTTAACCTTTTTCTTCTTCTTCGAGTTTGAAGTACTTGGTTGCTCCTTTTCCATTTCTTCTTTTTGCTTTTCAAGATATTTAATCTTCTTCATAATTTCCGCAAGAGAAAGTTCCTAAGACCGAATTTACATTGGGCAATTTTAATTGCGGCAATTCTGATTTTTTTTTTTTTACAAATTTTTTTTCACTCAAAATTTTTTTTTACTCAAATTTTTTTTTTTCACTTAAAATTTTTTTTTACTCAAATTTTTTTTTCACTCAAAAATTTTATTTTTACAATTTTTTTTTTCTTCAAATTTTTTTTTTTCACTCAAAATTTTTTTTTTACAAATTTTTTTTTTCACTCAAAATTTTTTTTTACTCAAAATTTTTTTTCACTCAAAATTTTTTTTTTACAAATTTTTTTTCACTCAAAATTTATTTTTCACTCAAAATTTTTTTTTCACTTAAAATTTTTTTTTTTACAATTTTTTTTTACTCAAAATTTTTTTTTACTCAAAATTTTTTTTACTCAATTTTTTTTTAATAAAAATTTGTTTCACTCAATTGTATTTTATTCTTCAGTTTTTTTACAAATTTTTTTACTTAAATTTTTTAGTTAGAAGTTGTTTTCACCCAAATTTTTTTTACTCAATTTTTTTTACTCAAAATATTTTTCGCTTAATTTTTTGACTCAAATTTTTTTCACTCAAAATTTTTTTTTTTTTACAAATTTTTTTTCACTCAAAATTTTTTTTTACTCAATTGTATTTTATTCTTCAGTTTTTTTACAAATTTTTTTACTTAAATTTTTTAGTTAGAAGTTGTTTTCACCCAAATTTTTTTTACTCAATTTTTTTTACTCAAAATATTTTTCGCTTAATTTTTTGACTCAAATTTTTTACTCAATTTTTTTTTCTCATTTATTTTTTAATTTTTGGGAATTTATTGATTTAATCGGCGTACGGACATAGCGCCCAAGGTCTTATCGCCCAAAACCGTAAATGTTATATCGCCCAAGCTGCGACATATAGCCCAAAATGATAGGTCTAAAAATTTTATTTCTCCCAAAACAAAATTGTCAAAAAATCCAAAATATTTTTTTGGACGAAATGTCGAAATTACGACTTCTATGATTTGTTTTTTTGTAATAAAGGTTTTCTACGTAAAGCCGGCCTTCGGCCGGGTTTAAGGATTACATACTCCATGCATTAAACCCACCCTCTCTGCAAACCAAAGCTATTTTGGTTATCAAGCCTTTTTGATGCATAACAAATTTGATAGTGTAAAGGGCTGCTACCCTAGAAAACTTTACTTTGCGGAGAGGGTGGGTTTAATGCATGGATTTTGTAATCCCTAAGCCCGGCCAAAGGCCGGCTACGCATAAAACTTTAAAATATTGTGTTAAAAAAAAACAATATTGGTGAGTTTTATGATTATTTTTTTATTTTTTTGGGTTCTATGACATTTTATAAATTCAACATTTTGATATTTGGGTAATATGACATTTTTTACAATTTATATTAATTTAAAGAAAATTTGTAAAATACCCAAAAATAATGGCCATACAGTCCAAAAAATTTTGCAACAACAACTAACACACATTTTTTTTGGGTGGAATGACTTTTTTAAATTGGGCAATATGCACTTGGGCGCTATGTCCGTACGCCATTTAATCACTTAAATCTAGGGGGAAATAGGACAATTTTAAACATTTCGATCTTCTGAACTAATGGCCCCAGTAACCTAAAATTTGGACTCGCGGAAATAGTACTCTAAAGAAAGTATTTTTTTAAAAAAAATTAGAAGGGGAAATGGGTAAAAAAGGGCAATTTGGTACGTGTTCTATCTTCCGACCTAATGGTCCTAGAAACTTAAAGTTTGGACTATAAGATCCTCTAACGGAAAAAAGATTCTAAAACATTTTTTTTTAATTCTGATTCTAGGGGGTTGAAAGGGGGAAAGTAGGATAATTTGGTACATTTTGTATCTTCTGAACTAATGGTCCTAGAAACTTAAAAATTTGGACTATATGATCCTCTCGCGGAAATTATGTTCTGAAGAAAGTATTTTTTGAAAATTTTTCATTAAAATTTGGGGGGGAAATAGGACAATTTTGAACATTTTCTATATTGTGAAACCTGAAATTTGGACTATAGGATCCTCTCGCGGAAATAATATTCTGAAGAAAGTACTTTTTTAAAAAGGCACTTCTAAGAAGGGGAAAAGGGGGAAAATTGGGAAGTTTGGTACATTTTCTTTTCTCTGACCTAATGGTCCTAGAAACTTAAAGTTTGGACTATAAGATCCTCTCGCGGAAAAAACATTCCGAAACAAAGTTTTTTTAATTCCGCTTCTAGGGTGGTAAAAAGGGGGATAATAGGACAATTTGGTACACTTTGTATGTTCTGAACTAATTTTCCCAGAAACTTAAAAATTTTGACTATGGGATCCTTCGGGGAAATAACATTGTGAAGAAAGTTCTATTTTGAAAATTTCGCTTCTAAGGGGGGAAAAGGGGAAAGTAGGGTAATTTTGTGTCTGCTGAACTAATGGTCGTAGATCCTTGAAATTTGGGCTGTACGATCCTCTCGCGGAAATAACTTTCTGAAACAAGTACTTTTGTATCTGCTAAACAAATAGGACTGCACGATCCTCTAGCGTGGACTGCACGATCCTCTCGCGTGGACTGCACGATCCTCTCGCGGAAATAACATTCTGAAAAAAGTACTTTTTTGACAATTCCGCTTTAAAGGGGGAAAAAGAGGAAGGTAGGGCAATTTTGTATCTGCTGAAAATATGGTCCTAGATACTTGAAATTTGGAGTGAACGAACCTCTCGCGAAAATAACATTCTAAAGGAAGTACTTTTTCAAAATTCTGGGGGGAAATCGGGAAAGTAGGACAATTTTGAATCTGCTGAACTAATGGTCCTTAATACTTGAAATTTAAACTGTACGATCCTTTCGCGAAAATAACATTCTTAAAGAAGATCTTTTCAAAAAATCCGCTTCTACGGGGAAAAAGGGGGAAAGTAGGGCAATTTTCTATCTGCTGAACTAATGGCCCTGGATACTTGAAATTTTAACTGTACAATCCTCTCGCGGAAATAATATTCTAAAGGAAGTACTTTTTGAAAATTCCGGTGGAAAAAGGGGTGAATGGGGTAATTTTGAATCTGCTGAACTCATGGTCCTAGATACTTGAAATTTCAACTGTACGATCCTCTCGCGGAAATAACATTGTTAACGAAAAACGTTTTTTAAAAATTTCGCTTCTACGGGGAAAGTAGGGCAATTTTGTATCTGCTGAACTAATGGTCCTAGATACTTAAAATTTAAACTGTACAATCCTATCCCGAAAATAACATTCTAAAAGAAGTACATTTTTGAAAATTCGTTTTTAAAAGGGGAAAAATGGGGAAAGAAGGGCAATTTCGTATCTGCTAAACGAATGGTCCCAAAAACTTGAAATTTTAGCTCTACTCTCGCGGAAAAAACATTTTGTAAAAAGTAATATTTTGAAAAATCCTTTTATAGGGGTGGGGTGGTGGGTAGAAGGGGTTTAATAGGGCAATTTTGCATCTTCTGAACAAACTTGAAATTTTGAATCTGGATGCTCTCGCGGAAATTATTTTTTGAAAAATATATTTTTTTGAGAATTTTTGTTTTAAGGAGGCCCAAAAGGGGGAAATAGGGCAATTTAATAAACTTTAAATTAATGGTCTTAGAAACATGACATTTGGAATATGGGATCATATCGCGGCAATAACATTCTAAAAGATGTACTTTTTTTGAAAATTTTGCTTTTAAGGGGAGAAAGGGGGAAAGTAGTGCAATTTTGTATATGCTAAAGTAATGGTCCTAGATACTTGAAAATTAGACTGTACGATCCTCCCGCGGAAATAACATTCGGAAAGGAATACTTTTTTAAAAATTCCTCTTTTAAGGGGAAAAAGAGGGGAAAATAGAGCAATTTTGAATCTGCTGAACTAATGGTCCTAGATACTTGAAAATTGGACTGCACGATCCTCCTGCGGAAATAACATTCGGAAAGAAATACTTTTTAGATAATTCTAAGAAAAAATACATAATCAAAGATAAGGTCGATAAAAAATTATATTAAGGCCGCTGTTCCAAAAAAAGTAATTCACATAAAAAATGTGAAAATGAAAATTTCCGAATTTTTTTGGTGTTCTAGATTTCACATCCGAATTTCTTTTTCGTTTTGTTTCACATAAATAAAATTTGGTGAAAGTAAAACGAATGCACTGTTTTCCTTATAATTTTTTAAATTTAAATTATTCGATTTCAACTTCGAATGAAAACGTCATCAACAAAACACTAAACTTGATTTCATGTGATTCGGAAATTTTCATGTGAATTGAAAAGTTGTGAAAGACAGAACAGCGGCCTAAATACTTTTTTTAAAATTCTTCTTTAAGGGGGAAAAAGGGGGAAAGTAGGCCAATTTTGTAACTGCTGAACAAATAGTCCTAGATACTTGAAAATTGGACTGCACAATCCTCTCGCGGAAATAAAATTCGAATGGAGGACTTTTTGGAAAATTCCGCCTCTAAGAGGGAAAAGGGGGAAAGTAGGCAATTTTGTATCTGCTGAACTAATGGTCCGGGAGACTTGAAATTTGGACTGTACGATCTTTTCGCGAAAATAACATTCTGAAAGAAGTACTTTTTTAAATATTCCGATTTTGAGTGGGAAAAAGGGGAAAAGTAGGGCAATTTTGTATCTGCTGAAATAATGGTCCTATATACTTGAAATTTGGACTGTACGATCCTCTCGCGGAAATAATATTCTCAAGGAAGTATTTTTTTGAAAACTCTACTTTTAAGGGGGGAAAAAGGGGAAGGTAGGGCAATTTTGTATCTGCTGAACTAATTGTCCTCGATACTTAAAATTTAACTGTACGATCCTCTCGCGGATATAACATTCTAAAAGAAGTACTTTTTTTAATTCTGCTTCAACGGGGGGAAAAGGGAGAAAGTAGGGCAATTTTGAATCTGCTTAACTAATAGTCCTACATACTTGAAGTTTGGACTGTACGATCCTCTCGCGGAAAGAACATTCTAGAAGAAGTACTTTTTTGAAAGTTCTCCTTCTAAAGGGGGAAAAGGTGGAAAGTAGGGCAATTCTGTATCTGCTGAACTAATAATCCTAGATACTTAAAATTTGAACTGTACGATCCTCTTGCGGAAAAAGTACTTATTGTGGAAAGTTCCGCTTCTAAGGGCGAAAAGGCGGAAAGTGGGGCAATTTTGTATCTGCCGAACTAATGGTCCTAGATACTTAAAATTTAGACTGCACGATCCTCTCTCTTGGAATTAACATTCTGAAAGAAGTACTTTTTTTGAAAATTCCGATTTCAGGGGGGAAAACGGGGAAGGTAGGGCAATTTTGTATCTGCTTAACTAATGGTTCTAGATACTTGAAATTTGGCTGAACGATCCTCTCGCGGTAATCACATTCTTAAGAAAGTACTTTTCAAAATTCTGGAGGAAAAAGGGGGAAAGAAGGGCAATTTTGAATCTGCTTAACTAATGGTCCTAGATTCTTGAAATTTGAACTGAACGATCCTTTCGCAAAAATAACATACTTAAAGAACTTTTTTAAAAATTCCACTTCTAATGGGGAAAAAGGGGAAAGTATGGCCCTTTGGGGGATTTTGTATCTTTTTTTTAACTAATAGTTTAAGAAACTTGAAATTTGGACTCTATAATCCTCACGCGAAAAAAAAAATAAAAAAATATTTTTTCAAAATTCCGCCTCCAAGGTGGGGAAAATAGAGCAAATTGGTAAATTTTTTATCTTCTGGACAAATGGTCCCAGAAACTTGAAATTTGGACTATAGGATCCTCTCGCAGAATTACCATGCGGACAACAAAATTTTTTGAAAATTCCGCCTCCAAGGGTGGGAAAATAGGGAAAATCGGTGAATTTTTTATCTTCTGAGCAAATGGTCCCAGAAACGTGAAGTTTGGTCTTTAGGATTCTCTCGCGGAAACAACATTCCGAAAAAAATATTGTTTGAAAAATTCCTCCACGGTGGGAAAGGGGGGGGGGGGAATAGGGAAAATCGGTACATTATTTATCTTTTAAACAAATGGTTCTCGCAAAAAAAAAACATCTTGAAAAAAGTAGAAGGGGGAAAATAGGGCAATTTTGTATTTTCTGAACTAAAACTTTAAGTTTTGATCCTCTCGCGGAAATAATTTTTTGAAAAATACACTTTTTGAAAATTTTGGTTTTAAGGAAGGCCAAGAGGGGAAAATAGGGCAATTTGGTAAATTTTAAACTAATGGTCTTAAAAACATGACATTTGCAATATAGGATCATCTCTCGGAAATAACATATTGAAAGAAGTACTTTTTTGAAAATTACTTTTTAAAGGGGGAAAGAAGGGCAATTTTGTATCTGCTGAACTAATGGTCCTAGATATTGAAGTTTGGACTGTACGATCCTCTCGCGGAAATAACATTCTGGAAGAAGTACTTTTTTGGAAAAATCTGCTTCTATGGGGGAAAAAGAGGGAAAGTAGGGCAAATTTGAATCCTCTTGCGGAAACAACATTCTAATGGAAGTACTTTTTTGAAAATTTCGCTTCTACGCACATTGGGTTCAAATATATATACAATACAATACAATACAATACACTTTTTAATTTTGCAATATAGGATCATCTCGCGGAATAACATATTAAAAGTTCTTTTTTGAAAATTACTTTTTAAAGGGGGAAAGAAGGGCAATTTTGTATCTGCTGAACTAATGGTCCTAGACATTGAAGTTTGGACTGTACGATCCTCTCGCGGAAATAACATTCTGGAAGAAGTACTTTTTTGGAAAAATCTGCTTCTATAGGGGGAAAAAGTGGAAAAGTAGGGCAAATTTGAAATTTGAATCCTCTTGCGGCAACAACATTCTAATGGAAGTACTTTTTTGAAAATTTCGCTTCTACGGGGAAAAAGGGGGAAATTAGGGCAATTTTGTATCTGCTGAACTAATGGTCCTAGATACTTGAATTTTGAACTGTTTTGTATCTGCTGAATTAATGGTTCTAGATACTTGAAGTTTGGACTGTACGATCCTCTAGCGAAAATAGCATTCTGGAAGAAGCACTTTTTTTAGTAAATTCTGCTTCTAAGGGGGAAAATGGGGAAAGTAGGGCAATTTTGTATCTGCTGAATTAATGGTCCTAAATACTTGAAATTTGGTCTGTACGATCCTTTAGCGGAAATAACATTCTAAAATAAGTGCTTTTATGAAAATTCTGCTTCTAATAGGGGAAAAGGGAGAAAGTAAAGATACTTAAAATTGGTACTATACGATCCACTCGCGAAAATTACATTCTGGGAAAATAAATTTTTGAATTTTCGCTTCAATTTTGTACATATTGTTCCTTATGCACTAATGTTCCTTGAAACTTAAAGTTTGAACTATGGGATCGTTTCGCCAAAATAAAATTTTTTGCAACTTTAAACCTACTCAAAATATAATATTTTAAAGGTCGAAACTAACAATTTTTATGTTTAATTAAAAATTAATAAGAATTTGAAGTAATAAAGTTGTTTTTTTACAGCTATCCGGTAACGAAGTACCGGGCGAGTTAGCTAGTTATATATCGTGAACCTATATTCAAAATATGCCAACTCAAATTTGAACAAAATGAGTTTCCGATGGCAAAAAGCTCCCCTATGCAATACCCACCTGTGATAAAAATTTCAGAGCAAAAAAATATTTTGTTGTCGTTTTACATCAATTTTTGTTATTCTGCTATCTCAAAGTAGATATTTTTTTGGTGAAAATAAATGCCAACTCCCATTGTAAATTTCCAAAAATTTTTCAAAATTTTTTTTAAAAAAAATTATACCTCATATTCCATTGCATTTGCCATGCTGAACACGAATCCGGTAAAGATTTTGATATCTAATGGCTAGTTTTCGAGATATTGCCATTCTAAAAATATCGGTAAATAGTGGTTGCAAAAAAAAAAATTGATTATATACATGTAACTTTCAAACTATTTATCAGATTTAAACATTATGAGTGGGGCAAATACAGTCAATGATATAAGCTTTCAAAATAGCTAGTTTGAAGTGAGCCTTCTACAATAAAGCGTGAGTTACAGAGTGCAAAAGTTGACTACCCCGAGATTAAAAGGCTTTCGGAGCTTGTAACTTTTAAAAATATGCAAAGATTTTTATTTTTTTTTAGTTTTTGCAATTACCGTACTAAACATAACAAAATCCAAAAAAAAAAAAAAAATTAAAAAAATTTTTCAAAAAAAAATTATTTTTATTTTCCGACAAAATATGCCAACTCTAAAAAAATATTTGTTTTTTGATATAGTAATAAATGCCATCTCTTAAAAATACACAAACTAGTGCAAAATACGAAATTTTTGGCATAGGTAAAAATTGTTTAGAATATTTAAACCATCTTATGGAAGGTACATTGTTTATTTTTACAATAATATGCGAAATAAGTAGTTTTTTGGCTCTCCTGAAAAGTAAGGTTTTTAGAGTTGGCATTTATTGAATATAGTTCGACGATATATAAGTTTTGAAATACAAATGATAACTTTGAAAAACAATTGATAATTTCTAAAATACAATTAATTATTTTATTGATAAGTTCTGAAAAACATTTGATAAGTTCTGAAATACAATTGATAACTTCTGAAATACAATTGATAATTTCTAAAATACAATTAATTATTTCTAAAATACAATTGACAATTGTGTAGTTCGTTCATGAATGACACAACTCTAATTTTGGTACACACAGAACACAAATTTTATAATTTTCAACTGAAATTTAGTTGATACAACCAAAATTTATTTAATGCATTGTCACAACTAAATAACGGTAGAAACGTCTATTTTTGTTGATATAACTGGTTTTTAATTGAAACAATCACCAAATTCGGTTGTCAGTGGCGAATATAGTAACAGCAACCAAATTTAGAATCGATGCAACTAATTAAATGCAGTTGGAAATTTATTTTTCTGTGTTTACAATGTACATTCCACATAACCAAACAATACAAAATGCTTTAAATCTGCCGCTTGTTGATACATGTAAAAAGATTTTCAGAATCAAAATTTGTTAAAAAAAAATATGAATTTTTAACCGCTTTCGGGGGGCATTCGTTTCTAGGACACCTAGACGTATGTTAAAGGGAACGCTTCAGGAATAGGTCTGGGTTTTTCTATTAAAAAAAAATACCAAAAAATTAAAAAAATCTGGGGGGGCTTTAGCCCCCCCAGAAATGTTGGCTTCTTACGCCAATGACGATCCCTGATATCACAACAGATCTAGGAGTCTATGTAGGCAATCTTTTAATTCTATTATTTTATCCCCGGGTGTACAAATAAATACGTTTCTATATTGTTACATACCATACTTTGAGGTCATGCCTTGAAGCTGTTTTTACTTGAAAAGCTGTCTACAATTTGACCACAACTTGTGGTTTGTTAGATTTTAATGGTACACATATGATGGAGAATACACATATGAAAATGAAAATATCATGTGTAATAAACACATTTTGGTAGCCATAGTATATGCATCCCAATAAGAATACAATAGTTGGCATACTTTAAATTTTTCTGTTCTAGAACCAATAAGGAAATTGAATTGTGCTCATATCATTCTATGCTAAACTTTATGCATACCAATATGACCAGATAGATATTAGGGAGGTACTTAATTTGTAAAATTTATGTAAGGCGGTCGCGTGAGGGAGAAAGCAAGGTAACGGATAGCCAAATCTCGTGCTCACTTTTGGGGGTTTTCACAATTTTATTTAAAATGTAAATAAATTATTACTAAACACATATCTTTAAGGTTATAGTGATAAAATCATTTTTATTAATATCTACACAGTGCAACAACGAAACTCACAATTTTATGAAACCAAAAGCTAATGAAAATTGACATATTCCCTAACAAAACCCTTAAGGCTTTTTTTTAGTCAAGCGCTAGATTTTTTTTACACGCATTTGAAGTTGGTGAACTTTTATTAAAATTATAACTGCTTGCAAACTGTATATCCCAGCAAAAATTTGGTAATGGCTTGTGATTATATAACACATTACCAGGTAATGTATATACCTTATTTGTAGCATTATTTTAGGATGTCTTACCAAACATTCGTTCCACAACGTATTATTTTAAAGTGAAAAATAATGCATTACTAATAATTTGTTACGTAATGCATGATTATTGGAAAAAATGTATTTCATATTTGTTATTTCTAAACATTCAAATCATGGATGACTTATATTTGGTTACATTATGTATTATTTGAAAGTTTGAAATAATGTATTATTTATAATTGGATGCGTAATGCATTACAATAACATAAAAAAAATAATTATTTTATAAAAAAATGCATAAGTTTAAACTATAGAAGGGCTCACGACAGGAAATTTCTTACGACACACACTCACGAGCATATCTACTTACACTCACTTACAATCACGTGAGTAAATTTAATACAAAATTACTTTTTCATGACTCGTACCACCTTATATATTATCTTCTGGTATGCTATATTATTTCATTTCTCGTAACCTATAAAATATCATATATTTTACACCTTACTTGTATTCTTCGTTATAAATTTATGACTTATTTTATATCTTACTGGTATTCTTTGTGATAATGTGAATGAATTACTTTGAGTCTCATCGCCTGTTAAAATCATCAATGCTGCAATGTATAAAATAAGAGATCCTATACCTTATTTTATACCTTATTTGGTAATCTAAGTTTTGCTGGGATGCTTAATTTTGTAATTGCCTTTAAATAACAATCATACGCAACGGTGCACAGTGGTTCATTTTTAATAATTTGGCTATTCATACCGGTTGTAGCTAACCTAATTTGGACCGATTTCTTCAAATTTAAATCCTGGAAAGAAATTTACAGCAAATTTTTCTGCTTATATTCAAAAATAAAAAATATTTCATTCAAATAAGTGCCCTTAATATTTTTGTATGCATATTTCTACATTTTGCATTTATAAAAATTCATTCAGCAAAAAAAAAAAGGAATTGTCTTGCCAAGCTTAGTATGTATTTATAGCTGTTATTAACAGATTTGTGTTGAAAAAAAAAAATAAAATAAATGTCCATTCATTTAAAATTTATGAAATATTCACACACTCATTTGTTTTTATCGTTTTATATAGAAACCAAATAGTTATAATGTTGAATTTGTGGCCAATTTTATTATTTCAATAAAAATATTTGAGGTAACCAGATTAAGCAAGGATATTTTAGAGTTGAAATATTAAAAAAAAAACTATTTTATCCTCTGCTAGCGGACTCACATTGCTAATATTTTTGGACCAAATCGGCCAGCGATTTGTTGTGAGTAAAAATGTTAGGACACTTTGAAAAAATGGACACCATCTATTTGGATTTAAAATTTTGATTAGATTGGCTCTACCTTGGTGAGTTTTCGAAATGCAAGGCTGGTCCCAGCCAGCTGTAAAGTGTGAATACCATTTTATTAAATTTGTTACATACATGTTAATTTTTTTGGGATGTCCAAAAAAAATAAGCAACAAAAATCGAAATCTTTGGTTGACCAATTATTGCAAAAATCGCGTTTAAATTGTAAAAAAAAAATTCTTATTTTATTGAAAACTGTGAGAGATATGAAAAAAAAACAAGTAGAAAAGTTAAATTCGACTTGGCCGAATCTATGATTACCCTCCACAGTGCCCTTTTAAGTGATAGTAAATTTTCTAACGTGAAAAAATAACATTTTTGATTAGTTTTTATTTTGTGTAAAAAAACTTTTATTTTTAAGTAATTTTTCAAAAAAAAAAAATAATTTACTAATTTTTTTTTTGAGTGTAAAATTTTTTTTTGAGTGTAAAATTTTTTTTCAAGTGTATTTTTTTAGTGTAAAAATATTTTTGACTGGCAAAAATACGTTGTAAAATATTTTTTTTACATTACCAATGTTTTTAAAACATGTTTAACGGGTTTTCAACTCATGAATTTAAGGTGAAACTAATCTGCAATTCACGGTTTTGCGAATATCTTTTGAACCACTAGACCGATTTGGCTGAAATTCAATACGAACTAGGCCAGTGGAACGATAAATATATATGCCAAGGTTTAGCATCCTCAGAATTTCCTTTTGAACGGTAGCGTGTTTTTTAACTCGTAAATTCACGATAAACCCTTGCCGAAACTCAGTCTTTTGCTCATAACTTTTGAGCCACTGGACCGTCTTTGTAAAGTCTTTCAAAAGTTAGCGTGTTTTCTACAGACGGACAGACGGACGGACAGACATCGTTAGATCGACTTAGAATCGATCAAGGTTCATGAATATATATACTTTATGGGGTCCTAGACCAATATTTCGAGGTGTTACACACGGAATGACAAACTTATATATACCCTAAAGGTGTCCTTACGACTAAGGTAATTTTTCAAAATCACTTTTGAATACGTGGTAGGGTCCTAAATTGTAGTTTAGTATCTAAAAATGAGTGAGCTAAAATTTGGGGACAATCGGCTAAAAATAACTCGTGCCGAAAATGGATTGAAGTTTTGGGACATTCTCATATGAAAGAAAAACCCTTTTTTCTAGTTTTTGGAAAGATAATGGTATTTGTTATTTTTTGTTAATTTTTTTGTTAAACAATATGAAAATGGTACTAAATTACCTTTCCAAAAAGGTTAAAAAATTCAAATCGGATAAAAAATAAGCATTTTATGCATACATGCCCCAGACCATTGCATGGTTTTTAAAGCCAAAATTTGAAAATGTTCAAAATTTCTAGGCAAAAAAAATAAAAAAAAAATAAATTTTACTTTATAATGTTATTAAATACATGTTATAGATAAAAACTAACAAATATGGTAGTCTAGCTTTTTTTTAATTTGGCGTGGGTAGTGATATAACTTCCGCGGATTTCAAAGAAAATGTGTTTTTCTATGGTAATTTAGCAAATATGGAAAAAAATGTTTTGTATTGTACTATACCAAGTGTAAAACATAAATTCTGTAAATTTTTAGAGAAATAGGGCATCTTTAACCTCTTTTCATCGAGGTGAAATGACAAATTTGGGACATTACATATTTATATAAAACAAGATATCTGCATATATCTGGTTTCTCAAAAGTTATAGAATTTATATTTTACGCTTCGTTCCGTACAATAAAGAAAAAATTTCCCCATATTTGCTAAATTATTGTGAAAAAAACGCATTTTATTTGGAATCCGCGGAAATTTTATCACTACCGGCGAAAAATAAAAAAAAATCTTGACTACCATATCTGCTATTTTTAATCGTAAACATGTTTTCAATATGATCATAAAATAAAATTAATTTTTTTTTTTTTTTTTGACTAAAAATTTTGAAAATTTTTAAATTCTGGCTTTAAAATCCATACAATGATCTGGGGCATGTATGCGTAAAATGCTTGTTTTTTATCCGAATTTAATTTTATTAGTCTTTTTGGAAAGGTAATTTAGTACCATTTTCGTATTGTTACACAAAAAAATTAACAAAAAATAACAAATACCAACATTTTACCAAAAACTACAAAAAAAGGGGTTTTCTTTCATATAAGAATGCCCCAAAACTTCAATCCATTTTCGGCACGAGTTATTTTTAGCCGATTGTCCGCAAATTTTGGCTCACTCATTTTTAGATACTAAAGAACAATTTAGGGCCCTACCAGGTGTAAAAAGATGATTTTCGTTTTTAAGGACACCTCTAATATACCCTCTATCACTAGAGTGGAGGGTATAAAAAACTTAAGACCAAAATTATTCCTCGGAAAAAATGCGATAACACTGTACAAAATTTGTATACCCTCCAACCACAGTATGGGGGTATACTCCCTTTGTTATTCCGTTTGTAACGCATCGAAATATCGGTCGGGGACCCCATTACCCAGTTGGCAAAATAAAATCACACCTGACAAACTGCTGACTCTCCCTTTATGAAATCGCTGACATCTTCATACAATTTTTCAAAATGTCATCAATGACATGTCAGCAGTTGGTCAGCAGTGTCCACCAGTATCGGTGGCCACTAACAATTCGTTTAAACAACCGCTGACCAACTGCTGACATGTCATTGATGACATTTTGAAAAATTGTATGAAGATGTCAGCAATTTTATAAAGGGAGAGTCAGCAGTATGTCAGGTGTGATTTTTTTTGCCGACTGGGTAAGTATATATATTATTGATCCATGGTCGATTCTAAGACAGTCTATGAATGTCCGTCTGTCCGTCCGTCGGTCCGTCTGTCTGTAGATAACACAATGCAGTCCAAAATAAAACAGCTACCCTCCTGAAGTTTGGCACAAATATGTCTCATGTTTATAGGCAGGTTATGTTCGTGAATGAACCAACCTCTGAACAAATACACTTTTTTACAAGTTTTTTTGTATTTTTGTTAAATAAATGAAACATTTGGTATATTTATCGCGATTGGAAGGTGCTGAGAACGTCCCCATCCATCACCCCCCCCCCCCCCCCCCCCCAAAAAAAACGCCCCTGACAATTTTTTTTTTTTACATTTTGGAGGGTATAAAAGATTCGGCACAGCCGAATTTAACACTCGCACTTGGTTTGCATAAAATTTTACTAGGGGTTGTCAATGGGAAAAAGTTCGTGGAATATAAGCAAAATGTTTAAAAAAGGGAAAAAAATTTACATTACCAAAGCAAACCGGCATTTAAAATCCTGCTGATGATGACACTAACTTGAGTGTTTGAAACCGGTATGGGAATACCAGAAATGTGTGTAACTTTTAGAAATTAAATTTTTCTTTTGCATTTTTTCCACTTGAACCCTTATAACAAATATAATTAGAGCCCGAGCTCGATCTGTACTTACAGAAAAAACAAATTGGAAAATTTTTAATTGTCTTAATTTGGTAAATTGTGTTTCACCAAGATACTTTTCAATTATACTTTTTCAAGAATTCTGAACTTTTTGCACGAACTTTTGGCTTTTGACAACTCCTAGTAAAATTTGATGCGGAATATGTTTGTAGAACATGTTAACCCTTTAAACGTACGCCTTAGTCGAGTTCTATGAGGTTATTTGAAAAAATATCCAAAATGTCCCAAAAAAAAATGGGAGATAGAGGGTTTATATGTTCTAAGAAAAGACCACCATCAAATTGCATTGCAGACATCTATTAACGTTATTTAGCTCAGAAGCAGATTTATAACATTTTTTTGACTTATTTCACACGACCTTGGTAGAAATCAATTTGACAGTATGTGGTAATTGAAATTTCAGTTTTTTAAGCATTTTGCACTTTTCGTACGAACTTTTGGTCTGTGACAACCCCTGGTGAAATTTGATGCAGAAATTTTTTTTAGAACATTTTATCCATTTAAATTAATGTTTTAGTTTTGTTCTATAAAGATATTTGAAAATAGGTCCTAAATTACCCCTAAAAATGAGAGAAAGAGGGTTAATATGTTCCAGGAAAAGAACAGCCATCAAATTTCACTGACAACATCTTTTAACATTATTTACCTCAGAATTATATTTAATACTTTTTTTGACTTATTCAAAACACTCTTGAAAAAATTTGAAAACTTTAGTGGGCCATAAAAAAAGAACTCGAGCTAAGTTTTCAAAAACCTTCAGGATTTTTGTTTACTATTGGTATAATTTAATTTTTTTCAGGTCCCATCCACTATACAAAATCGTGTTGCACAGTGTAATTTAATAAGTGACAAACATTATGACAAACTTATGAACAGGGAAACCAAAAACATGATCTAAAAAACTAAAAAACGCTTAAAAAAATGCCCTTAAAAACGGAAAATATGCTCTAAACACAATAAAAATATGCTCTTAAAAAAAATTATGTTCCCATTTTTGCGGTGTTTTTTTTACAATTTGATAGAGAATAAACCCAAAAATACCGTTATGTGGGGTAGTTAGAGCGTTAATATGTTCTACAAAAATATTTGCCTTAATTTTTCTATAAAGTTGCTGAATATACCCTACACTCAGATCTAAAGAAAACATAGCTATATATACCGATATGAATCAAGAACAGGCCTAGGAGGAATCAATCGTCAGAACCCCGTAATTTTGGAAAAAGGTTGAAATTGTTGTTCAATGTCATTTTTTTCTAGCAAGTTACCAAACATTTCAAACTAACAAGAAACAAAAGCATAACAAACATTTAAATACACTTACAAAATTAAACAAGTAAGAAAATTATAGTCGGTCAAGACCGACCATTAATACCCTACACCAGAGTTTCCCGGAAAATGGGTCCAATGGACCGATTAGATCCATATTTTGTCAAATCTTGAATAAGTGTAAAAAAAACTCACAAGTCAAATTTGAGTGAAATAGGTTTCTATTTGTTGACAATAAACCGCTTTAACTGAATATCGGGCCAAATTTTCACATTGGGCCTAAGTCCAAAACCGGTCCGATGATAATCAGATTTGATAAGGTTATCAAAGTACGCGTTTAACATACACAAACAAAATTTTAATTAAATATTTTCTATTTTCATGAAATTTGAGAGATTTATGTGAAAATCGGGAAGGTGGTTTGTATGGGGGCTACAAGAAGAAATGGTCCGATTTCGGAATGGCGATTTGTGAAGATAAAACACGTTTACTTGCAAAATTTCGAAAAGATACCTATCATAATACGGCTATTAGAGTCATTTGAGCCAAAACTAAAAAGGACCTTTGTATGGGGGCTAGGTCTAAATATGGACCGATGTTTTCCAATTTCAATAGGCTTCGTCAAAAGAGGCTTAAGTCTCATATTTTAAGTCAATTGATTAAAAATTGCGACCTGTATTGTGTTTACACCGTTTACATGGACAGACAGACAGACGGAAGGACGGACGGACATCGCTAAATCGACTAATCGAAAAGTGATTCTGAGTCGATCGGTATACTTAAAGGTGGGTCTAGGACCAATATTTCGGGTAGTTACAAACATCAGCACAAACCCATTATACCCTGTACTACAGTGTGGTGTAGGGTATAAAAAAAAAACATCCCAGAAAAAAAAAAAATAATATAAAATTTAAAAGTTATAAAAAACAATTGGAAAAAGATGCTGTAAAAATTAAAAAAAATGCCCTAAAAATTTTAAAAAATGCTCTAAAAATTAAAAAAAAAAAATGGTTAAAAAAGTGAAAAAAAAATGCTCTAAAAATATGCTTTTATTCTAAAATATGCTCTTAAACCTTAAATATGCAAAAATATGCTCTTAAGGCTAAAATATGCAAATCGATGACAGATTTCTTAAAATCTTTTGAAACGGATAAATACCTTACCCATTTATCATTACAATGCGCAGGATAAAACATGATATTGCATATTTTTGGTTTCCCTGCTTATGAATGTATAGCACCTTTCACTAAATGGAGGTTATAAAAACTATTGTCAACACCAAATTTCAATTAATTTTGTGGTCAAGGTAAATTTGTGTGTTTGCTAGTGTGTGCGTAATGTCTATATTTGTCAATTTAAGAATATTTTAACAAACACCTACACACAAATGTAACCGACAGACAAACTATGTACAAACTTTTCATCAGTACACGCATACACGCACACATACATATTGTATTAATTTACTTTTGTATTGAGCCAGTGACCAATTTGAACAACCACTGAAGGGTAATTAACTTAACATATGTCAATTTTAATTAAATTGTATTTTCAACAGAAACAACAACAACAAAAAAAAACTTGAATATATTTTGTTGTTAAAATAAAGATATCAATTTCAATGATTTTAACAGATAAGAGAGCACACAAATTTTAGTAAATTTTGAAAGTAATTACTGAAGATTTTAACGGAGGACAAACCAGAGTTTTTCAAGGTGAAACTCTTCTGAAACATATTAAGCTGTCATTATCCCAGTGGAAATTTTGCTGAACAGTAGCTTTTGGAAAGAAATCCCGAGTCAAGGAGCGCATCCAAACCACCTGCATACATGCATGATTTCCTAAAGCGATGTCACAGTGAGCTAACGTAAAATGTCAGCAGCCACGTACAACCTAACTCAAAAAAAAAAACAGAAAAAAAATTTTAACACTCAAAAAAAATTTTTAAATCAAAATTTTTTCGGGCTAAGTGCCCATTCAATTTCAGAGCTAAACAACAAATGATGTTTAAATATCGTAAAAAACATTTCAAAAATAATATCAATATACTGTAAGTATTTTGTGGTCAGATAATTTATTTAATTAAAAGCAAGAAGTTTACGTTAAACTTGTAGTTATTGCATGAATTAAATTCATTTATATTTTAAGTTGTTTTTTTTTATTCTTTAGTGTAATTTAAAATCAATCATCACCTCATTATGATTAATTATAAATCAAGATTAATTGCTTGTATATGATGTTGGGTACATTGATTGATTATTTATGCACGATTGTTTGCAAGTCTGTGTGCGGTTTGTAAATTGAAATTTTTGTACACTTGAAATCATCAAATAAATAACAGAAAATTAAATTTAAATAAAAATTTTACTAGAATTTTTATTAAAATTTTTGTATTTGTGAACACACTTTCATTTTCTACCTTTGACAAACAATCCTTATTGAAATTTAATATTCGTAGAACATTTTAACCCTTTAAATGTACATTTTATTAGACATATGAGGCATTCCACACCAAATGTCCAGCGAAAAAAAACACGTGTACTGTAAACTTCTGAATAGGTTGTATGGATAGCCCTATATGGAACTTAGAAAATTGCGTTTTTTGGTTTTTCAATTTTTCAAGAAGTGGGCTTAGGAGGAGTGGTCAAATATTGGAAAAATTGTCAAATTTGTGGCGAGTTGCCTTGATTAAATATTTATCACATTAAAACGGAATGCACCACAATCTCAAAAATTTACATTCTTATATAGTTTGTATGGGCTATCGATAAAATTTTTTTTTTGGAAAATTTTCAGAACCCGTTCTGAAATTTTCCATTTTTTAAAAATGTCAATTTATTAAAAAACATGCCACTTTTTTTTTCTTTTTTAATTTTTTTTTTAAAGTTTAGATGTTTGTCCATCCACACAAAAAAATTCAGAAACACGTTCTTCGTTTTTTTCGAGAAAATCGCATTTGAACTTTAAATTTCATAACAATTTTGTAATTTGCTTGTATTTCTTTGTTTTAAAGTTGCGAATGAGTAATATTTATGCAATTAATAATACTCATTCGCAACGTTAAATCAAGAAAATACAAGCAAATTACAAAATTGTTATGAAATTCAAAGTTCAAATGCGATTTTCTCGAAAAAAAACGAAGAACGTGTTTCTGAATTTTTTTTGTGTGGATGGACAAAAAAAAAATTTAAAAAAGAAAAAAAAAGTGGCATGTTTTTTAATAAATTGACATTTTTAAAAAATGGAAAATTTCAGAACGGGTTCTGAAAATTAAAAAAAAAAATTGAATCGATAGCCCATACAAAACTATATAAGAATGTAAATTTTTGAGATTGTGGTGCATTCCGTTATAATGTGATAAATATTTAATCAAGGCAACTCGCCACAAATTTGACCATTTTTCCAATATTTGACCACGCCTTCTAAGCCCAGATTTTGAAAATTAGAAAAACCAAAAACGCAATTTTCTTAGGGCTATCCAAACAACCTATTCAGAAATATACGGGACACATGTTTTTCTGTAGCGGGACATTTGGTGTGGAATGCCTCATATGTGTTAACTTTCTTAAAAAGGACTATAATGACACCTTAAAATGGCAGTTAGAGGGTTAATATGTTTTAAGAAAAGAACCGACACATAATTTTATTAAAGACATTAAACCATTATTTGAAATTCAGATGTGTTTTTATTATAGTTTTTTGAAAAAAAAAAAATGTAAAAATTCAGTGGGCCATAAAAAAACTCCGAACTGACTTTGCAAAACCCTTTGGTGAGTCTTCTTTCGTATGGCGTTGAAGCAGACGCGGATCCACGGGGAAAAAAGGAAATTTCTCCCACCAAACCGAATTTGAAAAAAAAAAATAAAAAAGGAAAAAGGAAAACAGAAAAAGAAAGGAGATGGAAAAAGGAAAGTGAAAGTGAAAAAGAGAAGGAAATAATCTGTGAATTTTTTCTATGAAAAAAGTTCGAGAATCTTTAAATTTTTTTAAAGAAAAAATGTCTCATAATATTAGAGTTTTTCTACATGAAAAAATTATAAATTTTTCTTTAGGAAAAAATATAGAATTTTTCTATAGGAACAAATTGTAGAATTTTTCTATATGAATAATTTGCGAATTTTTTTATGGAAAAAACTTTATAATTTTTCAATAGGAAAAATCTTGAACTTTTCTATAGGAAAATTTGTTCTATAGAAATTCTTCCATGAAAAATGTATAAAAATCTAAAACATTTTTTTAAGGAAAAATGTCTCGGAGTTTTAGAATTTTTCTCTATAAAAAAGTCTCGGAATATTAAAATTTTTCTTAAGAAAATATACAAAAATTTTTCTAGACGGAAAATTTTTGAATTTTTCCAAACGAAAAATTTTTAAATTTTTTTTAATGAAAAATTAGAGAATTTTTCTATAGGAATAATTTGTTAATTTTTCTTAGAATTTTTCTATAGGAAAAATCTAAAAATTTTTATATAGGAAAAATCTGAGAATTTATATGTAGGAAAAATCTGACAATTTTTTGTACGAAAAATATGACAATTTTTCTGTATTAAAAATCTTAGAATTTTTTTTTAGTAAAAACCTGAGAATTTTCTAGGGGAAAATCGGATTTTTCTTCTTTCGAAAAAAAACCTAAGATGGAGATAGGGAAAAAAGGAAAGAGAAAAATAAAAGAAAATAATGTGAGAATTTTTTCCGGGAAATAAAACCCAGTTGGAAAGTGTGTCACTGAGGAAATTTCCACAGTGATTCCTTGAGGAAATGTCTTCAGGTTCTGACAAATCATAGGCAATCCTTGATGACATGTCCTAACATTGTCAGCACTGAATGTTTGCTTTAATAGTGTGGACAATTCCTCTAAGACGTCTAAAAGGAAATGTCTTCAGAATAGCAGTATATTAAATTAGAATTTTAAATCTGGGCAACTCTTTAATTTCCAAGAAAAAGATGGCAATATTATCGACTTAATTAAAATAAAATCAAAATCTAACAAGTAGAATAAAAGTAATAAATAGACAAAAAATTTTAAAAATAAAGTTTGGAACAAGTGGTTAGGTGTGGGACTAATAAACTGGAGGTTCCAGGTTCAAATCCAGTTGGGACTAAAAAAGGCGAAAAGTTTTTTCTAAATATGAGAAAGATAATTTATAAAGGAAAATGGATAAAAGTAAAAACTAAAGGAAATACGAAAATTTTTTGTATTTTCGCATGACCTATGTCAGACATTTTCCCAAAGAAGTCTTAGGTGACATGTCCCCAGAAGGTCAGCCCTGACCACTGCTGACTATGGGTGAGGACATTTTGAAAATTTGTATGAAACTGTCCTCAACCCAGTACATAGAGATGTCTTGTGGATGTCAGGTGTGACTCTGACATGTCATCGCTCCGTCACTGAGGATGGCTCGAGGACGTTGCCAACTGGTATTTTTATTAAAATTTTTATATTTGCGAATACAATTTTGAAACCAATTTCATTCGATTGGGCTAAAAAAACACAATTGATGATTATCACATCTGTACAAGATCACAGAGTAAATTTTACTAAAACCAATTAACAATGAGGCCCTATGCTCCTAAAAGGAACAACGGGACTATATATATATAATTGACAATTGAACAGTTCATGCGAATAAGGACAATAGACCATTCCGTTTGTAACTAATCAAAATATCGGTCTAAGACCCCATAACGTAAATATATTATTGATCAGTGATCGATTTTAAGACATTCTAGCGATGTCCGTTTGTCTGTCCGTCTGTGAAAATGGTGATCACGGCCAAGGTATTAAACAGCTATGACTAAGACTTACCATATTTACTTGTTGTTGCCCTACACACAAAAAAACAATTCCAATGAACGACTTCCATAGTATTTATGAACAAATTCATACAATTTATTAACTTTTCATAGTATTTATAAAAAATATATTTTTTTTTTTTTATCAAAAATGTTAAATAGTTCTTAAATTTCACATATTATGATTTATTCATAAATACTACGAAAAATTTTATAAGTATTATGAAAAAGTTAATAAATTGTATGAATTTGTTCGTAATTGGAAAATTGTTTGGATATTTTTTTTTTTTGTGTGTTGGCCATTGGCGTAGATAGGCCTGTCTGGTAACACTAACATTTTTGTATGAGAATATAATAGTTTTTCCCATTCAAAAATAGTCTTAATCCGATTTTTTTTTGACAAAAAATGTGTTCAGATCTGATATAATGGTGAAAGTTATCTGAATCTAATGTTTTTTTTTTAATAGTAACAACTTCACAGAATTTATGTTGCAGAAAATTATATAAATCTAATGATTTCCTATAGGATCCACATTTATCTATACCTTAAACAAAAGAGTTTTTCAGTTCTAAACATTTATGAGAAAAGGGTTTCAAATGCTAAAAAATTCTCAGAATCAAAATTAAAAAAAATTATTTTTAAGCTGCTTTCAGAAGGAATTCATTTCTAAGCACCACAGCTCAAAACTTGAATGGACATTTTTTGGAAAGTCTTTGAAAAAGGTCCTGATTTTTATTTTAAAAAAAGTTTTTTATATAAAAAAATTCTTGGGGGCTTTAGCCCCCCCCCCCCCCCCCACCCCAGAAAAATGATATTCCTACGCCAATGGTGTTGGCAGTTTGGTATTGCATCTGAGCGAAATCGGTTTAGCGGTTCAAAAGTTATGAAAGAAAATGTAAGGACACCTCGAAAATTTTGGTACATTCAACATAACCTAAAAATACAAAATGCTTTAAATCGGCTGCTGGTTCACACATGTGAACAAAATTGATCACCGAATAGTATTTAAACAAGTACAAACATATTTTTTTACAAATAAAAAAAAAATTCGACGATTTTTTTTTTCACCTGAAAAATTTTTTCGCGGATTTTTTTCAAAAAAAAACTTTTTTTACATTGTGGAGGGTATCAATACATTCGGCAACGTCGAATTTAACTTTCTTACTTGTTTCTTCAGTTGGATAGTTTTGTTTGTTTTTGTACACTCAAAATAATAACTCTGTAAAGTACTGTGTAAAATGACTGTAATCTCAATTTATCGGTCATTTAACAGAGTTTTTTGTCAAAATACAGATTTAAAGAAAATACTTTGTATTTTGTTGTGACAAAGAAACAAAGTTTCATCTGTTATATTACACTCAAAAAATTACTTCATTAACTATTTCTAGTTTATTTAAAAAGTTTTACGTTTAGTCGTTTTTAAAAGAAAAAACATTTATTTAATGTTCAGTTTTTATTAATGACTTCTTCTGTCCTTTGTTTCAAAAATAACACACTAAAATATAAGGACTTTCATTAACATTTAATTTTTAAAGTCATTTATTTTTGTTCTGTATATAAAAACTACTGATTATTCTTTAAATTTTTAATGAATTGCGTAAGTCATTTTTTTTAAATTGTTGGTATTTTTTAATGAGATATCATTAGTTTTTACATACACAAGTAGGTTATTTTTTTGTAGAAAAAAAAAATTCAAAAAATTATTTATAGAAATATAAAAACATGTTTGTATCGAGTGACTTTGGCACGATGGGTAGAGTGTCTGGCCAGAATGTAGTTGATTACGGGATCGATTCCCCAAAATTTTATTAAAAATTTTTAAAAAAATATTTCAATAGAAAATTGTTAAAAATAACCTACGAAATCATTAATTTTCAATGTGTTTGCAGGTTATTTTTTTGGAATTCGTTGGTAAAAATAACAGAACTATCATTAATTTTAATGTTTTCGTAGGTTATTTTTTTCGAATTTGTTGGTAAAAAAGAATGAAAAAAACGTAATTTTTTAATGTTTAATGTTATTGATTTCAGAAAATTTTGTCAACAGTAAAAAATAAATGTTGATGTTTGTTAAAACAAATGAATAATTACTGGGATGGTTTTCAATTGTTTATTCACTGGTTTTAAATGTGTTTTTCATTTGTTTTTGCCTACAAAATATTTTGAGTGTATATATAACTTTGTTATCTTTATTTTACAGATAATTAACAGAGTTTTCTGCTAAAATACATATTTTAACTAAATACTTTGTAGTTTTTGTAACCAAAAAACTAGGTTTTATCTATAATTTTGCTAATTACTAAGTTATCTTATTTTCAAAGTTAAAAACTGATTTTTCTGTAAAAATATTTTTTTTGTTACCAAACACCAACATTTTATCTGAGAGTTTTCTAGAGAAAAAATCTGATTATTCTTTTTTCAAAAAAAAAAAACCAAGATGGACATTCGTAAAAAGGAAAGAGAAAATGAAAAGAAAAAAATTTGAAAATTTTTCGGGGAAAACCGTCCAAATTTTTAAATTCTAAGAATTTTTTTTAAAGGAAAAAAGTTTTGGAATCTTTAATTTTTTTTCTATAGGAAAAATAAGAAAATTTTCCTCCTGGGAAAATTTGAGAATTTTTCTATATAAAAAATGTAAAAGAATCTGTGACTTTTTCTAAAGGAAAAATTTCACAGAATCTGTGACTTTTTTCTATAAAAAAATGTCTCAGAATTTGAGATTTTTTTCTATTTAAAAAGAGTTTCAGAATCTAAGACTACTTCTTTAGGAAGAATGTCTTAAATTTTGAGATAATGTCTCAAAGTCAAAGATTATTTCTTTTTGAAATGTGTCTCAAAATCTAAGACTTTTTATTAGAAAAAGCTGAGACCTCTCCTATGGGTAAAAAATCTTAGAATCCCAGAAAATAAATCTCAGACTCTTCAATGGGAAAAAAGTCTCAGAATTTGTGTGCTTTTATAAAGAAAAAATGTTCTGAAATCTGAGAATTTTTGTATACTTAGGAAAAATGACTCTGAAATCAAAACTTTTTTTTATAGAAAAAATCCATCAGAATATAAGATTTTTGAAAAAATGTCCCTGAATCTGAGAAAATGTCTAAGATTTGAATTTTTTTTTTCTATTTAAAAAATATCTCAGACATTTTCTGTAGGAAATATAATCTGAGACTTTTTCTAATAGAAAAAATGTGTCAGAAGCCGGGAAAAACTCCCTAAATCTGTGAATTTTTCATACGAGTAATCTAAATATAGGAGTTTTTTGGTGGGAAAATTGAATCTGAGAGAACCTGAAAGTTTTTCGCTAGCAAGAATTTTATAAATTCTCTAAATTTTTGTATTGGGATAGTGTCTCAAAATCATAAACTATCTCTTAAGCAAATGACTCAGAAAAATTTTAAAATCAGTAAATTTTTTTGGAATAAACATGTTTCAAATTTGATATACATGTTTTCAATTGGAAAATTGTTTCACCCAGCAAAATTTTCGGTTGCAAAGAACCGATTGTGGAACAACTTATACTTCCCTAGAACCTGTTCTAATTCCTGTGCAACACCGATTCTTTTTACAAAGGGATTGTCCCAAAAGCAACAGGTATTTGTAAGCAAAATTAGAACATATTTTTGTTCCTCGGAATCGATTCTAGAAGTAAAATTTGGAACAGAAATATTAAACAAAGATTAAGACAATCATATATAACATGGAATATTTACATTTTTTTAAAACACATTTATCCTTTTTCGCCTCCAAAGTTGCATTTTGGGCCTTACAATAATGATATTTATTTTTTAATTTTTTTGACACATAATTTTTTTTTAATTCCTTAGAACCAAAATGTTATGAAACTTTGATTGGAGAGAACAAGCTTCACAATAATTTTCACTTAACTTGTTCTGAATAATTAAAGTGTAATAGTGTATGGTTACCGAAGAACCTGTTCTAGAACAAGTGTTGTCAGAATCGGTTCTGAAAAATTTTCCTGGGCAGTATCCGGGTCTTTTGCAGTCAGAAAAAGCTTTAAGACCTGAGAATTTCATAAGGAGACAATTTTCAAAATATCAAATATTTTCTTAAGTTCTAAAAACAGCTGGATCCGCACCTGCGTTGCAGCCATTGAGGCTCAAAGCGATAACCCAAAATTTGCTGCACTGTGTAATTAAACTGAATTATCTGTATGTAGCATTAAGTTAATTACTATCCACATTATTTTAAGACAAATACAAATAAATCCAGTCTGTTAGTTAAATATTTAATTTTCATTTAGCATTTAAAGAAAAGAACATTAAGTAAATTCATTATGCCAATCCAAATACAAGACGGCATATTTTTGCAAAAGTAAAGTTAATGCATTTTTTTTTCTTCATTTTCATTTTCATCTTATTCTTAAAGTATTTGAGTTATAAATTTTCTAGCCATTTCCGCTTTGTTAAATACCTCTTATTCTCTTAGCTACTTTACTTGGGGGTTTTTTTTTTAATAAACTACTTTTATAAATTATGGCACTTTACAGACAACTTCTTTAGGCGAAATAGTTTATTTTTTCAGCAACTTTTTTCTACCGGATTATTGTTTTAAGCCAATTTTCACACAGGACTACATAATGCTGGATTGCACTGCACTCCATTCGAGAGGTAATTGCAGTATTGTACATATTTTACTTATGGCGTATCTCGATGTTTAAACGACTTAAACACCATTTCAAAAGTTCTTTAGAAGAGAGTTTTATTTTAGCATTTTTTTTTCTTTTTGTAAAAGATTTTGTTACAAATTTTTAAGGATATTAAAGGATAACATTTTGAAAGGACATTATTCTTATCCTTTTCTTTCATTTGCCATCAACAGTGGTGTTCTAGGACAAGTACAAGTATTAAAAAAAAATACATAAATGTAATCCTCTAAAACTTTGAAGTCGCTTTAAAAAGAAACAGGACCTCAAAATGAAAAACTGTAAATGCAGTTTTTCTACATTTAGTTTCTACTTTCAAACGTATATTGACCGGTTCGTGTTTACCGAAAGTTTTCTGTTTGCCGGACAGTTTAATAGGTCGAATCAGCCTTTATTAGGACGTTTATTTGAAATTTACTACAATAATAATAAAAACCTATGATGTTTCCGGGTCGCTCTTTATTCACTGTTACTTTCTGACTCATTTAAAAATAAGTTTTAAAGAATTTCAAAAATTTTCTGAAGAATTTCAAAAATTTTCTGAAGAAAGAAAAAATTGAAAATGGTGTATTAAATAACAATATATTATGGTCTTGTACTAGTCAGTACATCTTCTCTTTAACATAAATCTCATAAAGTACATTACGTCATCTGGGAAAAAAAAAAAAAAAAAATAAAAAAAATGGTAGTTGTTGTAGTCTCTGTGTTATAGTTTTAAGGATAATGCTTTGCTTTCATCTACTTTAGCTTTAGCTGTCAGATTCTGACCACATTTTGAAAGCATGTGAAAACATGCAATACACTAAATTATAAACGAAGTGGCAATAGTTCTTATGGTTTTCTAGCTAACTTGTCTGGGTCTAGAGCAGGGTTTCTCACTGAATTTTAGCATCATGGCGCTCTCAATAAGCCAATTAAAATGACTCAAAATCAAAATGAGGAGGTAAATTTTTGAAATTCTTGATCGTTAAGTCTTTCTGTGTGTCTGTTAAAATAGTGATAACAGACACAATATGTAGACAGGCTATTTTTTTCAAGCGTCCTTGTCGCATGTATTGATACTCTCCATAATGTAAGAAAAATAATTGCACAAAACTTTATTTGAAAAATGTTGAAAAAATTGGTTAAGAAATTAATTTTGGGGAAAAAAAATTTCCGCGAAAAAAATTTTTTGTGAAAAAAAATTTCCGCGAAAAATTTTTTGGTGTAAAAAAATATGTTTGTTAATGTTAAAATCGCATTCATTTCGTATTTTAAGGTTATGTATTAGAAATAATTTTGAAAATTTTTTCTGAGGGTACCATCATATTTTTGAAGGATTTAGGGGAGACAACTAGAATGCCGGTATTTTTTTGGAAAAATTTTCACTCCTTGGGGTGGTTCAACTGAAATCGGGGATTTTGAGCTGTTTTTTTTTTCATCAGTCGGTTTTACAGCACAAAATAACACAATGAACGTTTTTTGGACTGTTAAAAAACGTTCGAAAAACCTAACACAGAGGGTGGAAATATAATGTTTAAATTTTTTTTAAATAAAAATCTGGACGTGGGTCTTCAGTTTTTTTTATATTATGAACACAGATGCTCTACTGAGCCATTTAGACATTCCCATTTACAGTTTTATTAAATTCCAAAAACTCGCGATTTTCATTTTTTAAAAATCACAAAAAATTTAAAAAGTGGTGTAGTTTAAAGAGCAATAACTTCTTAAGTAAAAAATCGGATTTTTATAATCAAAATTGAAATTAAAAGCTAAAGTCCTCTACTTTAATCACAAACGTTCAAAAAAAAATTGTGTCATTAAAAAATGAATTCTAAATGCAAATGCATTTTTGGGGTGCATTTTCGTCAACTTTTACCCTTTTTGATTTTTTTTTTAGTTAACATATTATTAAAGTACAACATTTTTACAAACAAAGTCAGTCATCATTTTTATTGAACACAAAGGCCTCTAGTTTCAATATATTTTTTTAAAAATTTTGCTCATTTATTTCCATACAAAAATGAAAAAAATATTGATTTTTTTGGTTTTTCTAAATTTTGTGTAAATGTTCTCTAAATTGTTTTTCAACAAATTTTTCAAGAGCGTACTCCTAAAGTAAATATCGGATTTCTATAATCAAAATTGAAATAAAAAGCTAGAATCCTCTACTTTAAACGTAAAAGTTCACAAAAACTGTCTCAACATAAAAATGCATTTTAAATGCAAATGCAAATTTTTAATGCATTAAAAATGTTTTTTTTTTATTGACACAATTTTTTTGAACTTTTAGTAGAGGACTCTAGCTTTCCAATTCAATTTTGATAATAGTAATCCAATATTTACTTAAGGAGTCACGGCTCTTCAAAAATACATTTAGGGTTTTCACAGTGACGATTAAATTTGCCTGTTTTAGTTTGGTATTTGGCAAATGTGCCAAACGTAAAAAAATGCCAATTTGAATGTGGCATATTTTTCTTAAAATGCCCAACTCAAACCTTGTCTAAAAACAAAATGCCAGTGTGCAAATAAAAAAAAAACGTAAAAATGACAACAGCTGTGATTGTTTATGCTGAAATTTCGAACGCGGCAACAAAAACATTTATACAAAAAGAAAAATACAGATTTTTTGTTTTTATTTTAAAATTGTATGTAAAAAGTTAATTAAAGTTATTCTGTGCAAATTATTATCGAAAAGTGCGCTCACGATATGTATAGAAAAAATGGTGGCAAATACTTGACGTTTAGTAAAATGGCAAATTTGCCAAATACCCAACTAAAAAGGCAAATTTAATCGTCACTGTGAAAACCCCAATTGAAAAACAATTTAGAAAACATTTACTTACAAAATTTAAAAAAAAACAATAAAAAACAAGTAAGAAAGTTATAGTCGGTCAAGACCGGCCTTATGATACCCTACACCAGTGTCTTCCGGAAAATGGGTCCCAAGTACAAACATGGACCGATTGGAAATATCTTTTGTAAGATCTTTATTTAGTGTAGAAAACACACAGATAAAATTTTTGTGGAATTGGTTTATTTTTTTGCCAATAGACCGATTTAACTGAATATCGGTCGAAATTTTTGTATGGGGGACTAAGTCCAAAAATGGGCCAATTATACTCCGATGTGATTAGGTTATTAAAGTACATTTTAACACCTAAAAATAAAATTTTTATCAAATATTTATATTTTTGTGAATTTTGACGGAGTTATTTGAATATCGTGAGGGTGGTTTGTATGGGGACTGCGAGAAGGACTAAACCGATTCCTTTGAAATTTGGAATGATGATTCGTGCACACAAAATTTGATTACCTGTTAAATTTCAAAGCGATATCTATTTTAATACGGTTACTAGTCATTTAAGCCTAATCCAAAGGGGGCGTTCAATTTCAATAGGCTTCGTCCTTGGGCCAAAAGATGCTTAAGTTTCAAATTTCAAGTCAATTGGTCGATAATTGCAACTGAATCGTGCTTAAACTGATAGGTGGACAGACTGACGGACATCGCTAAATCGACTCAAAAAATTATTCTGATTCGATCGGTATACTTGAAGGTAGGTCTAGGACCAATATTTCGGGTAGTTACAAACATTATCACAAACTCATTATACCCTGTACCACAGAGTGGTGTGGGTATAAAAACTATATATTTTTTTAATTTTTGTATGGAAAAAAATTAGCAGCATTTTTAAAAAAATATATTAAAAATAGAAGACCTGTGTGTTACATGAAAATGATGACTGACTTTGTTTGTAAAAATGTTGTACTTTAATAATATGTTATCTAAAAAATATCAAAAGGGGTAAAAGTTGGCGAAAATGCACCCCAAAAATGCATTTGCATTTAGAAAGCATTTTTTTAATGACACATTTTTGTTTAAACTTTTTTGTTTAAAGTAGAGGACTCAATTTCGATTATAAAAAATCGATATTTACTTAAGTAGCACTACAGCACTTTTTAAATTTTTTGTGATTTTTAAAAAAAAAAATCGCGGATAAAATCGCGAGTTTTTGGAATTTAATTAAACTGTAAATGGTAATGTCTAAATGGGTATATTTATTCACATTATGAAAAAAATTTGAAGACACTAGGTCAAAAATTACCCTTTTTCTCGTAATGTTTCATGAAATGTTGATATTCATCATGAAAGGGTGTTTTGAACTTAACAAAATGGTACCAAAGTTTCTGTTTTAGCACAAACCGTTAGAAAGTTAAAAGCTCTTAAAAATGGACAAAAAAAAACACGTTTTTATCACGTTAAGTTCACGAAACTTTACCTTAATTTTCTCGAAAACCTGACGGGATAGAAAAATTTTAAAACCAGGCATCGAAATGTTAATCGAAAACGAATGGCAAGCTCCCAGAATATCATCCAAAAATATCACAGAAAATACTCTTAATAGTGCACAAAAAATAAGTTTTTTGTTAACTTTGACCCCAATATTCTCAAAAACCTCACGTTATCGAAAACTTTGGAAACCTGATTTGGAATCAACATTGCGAGGTTAATCGAAAACGACAGTCCAGACTCCAGACGCGTCCAAAAATTTTTCAAATGTCGGCCATTGTTTTATAATTAGGTCATTAGAAGAAAACTTTAAAGCCTTATAATTTTTAATGGGTCGTGATAGAAAGGATTCCACCCCTGCTGTGGGTTTTTTGAACATTTCATAATAGTTTAAACAACAGCCATTGTATTAATTTTTGGTGTAGAATCTACTGGTGAAATAAAACTTGCAATACCGTTTTTGTTCTGCAGAAAAATCAGAAAAATCTTTCAAAAAAATGATTATACCCGATAAACAGATGAACTGACATAGTCACCAAACGAACTCTATTATGTATAACACTGTCTGACAAAAATAAAAAAAATCGTTAAACACGACTGGTTAATAAACGTTTGCAACTAGGGGCTAAATGTAGGAAAACTGCATTTACAGTTTTTCGTTAAATATTTTTTTTTAATATTTATATTTGTCCTCAGATGCCACTAGTGATGGAAAATGAAAAAAAATATTTTATATTTTATATTATTATTCTTACATATTAGGAAAAAGGAGATCCTTTCAAAAATGTATCATTCAATATCATTTAAAATTTTCAACAAAATATTTTGACTAAATTTTCAAAGGACGTTATTCACATCCTTTTATCCAGACATGGCTGCTATGTCATGGAAAAATAAAAAAATTAGGGGAGATCCTCCTCTTTTATTTGCCATTACCAGTGGCATCCTAGGAAAAGTACAAATATTTAAAAATTATTTTTCAAAATGTAATCCCTTAAAACTTTGAAGTCATTTTAAAAGAAAACAGGATCATGAAATGAAAAATTGTAAATGGCGTTTTGCTCTATTTGATCTCTACATTCAGACGTATATCATCCGGTTCATATTTAATATAGGCTGTCAGAAGGTGTGATGTACCAAATTTTTCGATATGCCTTCACATTTTTGTTCATATAATTTGAGACGCTGAACTTTACGAAGCAACAACTAGTAAATACATTATGTTGTTATATTTGTTCGAATTATTTGTGACATCGGATGATGCTACGAACCCCTTAGGGGTCGCGACCCACCGTTTGAGAAGCGTTAATCTAGAGTATGAAAAGTTACATTAATATATTGTAGGTATCCCAAGTAGTGAATTTTCATTAGGGATGGACATAAAAAAGTTTTGCAAGATTTTTACCAATAAAATTGTAAATTTACAACTTTTTTAGCGCAGTAAAACTTACAATGAATTTTCGCGAATTTAGTAGATATTTTTTTTAAATTACCTTGAAAATTTGTAAAATTACAAAAAAAGTTGTAAAATTACAAAAAAAAATTTCGATCGAAAATTTTTTGTTAAAAAAACAATGAAAAATGTCAATTATTGGTAAAATGGGATTACGAGACTTTTCTAGTATTTTGACAAGGTTTTTTTTGTGTATAGTGATTTGTGACTTTTTTGTCCAGTTCCTGGGTCATTTGGTACAAACCTTTTATATTCATTATATTAATCCCTTATAAAAATCCTCTGACCATTGTCATCTTAATTTTCTACAACATAATCACATTTAAAATTCACAGTAGGGGGCCCTGTTGGTTAGTTGTTACCGTGCTTGCCTATGAAACAGGGGGTTGTGTGTTCGATTTCCACAAAAACCCTTGGTCATTTTCGTTACAGTCATTGTTACCAGTACTCAGTTAAAATTTAAAACAAAATACTTAAAAACAGTTGCCACCCTAATATAAATATGAATTGAATCTACTGCAGACCTTAAAAATGAGTAGTAGATTTGAAATGGATTATAAAGCAGCAAAGAGAAGAAAAAAAGAAAATTATGGCATCTCAAGTTATTTATTTTATTTTTTATTTAAAATAAATGTGGTTGGTTTCCATGTATGTCATAAATACTGTCATGTATGTATAGAAACAACAGAAGGATGCTTGAATACTCTGTTGAATACGACTGTCGTCGCTAATGTAAAGAACCACTTATCATTTGACATGAAAACCCTGAATAAAAATTGCAATTTACTATTAAGTTGGTCATTTAGTCAACTTAACCCTTACATGATCAAATTTTTGTTAATGTCAACTTCGCGATAGTGTTGTAGTAATTCTGTGGTTAAAGGCTGAGCTATTTGTCGCAGAATTTTGGGTGATTCTTTTTTTAACAAACTAACCCTTCATATCCCTTTTTAATGGATAATTTTTGTTCTATTTGTAAAGAAATGCCTAAAAGTCTATCAACAATGCATTTAAAGGGTTAAAATGTTCTACGAATTAAAACTTTCTGTGAATCAAATTTCACCAAAGATCATCACATTCCGAAAATTCATCAAAGCCAGAAAATTTTTCCAGCCTATATAAATGTTTTACAAAAATGGTTAATAACACAGCCCCACAAAAATGTTTTTTGCAGGGATCCTCAAATCGAATCTGAATCATTTGTTAGGGTTTTTAAGTGTTTGTTTATTGTGATTTTTTCTATAGAAAAACTACCAAATTTTAAAAATGTATTCCTTTAGAAAAGTTTTAAAAACTTACGAAAATGTTTTTTATTTTCTTTAGGTTTTAAAGCATATTTCTGATAGCAAAATACGTAGAACCTAAAACAATTTTCCAATAGAAAAATTATCAATTTTGATTCATGATTTTCCTTAAAAAAGTTTCCTGATTTAAAAATTTTTGTTGAGTCATTTACTGAACGAGAAATTTCATGATTCTGAAACATTATCTCAATAGAAAAATTCTGAGGTTCTGAAAAACTTTAAGAATTTATGAAATTCTTGCTATAGAAACATTTTTACACTCAAAAAAATACGTTAATAGATTTATTTTTTTTTTTTGCTAACGCTAGTTAGCTAACTTTTAGCAAGATTTTTGTTGAGATTAGCATGTTAGCAAAAAATTTTTGTAAACTTCATTTAGCACATTAGCAATTTTAAACAAACTTTGAACTAATTTCTTTTGCTACATTTCAAATTGAGTTGACAACATTTTTACAAGACTTTTTGCTAATATTAGCAAAAATAAATGGTAAATTTTTTTTATTTTCAGAAAACTTAAAATGGCGCTATCTCGAAAACTAAGCCAGATAGAGCAAAATGGAGGCCATTTTTGGTTCTCGGGCTCTCCATAGTATCGCCGGTCCTCTTCACATGTGCGGACCGTAACGGGTCCTAACTTTTGATCCAAAAAAGTTAGCATTCCCGAAAATTTTAAAATGCTCATATCTCGGTAAATATTGCCGACACAACAAAAAGTCCAAAAGCATTTTTGTAGCTCTCAACACGTAGAACAAGACCGCAAAATAACCAAAAGCTCTTCGAGTAATATTTTTAAAGTTATCGAGTTTTGTAATTCTCAAAACCCCGGTGGTCCCCTAAAATCACTTATGTCAAAAACTAAGCAAGGTAGAGCGAAACGGACACTAATTTTGGATCAAAAACTATGACGATTTTTAAGGAACCCAAGTAGGTTTAGGCCCATCGGGGTCTGGACCTATCGGGTCCGTACCCAATGGGGTCCTCAAATGTGTATGAACTAAGTTGAAATAAAAAATATCCAGTTAACTAATTTTTAGCAACACGTTTTTTCTAACTTTACCAAAAAAATTGTGGGTTTAAAATCAGCAAATTTTCTTGTAGGTTTACAAGCTTTTTTTGCTAACATTACATTTTTTTTTTTGAGTGTAGGTTTCTTTACATAATATAGGAGATACACGAGAAAAACTGAAAAACGACAGTTTCTTTCCCCCTCATTTGCATCCCCTAAACATGACTTTGGGCCGCTAAAAAAATGCATGTCCCTGTTTTTCCTGCTCTACAAAATAAAACCATTTTCATAAAGATCAGCGGGTGACACTAGGGAGACTCCCCTAGTTTGAAGAATGGGAAAATACTTTATTGTTTTAAATAACTTCCCTTCAAAGCGGGAGATAATATAACAAATTGCTTCTGTGCACAAATTTAAGATAATAATTTTTAAATTATTTCTTTTGTTTTGTTTTGTAGATAGTCAAGTTAACAATACTTGAGATTTTGGTTTAATATTTACTTAATAATTCATACTTAAATTTATTGATTTATTTCCTTAGTTTTTGCCATCATAACTCACTCACTAACTCACTAACATTTGTACTTGTTTACTTTAATTTGCTATCATAAATTATTGTCATGGTAGTAAAGTACATAACGACTGATTCCATATTTCTTTACATAAGTTTATTTACTTGACTTTATGTAGTTTATTTTTTGTCTGTTTTCTATTTGAATCCAAAAATATAATACACAAATCTTAAAATGTTTGTTATTAAGTGCTTGTCATTAAAGAGTTCATGTTTTAAGTAAATATGGTTGTAATTACCAAAAATATAAAATATAAATTTCTGTTTTATGTCAGACACACTCACAAATTAATATTTTACTTCCTTCTTTTCGATTTTAAGCATATAAAATAGTAGAGGAACAATATGGGCCAGGATTGTAATACTGAAAGATTTTGATTTTCAAAGCACACCTATTGCAGCACTAAATAAATTTTGTGTTAACAAGCATTTAGTCTGGCAGTAGAGCAAAAAAAAATCCACAATTCGCTAAGGAAGAACCATTGAAAAATTTTCTTCTAATAAACAGAAAAATTTAGTAAAATTGTCAATACAATTAATATAAAGCAATTGGCGCCCAAGCAAGGGCCTGATTTCAAAGCGGAAACTACTGCAAATGAGGAATAGTCAGGCCAAGTTCTCTACAGAAACTAAAATGATACAATATTTATAAGCAAACATTGAGTATCTCCATTCTATCACACTTTCATCAGTCCATCCATTTGCCCATCTCCTTAGGTCTCCTTAGTAGAAAAACCCAGATTCCATAAAAACATGTAAGATAATTCCCAGTCTTGCAAGCTCATAGACTTTGCAATTCAGTGAAATCAGTGTTTCTCAATAGCTGTAAACAAAGAAGTTTAGTATAACTGACTAATATAACATTGCAATATATAAAGCAATGTATAAACTTCTTCTAAATAAATATATAAGTTCATAAAAATTGACGTAAGTAATTTTGATGGAAATGGCGCTCTATCAGGGGCCGATAATTAAACGCAAAGCAGAAACTACAGCAAACAACAAAGAGTCCAAACAAATTCAAGACAGCAACCAAAATACTACAACCACTGTGAGCAAACATTGAGTATCGTGATTTTTCACACGCCCATCCATCTGCCTTAGTTTGTGCAAATTTTGACAAATAAGCATTGAAAATCATTCATTATTTCAAACGAAATGGCACCAAGTTTCCAAGTTTCCCGTATCCCACAAATTAGAAAACCGTGGTTACCCTAATTTTGACTTGAATTTGGTAAGAACTAATTAACCAATTTCCTCAAAATAAACATTAAAGCTCAGTAAAATTGACTTATACATATTGATGGAAATTGCGCCCAAGCAGGGGCTTCCCCACAGCAAATGTGGTAAAGTCTGAAAAACTTCATAACAGCAACTAAAATACTGCTACAATTACGACCAAACATTTTCTCACACGCCCATCCATCTGCCGATCTTTGATTAGTTTCCCCAGTGGAACAAATCCTAAGTTTGTGCATGCAAATTTCTAGAGGCATTTGCCAAATTAAAAAAAAAATAGTTTTTATTTGGTTTCAACAAATGGATCATTGCTTTCTAAATAAATATTGAAATTCATATATTATTTCAAAGAAAATAACGCCCAAATAGGTGCCCGATACTCTGAAATTAGAAGTTTCCAATACCCGACCAATATCTCCAGTGACGACTCCAGGGCTAAAGCCCCTCTGAATGTCTGAAATTAGGGGATTCCAATATCCGACCAATTAGAAAACCGCAGTTTCGATTTTTCCTAATTTTGACTTGATTTCGGTTAGAACTAATTAACAAATTTCCTCTAAATAAACATTGAACCTAAGTAAAATTGACTTATACAAATTGATGGAAATGACGCCCAAGCTGGGGCTGATATTCAATCGCAAGGCAGAAACCACAGCAAATGAGAAATAGTCTGAAAAACTTCACGACAGCAACCAAAATACTGCTACAATTACGACCAAACATTTTCTCACACGCCCATCCATTCCTCAGTGAATCAATTTCCTAAATTTCTAGAGGCCTTTGCCAAATTAAAAAAAAAAAACTTTTGTTTTTATTTGGTTTCAACAAATTGATCTTTTCTTTCTAAATAAACGTAGAAATTATCGTATTATTCCAAAGGAAATGGCGCCCAAATAGGGTCCCGATACTCTGAAGTAAGAGGTTTTCAATACCCGACCAATGCCTCCAGTGAATGACTCCAGGGCTAAAGTCACATTGTTTTCAAATGGCTCTTTTATAGGAATATACGTCAATCGTTGCTGTTTTGCACCTGTTCCTCAATCTTACTCCTGATATTAAACTTCCAATCTAGAAATACTGCAAGATACTTGACCCGTATAAGAACACGATTAAAGTGCTGTCCAGAGAAATAGGACCTAAAGCAGGAATCTTATTCTTCAAGATGAGCAATAAACAAGATAACAAGATAAGAAATAAACGAGACAAGCTCTGTTTTACTTGGATTAAGTGCCAGTTTACAGAAGCCGAATGATACACACGAACGAAAATTTTGAATGTATTTTGTTATTGTAACAACAACAAAATGCATGTAAAATTTTCGTTCGTGTGTATCGTTCGCCTTCTGTAAACTGGCACTAACTCTTAGACCGCAGTCTCTTGTCTAGATCTTTCAGAGAAACCTCAAGATTGCCCCTTAATGTTGGCAGGTGTTTTCCTGAAACAGAAGCAAAAGAACATCTCCCTGTGGTGTGCTCCATTGACAAATCGAGATATGACAATGTAACGCATCATCAACCAGGCAGAGATGCTGGCAATAAAGGAAGTGGCTGACTGGTTGAGTTGCAAATGTCTTGTCAACCGCAGACAACATCTATTCTGACAGGCAAGTCGTGCTCAAGTCCCTAAAGTCAATGATTCTGAACACAAGATCTGCCCTTAACTGTCACCCGTCTTTAAATGAGATGACCAAGCAGTTTGACATACAACTCATATGTGTCCCAGTAGACTGGCATTTTTCTGTATAGCAAAATTTTTTTAACATGATAATGTTTTAAGGCTGGGGTCTAATTTTAAAAAAGTTGCAGGACGCCACCTCAGTTTGACTATATAAGCTAACGATTAAACAAAAAAGAAAATTGGAATTACTGTTTTCATTTTCTTAAAACCAAACATTTTTGTAACTTGGGTTTGTAACTTGGATAATAATTCACCTCGTGGGGAATATAACAAATATTCACCAGCTGGTGAATAAAACGTAACATAATTATATTGCATCAATATTTTTTTTCATCAATATTTTTTTTCCTCAATATTTTTTTTCATCAATATTTTTTTTTTCATCAATATTTTTTTTTCCTCAATCTTTTTTTTTTCCTCAATATTTTGTTTTTCATCAATATTTTTTTCCCTCAATATTTTTTTTTTCATCAATATTTTTTTTTTTCTTCAATATTTTTTTTTTCCTCAATATTTTTTTTCCTCAATATTTTTTTTTTCATCAATATTTTTTTTCCTCAATATTTTTTTTTTTCTCAATATTTTTTTTATTTTCATCAATATTTTTTTTTTTTTTTTTGCATCAATATTTTTTTTTTCACCAATATTTTTTTTTTTTTCATCAATATTTTTTTTTCCTCAATATTTTTTTTTTCATCAATATTTTTATTGCATCAATATTTTTTTTTTCATCAATATTTTTATTTTTCATCAATATTTTTTTTTTCATTAATATTTTTTTTTTTTTTTTATCAATAATTTTTTTTTTTTATCAATATTTTTTTTTCATCAATATTTGTTTTTTCATCATTATTTCTTTTTCATCAATATTTGTTTTTTTCATCAATATTTTTTTTCATCACTTTTTTTTTTTCATCAATTTTTTTTTCATCAATATTTTTTTTATCAATATTTTTTTTCATCACTATTTTTTTTTATCAATATTTTTTTTTTCATAATATCTCTTTGTTCATCAATATTTTTTCATCAATATTTTTTTATTAATTTTTTTTATCGAATTGTTTTGTTCATCAATATTTTTTATCATACATTTTTTTTTTATCAATATTTTTTTCATATTTCATAAATTTTTTGGCAAAAGTGCATTTTACGAAGCACAAAAATTTTTTTGGGAGAGACAAGAAATTAAAATTTAAATGGCTGGGCCCCGGACCCACCTGGAGCCAAAAGAACCTTCAGGTTTGTGTGGATGCTTAAATTTAAGGTAATTAAAAAAGAAAAATAAATATAAAGAGGGCTAGGTCCCAGAGGCCTTCTAGGTCCATAAAACCGTCCTGATGGTATTTTTCCAAAAAAAATATAAAATTTTTCAAAATTATACAAAAGCCATAAATTAATTTAGTGGCATCGCAAAATACAGTTTGTTTTGTGTTTCACGCCTCTTACCCCGTTAATTACTAAATGGCTAAACTTTTGAACAGAAAGATACTAAAATGGATCTAGGGGGTACAATATTGTTAAAATACATAGGGGAAGCTCCATACACTTGATCCCTAAAAAGGCAAACCCTTATAACTTTTAAACTAATTCATATATTTTCTTGAAGTAAATTTTTTTAAAAGCTCTATGTAAGGGGTATCTCCAATGGCAATATAAAAAATTACAAATTTTTTTTTTTTAATTTATAGCAAAAAAAAATAAAATAGCGAAAAAGGATCAAGTGTCTATATGCTACAACATACTTGATCCCTCGCATTAGACACTTGTTCCCGGGATCATGTGTATTCATTAAAGTGATTTGATCCCCGGGGATCAAGTGTATTACAAGAAAAAAAATATACAACAATGTCACAAAAATTATTTTTTTTTTTTATTTTATTAAGTAACATAAAAAAAAAATTTTTGTATTCTCTTAAAAATATTTATTGTATTGAGTTACTTAAAAAAACATTTCGTTTATTTCATAAAATGCTCTTTGCGTCATTGATCACTTCAAATACAGCATTTTTTAAATTTTAAGAATTTATTGGAAATCGTTTTTTGACACCTGCTTTTCTTTTATAAGAAGTTTCCATCTTTATTTAAAATTTTTCACTAAAAGCACATAATAATTTTTATATTTATTTTTATTTTATTAAGTACACAAAGGAAATAAATTTAATAATTTTTTTAACCCATTTTGATCCTCTGTTCGATTTTTCGAACAGTAGAGAACATATTTTTCAAAAAAAATGTTTATGTAAGAAAGAGATGGAATTTCGGGTATATATGGTTACGAATGTTAAGTCTCATGTTCTGCATTAAAAAAATGAAATGCAATGCAAATCAGCACAGAAATTGTTTCAAGCAAAAACGATTTTTTTTTTTTTTTTTTTTGATTTTCGGCTTTTAATTTGTTTGACTAATTTAAAATTTTTTTAGATTTAATTTATTATCAAATTCCACTAATTTGAATTATTTTGAAACTATTTATTTTGAAAATAATGAAATAAATTAATAAAATAGCAAATAAATCCAAATATTAAAATTGCATAAAAAGTTGAAATGCAGGCTTTTCTTGGAAAACGGCACATTGGAAAATTTTTTTGACAAGATTTTTGAGATCAGCGGGTACTAATTACTCTAAAAAAGTACCTTTTTCCTAAAAAGAAAAATAAAATTGAATCTTGGTCCAAAATAGGTTAAACTTTTAAATACTTACACCGGACGATTAATTGAACTGATCAGTTCGACATCAAATTAAAAAGAAAGACTTTTCTGAAGTCGTTGACTTTTCACAACTTATTAACACTGCAGCCAACTGATAGATAAACATAAATAATAAATACCAACATCAAGATCAATAATACGAACTTATACCAACCATTAAAATATATAATTGTCAAACAATATACACTTGATCCTCGGGATCAACTGTATAATTAAAAAAGGGATCAAGTGTGTTAAAAAGGACTTTTTTACATTTTTGTGTAATATAAAAAAAGTAAAAAAGCCAATGCAAAAATTATAAATGCAAATTAATACGTGACATTGTACTCTTTAACCACAGAACAAGAGCCATTTTGGATATTGAACACAAACTTCAAAAACCCTTTTCAAGTAACCTCAGAAAAAAACACAAACATAGTCAAATTTTCAGTGGTGTTCGGTGCATGCTCCCCATTTAAGAGAAGTACAAAAACAAAATATTAAAATAATAAGGCTACTAATAGGACTAATAAACGCTACACAAAAAAATTTTAACTTATTTAGTTTTTGAGATTTGGTGGGGGGATCAAGTCTTCTAAGGGATCAAGTGTGTCGAGCTTCCCCTACAAAAAATACACATTTGCAATCTTTAGCAAATTACCCTTCATTTGAATACCCATACATATATGTTGGTGGGTGGGGCTGTTGTTTTGGGGGCTGTTGTCCAGGGGGTCTTCCGGGGCCCAGTTCCCTTAAATTTAAACGTGGCATATTTTTGTTTTCCAAAATATTCGTATCCCGTAAAGTGCATCTTAGCCAATTTTTTTTCCATCAAATATTTTTTTATCAATAATCTTTTTTCAGTAAAAACTTTTTTCATAAAATAGTTTTTTTATCGACAAACACAGACAAGCGGATTGATGGATATCACTAAAATGTCTTACACTGAAAATAAAACCGTCAAATTTAAATCAACAAATATCGATTGTAAATCTGCTAAACATGATATCAACCAAACATTTAGTAAAAACGGCCGGCAGTTAGTCCATAATACAAAATTTCGATTTTGTTTTCAACAAACTTTGTCAAGTAATTTTATTTCAAAATTATTTTATCATGTCAAAAAATAGTTTTTGTGTTTGTTGAATTTCTTTGTTGAAAAAAAATACGATTTTTTAAGTTTGTCAGAGCAACAAATTGTGTTTGTTGAATTTCTTTGTTGAAAAAAAAAATTAAGATTTTGTACGTTTGTCAATACCAATAATAATTTTAGAGAACTATTACAAACTCGTTTATCAATTTTTTTTTACATTTTTTTTCAACAATCAATATTTACAAACGTTAGTTGTTGATATTACAAATTTCCGTATATAATATGGGTCAATATAACAATTCGTTTTTTTCTGTGTAGAAACCTTTATGGATCAATAATATATAACATAATGGGGTCCTCGAACGATATTTTGATGTGTTTTGCATGGAAAGACAAATTAATATCGCGTTATTTTTTCTAGAAAAATTTTGCTTTAGAAAGATCACCTATTTATACAGCAAAACGTTATCATGATTCAATGGTTTGGGCAAGAATACAAACTTCGCAGCCATTTTTTCTCCGATTTTCACAGTCCGTGCAATTTTTTATTCTACTAGGCCCAAACCTTATGTGGTATAAATTTGAGGCCGATCGGATTAAATTAGCCCGTGGTGCCCGGCGGTCAAAGTTTTGGATTTTTGAAAAATTAAAAAAAAATAAAATAAAAAATAAATATATCTTTCGACACATCATATTTTGTAGAGCATGAGACAATATTTCATTTAAAACTTATTTGAGCAAAATTTGATCATTTTAACCTGTGACGCCCTTAGATCAAAGTTTTGCACTTTTGGAAAATTTCCACCCAAATTTCGGATTTTTGAAAATGAAAAAATAAAAAAAATAAAATATCTTGCGATACGCTATTTTTATTAATTTTAGCATGCTAAAGGCGAATATCACAAAATTTATAAAATCGGTAAAACGGTTTTTGAGATATCGCCATTTAAATATGTCAAAAAATTGCAAACTATGCGGTTTTCTCCTACGTTTAAGATTTTTTTTTAAAAAACTCTCAAAAGAGTTTTTATTTTAACCCTTTCATAGAGTTTGATAAAAATCCACCCGGACACTTGTAAAAATCGAAAGTTGACAAAAAAATGCCAGTCTAGTGTCCCAGGGCACAGAGACATTTCAGGGAATTGCAATTCGATGAGCTTGCAAGACTGTAAACTACCTTACAGACTAATCAGAGATAACTACCTTACAGACAAATAGGAGATGGTCACATGGATGGACGTGTGAGACACACCACAGATTTGGCCTTCTCATCAGAAGCACACAAGTAAGCTGATATCGAAGGAAAGCACGCGGAGGGGTTAGATTTGCCGTCAAATGATTTTTGCCAAAGTTGCATTGATAAAAAAGAGTTGGAAATTATCTGACATTGTCCGTCCGGCACTTTCTGGTTAGATACTTGTTTCAATGGGATCTAGGGAACTGCATATCTTTCTGATTTGTCGGACTTCAAAATTCAATATATTAAAAGTTTCATAGGGAACTCAAATTGGTTTAACGGTAGAGAATAGTAAGGGAACCCCATTAACATCCCGTGGTATCACAATGAACCTCAGATTCTATGTGTCCTGACGTAAAATGTCAGCAGTCACTTACAAACTATCGTAATCTGACGCATCATCAATATTATGAAAAACTGTCATCAATATGATGACACGGTTTCATCAATTTTAATGACACATTGTTATAATAATGATGATACTTGTAATCAAAATAAATCAAAAAGTGAAACATAGCATCAATGATGTCATTTATAAAATTGCATCATCATATTGATGATAAGTTACATTAAACGAAAAATTATGTCACATTTCTTCATACAGATGTAACAATTCATTAATATGAAGAAGCTTTTTTCTTTGAGTGTGTTGATTTAACAGATGTTAGTATTGTGTTGGTTTCGATTTGGAATGTCCCAGTGCCCTGTGACGCACATGAGTCGAATTTCAGTTTTAGAACTAATCTTTCATTTTGCAACGTTGCCCCATAGTGCAATAGCAGCATCATTTTAAATTTATTTGTACTTTGTCATAATCAAATGTAAATTTGTTTTCTTTAATTTTTTCTGTTTCTCCTATTCTTTTTAGTTTAGGTTCATTCTTCTAATCAATTATACAATTTCATAGCAATCTGTTGTTCATGTTCTTATTGTTTCTTTCACTCAATACTTTTTTTCTTGCAATTTGTTGCGTATTGTTGAGAGTTTACTTTTTTACAAAAAGCCTTTTTTAAAAAAATATATGAATGAATTACAGTAATTTATTACTAAAGCAATCAAACGAGTTGGTAAAAGAAAGTTTAAAAATTTTTTTTTTGCATTTTTTTTTTATTTATTACAAAAAAAGGACCTGTTTGTTTAGTATCCTTTTCTTTATTACAAAAGTATTGTATCCATTCTTTGGTTATGGCCATTGGCCAACCGGCAGCAATACTTAATAGCCATAAATATGTAGCTATGAAAAATTTCAATAAAACTTTAAAAACGGTTTAATAAATCTTTTTTTCTTGCCAACCAACAACCGCTAATAAGATAAAAATCAGAAATCTGCACTTAAAAGAAATATTGTACCTTTTTTTTTGTTTTGTGCTATTTTTGTTTTTTATTAAATGCTACAATCGAGTGCTATGAGTGGTATTTTGATAAAGTCATAAATGGCATACTGCAAAAAGAATAATGACAAAAGATAAATTAAACAATTTTAACACTTAAACCTTTTATGAAAGTTTATAAAATATGATAAAGATTTATTGTATATTAGTGTCCGACCGAACAGTTCGAACAAAGAACGTTATTTTTTTTTTTTGTTGGTTAAAAAAAACAAAAAACTACCGTTTTCCCCCTAACCTTTGACCAACTAAACGTGGGATAGGGCAGCTAAGAAAAAACAGGTAATTCTTATTTTCCTCCCCTCTTTCCTAAGTACATACAAGTTTCAGGACAATCGGTGGGCGCCGTGTAAAAGACCTCTCTTGTAAGTCTTATATTCGTATTCAACCAAACAATTTTATTTATAGTTTCTTGAAAATTGTTACTTTGAAAATATCATCTTAATGATTAGTAAAGAAATATGACCTCGAGCCAGAATAATCTTTCTGAAAAAAAGAAAATTAGAAATATATATTTTTTATTATTCATAATTTTTTCTTAGTTGTCATAATTTTTTTCCAATTTAATTTAATGCTAGAAAAAAATCTCACATAAAATTTAAGTATTCGCCTCCTGTAATTAATTTAGAATCCTTGCATGTGTGCTGGTCATAACTAGGTATGATAATAAAAACAACATCACAAACTCATAATAGCACTTACACAAAGCAGCTTAGAATATATTATTAATAGGGCAAGTACTTTCATGCATCTAAAAATCGAAAATATGTGCCTATAATATGCGTCTAAAAATCCAAAATATGCACTTAAAACTTAAAAAATATGCATTTAAAAATTATTGTTTTTACAAAAAAAGTTTATCAACATAAATTAAATTTTGTCAAATACTTTAAGGACCTCGACAGTTCTTACAGCGGTATTTTTGAGTAGAAAAAAATTTTTATAAGTAAAATATTTTTTTTTTGAAACATTTTGTGATAAAAATCTTTTAAATTGAACAAATTTACTTGAGAAGTTTTTTTTCTTTGAGTCAAAAATTATTTATAAAAAAAAAAATTATTAAAGTATAATTTTTTTTACAACCAGTCTTAATATTAAATATTTTTTTTAAATGCTTTAAAAATATTTCTTTTCGCTTTTTTTTCGAAATTTTCCCATTCTGAAGTCAATAAAAATGAGCTCAAAGACAAAAGACCCCACTCTGACTCTAAGCGAAATCCAAAAAAAAAAAAAATTTCCTGTAGGAAATTTTAAATTAAAATTTTAAATTAATAAAATTTTTCTTTACGATTAGTAAAATGTAAAGGAATAGGAAACATTTTTCAGAATCTAAACATTTTACTTCCAGAAGCAATTTTCTATAAGAAATAACTCAAAATATGATTTCTGTAAATAAAAATATTTTTCCATAAGAAATATGTGATAGGTTTTGAATTTTCCTAAGAAAGTTTTGATAAAATATTGTTGAAAATTGAAAGAAGTCCAATTTATATGAAAATATGCAAAAATATGCATTTATACCAAAATATGCAAAAATATGCAACTACAAATCGATGCCATTTTATTGCAAACTTCTTGATTCGGATAGATATTAAGTTTGTTGTATGATTAAAGTGCCGAGTAAAAATATGCATTTTCATTAAAGTACTTGCCCTAATTATTAATAACGACCGAATGCTGCAGCAATTATTATAGAATTTATTGGAATTACGTTTTGGAAATGATTTTAATCTAAAAATTCAACTAAAATATTACTACTAATTTATTGCCATTTACATTGTACTTCATGGATTTCAGAAAATTTAGGATAATCTCTTTATGCAATAAAAATTTTTAAAAACTAGATTTATGCATATTTTATATGATTTTTATTCTCATTTTTTTTTTTTTAATTTTCACATGAATGAATTGACCTTTAACAATAAATAAAGCCAAAAAAAAAAACAATGGCGAGTAAAAAACAAAAATTAAAATATTTAGCACATAAACGGCATATGGTAAAATAAAATGCAAAAGTACGTAGCTACACTTTTCTCTTTTTTTAACAGCATTATGTAGCTAAAAATGGTTATTAAAATTCATGGCTAAATTCGTTATTTTTTTACCAATATTTTTAAAAAACAACCATTTGTATACTTTTTAGACAATTGCTTAGTCTTTATCATCCAAAATCTATTGCATATATAAATAATAATATACAACAAAATAACAATTTATTTTGTTTTTGCGGAAAATTTTTTTCGCGAAATTTTTTTTTAGAAAATTTTTTATTTTGATTTAATTTATGAAGTTGTATACACAGAAAAAAATAAAAAAAAATTTTGAGTAAATTTTTAATACTATTGAGTAAAAAATTACTCAATTTTCCACCAGTAAACGATTTAATAGTATTGAGTAAACTTTTAATAAAAAATTATTAAATGCTTAATAAAAAATTTGAGTAAATTATTAATTCACACAATTAAATCTTTACTTAAAATTTTTTAATATTTTTAAGTATCTTTTTAATTGTGTCAAGTAAAAATTTACTCAAAATGTATCAAATTATTTTTTTAAAAAGTTTAAAAAGTTTCTAATTTTTTTTCCAAAAAAATTGCTTTTACAAACTTTACCAAATACTTATACTTATGTCTTCAAGACAAAGTAAAATTTTATAAAGATGATTTCAAACTTTCATATACATATACAAAAAACAATAAACTAAATGAGAATTCAAAACACCAAGAGAAAAAAAAATAAATAAAAAAAATATTAAATTTGTATTAATTTATTTACTCAAATTTTATTTTCAATTTTTGAGTAAATTTTTAATTGCGTCAATTAAAAAATTACTCAAATTTTTTTTTAAAAAAAAATTAAACAAGTGATTACTCAAATTTGTTTCCTCCATATTTTTTTCTGTGTAGAATTGAACAAAACAACAAACAAAAGTTTTCAAAAAAAAAAAAATCGCGAATTTTTTTTCGCAAAAAACACAAAGCATTTTTAAAAACTTTAAAATTCGAACAGTTTGCAAAAATCATAATTACGAAATTTCCAATGACGAATATATTTGGCATTATGTTATTACTAAAAACAGGATTGAGCAAAAATTTTCTACATATGCCCGACGGTAAACGTTCGAAGCATTTTCTTCATTAGTAGCAGAAATAATTACCATAAATGACATTTACCCACCGTATCATTGCCAATCAACTGCTGGGAATGGAAGATCGAAAGTTGTGCAAGTGAATCAACAGGACATTAAAGATGATAATCATTGCATTATTCTAAACTCGTCATTACTCTCGAAAACATTTAAAGCACACATCGAACCTTGAGCTTCCGTTTAATCCATAAATTACATCTAAAAGTGGTAATTCACATAACAATTACACCCCAATTTATTGAAATTTGAAAAGGACAACGTCCGTCGGTTCAACTAGTCCTTAATAAAAACTTTTCTAATCTTTTTAAAAGAGGTTAAAAAACCGCATATGACAATTTTGCGTTTCAGCTAACGATATGTGTGCACTTGAACAAATTAAAATAATTAATAGGGCTATTCAGTTAATACTTTGAATTCACATTTTTTGTAACCTAACAGAGAATACGAGTTGTGATAGGCAATTTTTTTTTGGAGTGGGTAGGTAGTTGTTATTGAGTGACACACAGAAAAAAATAAAAAAAAATATTTGAGTAAATTTTTAATACTATTGAGTAAAAAATTACTCAATTTTGCACCAGTAAACGATTTAATAGTATTGAGTAAATTTTTAATAAAAATTTATTAAATGTTTGAAAAAAAATTTGAGTAAATTTTTAATTAACACGATTAAACATTTACTCAAAACTTAAATATTTATTTTTTTTTAAGTTAAAAAAAGTTTTAAATTTTTTTACAAAAAAAAAAAAAAAAAAACAAAAAACTTGTTTTTCAAACTTTACCAAACATATTTATGTCTTAAAAACATAGGAAAATTTTATAAAGACGATTACAAACTTTCATATACACAAAACTATAAACTAAACGAGAATTCAAAAAACTATTAGAGTTAAAAAAAAAAAATTAAAAAAACTATTAAATTTTTATTAAATTATTTACTTAAATTGTTTTTACAATTTTTGAGTAAATTTTTAATTGCGTCAATTAAAAAATTACTCAACTTTTGTTTTTAAATTTAAATTTAAACAAGTGATTACTCAAATTTGTTTCCTCCATATTTTTTTCTGTGCACCTCTCACCCCGTGGTAAATATTTAAAAATTCACTTCTAATGCTTTTTGCACTTAGGTAATGCAGTTTTCAAAATATTTTTAATATCTACGCCCCCGAAGGGGCGGTACAAACAACGATATTTTCTAGCCCCCTGGATCCGAGTCCAGGTCTTTGAACTTCTTCTGACATAAAATCATTAGTATAACAAAAATATAAAAAAAAGTGTAAAAAAATATGTCACTTTTGAAAAGTTTTCTTAGTTCTTCAAGGGGGACTCTTTCCCCCTGGCCAGATTTTGCCCATTTCCAAACTTAACCAAACTTAACAAATGTTTTCAGGGAAAAACGAATATCTTAAAAAAATTTGGACAACTTTTTGTTAGATTTAAAAGCAGTTTTAGAAAAAAACAGTTTACATCAAAATTCATGCTCTTTTGGTTTGGCAGACAAACGGAATGTCTAAGAATCGATCATGGTTCATAATATTTACTTATAATGGGGTCTTAGGCAAGGATAATAGAATACGGATGTCCAATAGGGTGTCCGGTCAAATCTAAACTTTCGAATTTCGTGTAGTAATACCTGCCGATGGTCACGGAATTACAGATTGTGGGAAAATGTATGAAAAAAAATTGCAAAGACATCTTACGTCGGCAACCAGCGCTCAAAGTTTGAAAAAATTAAGTTTTTCGACCAAAAATCATGTCCGAATTTTTTAACCAAATCCGGCTCATAAATTAGGAATTTTTGCGTTCTTTATGGGAAAAAATATCTAAAAATTTTATAAATAGCAATTTTGGTCCGGAGATGATGATTTTAAAAAACAAAATTTATGTTTTATCCAAATTGGTCACAAAAGTTGGAAAATGTTAAGTATGTTATGTGAAAAATATTAAAAAAAAAATATGAAAACACGATTTTGATCTAAAAATGCTGAACAGCATCTGTGGACCAAAATCGCTGATCAGCATTTTTGGACCAAAATCGCGTTTTTATTAGGGATGTCGCGAATTTTTGTCACTATTCGGTATTCGGCATATTCGGCATGTTTTTTTTAATATTTGGTTAAATAAATATTCGTCAATAGTTTGACGAATATTCGGCAAAATTTTAATAAGTTAAAAAAACACTTTTTATTAACGTTTGACTCTTTTTTGGAGTCATTTTAGTTTGTTTTTTATACAAAAAAACTTGAGCACTTGATTAAAATTCGAATTGTTAAGGTTCCAGAAAACATAGTGTCAACAACAGCGTTGTTATCTTTTAGTCTGGTACTTTTTTTTTAATATTTCAAACCGAATACCGAATAGTAAATATTCGGTAAAATGCCGAATACACTATTCGCGACATCCCTACACAGATAAAAATGAGTTGTTAGATCAAGCACGAAATACACCAGGTTGAGCATTACTTTAATTAAAAGTCAGCTAATGAGGAAAATTGTTGGATCAAGCACGAAAATTGTAGGTCAGTCATTGTCTGTTCCTTGATTAAACCAATGTTTGATTTGAGTACTTTGTTAATTGTTATTTTTCTGTTATTTTTTATTAAACCAATGCTTGATTTGAGTGAGCGGTTAATCAATAATTTTGTGTTATTTTTGATTAATTCAATGCTTGATCTGAGTGAATGGTTAATCATTATTTTACAGTTGTAGTGTTTTTTGTCAGTCTTTTCAAGTCTTTTGTTTAAATTGTTTTTTTTTGTGCTTTATATTTTGTTTTTTTTTCGTCTTGTGTGCGTGCAAGTACTTTTCTATTTGACGTCTAACGAAAACTAAAACAAAAAACGCAACATCGTTCATCGCATTGTTACTCAAAGCCTACTATGAAGAGTTTTTTTGTTTTTATGAATTTTTTTGTGAATTTTTCAGATTTGAGCAAATGGTTAATTGATTCAAGTAAAATTTAATTGAATGTCAAATTTTAAGCTGAGCAAATATTTAATTGTTTTTTCCATTGAATATTTTTTTCTGTGTAGTTTTTATATATTTTTTAATATTTTTTAGGTAGCATACTTAACATTATCCAACTTTTGGAACCTATTTGAATAAAAAATTATTTTTATGATTAACAAAAAACAAAAATCAGAATCTGAGTACCAAAATCGAAATTTAAGAACTTTTTAAATATTTTTTCCCATAAACTACGAAAAAAATCCTAATTTTTGACCCGGACTTTGTTAAACAATCGGATTTTAGTCGAAAAACGTAATTTTTTAAAACTTTGGTCCCTGGCTGCCGACAGAAGATGACCTTGTAAATTTTTTTCATAAATGACGAATTTATCTCTTTTACTTATTGGGTCATTTTCGTTCAACTGTTGACGAGTGTGGACGTGTTTTATTTTAACTCCGTGCTATAAATTGAATTACTAAAATTGTTCGTAATAGGTTTGCTCGGAATAGGTATTTTTGTGATATTTTCATTACCACATCAAGGAAAATGAAAATATGGACACAAATGATACCGATTTAATTCGAGGCTCTGCATCACCGACTGGTGCTGGTCCTAGCACTGGTCTTAGGGTTGCGACCTTGAAGTCCGGCCTTGATTCTGGTAGGGGTGCTCAGCCTAATATTGGTGGTAAAAAGAAAAAGAAACTTAAGCCATCAAAGGTCAGGCACAACCAGAGAAGGCTTTGTTTGAAAATAATTAACAGACTAAGCCAACTCGATGGAACGAAGCTCTCCGAACGTGAGAGGGCGTCGCTATCATGGGCGAAAGGAGTCATTGAAGAACAGGACAAACTTTCGGCAATGCGCGCATCTGACAAACAGAGCGCTGTTTCGGCCTCGTCATCGAAGTCTGGTAAAAGGTTGCGCTCGCCCGACGAGAAACCTTTACCTAAGAGATCTAAGGTGACCGGCAACGTCTGGACTCAGTCTTTTAGTGAAGTGGTGAAAGGTAACTTCGTTAGGGCTGTGATAAACAGGCAAAATGGGGATTGCAGTATTCCAAGGGACCAGTGGAGTTTAGTTGAAACTAAACTAAATGAAATCTACTATAGGCTTCTTGAGAGTATGCCTGATTTTCTCCCTACTACTGTCAACGCAGGTTGGTATCAGGGGCGAGTAAAACTCGTTGCTTTTGGGAACGAAAGATCCGCAGCCGTGTTTAAGGTTGCCATTAGCCAAGTGGGAGAGTTATGGCCTGGAGCCAGACTGGACGTTGTGGAAAAACATGATATCCCCTCGCAACCCAGAGCTCATGCATGGATCCCAATGGCTACAAGTGACACTGCGGTGATTCTAAAGATGATAAAAGTCTGCAATCCTGACCTTCCAACTCAGAATTGGCAAATTGCCAGATTGGGTGAGATGGAGGGCGCTCGTCGTCAAGCAGTGGTCTTGGTTAATGAGGAATCGCTTCCGCTTTTAGCCAGGACTGACGGCATTATTAGATTTGGATTTTTTCATATAAGAGTCAATGTCTACAAGGGCGACCAGAAGCCTATTTTGGACGCAGACAAGCCAGTGGCAGAGTCGGCTGGGGAGGAGAATCTGGAAAAGGTTGATATTCAGCTGACCGATTCTAGGCTGATGGGAGATGCATCTGGCATTTTCGAAACCGAATCTGGTAACGAATGCGACCTCTGTGATGGCACGGAGGATAAAGCTGATGCCACGATGGGTGACATTCAGAACGAGGCCCATGCAGTGAGGAATTCGGAGAGTTCTGTTGCCTCCGATTCAGAACAGATGGGACACATATCTGGCTTATTCGAAACCGAATCTGGGGACGAATGCGACCTCTATGATAACACGGAGGATGAAGCCAATAACACGGTGGTGGAAAGGATGGTGGAAAAAAAGCAAGATGTTGCGGTTCCTACAAATAAACCTCCATCACTGTAAGGCAGCCTCAGCTGCACTATTGCTGCGCCTGACGACAGGAGCAGTTGACTTGGTTTTTATCCAAGAGCCCTGGGTGCGGGGTGGCAGGGTTTGCGGATTGAAGACCCCTGGGTTTAAGTTGATGGTTGATGGTGAGGGCTCACCAAGAGCCTGCATCTTGGCGAAAAATGGCTTAAATATATTCTTTTTATCAACTTTTAGTGATATGGATGTTACAGCGGCTAGCTTAGAGCTTCATGGGAAATCTATTTGGCTCGCCGTTGCGTATTTTCCTAATCCGGGGCCAATACCCCCGGAGAAGGTTGGCGGTCTGATTCGGGAGTCTGAATCTAGGGGACACCAGTTACTAGTGTGCTGTGATGCTAATGCACATCATTCGATATGGGGAAGTACAGACACAAATGATAGAGGCGAATCACTTTTGGAGTTTTTGTTAAGCACTAACCTGTATATTTGTAACAAGGGTAGTGAACCAACTTTCGTTACAAGTACGCGGCAAGAGGTTCTTGATGTAACACTTGTATCAGATACATTGTCTGATAGAATTGATGACTGGAGAGTTTTGGAAGAGCATTCTTTCTCAGATCATCGCTACATTGAGTTTTTACTCAGGGAGCGTGCCCCGGTTGAGACAGTGTCTAGAAATCTGAGAACAACAAACTGGGTGAAATATAGGGAGACTTTTTTTTTGCTTTTGGATGAAGTACCCCTATCTGAACCGCATAGTTTAGCGGAAATTGACTGTCTGGTTGACCATATAACAAATGTTTGTAATAGGTGCCTGGATGCGTCTTGCCCTTCTGCAAAGCCTAGAGGGAAAAAAAGCCACCCTTGGTGGTCAAATGAGTTGCAGACGAGCAGAGGTTCCTGCAGAAAGCTCTTTAATAAGGCTAAATTTTCAAGAGCGGACGAGGACTGGTCTGCATACAGGCTGCAACTTAAGAGTTATAAAAAGATGATCAGAAATGCAAAATGTGATTCTTGGAAAAACTTCTGTGGAAACATAGAAGACGTTTCTGAGGCATCCAGGCTGCGCAAGGTTCTGGCTTCTTCTCCTTGCACCCTAGGATACCTGAAAGATCCTAATGGGGTGTGGTCTTCCTCCAGTGGAGAGTCACTGGATCTCCTTTTAAACACGCATTTTCCGGGCAATTCCATGACGCCGTTTCAAGCTTTGGAACGTTCTGACGCCCAAGCATCTGAAATTGCTTCGGAAATAATAAATATGCCAACATTAATCTGGGCGATAAAAAGCTTCAGGCCCTATAAATCCCCGGGACCTGATGGTATAATCCCGGCTGAGTTGCAGCAAGTGTTGGACTATATAGCCCCGTTGCTGTATAATCTATACACAGCATGCATCAAATGGTCGTATATTCCTTTAAAATGGAGGGATACCAGAGTCGTATTTATCCCGAAGGCTGGGAAAAGTTCCCACACAGCTCCGAAAGATTTCAGACCAATTAGTCTGTCTTCTTTTTTGTTAAAGACAATGGAGCGAATGATAGACTCATATTTGCGTAGAGTGATTGACCCGAGGTTGCTTTCGACAAAGCAACATGCATACAGCAAGGGACGATCAACGGAAACAGCTCTTCATGAGCTCGTTGGTACCATCGAGAGATCGCTTTCGGTAAAGGAGTACACTATGGTGGCCTTTCTTGATATTGAGGGGGCTTTTAATAATGTCATCCCAGAATCGATAATATTGGCATTGTCTGGTCTGGGAGTAAAGCGTGAAATCGTTTTAATGGTGGAAAACCTACTTGCCAATAGACGTATAACGTCTGAATTGGGAGCGTCCGTCATATCTCGATTTGTCAATAGGGGCACACCGCAAGGAGGTGTTCTTTCGCCGCTTCTTTGGAACCTGGCACTGAATTCAGTGCTGCTATCTCTAGAAGCACTTGGTTGTCATGTTGTCGCATATGCTGACGATGTCGCGATAGCGGTAAAGGGGAAGCATCTGCCAACATTGCGGGACATTCTTCAGGGTTCTCTGAAAGATCTGTCTAAATAGGCAAGAGAATGTGGTCTAGGAGTTAATCCTAGTAAAACAGAGCTTGTTTTGTTTACAAGGAAAAATAAGATTCCTGCTTTGATCCTATTTCTCTGGACGGTACTGAAATCACCTTCTCAGATGGAGCCAAGTATCTTGGAGTATTTCTAGATAGGAAGCTAAATTTCAGGCGTAATATTGAGGAACGGGTGAGAAAAGCAACGATTGCTTTGTATTCCTGTAAAAGGGCCATTGGAAAACGATGGGGTTTTAGCCCTCAAGTCGTTCATTGGATCTATACAGCAGTGGTGCGTCCAATTTTGCTGTATGGAATCATTGTCTGGTTGCCTGCTTTAGAAACAAAAGCGAACTTTGTCTTTATCACGAAGGTACAGAGGTGCATCACTGGTGCTCTTCGTACTACACCTACGGCTGCATTAGAAATCCTCCTTCACCTGATACCCTTGGACATATTGGGTAGGCAGTATGCGGCTGCGTCGGCAATTCGACTTAATAGCACGCTGCAATGGAGGAGCAGTGATTGTGGCCATAGCGCGATCTTGAAAAAGATAACAATACCACAAAATGTGGACTGTGCTCCATCTTTGAGCCTCTTTGAGCGCCACTTTACCACTATGATACCATCCAGGGAGTCTTGGATGGGGGATACTCCGGGTAGTGGAGCTACCATAAATTTTTACACAGATGGATCGAGGCTGCACGAACAAGTGGGCTTTGGAGTCTATTCGGAAGAGCTTGGGTTGAGCCTGACTCGTAGATTGCCAGATCATTGCAGTGTTTACCAGGCAGAGATGCTGGCAATAAAAGAAGTGGCTGACTGGTTGAGCTGCAATGTCTTGTCTACAACCGCAGTCAACATCTATACTGACAGTCAAGCCGCGGTCAAGTCCCTGGATTCAATGTTTCTGAAAACAAGATCTGCCCTTAAGTGCCGCACGTCCTTAAATGAGATGGCCAAGCAGTTTAACATACGACTCATATGGGTCCCAGGGCACAGAGACATTCCAGGGAATCGAAAAGCCGATGAGCTTGCAAGACTAGGAACTACCTTACAGGTTCCAACAGAATTGGAATGTGTTGGTATGCCTCTAGAAACTTGCAAGCAAAACCTACGGCTTTGTTCTGCGACGGAGACTAATCAAAGATGGGCAAATGGATGGACGTCTGAGACAACACGACTGATTTGGCCTTCTCTTAATCAGGGGCGCACAAGTGAGCTGATATCGCTTCCAAGAAGAGAGATTGCGACGGTGGTTTCTATAATTACCGGACACTGTCTTATAGGGAAGCACGCAGAGCGGTTAAATGTGCCGTCGAATGACTTTTGCCGAAGTTGCATGGATGAAGAGGAGTTGGAAACTATCGAACACTTTATTTGCCATTGCCCGGCACTTTCTGGTCAGAGACTTGCTTCACTGGGATCTAGGGAGCTGTACGATCTTTCTGATTTGTTGGATGTCAAAATTCAACATCTAAGGAGTTTTATAAGAAGCTCAAAATGGTTTAACGACAGGGACTAGTAGGGAAACCTATTACGGTCCCGTGGTATCACAATGGACCTCAGAGTCTACGTGTGTTGACGTAAAACGTCAGCAGCCACTTACAACCTAACCTAACCTACCTAACCTATTGGGTCATTCTTAGTGAAATCAATCATGAATATTTTTGACCCCCTCCGATATTGATGAAATTTGGTTTAGTTCTTACACTACGTAAAAAACTAACAAATGCAAATTTTCAGCCCTCTAAGTCAACAGGGCCGAAAATACGGAGGGCCAAATTTTCTCCCAAAATCTCCCAGTCGCGACACTTTACACAGTTCTATTATAGCTAGAAGGCCCATTTTTGGTGTGTTTTGAAACTCATAATATGCTCTATATCATAGATGGGAATTTTTCATTACCATTGAATTTGAATTACCATTGGTTGATATCAATGGTAATGAAAAAAATTTCATTACCATTTAATGGTAATTAAAATTTTTTAATTGAAAAAAATAATTACTAATGGTAATGAAATGCACCAATTGTTGAAAAACACCAATTATAATTGGTTTCAAAACCATTGGTTTGCACATTTTTGTTTTTTTGAAAAGTTAAAAATTTAAACATCAAAGTATGTTTTTCAAAAAAGACAAAAAACAAAACGCAAATAAAAATTTCAAATATTGTGTTATACAAAGGCAATCAACGTGTGTTTGGTTTATAAAATGTGAAAAACTTAAACACTATATAACAAAAAACAACAGATATTTCCAAATATTAACGATTTTGACAATATTGTGACGACTTTTACTAATGGTAATTATTTTTTTTAAGTGATGCCATACCAATGGTAATTATTTTTTTTTTTTTAATTTTCATTAGTAATTAAATTGATTAGTAATTTAATTGGTACAATTGATACAACCAATGGTAATGAAAAAAATTTCATTACCATTGACATCAATTAAATGGTAATTAAACCATCAATTAATTGGTCCCTTTAATTAATTAGTCCCATCTATGCTCTATATGACCTACCATAACAAAAAAATTTTCGAAAAAAATAAGGGTTACCTCCCTCATTTTAAGGTCGCGATAAAGGGAGGAGAAAATGGGGAGGATGGTATCCCCCGATTTTTTTTTACCTGATAATCTTATAGAGAAAATCCTAAAGAATATATATTTTAAAATTTTTATGTTGGGACAACAATGGGATCGCTCAAAATCAAAATTTTTCACAATTTCCCCCAAAATCTCAAATCGCAACAATCTTGAACCTTAAAAATTTAATATCATAAGTGCTATTGTAGCTACAGAGCCCATTTTTGTTTGTTTTATAGCTTTTAATACGCTCTACAAGACCTACCATAACCAAAAAATTTTCCAAAAAAAGGAAGGGTTGCCCCCTTATATAAAGGTCGTGGCAAAGGGTGGAGGAAATGGAGAGAAAGTATCCCCCGATTTTTATTTTTTACTTGGTATTCGCAAAGTGCGAGTCCTATTGAACATATCCTAAAATTTTTATGTTGGGACAAAAATGGGATCGACCAAAATCAAAATTTTTCACAATTTCCCCCAAAATCTCCAAATCGCGACACTCTTGCACATTACAAATTTAATACCGTGGGCTGTATTGTAGCTACAGAGTCCATTTTTGGCTTGTTTTAAAGCTCCAAATATGCTCTACAATATTACTATCACAAAAAAACAAAAATAAAAAAATGAGGGTGCCTCTTGTATTAAAAGATCGGGGCAAGGGGTGGGGGAAATCGGGGGATAGTATCCCCCAATTTTTATACCCTCCAACCACAGTATGGGGGTATACTCACTTTGTCATTCCGTTTGCAAAGCATAAAAATATCGGTCGGGGACCCCATAAAGTATATATATTATTGATCTATGATCGATTCTAAGTCGTTCTATGAATGTACGTCCGCCCGTCCGTCCGTCTGTATAAAACACGATTCAGTCCAAAATAAAAGAGCTAGACCTGAAAATTGGCAAGAATATGTCTAATGTTCATAGGCGGTTAAGTTCGGAAATGGGCAAAATCGGGCCAGGGAAAAAAAGTTCCCCCTTAACGAACTAAAAAAAACCTCTTAAAAAACGAAATTTTTACATCTTTTTTTGAAATTTTTTTTAAACAAATGAAACCTTTTTATTTCAGAAGGGGTTTAAACTCCTGCACTTAGACCAAGGGGGCTGGAAAATTTATTTTTTTTCTGCCCGCCCCCTTTTGTGGACGTGGTTTTAAAAAATCATTAAACTAATGAGAAAATGGTATTACTAAATTGCAAAAAGCATTATAAATAAATTAGTTAACATTTATCGCGATGGGGAAAGTTTCCCCCACCACCCCCACCGAGCTCCCCCCCCACAAAAAACGACCCTGGATTTTTTTATATGTTTTAACACGTTGGAGGGTATCATAGATTCGGCATAGCCGAATTTAACACTCTCACTTGTTTTTAACTTGGTTTTTTTAAAGAGTAAGTTCTCTAGAGAGCATATCCTGAAATTTTATCTTGGGACAACAATGGGAGGCGCAAGAGCTTCGCGATTTGTTGATTTTGGGGGAAATTTTGAAAAGTTTTGATTTTGGTCGATCCCATTGTTGTTCCAACATAAAAATTGTAGGATATGTTCATTAGGATCCGCACTTTGAGAATACCAAGTAAAAAAAAAATCGGGGAATACTTTCCCCCCATTTCCTCCACCCTTTGCCACGACCTTTAAATAAGGAGGGTACCCCTTCCATTTTTTGGAAAATTTTTTGGTTATGGGGGAAATTGTGAAAATTTTTGATTTTGAGCGATCCCATTGTTGTCCCAACATGAAAATTTTGGAATATATTCTTCAGGATCTTCTCTATAAGATTATCAAGTAAAAAAATATCGGGGGATACCATCCTACCCATTTTCTCCTCCCTATATCACGACCTTAAAATAAGGGAGGTAACCCTTATTTTTTTCGAAAATTTTTTGGTTATGGTAAGGGTTGTAGAGCATATTATGAGCTTTAAAACAAATCAAAAATGGACTTTCTAGCTATAATAGAACCAACGATATTAAGTTTTTTAGGTGCAAAGAGTCGCGACTGAGAGATTATGGGGGACATTTTGACCCTCCGTATTTTCGGCCACTGTTTACTTAGAGCGCTGAAAATAAGTGTGCGTCAGTTTATCACTTAGTGTTACAACTAAACCAAATTTCATTAAAATCGGAGGGGGTCAAGAAAATTTTTAGCTATTTTTGATTGATTTCACTAAGAATGACCCTATTATTTTTGTTACAACGGAGACCGAAAATTAAAATTAATACTTTCGCTATCACTATGAATGTCCCTTATGATTAAAAAGGAATAAATAATAATGATCCATCGCTTTTGGCATTTTTATAAATATGGCATATCCGCTTAAATGAACTCTTATCTAGTATTATTTATGTATATTTACGAGTAAATAGTGTTTACTAAATACAAAAATATTTAAACAATAATTCTAAATTGTATTTTTTTAGTTTGTAGGTGTGGAAACAAAATTGGGCACCTTTTAAGTTTATACAAGAATTTCCCAGCTAAAATTTGTTATCGAAGAAATAGACAGGCAAGCGCATTTATCTATACTGTAGAGTTTTCCAGGACGTTTTCATATTTTTGACGATAGAAAATTTTCAATACAATCATTTTACCGAATTTCAATTGATCATTTTAAATTTAATTTTTTTTTGAAACGGAATGTCTAAGAAAAGTCTAACCCAGCTAACAAAATTCGGAGTGCTCAAAATGAAAGACTCCTAAATGAATCTAAATAATAAATATTTTTGGTACCCTCATTTTTCGGAGTCAAAAAAGATTCAAAAATGAAACATTTTATTTGAGTTTTCAAATTTGTTTTCCAAAAACACTCAATTTTTGGATTCAATATAAAACCATCTGTTTGGAGTCCAAAAGGAACCTAAAACATGAAGAAAATTGTTTCGTAAAAAAAATATTTCAAATTGACTCCTAAAAGGTTTAAAATTGTAATATTTTTTGAGCCATCCAAAAAGACTCAAAAAAATTATTGCTTTTGGAGTCAACAAATATTTTTCTATCAAAATAAATAAAGTCAGAAAATAATTTTCTATAACGACGCTTTATGTACATAAAAACCACTAAAAAGGGAGAATGTTTCAAATGAATACATGTTTCAAGATCGAAGAACGTGGGACCGCCAAACGAATGTTGTGCAGAGAAGAAAAAAAGGAGAAATTTGTTGTAATTTTTATATATTTGCATATGTGTATGTATATTGTAATTTGTTTTAATTTAGAAGTGTTGTGAACCATTAAAACGATTTTTAAATAAACAGATCTGATTTCAAGATGTACGCATTTTTTCTTTTATATATAAAAAAAAACAGCAAAAATAGCACCCAGAAACCCCACTTTTTAAAAAGAGTCCAAAATGACTCCAAACAGACTCCAAAGTATGAACAAAATTTCCCCTTTTTGAATCTTTTTTTGGAGTCATTTTGGAAACTAAAATGAAGGCTCTTTTGGATGAACCACTTTCATACAATAATTTGAAATTTCTGTTATATTTTTTGAGCCCATTTTGGAGTCTTACATGAGTCTGCTTGTTTGCTGGGAAATAAAAATTGTTCTGAAAGCAATGGCACAAAAAACAAAACACTCTCAAAACGATATTTTGCGAGTGTATTCGAAAAGCGTTTAAAGAGTACTTTATTTACAAAATAAGTATATGTTTGTTCCAAAGCGCTTTTGAAGTCATGTCTAAGAACTTTTTAAAAACGTTTTCCAAAAGAAGTTTTTCAACATTGGTATAGCAAAATTCATGATTGTTCGAAAAATTAAATGATTTCATATCACTAAAAATTTCCCAAGTAGAAGACGAAATTTTTTTTCCCATTTTTGATTACAGAATTTCATTAAAAATTTTCAGTGTATTTTTCTTTATAAGCTAATAAGACCTAATGATGTTGATGTAAATAAAAAACAATTTATTACATTTCACCCGACGTTTAAATAAAAATGATTTTAGTAAACCAAAGTTTTTGTTTAAAATTTTCGAAATTAAAAAAATTTTTTAAAACACAAAAATATTTTATAGAAAATTTATTAAAATTTCTTTTAAAATTTTTTGATGTCTTAGTTTTGACCATTTTTTGCAAGTTGTTTGCGTTTTTTTAGTAAAAAACCAAAAAATGCTTTTATAGCGTTTTGATTACTTTAAATGTCTTGTGAAACATCATTTATTTGCTGAACACGAATATCAAAAAAAATTTCAAATCGGTCAAATGGTTTTCGAGATATCGCCATTTGAAATTAAAAAAAGGGGGTTTGTTCCTGCTTTCAAGAAATTTTTAGATAATGTTTCTTAATTTCTTTGATTTTAATAGAAATTATTTCTAAAGGTGCGTTCACACGAGAAAGAAATTTCGATAGAAAAATCGAAAATTTGTCACCCCTAGCATTCTTAAATATCATCTCTAAAAAAAATAGATTTTGTTTACGTTATAATTTTTTTATTAAACAAAATACAGACTTCAAATCAAAAATAATATCAATATCTTCCACAAATCTGTAACATTATCAAAAAAAAGGTAAGAAATAATACGAGGAATTTGATTTGACACAATTATTGAAAAAGTCAAATTCACAGGTACCCAGAGTCGTTTTTGGGTCTTTGTCTAGCAGATTTCTCTCCCGTGTAAACGCGCCTTAAAACAGGCTTTTCAGCTAAAATTTCTTTTAGAGATCGAAGGTATCTACGGGTTATAATGGTCTGAATTGGCGCAACTTAAGTTTAAATTAAAGTTTGTCTCGAGCTCTATAAGAGTATCAACAAGAAAAAATTTTAAGACTTTTTTTTAAATTTCTTGAACGAATAAAAAAACACCATTTTGGAAATTTTTATGGTCATTATCAAATGGCGATATCTCGAAAGCCGTTCGACCAATTATGAAATTTTTTGGAATTCGTTTTTAACTTGCGAAAAGTAATAAAAATAATGTTGTCTGTTTGTGATTCTTCCATAGAAATTTTTTATTAACATTGCAACGATTACACAGGGCAACACTTTTTTTTGCCCGGGTTCTGATACCAAATTTTGGGTAGTTGGGGTACGCTGATTTCAAATCTGGCTACCGTTTTTTTGGGTCAGCTCTAGTTTTCGAGATATAGCCTAAGGAAACTTTGAAAATAGGCTACTTTTGGCATGGTTGTGAGTCTATATTTACCAACACTAGTATAACATCCAAAAAGTGCATGACGATTTTAGATATGTTGGATACGCTGATTCCAAAAATGCTCTTACTTTGGTTGAGTCATTTTTAGTTTTTGAGATATTGCTAAAATAAAATTTTTAAATTTATGACCTCTTTAATTTCGTCTAATATTTATGCCCCTTTAAATAACTCCAAAATGAAAGCTGTCAGAAAATAGCTAATACCAGTTTTGGAATCCTCGCATCCAATACAGTAAAGTTCGTGTTTAAAATAATGGAAAAAATTGGATAAAAGATTCGGAATCAGCACACTACACTCCATATAAATCAGTTGCCAAAGGTCAGGCAAATTGAAAAAGCTCAACTTTTGTCAACCTGTGTTATCAATGACAATTGATTGGAACTGATTTAATTTATCCATATAATCACATAAGTCACAATAAATAATAAAATTCATAAAAATAATAATGAAATTGTGAAGAAAATAATGACTCGTTAAATATGATAATGAAATGTTATCAATTTCATATAATGAGTTTTCAATTAGTTGCATAATTTAAAATGCATTAAATTTGTAGCCGATTAAAATGCGCAGAAATAACACATAATCAAAATGTAACGACTCATTGCATATTGAGGTGTGATAAACCTAATACAAATGCATTAAATAACTGTATAGCAAAAAAAATCGTATTAAAATGATTTAATTATATAAAACACAGCTTAACAAAATCTGAATTATATGAAAAGATGAAAAAATTAATTTTATTTTCTCACATTGGCAAAATTTTTTCAATGATTAGTTTAAGGGCATTGCACACAGTAGGAGAAATGACTAATTTTTTGGAAAATAATTCAGACATTCAATAAGTACTGGACCGACAAATAAAATTTGAAATGGTTATTGCTTACATATTTTCGAGCTTAAGTTTAGAAGTTGGAGCCCAGCTGTTGAATGGGAGAGGCAGCAGAGCCCCCCAAAGCAGGGATGATAAAGTCAGTACAATTGTACTTTTTTCAGTACAATTCGGAGGCCAAAAGTACGTCAGTACTCCACTGACTGATTTAGTACAATTTCAAAAATTTTCCCAATCACAAATTTTATTTCGACTCTATTTTTTATCGTCAAAAAAAAAAATACAAAATATGTAGAAAAGTTGTCAAAATAGCTCCATATTTTCAAAAATCAACCAAATATATTTTTTTTGTTTTGTCTGTCAGTACAGATCAAACACGGTCCTTAAATCTATTTTTATACCCTACACCACTCTGTGGTACAGGTTGGTGTTTGCAACTACTCGAAATATTGTTTCTACATCCACTTTTTAGCATACTGGTTGACTCAGAATCACTTTTTGATTCGATATAGCGATGTCCGTCCGTCTGTTTATATAAACACGATACAATTTTCGATCGCAATTTTCGATCGCAATTTTTGATCAATTTACCTGAAATTTGAAACGCAAGCTTCTTTTGGCCCAAGGATGGTCCCGTGTTTAGACCTAGCCTCATTTATATTGGACTAAAACAACTACAATAATATATATACTTTCGAAATTTGGCAGGTGACCGTTTTGTATTCACAAATTACCATTATAAATTTAAAAAAAAAAATCGGATCAGTTCCACTTGTATTCTCCATACAAACCACCTACCCGATTTTCAAATAAATCTCTAAAATTTCATAAAAATAGGAAATATTTTATTAAAATTTCGTTTGTAGGCATAAACGCTTTCTTTGGTTACTTAATCAAGTCCGATTTTAAATGGATATAGGCCCCATTTTTTTTTTTTTTTAATATTTGGTCCATGTGTGGACTTGGGACTCATATTCCGGAAAACAAAGGTATAGGGTATTATATTCTTGTTTAACAAAAATTAAAAAAAAAAAACAAGTAGAAAAGTTAAATTCGACTTGGCCGAATCTATGAATACCCTCCACTATGATCTTTTTAAGTGATAGTAAATTTTCTAACGTGAAAAAAATAACATTTTTGGTTAAAAGTATTTTAAATTGTGTAAAAAAACTTTTTTTTATTAATTTTTGAAAAAAAAAAATAATTTACTAATTTTTTTTTTTTTTGAGTTTAAAATTTTTTTTGAGTGTAAAATTTTTTTGAGTGCTTTTTTTTTTTGTTTTAGTGTAAAAATATTTTTGTGTGACAAAAATACCTTGTAAAATATTTTTTTGACTTACAAATGTTGTTAAAACATGTTTAACGGGTTTTCAACACGTGAATTTAAGGTGAAACTAATCTGAAATTTACGGTTTTGCTAATAACTTTTGAACCACTGGACCGATTTGGCTGAAATATTTTAGAGGAGGAACGGCAAATATATATGCCATACTTCAGCACCCTCAGAATTGCCGTTCGAAAGTTACCGTGTGTTTTATCTCCTAAATTCCAGAAAAACCCTTGCCGAAATTCACTCATTATAACTTTTGAACCACTGCAGTGGTTCAAAAGTTATAATGTTATAAAGTTATCGGTCCAGTGCAGTGCACTGGACCGATTTCGCTGGATTGCAATACCAACCTGACCAGGTAAATGCCCAACATACAGGAGCCTCCGTAAAGTCTTTCAAAAGTTAGCGTGTTTTCAACAGACAGACGGACAGACGGACGGACGGACGGACATCGCTAGATCGTCTTAAAATCGATCGAGGATCATGAATATATGAGGCATTCCACACCAAATGTCCCGCTACAGAAAAACATGTGTCCCGTAAATTTCTGAATAGGTTGTTTGGATAGCCCTATATGGAATTAAGAAAATTGCGTTTTTGATTTTTCTAATTTTCAAAAACTGGGCTTAGAAGGCGTGGTCAAATATTTGAAAAATGGTCAAATTTGTGACGAGTTGCCTTGATTAAATATTTATCACATTAAAACGGAATGCACCACAATCTCAAAAATTTTCATTCTTATATAGTTTTGTAGGGGCAATCGAATAATTTTTTTTTTTTTTTGGAAAATTTTCAGAACCCGTTCTGAAATTTTCCATTTTTAAAAATGTCAATTTATTAAAAAACATGCCACTTTTTTTTCTTTTATAAATTTTTTTTAAAAAGTTTAGATGTTTGTCCATCCACACAAAAAAATTCAGAAACACGTTCTTCGTTTTTTTCGAGACAATCGCATTTGAACTTTAAATTTCATAACAATTTTGTAATTTGCTTGTATTTTCTTGAATTAACGTTGCGAATGAGTATTATTAATTGCATAAATATTACTCATTCGCAACGTTAAAACAAAGAAATACAAGCAAATTACAAAATTGGTATGAAATTTAAAGTACAAATGCGATTTTCTCGAAAAAAACGAAGAACGTGTTTCTGATTTTTTTTAAAAAAGAAAAACAAGGTGGCATGTTTTTTAATAAATTGACATTTTTAAAAAATGGAAAATTTCAGAACGGGTTCTGAAAATTTTCCAAAAAAAAATTTAATTCATAGCCCATACAAAACTATATAAGAATATACATTTTTGAGATTGTGGTGCATTCCGTTTTAATGTGATAAATATTTAATCAAGGCAACTCGCCACAAATTTGACCATTTTCCCAATATTTGACCACGCCTCCTAAGCCCAGGTTTTGAAAAATTGAAAAACCAAAAACGCAATTTTCTAAGTTCCATATTAGAGATGGGCGCGTGAGTGAATTTTAACTCACGCACGCTCACGCTCACGAAATAAAAATATTGCTCACGCACGATCACGCACGAAATTATTTTTTCTGCTCACGTTCACGCACGCTCACGTGAGTAACTAAAATTTTTCTCACGCTCACGAAATAATCACGCTCACGAAATTTAAATTTACAATTTTTTTTTTTCCTTTTTTCGAATTCTTGCAAAAAAGTATTTAATTTCCTTAAAACAACAATAAACATTTATTTAAATCACAATTTTGTATTAATTACCCCCTAAATTCAATATAATGACGATTTTTTTACTCGTTTTCTGTTTCAAACAGCACAAAACAATCACGCAAACTCACGAATCAAAAATTACTCACGCACGCTCACGCACAAAACTATTTTTTATAATCACGCGCACTCACGATCACGTGAGTAAAAATAAATTTCACTCACGATCACGCGTGATTCACGCGTGAATCACGTGAATCACGAAAAATTCGTGTCACGCGCGCATCTCTATTCCATATAGGCAGGCGCGGATCCTGGAATTTCATTTGGGGGGGAGATTTTTTTTTTTACCAAAAATCGGAAACCAACAAAGTTTGGATTGAAGGAGGGGGGGGGGGGGGGGTGCGGTATTGTGTTAATTTTTGTTACTATTTTTAATATTGCGTAACAAATTAATAACCAAAATGTTTTTTTTAAGCATTTGGATTTAGGGGAACTTATTTTACTCAAAAAATTTTTTTCACAAGGGGACCCTGTCAGTCGTATTTACTTCCAAAATAGGACCATTTTTATAGTCTAACAAACGTGCTTATTCACAGTTATGACTGACTATGACTGTCATAAGCCAATGTTTATGATTGAACAGTCATAACATCAAATATTTTTCTATGCAAAAAAATTAAAAAATTTTAAATTTCATTTTTATTATGACGTTTCAGTCATAAAAATTGGCTTATGACAGTCAAAGCTAGTCACAACTGTGAATATACACTAAATGTTTTTAATTTTCGAAAACATTAATAACATTAAGCATTAATATTCCGAAAAAAAATAATAAAGTATTAGATTTTTATGCATGTACCCTTCACAAAATATCTCAGATGTTGAAACAATTTTACTACAGAAAAACTCTTAGATTCTTAAATATTTTTCATATAAAAAATAACCCTTTCAGCAAATTGTTCAGAATCTGAAACCCTTTCTTATAGCAAATTTCTCAGATTTTTTTAATTTTCTATAGAAATAATCTGAGATTTTGAGACATTCTTTCTATAAAAAAAATTACAAATTCTGATATATTTTTCTTATAAAAAACCTCTAAAATAATTCTCATATTTCAAAGTTATTCTCAGATTCTAAGAACTTTTTCGTATACAAAAATTCTCAGATCCTGAAACATAATTCGTAAAAGAAAATTATCAGATACTTAAAAATTATCAGTTTTTAAAACATTTTATGAAGAAATTTTGAATCAATTTTCTTAAAATATGAAAAATGATACGGTTTTAATGCCATCTAGATTCTGAAACATTTTCATACAGAAAAAAATTTATTATTAGACACATTTCAAAAGAAAAATATACATATTCAGACTCTAAGACGTTTTCCCTTTAGAAATGTTATTCGATTCTGAGAAATTTTTTGCTGAAAAAATCTTGGTATATTCTGAAACATTCTTTCAAAAGAAAAATTCTCAGTTGCTGTAGGATGTTTTTCCTAAAATTTAAGATAGTTTTACAATAAATTTTTTTTCCATTTAGATCAATGGTTCCCAACCTTTTATTCTCGCCCCACTGGGGGCAATTTGAATGCTTCAGGGGGCAACGAGCAAATTTCTAAGATTTTGTTTTGTTAAATAAACTAAAAAAATATTATTTTAGGTGAATTATTTAGCTGACTGTTAAAAACTTTTTCTAAAATCTTTGTTTAAACGATGATTTTAACATCAAGTTTGCTTAACCACAATTAAGTTTTGAGTTTTAAAGCAAATTTGAAAAATTTACAAATTTTTCTTGAGTGTAGGGGGGACAGTGTAGTTTTTTTAACTAAAAAGTGGGGCATGGCGCAAAAAAGGTTGGAAACCATTTATTTAGAGTCAAATAAGTAGCAAAATAGTTTCTAAAAATAAAGTCTGGAATTTCGAAACATTTTTCTATAAAAATATTCAGATAATAATTTTTTCTTAGAGAATGATAACCAGTGATGCCAACTTAGTGTTTTTTGCGCTAGATCTAGTGCTTTTTGATATGTCAAAACGCGAAAATTTTTGACCTAGTGCCAAATTAGAAAAACGCACTAACGTGGTGCTTTTTAAATTTTCAGGTTGTGCTTTTAGTGCTTTTTAAAATAATTTTTTATAGCCTCCAAACAAAGTATGGCGGTTTACTTAGTTTGTTATTTCGTGTAACGCATCGAAATATAAGTCGGAGACTTCACAAAGTATATATTTTATTGATTTTTGATCGATTCAAAGAGGTTTTTTGAATGTCCGTCTGTCTATTTGTGAAAAGCAATATGCAGTTCAAACTAAGAGCTAGACGCCTAAAATATAGAACGAATTTATAATTATGGTCAATAACTATTGGTCGTATTAAGTTCGGAAAAAGGGGCAAAATCGGACTAAGGGGAAAATGTTTTCTCTTGAAGAACTAAACCAACCTCTAAAAAAAATGCCATTCTTTGTAGGTTTTTTTTTTGTATTTTGGTTTAATCGTGTCTGTCATGACTTTCACATCCACGTGAAAGTGAAACACTTCCGAATATTTTGGTGTCCTGGGTTTCACTTCCGATTTTTTTTTTTCGTTTTACTTTCGTGTGCAAAAAGCTAACTGAAAGTAATTAGAATTGACTTTTTCCCCTATAAATATTAACTTAATAATAAAAAACCCATGTTTAATTAAAAATTTGATATATCGTGGAACTATATTCAATTTGAGCTATCTGCTCGGTTGACGAAAATGAGTTTTTGATGGCAAAATGTTCGCTGGCATAAGTGTCATCTATGCCCGAGTAAAAATTTTCTGGTCTAATCATATATAATTTGATACAATCTTATATGAGTTAATATGCTTCCGTATAAATTTATATAAAATTTTATCTATCACTTTGATACGGTTGATCCACTTTATATGGTTAGATATTGCTCCATATATGATTAGATTCGTATTTTGGTTTTGCTCATCAAATTATATAAAAATAGATATTATAAGATCAATTTGATCTAATTAGATTTGACCAAATTCAGGATCATATTGTATCAATTTTTATATTTTTTGATCTAAAGTAATACAATTAGATATTATTTGATACAACCATTTTACGGATCAAATTATATCTAACTAGCTTACCATCCCGGTACTTCGTTACCGGTTGTATTGAATATCGGATAATAAAAGGATCAGAATTACTCTACCTATTTCAAGAAAAAGCCCCTACGTAGTTTTTGTTGTATTTACTTGTGCACGTTTAAGTCTTTCATAAAATAATATTTCAATGAATAATTTAGACAATAAAATTGCATTATTTCAAGCCGTTTTATCGGGATTTTTGATTTTGAGTGAATATATATCTCAATGAATAAGGAAATAGGAATAAAAATAAGTTGGAATGAAAAAACATATAGAGAAAAAAAAATATGGAGTCAAAAGAGTTAAATACGAACAATTTGAGTAAAAGGTATCATTCCATATTGTTCTCTGCTCTATTCCATTTCGTTTCCGTTCTAAAATTTTAAATTTTATAATATGTTCTTCTCTTGGGGGTTATTTCTAGGGCTTTAAGTTTAATAGTTCTATAGGTAAAAATAACCATTTCCCCTTTAAATTATATTTTCCAAAAACTGTTTTTTTTGTTCTAGGTGATCCTTTATTTAAAATATCAACTTTTTAAACCATTAAATAAGAATAACTAAAATTTAAATATAAGAATAACCAAAATTTACACTTTTTCATTTTTATAGGAACAAAAAAAAAGTACCAAGGGTACACTTTCTTACCGCCCGTTAGAAACGGAATTTCAAAAAATAACCTCTTCCAGAATGTTTTTTTCTTCACCGACGGATCCTTTTTTCCATATTTCAATTTTCTTGGATCATTAAAAGTACAAAAAGGATTTTACATTCCAAATTTTCTAGAAACATTACGTCATAAAATATCAAAGTACCGAAAATAAACTTGTTTAGCCATTTTACGCTACTAAACTACTAACTAAACTACTAACTACCTTTTTTACCGAATTCTCCTACATTACAATTTTAAGGTTCTAGGAAATATAAAAAGTTTCTATAAATATAATTTCAGGAAATAAAAAAGTTCCAAAATAGTGTACTTCCGGTACTTTTAATTAAAGGTACTTTTTATAAAAGGTAATTGTTATAAAAGGTACTTTTTATAAAAGGTACTTTTTATTAAAGGTACTTTTTATAAAAGGTACTTTTTATAAAAGGTACTTTTTATAAAAGGTACTTTTCATAAAAGGCACTTTTTATAAAAGGTACTTTTTATAAAAGGTACTCTTTATAAAAGGTACTTTTTTTAAAAGGAACTTTTTTTAAATGTACTTTTTATAAAAGGTACTTTTTATGAAAGTTACTTTTTATAAAAGGTACTTTTTATAAAAAGTACTTTTTATGAAAGGTACTTTTTATAAAAGGTACTTTTTATAAAAGGTACTTTTTATAAAAAATACTCTTAATAAAAGGTACTTTTTATAAAAGGTACTTTTTATGAAAGGTACTTTTTATAAAAGGTACTTTTTATAGAAGGTACTTTTTATAAAAGGTACTTTTTATAAAAGGTACTTTTTATAAAATGTACTTTTTATAAAAGGTACTTTTTATAAAAGGTACTTTTGACAAAAGGTACTTTTGACAAAAGGTACTTTTTATAAAAGGTACTTTTTGCAAAAGGTACTTTTTATAAAAGGTACTTTTTTTAAAAGGTACTTTTTATAAAAGGTACCTTTTATAAAAGGTACTTTTTATAAAAGGTACTTTTTATAAAAGGTACTTTTTATTAAATGTACTTTTTATAAAAGGTACTTTTTATAAAAGGTACTTTTTATAAAAGGTACTTTTTATAAAAAGGTACTTTTTATAAAAAGGTACTTTTTATAAAAGGTACTTTTTATAAAAGGTACTTTTTATAAAAGGTACTTTTTATAAAAGGTACTTTTTATAAAAGGTACTTTTTATAAAAGGTACTTTTTATAAAAGGTACTTTTTATAAAAGGTACTTTTTATAAAAGGTACTTTTTATAAAAGGTACTTTTTATAAAAGGTACTTTTTATAAAAGGTACTTTTTATAAAAGGTACTTTTTATAAAAGGTACTTTTTATAAAAGGTACTTTTTATAAAAGGTACTTTTTATAAAAGGTACTTTTTATAAAAGGTACTTTTTATAAAAGGTGCTTTTTATAAAAGGTACTTTTTATAAAAGGTACTTTTTATAAAAGGTACCATTATTTCAGTAAATTAAAAAAAGTACCAAAAGTACACTTTTTTCCATTTTACCCCCTTAGAGTCAACATTGGCAAAAACCCAGCCTTGGTGAATATTTTTTCCGGGAGGTGAACCTATATTGCAAATTTTAAGTTTCTAGGACCATTATTTAAGAAAATACAAAATGTACCAAAAGTACAGTTTTTTACCCTTTTTACCCCTTAGAATCAACATTGGCAAAATCCAGTCTTAGTAGATTTATATTCCGGGAGCTGAACCCACATTCAAAATTTGAAGTGTCTAGGACCATTATTTAAGGAAATATAAAAGGTACATTTTTTTACCCTTTTTACCCCCTTAGAATCAACATTGGCAAAAATCCGGCCTTACTGGATCTATATTCCAGGAGTTGAACATACAGTCCAAATTTCAAGTCCCTGTGACCATTATTTCAGGAGATATAAAAAGTACCAAAAGTACAGTTTTTTACCCTTTTTGTCCCCTTAGAATCAACATTGGCAAAAATCCGGCCTTACTGGATCTATATTCCGGAAGGTGAACATACAGTCCAAATTTCAAGTCTCTATGACCATTATTTCAGGAGATATAAAAAGTACCAAAAGTACAGTTTTTTACCCTTTTTACCCCCTTAGAATCAACATTGGCAAAAATCCAGCCTTAGTGGATCTATATTCCGGGAGGTGGACCTACAGTCCAAATTTCAAGTCTCTAGCTTCAGCGGTTTAGGCTGGGCGATGATGAATGAGTATGTCAGTCAGTCAGTCAGTCAATCAGTCAGTCAGTCACGTTACTCTTTTATATATATAGATTAGTAAAATTAGCAAAATATTTTTACTAGGGTGGTATTAATTTCAGAACAAAAAAATTATTTTAAGACTATTTTTTTCCAAAAATAGCATGAGCTATGTGAAACCATGTTTTTTTATAAATAAAAATTTGAGCTATCTACAGTTTAGTTTACTAGGGTAAACTTTTAAATTTAAATTTTTTTATATTATCACTTTTTATACGGTGTTTCCATCAATAAAAATAATGGCAGTTTTTTTTTTTGAAAGTTTCAAATCCTTTCCGCGGTTAAAAACGCGGTTTTTGAACCATATTTCGATGCGGAGCAAAATCGGTTGAACTTTTTGCATATTTTATTTGTCCATTCGATTGTACAGCAAACACAAGTGTTATGACATTTTTCGCAAGCTTCATGAAGGTTCCAAATAATGGCGATAAAGCGCGAAAAAATCGATGATTTAAAAAAAAAATTAAAAAGTATTTTTTTAACACCTGTAACGGAAGGGCTTTAAAAACTGAGAAATATGGTACCAAATTCACATTTTTATCATAATCCGTTAAAAAGTTATAAAGCTTTAAAGTCTATATTTAATGAGCTATCTGCTTAGGTTGATTAATTTCAAATAAAAAAGGTTGAGCTATCTGCTGTAACTCAGCGAATAATACGAATTTTTACAAACAAAGCACGTGTAAAATTTAAGAGTAATTATTAATTAATATTGTAAAAGATCGGCCGACAAAAAGTTTAAAAATACGCGAATGCGACGGTTTTTTTGCTCTCCTGAAAAGTAATGTTTTTTTAGATAGCTCAAATTGAATATAGTTTAACGATATATTCTTTTTATTTTCATTTAAAAATCAACATTTTGTTGAGACTAAATATATGTAAAAATTATTTTAAAAACACTCCATAATTTATCGAAATTTTGTTCGGAAGTTGAACAAAAACAACAACAAAAGTACACAAATTAAAAAAATCACATATTTCAATAACTACACGTTTTCCAGGCTGAGAAATCCTTTCAAAAGAACGAGTACAAAATTTTATATTTTTTAATGCACAACACTTTTAGTTTAACTCACTTAAATTACTTAAAAATTGTTAAAATAAATTAATTATAAAATTTTACAAAATTCAACATGGCGTTGTTTATCTTCGAAAAATTTTCGATAAATGGTGATGCCAATCCATGGTGTTGCCACTTCCTATTACTATTGAAAAGTACTACATTTTACAACTGCGGTTTATTACCATATGTTGATAGAATTATCAAGATGCGAAACATTGTTGAGTTTAAGGTGCATAAGAGTAATTTATTCAACTCATATTCGTGAATATATATTATTTAATGAAAAATTCAATTATAAATTTTTGTTAAATATATATTTGTGTTTAAAAATAGTGCAAAACTTTTTTATTTATATATTTTATTTAATTTTATTTATTTTTAAACAAAAGCCCGTGTTTCGCATCTAGCATATCTTAGTAAAATTTTTCGAACACATAATGAAGAAATATGTGATTTGGAAACACCAAATCTTTTTTTATGTGATTCGAAAATTTTTGCTCTAATTGAAAACGTTCTGAAGTCATGACAGACACGAATATTTGAATTCTGTTCTGGGTGAAGTTCAAAGACTAAATTTGGCTTTTGAAGTGGAAAATGCAGACCATGTAAAATTGTACAGCGATTTATATCGGTCGCTCAAAAGTTTAACCAACAAACTTATCAAAAATTTTGTTTGAATAAAAATATTTTTTTTATCTATTTAAAAAACAGCCCAGTGCTTTTTTATCCTATTTTTCAAGCAAATTTACGCGTTTTTACCCGTTTATAAAATTTTTGTGCGCGTTTTGCTCTCAAATAGTTGGCATCTCTGATGATAACTCTATTGCCATTTAACTCTATTGTCATTTAAGTTTTTCAAATGCAATTTCTCTCATTCTGAAACATTTTAAGGATTTAAAAAAAATTTACTTCATTACAAATAGCCTCTATTTGTTTACATCCTGGTCATTTTCCTTCTATCTTTGTTCCTCTCCCTTTTTCCCTTTTCTTTTCCTTTCTTTTCTTTTCCTCTTTTTTCTTTTTTTTCCTTTCTTTTTTTCTTTTCCTTTCTTTTTTTTTTTGAAATCATTTTGGGGGGGGGGAGAAATCCCATTCTCCCCCCCCCCTGGATCCGCGCCTGATATAGGGCTATCCATACAACCTATTCAGAAGTTTACGGTACACGTGTTTTGGTGTGGAATGCCTCATATATACTTTATGGGGTCCTAGACCAATATTTCGAGGTGTTACAAACGGAATGACAAACTTATATATACCCTCTATCACTAGAGTGGAGGGTATAAAAAAATTAGTACAATGAGGGTCAAAAAGTACACTTTTTTAGTCAAGTCAGTACAATCTTGAAAATGTCATTTATCATCCCTGCCCCAAAGTAGCTCACCTTTTGCATTCGATACGTTTAAATTGTAAACGCTATGATAATGTTTTTATGCTGGTATCTAAAGATTGACTATATACGCTAACGATTAACAAAAAAGAAAATAAGAATTACTGTCTTCATTTTCGTAAAACCAAAAGTTATAGTAACTTGGTTTGTAACTTGGATAATAATTCAAATTTACCCCGCGGTGAATAAAAAAATATTGACCAGCTGGTGAATAAAACGTAACATAATCATTTTTCATCAATATTTTTTTTAATAACTATTTTTTTTCAGCAATTTCAGCAATATTTTTTTTAATCAATATTTTTTTCAGCAATAATTTTTTTTTATCAATATATTTTTTTATCAATATTTTTTTTCATCAACTTTTTTTCATCAATATTTTTTTCATTATTTTTTTTAACAATATTTTTTTTTAAATTATTGTTTTCTGTAAAGACAGTCGAGCTCAGGCTCTAATTATAATTATGTATTATAATTTTTTTGATTTGTTATATATGGTTTTGAATTGAGAAAAGTGTGAAAGAAAAATTTTAATTTTTCTAAAAATTTAGACATCCTGGTTTGTTTCTTACTAGTTTCATATTATCCAGTTATAATAATCTTCAGAAAAACTTTTAATGTCAAATTTATTTAGTTAATAGTCAATAAAACTCTATATGTGAAAATTATTTTTATTATTTTTTTTCATCAATATATTTTTTTTTTCATTTTTTTTTTTCATTAATATTTTTTTGTTTTATAAATATTTTTTTTTTTGTCAATATTTTTTTTCATCAATATTTTTTTTTTATCAATATTTTTTTTTTATCAATATTTTTTTCATCAATATTTTTTATTATAAATATTTTTTTTTTTCATCAAATATTTTTTTTTTGTTCATAAATAATTTTTTTTTTTTATAATTTTTTTTTTCATCCAATTTTTTTATCGACAAACACAGACAAACAAATAGATGGATATCATAAGAATGTCGTAGAAACCTTTAGGGATCAATAATACATATATAATCACAATGGGGTCCTCGACCGATAGTACAAACTTCGGAGATATTTTTATGTTAAGATTTCTCAAAAAAATATATGTGAAAAATGTGAAAAAGACCCATATTAAAAAGTAAAATTTCATATTTTGAACAATCCGGCTCCAGTTTGTTGCCAATAAGCATGGCTACATTTAGTCTAATTTATTTCAAACAAATTTGATTAGATAGTTTTCTATTTTTTTTTTCAAAAAGTAAACAAGGCGATATTTTGTTTTAGTCAGAAGTTAAACTATTTTAGAGTTAAAAATTAAAAAAAAAAAATTAAGATTTTTTTTAATACACTAGTTTATAGGGATTTTGATTCACTACATGTTGCATTAATTTTCCATGTTAAATTCTAAAATCCACTCCAAAGTTTCAAAAGTAGATCAGTTTTCGAGATATCAAGAACGTTTCAAATTTTAATCTTTTTAAAAAAGTGGTTTTACTTAAACTAAAATATTTCCAGAACAAATTAATGGATTTCATTGATTTTGGTTTTAAATTAAAGGTAATTTAATGATCTATCAACACTTTATACTGCGGTCCGTTATAAAAATGAACTACAACAGAAACTCCAAAACTCTAACACAAATTCTTGGGAAAATGTCACCAAAGTATGTAAATAAAATGCAAAATCAGTACTTGGCCTGAAGCCAAACATTAAAAAACCTTGGATAAGCGAAAATACATGGAACGAAATCTGCAACCGTAAGCGCTTGAGAAACGCCACTTTACACGCAAAGTCTGAAAGCTCTAAAATCAACGCTAAAGCTAAATATCGTCAATCAGCAAAAAAGGTGAAACGCATGGTACGTGCCGATCACAAAATACATCTCGACAGCATTGCACTAGAAGCAGAAAAAGCCAGCAATATCGGCAACATGCGAGGTATATACAATGCAATCAACCAGCTCAGAGGCAGTAACTTGAGAACTACTTCAGTTATTAAGGACATTAACGGTTATGAGCTCACTTCATCAGAAGAACAACTCCGAAGATGGCGGGAATTCTTCAGCTCCTCATTAAATCAAACATCAAATCCCGATGTAAATAATTGCCCATGGCTGTCTTATAGGCGAAACCCAACCAGATCCATCTTAACATCACCCCCCTCTCGTGCTGAAATCGAAAACACGCTCCGACAACTCAAAAACAACAAATCACCTGGTCCTGATAGCATGCCAGCAGAACTTTTTAAATACGGATCCGAACCTTTAGCGGACTCTTTAGCACCAATAATTCGTAATATTTGGGAAACAAACAGCATACCAGATGAATGGAAGAAAGGCACCGTTTTGACAATACCAAAAAAAGGTGATTTAAGCCAATGCAAAAATTGGAGAGGTATAACCCTACTAAGCACCATAAACAAAGTTTTAGCCCTTATTATTCTGCAACGTATATCACCCTATGTGGAGAGAATTTTAAGGAAAGAGCAATCTGGTTTCAGAGCAAATCGCTCCTGCTCTGATCATGTTACAACACTACGTATACTGATTGAGCAATCGTTGGAATTTAACAGCCCCTTATACCTACTCTTTGTAGATTTCGAACGTGCGTTTGACACCATCTCTAGAGACGCTTTATGGGCTGCACTTTATTGTAAAGGCTTTCCTGATAAAATTATAAATCTAATACGAGAATTATATAACAACTCCCTATGCGCAGTTCGTTTTAACGGCAAAGAGAGCCATCCCTTTGAAATACAGTCTGGCGTTAGACTACGCTGCGTTCTTTCACCAACTCTCATCCTGATCTTGCTAGATTGTGTAATGCAAAAAACCAACACAGATAACACCCTTGGCATACAATGGAAGTTATTAGGACGTTTAATTGACATTGATTATGCGGATGACATCTGCCTTCTTGCACACCGGCACAGCGACATACAAGCCAAACTTCACCATTTATCCGAGAACGCTGCAAAAGTAGGCCTAAAGATAAATGTCAAAAAAACAAAACTATTGCGTATTGGAGCAGCAAACACCATGCCCCTTTATCTTAATAGCGAGGTTATAGAAGAAGTCGACTCGTTCTGCTATCTGGGAAGTACACTAACTTCAGACGGTGCATCAGACAAAGATATCACTGACCGTATCAACAAAGCCCGATCAGCTTTTCAGTCACTCTACAAAATTTGGCGTGCAAGCAACATCTCCAGGACAACTAAAATCAGAATTTTTAACAGCAGTGTCACCAGCGTCCTTTTGTATGGGTGTACGACTTGGAGCTTAACTAAGGCCAGTCTAAGAAAACTACAAGCTTTTACAAACAGATGTCTGCGGCAGATTTTACAAATATTTTGGCCTTATTGGGTCACCAACGAACAGCTGCTTGAACTCGCAAAGCTTAACACGATAGAAAGCGAAATTAAAAAACGAAAGTGGAGTTGGATAGGGCACACTCTTAGAAAGCCACCACAAGAAATTGCCCGCACTGCCTTAGAATGGAATCCGCAAGGTCACCGTGGTCCTGGCCGCCCACGCTCCACCTGGTCTAGAACAGTGAAGAAAGAGTATGAAGATCAAGATATGACATGGGACGAAGTAAAACTCCTAGCAAAAAATCGTGAAAGATGGAGAGAATTCGTTGGCGCCCTAAGTTCACATTGAACGTTTTACTTATAATTTAATACTATGTATTAAAGATTAAATAAATAAAGGAATTAAAAAAAAAAAACCCTTTATACAACATTTTTCAATTTGATTATACAATTAGAAGCTATTAATCGATAGATCGACATTTTTGCGTCAATTTTACCAAAATTTGAAAAAAATTAAAATTACATTGTAAATTTCACAAAGAAAAATTCTATTAAATTTCGTTTTTCTTTTTGCAGTTAAAGTCTGATCTAATACGAAGAAATTAAAATGGTTTTTAAGAAAATCCGTTAAAAATTGTACAAATTATATGCATTTGAGTAAAAATGCAGAAATTCAGTATTTATGCATTTTTAGTTTATTGAGATTAACACCAGTTTACAAATTTTGAAAAATTGTTCGGTTCAAGTTATTTAACAATTATTTTCCATGTAAAATCGCAGGCTAAATCCGAAAAAGAAGTCAAAAAGTTAAAAATCAGAAAAGTTTTTAAGATGTTGTCAAATAACATATTTAAAAAATCTGTTTCATGACTTTAAAACAAAAGTGGAGGCCAAGGTGTTAATATTGCGCCCGCCAGCCCCATCCAAAATTGGCCAATTTTTTACCTGGAAATCGAATTTAACCCACTGTGAAAACTACCCAGGCAGAAATTTACTAACAAGCACTATATCGCGAATTTCAATACATCCCTAAGCAAGTGGTCAATCCAATGTCGTAAATTTTTAAAGTCAATGTTTACCGAACGTCAAAACAAAAGTCGAGCGATTCTTGGCGACTGTTATCATTTCAACTTCGGAATGACGTCGTAGACTTAGAAAAGGGTACACTCAAAAAAAAAAGTTTGTAAATTTACAAGTAAAAGGTCTTGTAATTCTGTTTTACTAATATTTTTGTCTTTTTACAAAAATTGTTGTATATTTAACAGAACGAAAACTACAGTTTGCTTTGTAATTTTACTATTATACGTTGATAAATTTATTTTACAAATTTTTTAGGTAAATTTACAAAAAAGTGAATTATTTTACAAATTAAAAAAATATTACAAGGTGTTAAGTTTTTTTACACAAGAAAACTGTAATTGTACAACAAAATTTTACTTGATGTTATTTAGTCTTTCTACCAAAAATGTTTTATTACAAACATTTTTTTTTTTTTTAAGATCGTTTACAAGGTTTTCAGTTTGAAATGTATGTATTGAAAAGTACAAAATTCCAATGTAATTTTACAAAACTTATTTTATTATTAGAATTAGTGTTGTTTTACAAAAAAAAATTAATTATTCAACAATAGGACACGCAAAAATTTTCTAAGTTCAGATTTTTTTTTGCGTTTTGGAGTAAAAAATTTAGTTAAAAATAATTTTTTATAAATAAAAAATTTCATGAAAAAAAAAGTTTGGAAATTTTTTAAGTTCCGGACACAAAAATGTTACAAATAATTGTAAGCTTTAGCAAAAAAATTGAATTTTTACAACAGTGTTTGGTAATTTGCGTTAATTAAAATACCACAATTTTTATGTGTTTCTACTATATAATTGTTCTAGTTTTTTTTTTTTGTATTTTTACAATTTTTTTTGGTAATTTACCATATTTTTTTGGTATTTTTTTTTTTTTTTAATTTGGCACCTAAAATATCAATAAAAAGCTACCAATTATGAAAATTAAGTTTTTCTTATTTTAACAGGTACTTAAACATCCAAAAAATTGTAAATTTGCAAAAAAAAAAATTTAAATTTACAAAAAAATTGTAAACTTACAAAAAAAGTTATAAATTTACAAAATAAAGTAGAAAATCCAAAACCAAAATTGTAAATTTACAAATTTTTTGGTTAAACTACTGTTTTACGGCAAAAAAAAATTACAAAAAATGGTATATCTATATATATAATTTCCCTATTTGTGTGTTCCTCTTTTTTTGTCTATCCAGAGCTTTTTGAAGCCCACTGATGAGCTACAAAGCTGAAAATTGGCATACATATAGTAAAAGACCTGGGGCAGATCCTAACGTAGCCGGATTTTCGGTTTTTTGCCTGTGGGCGGAGAAATAAGCGAAAAAGTGTGCGTGGCAAAACTCAATTTTTTGACATTTTTGCTTAAATTAGAGGAAGATTTAAATCAGATTTAAAATATTTCTGAAGTCCCTATTGACTAAGGAAGCTGAAAATTGTAATGCATAAAGTATTGACAATGGATCATATCCTTATGAAGTCATCTGTGTACGGAGAATTATAAGGAAAAATTTAAGTGAAAAATTGTGTTTTTTAACATTTTATCTAATTTTAAAACCCTTCATGACTAACGGCGGATTACTCAATGAAAAGTTAGCTGCTAACTATCGATTTAACGGAGCCTTATGTCAAAATTTGTATGAAAAAGTTAAATTTAACGGAGAGTTATTTTATAACGGAGCATTGAGTAATCCAGCCTAAGAAAGATAAAAATTGCCATGTATATAGGAGTGACTTTGGGACAGATCCACACGATGGATTTTTGATATACGGTTAAAGGACGGAAACGAAATGGGCGTGCTAAATTTAGTTCTAAAGTTTTATCAATAAAACCTTTTATACTCATAAAATATATTTCCAGTTTGGGAAATATATTGATATAAATCAATCTAGCAATATTAAATTTTTTAAGCACAAACATAAGTTTTTTTATAAAGTTTGGTAAAAAAATTGAATTATTGAGAAAAGTGATTTGGTGTTCCGCCTGGCAGGGACAGGCTATTCGACTAGTATACAATAAAAATTGTAAATTTACCACTTTTTATTGTAAATATACAATTTTTTTGCCATAAAAAACAGTAGTTTAACCAAACAATTTGTAAATTTACAATTTTTGTTTTGGATTTTCTACTTTATTTTGTAAATTTACAACTTTTTTTGTAAGTTAACAATTTTTTTGTAAATTTAAATTTTTTTTTTTTGCAAATTTACAATTTTTATTGTAAATATACGTGTTTGTCAATATTTTTTTGTGGTAAATACTGTAGTTTAACCAATTAATTTGTTAATCTACAATTTATTTTTTTCATTTTATATTTTTTTTTTGTAAAATAACAACCTGTTTCTGTAAGTTTACAATTTTGTTTTGTAAATTTACCAAATTTTTTGTAAATTTACAAAAAAAAAATGTTCACCTCGAAGTTAATATTTTACAAAAAAAATTGTAAATTTACATTTTCTTTTGTTAAATCAATTTACAAATTATCCCCGTAACATTACGGGGATTCTTGCTAGTACATATTTTACAAAACCTGCCCCGTAAAATCACGGGGATTTTATGTTATTTGACAAACTTTTTTTTTGAGTGTATGATTTTCCAACGTTGGTACCATCGCCGCCAACTTCATTCCAATGTTGGACCGTTTGTATTTTTCTGCCTGGGTAGGGTATTAGTTTAGTGTAATTAGTTTAACGGCACCGCTTAACCAGCTGACCTGTCCCGTGAAGTCTTAACAAAAATTTCGACAAAACCGAATACTTTTTTATACATGCAAAGTCTTGTCGAATAGTGAACTGTGTGCAGAAAATTATTTTTTTTTATTTATTTTCCCCTTATGTGATATGGAAACGAAAATTTTGTATTGTTCTTATCCAATTTAATATTAATAAAATATGTAAATAAATAAATCAGCTTAAATAAAGTTTAGCAAAGGCCAAAGATTAAAATTAATATTAAATATTACCTGTTGTGTATCTGAAGCCGCCACTTCATATGCAGTATTGCTGGTTAGCATGGGCTTAAAAGGTTCATCATTTGGATTATAGATACCTTTAATAAAAATAAAAATATAAGTTTTTATGTAAATAATCATTTTACACTCAGAAAAACCGTAGCCATAAATTCGGTTGATTTTGCCAATATTTGACAGTTTTCCTTGTCTTTTAACAAAAAAAATTCGATCGGAATTAAAATTTTTCTTTGTAATTTTACAATTTTTTTGTAAATTTTGATTTATTTTTATTAAAAAATAAAAATAATTTTACTCGACCTTTGAAATATCATTATTTCCTTTACTAATTACATGATCAACTCTCATATGAAAGCAACTTTCATGGAAAGATGGTCAAATGAGTTGGCATGCAAGAATACCAAACGTTTTGTGATTAAGCCAGACAAGAAAGTGGCTAACTATCTACTCAGCCTCAGTAGAATAGACTGTCGCAGACTTAATGGCTTAATTACGGGACACAATGCCTGTGCTCGTCATATGACGAGATTAGGTGTCTTATCAGACCCATTATACGTGGCTTGTCTTGAGGATGATGACACAACTGAACATTACGTCTGTTGTTGTCCAGCGTTCTCAAGGGCTAGACTGCGGATATTGGGTTCTGATATTCTGTCTATGGACACGGTCCATGGACTTCCCTTGTCTGATTTTCTCAAGTTTGTGAAAGCAACTGAGAAATTCTGAACAAGCACTTTTCTTTCTTTTTCTTCTCAACCTTGTATCACCTTTACTTAATGTTTCTTTTCAGGGTACGGTACAATGGACTATTTTAAGTCTGAGCGCCATGGACTTGCCTAAAAATTTACCTATTTTTAGGCTTGTACAACCCACCCTCAACTCAACTCAAATTACATGGTATCACAGCTTTAATTAGTAAAGGAAATGATGACCTCGAGCTAGAATAAACCTACTCAAAATTGTTCAGTAAATGTAAAAATTTATAAGGTAATTTTACAAAACAAAAATTCTTGTTAAAACATGAGAATTCCTTGTAAGTATTATCGCCTCAAAAACGTTGTAAATTTACAATTTTATTGGTAAAAAAAAACTTGTAAAACTACTCAAAAGTTCGTAGTTTGTACTAGAAATTCTCGTGAAATAAGTAGGAGGTAGCACAAAATCTAGTAAAGTCACGAGAAGTCCTTGTAATTTATATCGCGTCAAAGAAATTGTAAATTTTCAATTTTATTGGTAAATAAATCATCATTATAAAAAATCTTACTTACCCGTTTGATCCGATGAGTCTCTTTTTTCAGTTTTACTTTTTGATTCCTCAACCGGTTGCTTTACGTCTTTAACATCTTCGACTACTTTTTTATCAACAGTTTTAGCAGCCTGTTCTTCACTGAAAACTGTGGCCACAAATAATAATAGTAAAAGTAGCTGCAAATAGAAAAACAATATAAAAATGTAATTAAATTTTGTTATTTGTTTTATTGTAATTTATTTTTTTTAAATAAATTTAAGTTTTGTACGTGAAATGATCCTCCACAATTTGTATTTATTTAATACACGTGTAATAAATTAAAATTGAACATTATATAAATATACTTAGTATTGCGATGGCTAAAACGATATAGGATGAAATACTTTAAATTTACATAAAAATTACTGCTATAAAATTTCTCCAGTGACAGATATCTAAAACTTCTTAATCCTAGCACATGCACTCAAAATATTTTGTAGGCAAAAACAAATGAAAAACATATTTAAAACAAGTGATAAAACATTTGAAAACCATTCTAGTTATTATTCATTTGTTTTAACAAACATCAACATTTATTTTTTACTATTAATAAAATTTTCTAAAATAAATAACATTGAACATTAAACAAGTAGAAAAGTTAAATTCGACTTTGCCGAATCTATGAATACCCTCCACAATGTATTTTTTTTAAAGGGTAGTACATTTTTTAACGTGAAAAAATTAACAATTTTGATTAGAAATATTTTATTTTGAGTAAAAAACTCTTTTTTTTGTCATTTAAAAAAAAAAAAAAAATTACTAGTTTTTTTTTTTTGAGTGTAAAATTTTTTATTTCTGAGTGAATGCACGTACGTATGTACACAAAATATTGTAATTTTTATAAAAAAAAAAAATTTTTTTTTTGTGTACATTTTTTTTTGAGTGTAAAATTTTTTTGGAGTGTAAAATTTTTTTTGAGTGTAAAATTTTTTCGAGTGTAATTTTTAAGTTACCAATGCTTTTAAAACTAAACAAGTTTATTTGATTTTTTCTGTAAGTACAGATCGAGCACGGGCTCTAATTATATTTGTTATAAGGGTTCAAGTTGAAAAAATGCAGAAGAAAAATTGAATTTCTAAAAATTATAGACATTTCTGGTATTTCCTATACCGGTTTCAAACACCCCAGTTAGTGTCATCTTCAGTAGGATTTTAAATGTCGTTCAGTTTTCATTAACAAGACAAACGACATTTAAAATCCTACTGAAGATGACACTAACTGTGGTGTTTGAAACCGGTATAGGAAATACCAGAAATGTCTATAATTTTTAGAAATTCAATTTTTCTTCTGCATTTTTTCAACTTGAACCCTTATAAGTTTAAAAATCATTGCTTTAAAATTAAACAAGTTTGAAAAGCATTGTTTAGTTACCATCAATCAGGGATGTTAAAGTTGGTACAATTGTACTTTTTTTGGTACATTTTGACCTTCAAAAGTACCGTGGTACTACCGCGATTCATTTGGTACAATTTAAAAATTTCTAATGTCTTTATAACTCACCGAAATATACTTATACTTTAAAAAAAAATGCTCACAAATGTACTACACCATTTACACATGTAATTCGTAAAAGATCAATTGTAATTCGAAGATTCTAATTGTAATTCGAAGATTCCATTTGTAATTCGAAGATTCCATTTGTAATTCGAAGATTCCAATTGTAATTCGAAAACCAACGAGTAAATCAACAAAAAACAATGTTTTTAAAGGCGTAAGAAACGATTTTATGTTGATCTATTCGTTGGTTTTCGAATTACAATTGGAATCTTCGAATTACAAATGGAATCTTCGAATTACAATTGATCTTTTTCGAATTACAATTGATCTTTTACGAATTACAATTGATATTTTTCGAATTACAATTGATCTTTTACGAATTACAATTGATCTTTTACGAATTACAATTGATCTTTTACGAATTACAATTGATCTTTTTCGAATTACAATTGATCTTTTACGAATTACAATTGATCTTTTCGAATTACAATTGATCTTTTACGAATTACAATTGATCTTTTTCGAATTACAATTGATCTTTTTCGAATTACAATTGATCTTTTACGAATTACAATTGATCTTTTACGAATTACAATTGACCTTTTACGAATTACAATTGGAATCTTCGAATTACAATTGGAGTATTCGAATTACAAATGGAATCTTCGAATTACAATTGGAGTATTCGAATTACAAATAGAGTCTTCGAATTACAAATGGAATCTTCGAATTACAAGTAAAATCTTCGAATTACAATTGATCTTTTACGAATTACATGTGTAAATGGTGTAGTGCCAGACCGATTTTAACCCCTTGTTTTGAAGTATAGAAGATTCAATTCAACCGAATTAACACTCATTTGTTTCAGTTAAGTTTTTATTAATTTAAAAAAATGGTACCGTGATGGTCCAAAAAGTACAATTTTTTTTGAAAGTTGGTACAAAATTGAAAACCCCATTTAACATCCCTGCCATCAATGCTTTTAAAACTTGTTAAAACACGTGGCATTTTAGATGAAACTAATCTGAAAGTCAGGGTTTTGCTTATAACTTTTAAACCACTGGACCGATTGAGCTGAAATTTAATACCAAGTAGACCCGGGAAACGGCAAAGATACGTGCCAAGCTTCAGTAGTCTCATTATTGTCTTTCGAAAGTTATCGTGATTTTTATCTCGTAAATTCGCGAAACACCCTTGCCGAAATTTACTCTTTTGCTCATAACTTTTGAACCACTGGACCGATTTGGCTGGATTGCAATACCAACCTGACCAGGTAAATGACAAACATATATGCCAAACTTCAGTAGCCTCTGTAAAGTCTTTCAAAAGTTAGCGTGTTTTCTACGGACGGACAGACAGACGGACGAACGGACGGACGGACGGACGGACATCGCTAGATCGACTTAAAATCGATCGAGGATCATAAATATATATACTTTATGGGGTCCTAGACCAATATTTCGAGGTGTTACAAACGGAATGACAAACTTATATATACCCTCTATCACTAGAGTGGAGGGTATAAAAATAACGTCACTTTCTTTTTTTTTACCAACAAATTCGAAAAAATAACCTACGAAAACATTAAAAATTACCAAAAAATTCAAAAAAAACATTATTATACCCTACACCACTCTGTGGTACAGGGTATAATGAGTTTGTGCTGATGTTTGTAACTACCCGAAATATTGGTCTTAGACCTACCTTCAAGCATACCGATCGACTCAGAATGACTTTTTGAGTCGATTTAGCTATGTCCGTCCGTCTGTCCGTCCGTCCGTCTGTCCATCTATCGGTTTAAGCACGATACAGGTCGCAATTTTCAATCAATTGACTTGAAATTTGAAACTTAAGCATCTTTTGGGCCAAGGACGAAGTCTATTGAAATTGGAGAAAATCGGTCCATGTTAAGACCTAGACCCCATACAAACGCCCCCTTTGGATTCGGCTTAAATGACTCTAACAACCGTATTATAATAGATATCGCTTTGAAATTTAGCGGGTAATCAAATTTTGTATGCACAAATCTTTAGTCCAAATTTCAAAGGAATCGGGTCAGTCCTTCTAGTAGTCCCCATACAAACCACCCTCCCGATATTCACATAATTCCCTCAAAATTCATGAAAATGGAAATATTTGATAAAAATTTTATTTTTAGGTGTTAAACGTGTACTTTAGTAGCCTAATCAAATCGGAATATAATTGAACCATTTTTGAACTTAGTCCCCCATATAAAAATTTCGACCGATATTCAGTTAAATCGGTCTATTGAAAAAAAAATAAACAAATTCCACTAAAATTTGATCCGTGTGTGTTTTCTACACTAAATAAAGATCTAACAAAAGACAGATCCAATCGGTCCATGTTTGGACTTGGGACCCATTTTCCAGAAAACACTGGTGTAGGGTATCACATGGTCGGTCTTGACCGACTATAACTTTCTTACTTGTTTTTCTATTGAATTTTATTTTTAAAAAAATTTTAATAAAATTTTTGGGGAATCGATCTCGCAATCAACTACATTCTGACCAGACACTCTACCCATCGTGCCAAAGTCACTTTATAAATAATTTTTTGAATTTTTTGTCTACAAAAAATAACCAACACAAGTAGGTAAAAACTAATGACTTCTCTTTAAAAAATGCCAACAATTAAAAAAAATAACGTACATAAATCATTCAAAAGTAAAGAAGAATCACTTATTTTTACTTACAGAACAAAAATAAAACAAAAACTGAACATTGAACCAATGTTTTTTCTTTTAAAAACGACAAAACGTAAAACTTTTTAAATAGACTACAAACACTTAATGACATAATTTTTTAGGTGTGCCACAAATTGTAAAAAATTTCTTCCTAGGTCATACTTATTCCTACAAAAGTGACAGATAACACTGCCTGACAAAACTAACCACTATTTTAGAAAACAAGAGGTACGACCATCATTTCAATATATTTTGGACATGCTGAATCGAATGGCGTACTCCGTTTTTCGATGTATGGTACAGTTTTCTTGTAAAATGTCATTAAAGATTGGCTGATTTTCAGTTACTTTTTCAACAAAAAAAATTCCAAAGCTAATTATTTTTAAATTTTATGGCATGTAAAACAAAAATACAACTTGTAGCAATATTTCTAATATAAATTTGGTTTAAAGCTTTTCATCTTAAGCCCTTAAATTCGCGGATTTCTTAATTTTTTTAAGTTTCTTAAAAAACTTGCATTTTGTGGATTATAAAGGCGTCCATGACACTACGAAAAGTGGACAAAAAACGCTTTTTCGCGATTTTCATCATGATGGTCCATATAACATAGCTGTTTTTTGTCCGCTATTCTAATTGCATTTTTGATTCATTAAAAGCAAGTTTTTTATCAAAGACCAATTTGGCTGTTAATTTCGCGAAAAACTTAAAAAATGAAGAAATTCGGAATTTAAGGGCTTAAATTGAAAAGCTTTAAACCAAATTTGCATAAGAAATGTTGCTACAAATCATATCTTTGTTTTCCATGTCATAAAATTTATAAACCATTTACTTTGCAAATTTTTTTGTTAAAAAACTGGCTCGAAATCAGCAAATCTTTAACGACATTTTGCAAGAAAACTGTACCATACATCGAAAAAAGGAGTACGCCGTTCGAATCAGCATGTCCGAAATATATTGAAATGATGGTCGTAACTCTTGTTTATTTTATAGTGTACCGCAGTGTAATAGCACAGGTGCACAGGTTCATAAGACATTTCCTACAGAATGTATTGTTAACTAATGACTAGCAAACCTTTAGCAAATTTTTTTGCTGAAATGGATATTTTAAGTAAATTCAGTCATTTAGTTCTGTTTGAATTTCTTTAATTTTAAAATATTTTTATGCAGATTATTTTGTTATTTTACAGAAATAGTCTGTCGGCATGTTTTTCAAAAAAATTTTAAGTTTCTTTAAATGTAAACTTTTTTTCAAAAAATTTTTTGGTGAAAAAAAATTCCGCAATTTTTTTTTTTTGTAAAAAATTATTTTGTACTTGTAAAAATACCACTCTGTGTCCATTTCTGTTCACATATGCCAACCAGCAGCCAGTTTAAAGCATTTTGTATTTTTATGTTATGTAGAATGTACTAAAATTTTCGAGGTGTGCTTACATTTTCGTTCATAACTTCTGAACCGCTGAACCGATTTCGCCAAACAACTTATGACAACAACAAGTAAATGTGCCAAGTCTCAGTCATATATGTTTAATACTTTGGCCGTGATCACCATTTCCACAGACGGACAGACAGACGGACATCGCTAGAATGTCTTAGAATCGATCACTGATCAATAATAAAATAATAATAATAATATAATAATAATAATTTGATCCAATGATCAGTTTTTATTTATTTTTCCAATTTTTATTTACAACTCATTTTAAATAATTTTAACCTAACCGAGAACTGGTAACAATGACCGTCGTCTCGTTGTAGCGAAATCGACCAAGGGTTTTGGTGGGAATCGAACCCACGACTCCCTGTTTTATAGGCTAGCACGCTACCAACTAGCCTACAGGGGCCCTGATCAATAATATATATACTTTATGGGGTCTCAGACCGATATTTCGATGAGTTACAAACGGAATGACAAACTTATGTATACCCTCTATCACTAAGTGAAGGATATAAAAACAGCAGACTGTTTTGTTAATTCTACAAAAGTATTTAGTTCTCCCGTTTTGAAAAAAAATTAAAAAATTTTTTTTTTTTAAATTTGAACTTAAAAAAAAAAATTGGAAATTTTATTTTTGAAAAACAGTAGAAATTTTCATTAAAAAAAATACTTTTCTGCTGTCTCGATTTCTCTATTGATTTCACCAAACTAATCAAGACAGATTTTTAGCAAACCGTGTCTGCTAAAATCAGCAGATTTCTCATAAGGCTTAAAATTGGTGTGTTTTCAGCAGATTTTTTCTGCTGATTGGACAATAATTTATATATAGTGTATGTTAAACCTGCAGCTATGCCATTTTGCTTTGCAGCCAGCTATATACTTGTTAAATAAACATAGATGAAAAATGTGTGTTGACAAAACCACAAAAGCACACGTTCCTCATTATTTTAAATTATTTGTATTAATATGAATGTATGGATTTATTTATTCTACAATATATTATGATTTATGTATGTTTGAATTTAGCGCTAAATAAAGTTTAAACCACAAAAAAGGAATATTCGATTTTTGTTGCCACAAATATTGTCAAGTAAAACAATCAGCCTAATCTGATGTGCTTTTTTAACCCATTTTAGTTAAATTTTTCCCATATACAATCAGGAATTGCTAAAAGTCGTTTTTCTGAATTTTTAGGAGCGTATGTCCACAGGAAGGTGTTCTTTCGCCGCTTCTTTGGAACCTGGCACTGAATTCAATGCTGCTCTCTCTACAAGCACGTGTTTGTCATGTTGTCACAATTACTGACGATGTCGCGATAGCGGTAAAGGGAACGCACCCGCCAGCATTAAGGTACATTCTTCAGGATTCTCTGAAAGATCTGTCTAAATGGGTCAGAGACTGTGGTACACTTCGAAAATTATTGCAGTTACTTCATGACGGTCATTTGTGTCATAAGTAGTAGTAGTTGTTTTCAACTACAATTTCAGTTGTATTTGTATGAAAAATCTCAAACAACTATTTTTTGTAGTCGTTTTAAAAAATAAACACAAAAAAATACTTCATTGTAGTAACAGTTGTTTTATGTAGTTGTTTTTAGTCTATAAAAACTTATAAAATTCTAGAAATTTTTGGAAAAACAGATGTTTTGAACGAGTTGGAAGTGTCAGATGCAGCAGGAATTATATCCAAATAATTTTGACGTTTAGAAGTTTTTTTTGTTAATTAAAAAATTTAGACACAGTAAAAACAAATGTAGTTTTTACCGTTTTTTGTAGTTGTTAATCAATAGTAAAAAAAAAAAAATTTTTTGGTTGATTTTACCGTAAAATGTAGTGGACGCCTTAACAGCAACAAATTTAGTTGTTTAAACTGTCTTTTGTAGTGGAATCTACCGTCATAATTTTTTGAGTGTATGGGAGTTAATCCGAGTTAAACTAACCTTGTTTTGTTTGCAAGGAAAAACAAGATTCCTGCTTCTGATCCTATTTCACTGGACGGCACTAGAACTGCCTTTTGAGATTGAACCAAGTATCCTGGAGTGTTTCTGCACCATTTACAGATGTAATTTACAGATGTAATCGAAAAAATCAATTGTAATTCGAAAAAGATCAATTGAAATTCGAAAATTCTAGTTCGAAGATTCCATTAGTAATTCGAAAATTCGACTTGTAATTCGAAGATTCAATTTGTTTTTCGAAAATTCCATTTTTAATTCAAAAATGTCAATTGTAATTCGAAAAAGATCAATTGTAATTCGAAAAAGATCAATTTTAATTTGAAATAGATCAATTGCAATTCGAAAAATATCAATTGTTATTCGAAAAAGATCAACTGTAATTCGAAAAAGATCAATTGTAATTCGATATAGATCAATTGTAATTCGAAATAGATCAATTGTAATTCTAAAATTATCAATTGTTATTCGAAAAAAAAGATCACTGGAAATTCAGTTGATTTTTTGGAATTACATTTGGTATCTTCGAATTACAATTGATCTTTTTCGAATCACGATTGATCTTTTTCGAAAAACAGTTGATATTTTTTAAATTAGAATTGATCTTTTTCGAATTAAAATTGATAATTTTCGAATAACAATTGTCTATTTCGAGTAGAACTTTCGAATTGCAAATGGAATCTTCGAACTACAAATAAAATCTTCAAATTACAAGTAGAGATCTCGAACTACAATTAATCTTTTTCGAATTACATCTGTAAATGGTGTAGATCGGAAGTTGAATTTCAGACGTAATATTGAGGAATGGGTGAGAAAAGTCAATGATTGCTTCATATTCCTGTGCCATTGGAAAACAATGAGACTTTAGCTCTAGAATCATTCGCTGGATTTATACGGCAGTGGTGCACGGAGTTATTGTCTGGTGGCCTGCTTTAGAGACAAAAGGCAACTGTGTCTTTAGCACGAAGGTACAGAGAATGGCGTCGATGTGTATCACTGGAGCTTTCGTACTACACCTCTGGCTGTATTAAAAATTCTCCTTTGTTTTGTAGACAGCATGCGGCGGTGACATGACATAATCCCCATGGACATAACCCCCATTTCCGTTATGGGGATTATGACCAAAACGAATTCGGTCATATTCCCTATATCGGTAGTTGGTACTATGACCGAAAAAAATTTGGACATAATCCCAATAAAAAATTGACATAATTCCCAGTTTTGTGGGGACAATGGCCACGTAAAAAGTGGGCATAATCCCCATTACAGGGATTATGTCTACTATACTAATAGGTCATAATCCCAATAATTAGGTGAATTTTTTTTTTTTGTCTTAAAAGTTGTTCTGCGTAGCCGGCCTTCGGCCGGGCTTAGGGATTACGAACTCCATGCATTAAACCCACCCTCTCCGCAAAATAAAGGGATTATAACCGAAATTGTTTTGGACTTAGTCCCCATAATATGAATGGGGGTTATGACCGAAAAACTTTCGGTTGTAATCCCAATAGGGAAGGGACATAATCCCCATTGGGATTATGACCGTTTTTGAAATGGTCATAGTCCCCACAACTAATATAGGGATTATGTCCGTAATGCATTGGGTCATAATCCCCATTTCCGTTATGGGAATAATGTCCGTGGGGATTATGTCCTGTCACCGTATGCGGCAACTTCGACAATTCGACTTAATAGCACAATGCAATGAAAGAGCAGCGATTGTGGTCATAGCACGATCTTGAATAAGATACCAATACCACAACATGTGGACTATACTCCTTCTTTGAGTCTTTTTGAGTGCCAAATTACCACTATAACACTACCCAGCGAGTCTTTGATGTAGTGCATTCCGGGTAGTGGAGCCTATATAAATGTTTACACAGATGGATCGAAGATGCAGGAACAAGTGTGCTTCGAATTCTATTCGGAAGTGCTTGGGTTGAGCATTTCTCAAAGATTGCCTGATCATTTCAGGGGTTTACATACAGATTTGCTGTCAATAAAAGAATTGGCTGACTGGTTGAGTTGCGATGTCTTGTCTACAACCGCAGTCAACAGCTCACAGTCAATCCGCGGTCAAGCCCCTAGAGTCAATGTTTCTGAAAGTAGGATATGCCCTTAACTACCGCAAGTTTTTAAATGAGATGGCCAAGCAGTTTGACATACGACTCATATGAGTCCCAAGGCACAGAGACATTCCAGGGAATTGCAGAGCCGATAAGCTTTCAAGACTGGGAATAACCTTACAGGTTTCAAGAGAATTGCAATGTGTTGCCATGCCTCTAGAAGCTTTCAAGCACAATCTACGGCTTTGTTCCGCGACGGAGACCAATCAGAGTTGGGCAAATTGATGGACGTGTGAAACAACACGCCAGATTTGGAATTCTCTTACTCAGAAGCGTACAAGTGTGATGATATCTCTTCAAAGAGGAGAGATTGCGAAGGGAGAGATCTCGAATTACAATTAATCTTTTCCAATTACATCTGTAAATGGTGTAGATCGGAAGATGAATTTCAGACGTAATATTAAGGAATGGGTGAGAAAAGTCAATGATTGCTTCATATTCCTGTGCCATTGGAAAACGACGAGACTTTAGCTCTAGAATCATTCCAATCAGAGATGGGCAAATTGATGGAAGTGTGAAACAACACGACAGATTTGGCATTCTCTTACTCAGAAGCGTACAAGTGAGATGATATCTCTTCAAAGAGGAGAGATTGCGAGGGGAGAGATTGCGATGGTGGAGCGGTTAAATGTGTCGTCAAATGACTTTTGGCGGAGTTTCATAGATGAAGAGGAGTTGGAAACTATCGAGCACTTCATCTGCCAATGCCCCCCACTTTCTGGTCGGAGACTTGCTTTATTGGAATCTAGGGAGCTGCACGATCTTTCTGATTTGTCGGATGTCAATATTCAATATCTTAGGAGTTTCAAAAGAAGTTCAACTTGGTTTAATGACAGGGACTAATAGGGAAACCTATTACAGTCCCGTGGTATTACAACGGACCTCAGACCTAAGTTGTGTAGAATTTTTATGATCTCCGTCCATTTTTTATTTTATTATGTATTTCCGTTTATAATTGAATCACCCTAAGATAAATAATTTAAAGTGTTAAAAATTTAAAGATAAATTTCATATTATCGCCTTCCAAGAAGGGTACTTATAAAAATGTATATCATGTACAAACATCTGTGTTTTTGTATTTGTCATGTTTTATTGCATTTAAGCACTGAAGTGTTTGGAAAAAAATATTAAAATAAATTATCATTTAGATATTTGTAATAGGACAATTTCATGCATACCATCCTTACTTGGCAAAAATTCAAATTGTAAATGTTAGTAGCTTAGCATATCGAAGGATGTTTTTTTTTTGAACATATAATCAGGACTAAACACACTTGTTATTGTATATTTGAATGCCAAAAAAAAAACACACAAGCCCCATCATGCTTTCCCATTCCCATGGTGGAACAATTTAATCATGATTTCTTTGTCCTAATGGCAGAGATTTATTAGTTAGTGTATGCGTTTACTGAGATTTTAAAAACGTCCTATTTGTCCGGGAGTAGTTATACTGTCTTCTTTCTTTATAAGCCGACTTAGATGAGCATAGCACATACCAATACAGTCGGACAGACATTTTGTATATAAAAGTTAGTGATGTACTTATTATCAGGAGGAGAAAAAAACCATAAATTTATAATATAATTTTCTCATTATAAAAATAATATTGTTTTAATCTACGCCCCTAAAGGACGACCGCAAAGGATTACAGACCTATCAGTCTATCATCGTTCTTATCAGTGAAGCTTTGGCCCACACCGCGCTGTGATGCTAATAATGATGATTTGCTTGGTTGCATACCATTTTATTTCCTCTCTCGGGAATTAGTGCAAGAGAAAAGTACATGTAAAATCGTATATGAAAAGAGAAATATATCGAATCCAACGTTTAATCGAAAATGACAAAATGATTTTGGAGTCTACCAATGTCTCTTATAAGAGTAAAGATTACTCTATGGTTATAGAGGGGGCTTTTAATAATGTCATCCCAGACTCGATAATTTTGGCATTGTCTGGTCTAGGAGTAAAGCGTGGGATCGTTTAAATGGTGGAAAACCTACTTGCCAATAGACGTATAACGTCTGAATTGAGAGCGTCCGTCATATCTCGATTTGTTAATAGGGGCACACCACAAGAAGGTGTTCTTTCGCCGCTTCTTTGGAACCTGGCACTGAATTTAATGCTGCTATCTCTAGAAGCACGTGGTTGTCATGTTGTCGCATATGCTGACGATATCGCGATAGCGGTAAAGGGGAAGCATCTGCCAACATTGAGGGACATTCTTCAGGGTTCTCTGAAAGATCTGTCTAAATGGGCAAGAGACTGTGGTCTAGGAGTTAATCCAAGTAAAACAGAGCTTGTTTTGTTTACAAGGAAAATTAAGATTCCTGCTTTTGATCCTATTTCTCTGGACGGCACTGAAATCATCTTCTCAGATGGAGCCAAGTATCTTGGAGTATTTCTAGATAGGAAGTTGAATTTCAGGCGTAACATTGAGGAACGGGTGAGAAAAGCAACGATTGCTTTATATTCCAGTAAAAGGGCCATTGGAAAACGATGGGGTTTTAGCCTTCAAGTCGTTCATTGGATCTATACAGCAGTGGTGCTTCCAATTTTGCCGTATGGAATCATTGTCTGGTGGAAACAAAAGCGAACTGTGTCTTTATCACGAAGGTACAGAGAATGGCGTCGATGTGCATCACTGGTGCTCTTCGTACTACACCTACGGCTGCATTACAAATCCTCCTTCACCTGATACCATTGGACATATTGGGTAGGCAGTATGCGGCTGCGTCGGCAATTCGACTTAATAGCACGCTGCAATGGAGGAGCAGCGATTGTGGCCATAGCGCGATCTTGAAGAAGATAACAATACCACAAAATGTGGACTGTTTTCCCTCTGTGAGCCTCTTTGAGCGCCACTTTACCACTATGATACCATCCAGGGAGTCTTGGATGGGGGATACTCCGGGTAGTGGAGCTACCATACATTTTTACACAGATGGATCGAGGCTGCACGAACAAGTGGGATTTGGAGTCCATTCGGAGGAGCTTGGGTTGAGCCTGGCTCGTAGATTGCCAGATCATTGCAGTGTTTACCAGGAGGAGATGCTGGCAATAAAGGAAGTGGCTGAGTGTTGAGCTGCAATGTCTTGTCTACAACCGCAGTCAACATCTATACTGACAGTCAAGCCGCGGTCAAGTCCCTGGATTCAATGTTTCTGAAAATAAGATCTGCCCTTAACTGCCGCACGTCTTTAAATGAGATGCCCAAGCAGTTTAACATACGACTCATATGGGTCCCAGGGCACAAAGACTTTCCAGGGAATTGCAAAGCCGATGAGCTTGCAAGACTAGGAACTACCTTAGAGGTTCCAACAGAATTGGAATGTGTTGGTATGCCTCTAGAAACTTGCAAGCAAAGCCTACGGCTTTGTTCTGCGACGGAGACTAATCAAAGATGGGCAAATGGATGGACGTGTGAGACAACACGACTGATTTGGCCTTCTCTTAATCAGGGGCGCACAAGTGAGCTGATATCGCTTCCAAGAGGAGAGATTTCGACGGTGGTTTCTATAATTACCGGACACTGTCTTATAGGGAGCACGCAGAGCGGTTAAATGTGCCGTCGAATGACTTTTGCCGAAGTTGCATGGATGAAGAGGAGTTGGAAACTATCTAACACTTTATTTGGCATTGCCCGGCACTTTCTGGTCAGAGACTTCACTGGGATCTAGGGAGCTGTACGATCTTTCTGATTTGTCGGATTTCAAAATTCAACATCTAAGGAGTTTCATAAGAAGCTCAAACTGGTTTAACGACAGGGACTAGTAGGGAAACCTATTACGGTCCCGTGATATCACAATGGACCTCAGAGTCTACGTGTGTTGACGTAAAACGTCAGCAGCCACTTAGAACCTAACCTACCTAACCTATGGTTTGTATTGAAAACACTGAAAGGCTAGGTTAGCTTGGTTGGGCGTCCGCCAATTCGGCGAATTTACTCGGAGGCCATAAGGCCCATTGTGATTCTCTAATTATCATTTTCATACTCCCCTTTGATGCAAAAACTTTGTTACTTTTTGAACCACCCCGATTCTCTTATTGTAAGATATTCGGCTAGAGATGTCAATGAGACAATCTAGGTCATTGAAAAATCTTTGCTCAAATCAGCCAATTTCAGCAAGGCCCAACACGTAGATCTGTTGAAACGGCTTTAAGTGATGTTGTCGGGTTGATTGAGGATACTCTTCACAAAAAAGAGTATGTTTTGACATTATTTCTGGGCATGGAATATGAGTGATCTCTCCTCTTCTGTGGAATCTTGTAAAAAAAAGATCCTCGATTCACTCAACAGAATGGGTATCAAGGTAGTTGCCTACGCTGATGACGTTGTGAGCCTAAGCAAAGGGTACACTCAAAAAAAAAAAACTGTAAAGTTAGCTAAAAATTTAGTTAAATTTAACTAAAAAAACACCTGATTTTGAACCTACTAAATTTCTAGTTAATTTAACAAAAAATATTTAGTTAACTTTTCGTAGAATGAATGTAGCAAAAAAAACCGTAATTTTAACTAAAAATTCAGCTGAAAATTTCGTAACATTTTTTATAAGTTGAATTCAGCTATACTTTTTGTAAAAAATTTTAAATTTGTTAAATATTGGTTTTAAACACTAACACTTCACTTTTTTTCTTATTTTTTTCACAGCTTAAGTAGGACTTATGAGATTTGCATAGGAGGCTACACAAGATGTGTTTAAAATTTTTTTCTTGACAAAAATGTTACAAAAAATCAGCAAACTAATTAGTAAAAATTCGCAAACTCAGTTTTAAAGTCAACAAAAAAAATTAATTCAAAATTTGTACAAAACTAGTATTTTCGTAAATTGAACTTAACAAAAAAAAGTAGTTAAAACGCTGATTTTAACTAAAAATTTGCTAAAAAGCCAGTAAACTCGAGTTAACAAAAAAAATTTTGTTAACTTTACAGTTTTATTTTTTTGAGTGTAGTTTTTACCAAAAATTGGCGAAGTCATGGAGTCAGCGCTTATTATACTCTCAACGTGGGCAAAGGACAACAGTCGGGGAGTTATTCCCGCCAAAATGTTATCCACTGGAAGTGTCGTGCGACACCAATACCTACCTATGAGGCTCTTGAATGGTGGAGATCAATAGAAAATAAATCTAGACTTGTGCTTAATCGTTCAATTGAGTGAGCGCTCATTTTCGTTCATTTCAGATAAAGACCTAGTTCGTTCATCTAGTTCAATCGCTCTTTTGTGGTATTCGTTCAACAGTTCGTGAACGAATCATTTCAATCACGTCTGTTGGTCGTTCATCTAGTTCAAATTGGTCAGTTTTTGTTTTCGTTCAACAGTTTGTGAAAGAATCATTTTGATCATGTCAGTGTTTTGGCTTTCGTTCAAAAAATACAAAAATATTAAATAAAAATATGAATTAAAAAACAAAAACATACAAATTTTGTAAAAAAAAATCATAAATGCTGAGAAAGCGTGCAAAAGAGAAAAGAACACTAACGTCTAATGACAAAATTAACAAAAAACAAGTGAGAGTGTTAAATTCGGCTGTGCCGAATCTTTTATACCCTCCAACACGTTTAAAATTAAAAAAAAAATCGCAAGGCTGTTTTTTTTTTGGTGGGGGGATCGGCGGAGTTGTTGGGGGATACCTGTACCCCCACTATATATGTTTACAAATTATTTGTTTATGATATTTACGCTTAAACAATAAATTTTTATCGTTATTTTTAATTAATTTCTATAACCACGCCCCCAAAGGGGGCGGCCTGAAAAAATCGAATTTCTAACCCCCTTGGTCCAAGCGCAGTTCTATGAACATAATATGGCATACAAATGTTTCATTTTTTGAGCACAAATTAAAAAAAAACTCGTAAAAATATCGTATTTTTCAGGGGTCGTTTTAGTTCTTCAAGGAGGAACTATTTTTCCCCTGGTCCGAATGTGCCCATCTTCGAACTTAACCTTAACAGTAGCATAAGAGATATACTTGTTCAATTTCAGGGGTCTAGCTCTTCTGGTTTGGACGGCATCGTTATTTCTACAGACGGACGGACATCGCCAGAATGTCGTAGATTCTATCATGGATCAATATTATATATACTTTGTGGGGTCCTCGACCGATATTTCGATGTGTTACACACGGAATGACAAAGTGAGTATACCCCCATACTGTGGTTGGAGGGTATAAAAATGAAACAACCAAACTGAAAGATCAAAATGAAGTAATATCCAATTGAGCTGAATGAACGAAAAGACCTAAAAGAGCGAAAATGAACGAACTAGATAAACCGCTCTGGTAAGTGAGTGACTTCAATTGAACTAGTTCGTTCGTGAACGACACAACTCTAAATAAATCATATCTTGCCAACTTACACAAGTTACAGCGACTGGCGCGTTTTGTTATCACTTGTTCTATTAGATCAGTACCCCAGCCCGGTGGTACTATACATTGAGCCCGTGGATATCTACATTGGGAGCACAGCATCAAAATCGGCTCTCAGATTAAGGGAGCCGCAAATGCGTAAGAAACGCACATGGGGACACTCGACCATATTAAGAACGGTGGACGGGACGAAAGTGGAACATAAAACCGACAATATCTCACTGCAGAAGAAGAACTAGGAAAGACTGGGCGGAAAACTCTGTTATAAGTGATATAAGTCCTTGCGCCATTGCATTCTGAATCAAACCGAATGCCGAACGAAATGAAATGGAGCATGGATGAAATGGAATATAAGAGGGAGCAAAGTGGTCTGCATTAGAAATTCTCCTGATACCATTGGGCATATTGGGAAGGCAGTATGCGGCTACGTCGGCAATTCGACATAATAGCACACTGCAATGAAGGTGAAGCGATTGTGGCCATAGCACGATCTTGAAGATGATAACAATACCACAAAATGTGGACAGTGCTATGATACCATGATACCATCCAGGAAATCTGGGATGAGATGTATTCCGTAGTGTAGTGCAGCCTCTTCGATGTATCGAAGTTTGGTTTGAAACAAGTGGGGTTCGCAGTCTATTCGCAAGAGCTTGGGATGAGCGTGGCTCGGAGATCGAAAGATTATTGCAATGTTTACCAGGCAGAGATGATGGCAGTAGAGGAAGTTGCTGACTGGTTCAGTTACAATGTCTTGTCTACAACCGCAGTCAACACCTATTCCGGCAGTAAATCCGCGGCCAGTCCATGGAGTAAATGTGTCTGAAAAAATATCTTTAATTGATCTTATTTTTAGAACATACGACTCTGTGGGCACAGAGAATTGTTAAGCCGAATAGTTTGTAAGACTGGAAGTTACCTTACAGGTTCCAACGGAATTGGAATGTGTTGGCATGCCTCCAGAAACTTGCAAGCAAATTAAAAAAAATTTAAACATACACAAATAGATTCGAACCACACACAGAACTTTTTTGAAAATTTTTTACAGAGTGTAATTCTTGACAAATAGTTGCCCTCCTAATCAGCATACATAAACAAATACAAATGGGCAACAATTTAGTTTTGATAGCAATTTAAGTAGGTTCTTAAATGTATTATTTATAGTGGTGTAATTTTTCCTACTCAATAGTTTTTATGTTTTTCATATAAGACTTTCTCTGTTTGTCTGTCTATCTGTACATCCTCCCGTTCGTCCATCTGTGAAATACATGGAATGTAAAAATAACTGCCAATCTTTTCAAATGTTTTATTTTTTTTTTATTTTTTAACTGATGCCATTTTTGTGACCCATTGAACGAACCTCTGTTTTTGTATCTAACCTTTTGGTTGATATACTCCTAAATGTATATGATATCAAAATGTGGAATGGAGGCAACACATAACTTTCGGAGGCACATACAATAAGTCTTCTTTAACTTTTCATTCAATTCTGTTACTTTTTTTATATTATTTTGAGGTCATAAAATGTTACAAACATGCCATATATCAATTTAAGTTACATTTAGAAGTAACGAATGTACAATTTTCTGTTCAATAATATGTTTTCTGTTTATCCTTAAAATGTTTTTTTCAAGGATATTGACACTTAATGTGGATTATAAAATTTCCTATATCAATATTTTTGTTTATTTTATTCTTTTTTTTTACAGAAAATTTTACTTATTATGTTTATTTATCTAACATAGTGCCTACGATCAGTACCGTAGTACCGGGAATACCGGTATTCCCGGTTCTCGGTATTACCGGGAAATGGTACCGGTTTCCCGGTTCTTAATTCATTCCCGGTATTCCCGGGAATACCGGTATTCCCGGTTCCGGTTCTGACGGTATTCCCGGGACTACCGGTATGTTTATTTTGTAAAATTTTGTACAATTAAAATTTTTTCTTTGCTTCTACTAAAAATAATACAAAACATGTGAAAAACGCCATTTCCATTTATTTTTTTTAATTTAAGAAAAAATAGTTACATGATTTTTAAATAATTTTACAAACACAACTAAATATTACTGAGATAAGTACTGATTAAATAGTGTAATTTAAATATTTTATGGTATAGTATTTTTTTGGTTTTTGAGAACCGGTACCAGGATCACAACCGGGAATACCGGTATTCCCGGGAATATATCTAGAACCGGGAAACCGGTTCCAGAACCGGGAATACCGGCATTCCCGGGAATACCAAGAACCGGGAAATGGGGGGCACTGATCTAACACAAGGAAAAAATAACAAATAAATTATTAAAACACATTAAAATTTATTTAATCACAAGGTGAAGTGGGTCGGCTTAAATTTATAAATGCAGACAATTTTGTATACCAAATATGAAAGAGGCAAAATTTGGCTGTAAGGAATCCTAAAATACCCTTTTAAACATTTAAATAAAAATAACCAGAGATGCCAATTTAGCGCGTTTCTCGCTAGATTAATTTTCGACCACCTAAAACAATGGTTCTCAAACGGTGGGAAGAGTTTCAGGGGGGGTCGCGAACAATTTTGTTAAAACCTTAATTTTTTGTAAATTTAAAATACATTTTTATTGTTGTGTTATCATATGCAAAAGGCAAATCTACTGATTCGGCTTTACATCATCTGGTGACAGTTATAGAAAAAGCCCATAAGGACAAGGAAATAGCTCTTTGTGCCTTTCTGGATATTGAGGGAGCTTTTGATAATACTGGTTATGACTCCATTGAATCTGCACTTCGGTGTAGAGGTGTAGATCAGGGTACATGTAGATGGATTAAGAACATGCTAGAGTGCAGGGAAATAACCGCATCTATGGGTTTCACTCGAGTCACAGTGAATGCCGTTAAAGGCTGTCCTCAGGGCGGCGTCCGATCTCCACTACTCTGGTCCTTGGAGATAGACGACTTGCTTCAGAGGCTAGATAATATGGGTTATCAGGCAATAGGTTACGCGGACGATTCAGTAGTCATAGTAACTGGTAAATTCGATAATATCATCTCGGATATTATGTGCAATGCTCTACGTTTGGTAATGGGATGGTGCACTGAACAGGGTCTTTCCATTAACCCTAACAAGACTATTATAGTCCCGTTTACTAGGAGAAGAAATCTCAATTTAGGTATAATTTCCGTAGGGAATACTATTATCCAACTCTCTAAGGAGGTTAAATATCTGGGAGTTATCTTGGATACGAAACTTACTTGGAATTCACATTTGGACGGCACTATCAGAAAGGCTATTGCGGCATTATGGGCAGCGAATAGGATTGTTGGTAGGACCTGGGGATTGAGCCCCAAAATGGTCATGTGGATCTACAAGATGATTGTAAGACCGATCATGACGTACGCTGCCATAGTCTGGTGGCCGAAGACTATGCAGGGGGATGCCACCGTAAGACTAGGCAAGGTACAGCGTCTGGCCTGCACTCTAATCACGGGTGCTATGAGAACCTGCCCAACTTTGGCCCAAGAAACCATTTTGGGTCTCACACCTCTCGACATATTTATAAGATCTACGGCAACTATGGCTGCGCGTAGAATGAATATCGATTACTCTGACCCTCGAAACTTGAGCGGTCACTCCAATATTCTTTCTTCAATAGGAATTACGGAAAACCTAGATATGCCGACGGATAGAATAAACACTGTGCTTCGCTTTGGAAGGAAATTTGAGATCGTGATACCGAGTAGACCAGAGTGGGATGAAGGCGGTCCATATGTGGATACTAGAAGCCTAAACTGGTATACTGACGGATCCAAAATGTCCTCTGGAGTTGGCGCTGGTGTCTACGGTCCAAACACGCGGATCTCCGAACCAATGGGTAGGTGGCCTACAGTTTTTCAGGCTGAAATTCAGGCTATTACAATATGCGCTAGAGTTAATATTGCAAAGGGTATGAAGGATACTCATAATTCAATCTTCTCTGATAGCCAGGCAGCACTTCAAGCGCTGTCTTCTTGGGAATTTAAATCCAAAATGACACTGGAATGTTTTGATACCCTTCAGCAGCTGGCCGGGAGAAACAAAATTATTCTATTTTGGATCCCTGGTCATAGAGGTTTTGAGGGTAATGAGATAGCGGATGAGCTTGCTAGAAATGCCTCCGCTACTCCTATGACCCGACCCGAACCCTATTGTTGGGTAAACTGGTCCACCTTCTCGAACATGATTAGGGGTTTGGAAAGAACCGACTTCTTAAACTTGTGGGAAAATTCAGGAGGTCTACGACAATCCGAAGCACTAATCGCTCCATTATCATATGGAAGTATACTTAATCACACCAAAAGTGACATTAGGTTACTGACAGGTTTTCTCACCGGGCATTATAAGGTAAATTATCACTTGCATAATTTAAACCTTTGTGCATCGTCTCTGTGTCGACTTTGTCTTGAGGAAGTGGAGACAACGCCACACATATTATGCGAATGCATCGCAATATGTAGGATCAGAAGACAGTTCTTAGACAAGGAATTGCTTAATTCTGAGCATATAAGGCTAGCTTCTCCATTCTCTGTTATAATGTTCATTAGGAACATTGAACAGAGTTTGAATTAGATTAATGGATCTTGGCACAAAAGACCCATAAGGGTCGCAGTGCCGGCCGTTAGGGCTAGATCACCCCTTGAATAATAAAAAATAATAATTGTTGTGTTATATAAATATACAAATACTTTTATTAAATAAATATAGGCCCGTGTCAAAGAAAACAAAAAGTCTATTTTAATAAATATATTTCATATATATTTAAGCAAATTCCATCAGGAACATAGGCTGTGTACGTAGAATCTCCATCTCTGTCTGTCGGCTGCGATGTGTCTTAGTTCGCTAAAAGATTTACGTGTTTCGTTAAAAATTGTTCGTCTCCATGTTAACTTTGGTCGTCCTCGGTTTCTTGAGCCATGCGGGTTCCATTTTAGTGTCTCATGGCACATTTCGTTATATGGTTTTCGTAGTGTATGTCCAAGTCAGTTATATTTTCTCTTCTTTATTTGGATGTTGATGTTGTCCTGGTTCGCGATTTGAAGAAGTTGTTCGTTAGAGACCACTTTAGGCCACCAAATTTTTAGAATATTTCGTAAACATCTAGTGGTAAATGTTTGGATTTTGTGTTTAATGACTTCGCTTACCAACCAGTACCCGATTTCTGTAACTATGCGAGAAGTTTCCGCATCGGAAAAAATAAATGAACATTATGGTCACCTTATACTTAACAGAGTGATTTAAAAACATAGCTTTGCATATTTTTCGTATTCGATGTTTTTTACATTAGCAACATTGTAGTCACCCTGTTAAAAACTAAATGACTACAATATTGTTTTATTTTTCTCGATGCGAAAAGTTTTCACATAGTTACAGAAACTGGGTACAGGTTTCGGATCCGTAGAGGAGAATGGATTTTATGCAGGCGTTTAAAATATGTAATTTAGTTTTAGGCGAAAGAGCATTAGATTTCCAGATATTTCTTAGGCTTTTTGTATTCTGGAGTTTACATCACCGATAGCACCTCCGTCCGGAGTAATGTTACCTAGGAGTTAGCAAAAGTTGTTGGCGTTTTGGATTGGCACGTTGTTTAGCAAAAATGTTGGCGTTTGGTGGGTTTTAACAGACATACATTTTGTTTTGTTTGCGTTGATTCGCAAACCGTATTTCAATGCCGTTGAAGCTAAGCCATCTATCTTCTTTTGTATATCATGTTTGTTTGATGCTAAAAGGACTTAATCGTCCGCATAGTCTAGATCTTTAAGTTGTTCGTTGATCCTCCATTGTATACCTCTACTTCCGCCAGATGTTGTCGATCACGCAGAAAAAAAACATGGTTGCGGTGATCATGATTTAAGAGCGTCATATTATGATTGGGAATATGATTGTAACAATAATGTTAATATGATTGAAGGCGACAAGGAATGTTAATCATTATATGATTGAGGCAATAATGGCCTAAATGTTATATAATTATCATAATATAATTCCAGTTTAATATTTTTTTTTTGTTTAAATTGAGAAAATTAATTATGCTTTAATACCACACGTTTATAGAAATTATTCATTATTTTTTTTTTGATAAAGTTTACACCAATAATTTATTTTTTTGTTTTTGAATGTTGTTTTTATAAATATGAAACCATTTTTATTAATTTTGGTTCAATTTAGTGGCAACCTGCGTTTTACATCAATGATGTGCAATAAACTTATGGCATTTTTCTAAAAAAATTAATCAACGATAACATTTTTGTCAGCTAACATTAAATGATTGAATAAACCATTAAGTTATTGACAAAATCATAACATATTTGCTGCAATCATAACATATTTGCTACAAAATTAAAATTATTGTCAGCAATTATAACAAATTCAGTAAGCAAAAAATGCACAAAAAACACTTTAATATTTTCGATATGAAGTTTTTATTTAAAATGGAAAGTTATTTTTGAACCGCACAATAAATAAATTATATAAAGTAGATGTTTGTATATCATTTCCTTCTGCGTTGATCCAATGTTTTTACTCAAATTGCCTTAAATTTTTTAAAGAACTAATTGTAAGTGGCGTCTTTGCGACTTACTGCTTGCTGGCAAAACACTAAACTGATGAATAAATCTGAAAATGTTTGCAAAATCAATTTTCATTAAGTTGTGATTATCTAATGCTTGTTATAATCATATTATGTTCAAATTTTTGGTGTGTCGAGAATATAATTAACTATAACATTGTTACAACAACCATATTGTACTTTTGGATGTAGCAATTATTTTATCATGATTGAAGCGACTATTAAATGTCTAAAACAACCATATAAATGTTTAAATACAATTTTAAAAACAATAACTTGATTGCTGCAATCATAACTGGGTTTAGAGATCATAGTATAGTTGCCGTGATCATGTCGCAACCATATTTTTTCTCTGCGTGATAATATTTCGTCTAGTGCTGTAACGAATAAAATAAGGGACAGGAGACACCCTTGCTTAACGCCGCTTAATGTTTCAAAAGGTTGGCTAATTTTTCCGCAATGTGACACCCGCATTTTGGAGTTGTCATATTGTGCTTTTATGAGGTGGATAATCTTAGCAGGTATACCCATATAGGCAAGAGCATGCGATATCTTGTTCCGCTCGATGGCATCGAACGCTTTCTAAAAGTCTACAAAGGTAAGATACATTGTGGAGTTGAATTCATTGCACTGTTCAATTATCAAACGGAGGCTATTGATTTGGTCAACACACGAGCGGTTAGTACGAAAAGCAGCTTGCTCCTTTCGTAGCTTTTCGTCTATGGGTTGGAGGATACGGTTAAGAAGTATCTTATAAAAATTTTGCACACAGCGGGAGTTAGGGCTATGCCCCGCCAATTATCACATTGTTTGAGGTCCCCCTTTTTTGGGATTTTAATAATAAGGCTCTCTTTCCATGCATCTGGAATTGTTTCTGTTTCCCATATTCGCCTGAATATTGGTTGTAAGACATTTGCGTTGTTTGGGAAGCTGATTTAAATAGTTCGGCTGGAAGGTTGTCAATACCAGGGGCTTTGTTGTTTTTGAGTTGATCAATAGCGGCTGTAATTTCATCTAGTCTAGGCGGGTCGATGTTTACCAAAATTTCACTACGTGAGTTTGTATTTGTGTAAGGCTGGGTTGTATCAGAGCTGTTGTTATGGTTTAAGACCTCTTGAAAATATTTTCTCCACCTGGTGATCTTCTACGGACGTAAGAATGGTTCCAGATATATCCTTGATTGGTGTGTTCGAGTAAGATTTCTTGCCAGAGAGTTTCCTGATAAGATCAAAAACGGTCTTTAAGTTCCCCGTATTAGCAGCGGCCTCGGCTTCGGATGCTAGGTTGTTAATGTGATTTCGCTTGTCATTTCTAGCTTGCCTTTTCACCATCTTAACAAGGGATGTGTGTTTTACACGTAACTCGTTCTTTCGAACAAGATTAGTTTCGTTTAGAAGGAGTTGTTGTGTTTTTCGTCTTTCCTCTACCAGGTTCCAAAAAAACGTCCGAGAGCCATTCTTTATTTTCTCTTCCGGCATAACCAACTATTTCTTTAGCTGCGTCTCCTAGTGTATAGTTTTCTCCGTTCTTCATTTACATCTATGGGCTGAGGTGACGGAATAAGTCGTTGGTAATTGTTGCTGAAATTAGTAGCGTAGCTAGTTTTAACTACATCGGATTTCAGTTTCGATATGTTGAATGGTCGTGCATTTTTCAGAGCTTTGATTGTGAAATTTTTGCATGCGTCTTGGATCTGACCACTATTTTCGATTTAGTTTTTAATGCTGATTCCGAATCTGGATCCGAATAATGGATCTGGATTCGTGATCGAAAAAAATTTCGATCAATACCAAACAGTGGTACATAATTTTGAAAAAAGAACAATCATTACTCAAAATTGGACTTTAAATGCTTTCTTGGTAAACATCTTCATTTCTGATCAGATTAAACTGGTATTTTTCTTTTATTTTCGGAAATAAAAAATGGATGACGATAGTAAGTTTTGATATAAAATGCCGAGATTGGGGACCTGGTTCCAAACGTTTGCGGAAATTGAGGTCAAAGTTCTCAAAAATTGTGTTTTTTTTAGATGTTTTTACGTGAAATTCTTGGTATGCGTCTGGGATCTGACCACACGGTTTCGATTAATCTTTCAATGCTGCTTCTGAATTTGGTTTTTAAATTTTTCCATTACTTCAGGTTTATAATATTTTATTTTTTAATAATTTATTTTTTTTTTAATGTTGGGGGGTCGCGAAAAATTTTAGATATTGAAAAGGGGTCGCAAAGTAAAAGTTAGTGAGAAGCTCTGACCTAAAAAGAGCATTTTTTAATCTAGCGCGTTTTCATTTTTCCATATAGCGCCTTTTATATAAAACTAATCACTTTGCGAAAATACTGTGTATACACAGAAATTAATATCGTATATTTTGTTTTAATTTAAATTTTAATTGTTTTTTAATTTAATGTCAATTAAATTTTTAATTAATATAATTAATTGTTTAATCAAATTTTTAACTTTTTTTATTTTAACATTTTAATGGTTTTTTATTTAATATTAATTAAATATTTATTTAATATAATTAATTGTTTAATTAAATTTTTAGCTTTACTTATTTTTTGTTTTGTTTTCCGTGTATACGACTATGTGTTTTCTCTTGCATTGTTTTACATACAAAAACAAATACAGAAGTATAAACAGTTTGATGAAAGTTTTTTTTATTTCTCATATAGCTTTTTGAATTCTCACTTTGTTTATAGTTTTATGTGTATGTATATAAAAGGTTTATACCTAACTTTATAAAATTGTCTTACTGACTATTGCCCCAATTCAGTAAGTCGATTTTTGTCGGTTTCCGACTAAAATGTGACTGAGTTCTTTTTTTTTAATTCTCTATCTCACTATAGTTTAAAAACGTCTATTATGGTTTGTGTCTTTGATAATGACAAATAGTTACGTAATTATATTCATTTCTCTATGTCGATAACGCACGATTTAAGTGTCAAATCACTCACATAATATTTTGTTGCCGTCTCAATAAATTTATATTTTTTTTGAGGAAATTAATTGTATTTCTTTTTGTTTTTTTTAATAATAACAATAATAAGCGTGAAAAAATAGTGTTGGAACAAACGCGGAATCTGAGTAAGTCCTGTAAACACGTATTTCAACTATACATATTTTGTAATAAATAAAAATCTTTTTACAAAGGTACGGATCATAACGTGTGGTTTTCGGTTGCTGTATTTATTGGACATGGAAGCGATAAATATTACAATAACTACTTATACCTGCAGGGATACTACAACATTAATCTAATTGAGGTAAGGAGAAATAATTCTTCTCGCTAATTTTGGTGTAGAAATGCTACCAGGTTTATAGCCACCTGGCCACAATATCTGTTTTTAAGCAGTTTTGCTATTGAAGAATTCTCAGATTCTAAGGCCGTTTTATTTACAACAAATTTTAATAACTATTCTATAGAAAAAACGTCTTAGATTTTGAGAAATTGTCTACAGAAAAAATGTCTCAGAATCTGAGAATTTTTCTGTAGAAAAAATGTCTCAGAATCTGAGAATTTTTCTGTAGAAAAAATGTCTCAAATTCTGAGAATTTTTCTATAGAAAAAACTTCTTTAGGTTAGGTTAGGTTAGGTTGTAAGTGGCTGCTGACGTTTTACGTCAACACACGTAGACTCTGAGGTCCATTGTGATACCACGGGATCGTAATAGGTTTCCCTACTAGTCCCTGTCGTTAAACCAGTTTGAGCTTCTTATGAAACTCCTTAGATGTTGAATTTTGACATCCGACAAATCTGAAAGATCGTACAGCTCCCTAGATCCCAGTGAAGCAAGTCGCTGACCAGAAAGTGCCGGGCAATGGCAAATAAAGTGTTCGATAGTTTCCAACTCCTCTTCATCCATGCAACTTCGGCAAAAGTCATTCGACGGCACATTTAACCGCTCTGCGTGCTTCCCTATAAGACAGTGTCCGGTAATTATAGAAACCACCGTTGAAATCTCTCCTCTTGGAAGCGATATCAGCTCACTTGTGCGCCCCTGATTAAGAGAAGGCCAAATCAGTCGTGTTGTCTCACACGTCCATCCATTTGCCCATCTTTGATTAGTCTCCGTCGCAGAACAAAGCCGTAGGTTTTGCTTGCAAGTTTCTAGAGGCGTACCAACACATTCCAATTCTGTTGGAACCTGTAAGGTAGTTCCTAGTCTTGCAAGCTCATCGGCTTTGCAATTCCCTGGAATGTCTCTGTGCCCTGGGACCCATATGAGTCGTATGTTAAACTGCTTGGCCATCTCATTTAAAGACGTGCGGCAGTTAAGGGCAGATCTTGTTTTCAGAAACATTGAATCCAGGGACTTGACCGCGGCTTGACTGTCAGTATAGATGTTGACTGCGGTTGTAGACAAGACATTGCAGCTCAACCAGTCAGCCACTTCTTTTATTGCCAGCATCTCTGCCTGGTAAACACTGCAATGATCTGGCAATCTACGAGCCAGGCTCAACCCAAGCTCTTCCGAATAGACTCCAAAGCCCACTTGTTCGTGCAGCCTCGATCCATCTGTGTAAAAATTTATGGTAGCTCCACTACCCGGAGTATCCCCCATCCAAGACTCCCTGGATGGTATCATAGTGGTAAAGTGGCGCTCAAAGAGGCTCAAAGAGGGAGCACAGTCCACATTTTGTGGTATTGTTATCTTTTTCAAGATTGCGCTATGGCCACAATCACTGCTCCTCCATTGCAGCGTGCTATTAAGTCGAATTGCCGACGCAGCCGCATACTGCCTACCCAATATGTCCAAGGGTATCAGGTGAAGGAGGATTTCTAATGCAGCCGTAGGTGTAGTACGAAGAGCACCAGTGATGCACATTGACGCCATTCTCTGTACCTTCGTGATAAAGACAAAGTTCGCTTTTGTTTCCAAAGCAGGCCACCAGACAATGATTCCATACAGCAAAATTGGACGCACCACTGCTGTATAGATCCAATGAACGACTTGAGGGCTAAAACCCCATCGTTTTCCAATGGCCCTTTTACAGGAATACAAAGCAATCGTTGCTTTTCTCACCCGTTCCTCAATATTACGCCTGAAATTCAGCTTCCTATCTAGAAATACTCCAAGATACTTGGCTCCATCTGAGAAGGTGATTTCAGTACCGTCCAGAGAAATAGGATCAAAAGCAGGAATCTTATTTTTCCTTGTAAACAAAACAAGCTCTGTTTTACTAGGATTAACTCCTAGGCCACAGTCTCTTGCCCATTTAGACAGATCTTTCAGAGAACCCTGAAGAATGTCCCGCAATGTTGGCAGATGCTTCCCCTTTACCGCTATCGCGACATCGTCAGCATATGCGATAACATGACAACCACGTGCTTCTAGAGATAGTAGCATTGAATTCAGTGCCAGGTTCCAAAGAAGCGGCGAAAGAACACCTCCTTGTGGTGTGCCCCTATTGACAAATCGAGATATGACGGACGCTCCCAATTCAGACGTTATACGTCTATTGGCAAGTAGGTTTTCCACCATTAAAACGATTTCACGCTTTACTCCCAGACCAGACAATGCCAATATTATCGATTCTGGAATGACATTATTAAAAGCCCCCTCAATATCAAGAAAGGCCACCATAGTGTACTCCTTTACCGAAAGCGATCTCTCGATGGTACCAACGAGCTCATGAAGAGCTGTTTCCGTTGATCGTCCCTTGCTGTATGCATGTTGCTTTGTCGAAAGCAACCTCGGGTCAATCACTCTACGCAAACATGAGTCTATCATTCGTTCCATTGTCTTTAACAAAAAAGAAGACAGACTAATTGGTCTGAAATCCTTCGGAGCTGTGTGGGAACTTTTCCCAGCCTTCGGGATAAATACGACTCTGGTATCCCTCCATTTTAAAGGAATATACGACCAGTTGATGCATGCTGTGTATAGATTATACAGCAACGGGGCTATATAGTCCAACACTTGCTGCAACTCAGCCGGGATTATACCATCAGGTCCCGGAGATTTATAGGGCCTGAAGCTTTTTATCGCCCAGATTAATGTTGGCATATTTATTATTTCCGAAGCAATTTCAGATGCTTGGGCGTCAGAACGTTCCAAAGCTTGAAACGGCGTCATGGAATTGCCCGGAAAATGCGTGTTTAAAAGGAGATCCAGCGACTCTCCACTGGAGGAAGACCACACCCCATTAGGATCTTTCAGGTATCCTAGGGTGCAAGGAGAAGAAGCCAGAACCTTGCGCAGCCTGGATGCCTCAGAAACGTCTTCTATGTTTCCACAGAAGTTTTTCCAAGAATCACATTTGGCATTTCTGATCATCTTTTTATAACTCTTAAGTTGCAGCCTGTATGCAGACCAGTCCTCGTCCGCTCTTGAAAATTTAGCCTTATTAAAGAGCTTTCTGCAGGAATCTCTGCTCGTCTGCAACTCATTTGACCACCAAGGTGGCTTTTTTTTCCCTCTAGGCTTTGCAGAAGGGCAAGACGCATCCAGGCACCTATTACAAACATTTGTTATATGGTCAACCAGACAGTCAATTTCCGCTAAACTATGCGGTTCAGATAGGGGTACTTCATCCAAAAGCAAAGAAAAAGTCTCCCTATATTTCACCCAGTTTGTTCTTCTCAGATTTCTAGAGACTGTCTCAACCGGGGCACGCTCCCTGAGTAAAAACTCAATGTACCGATGATCTGAGAAAGAATGCTCTTCCAAAACTCTCCAGTCATCAATTCTATCAGACAATGTATCTGATACAAGTGTTACGTCAAGAACCTCTTGCCGCGTACTTGTAACGAAAGTTGGTTCACTACCCTTGTTACAAATATACAGGTTAGTGCTTAACAAAAACTCCAAAAGTGATTCGCCTCTATCATTTGTGTCTGTACTACCCCATATCGAATGATGTGCATTAGCATCACAGCACACTAGTAACTGGTGTCCCCTAGATTCAGACTCCCGAATCAGACCGCCAACCTTCTCCGGGGGTATTGGCCCCGGATTAGGAAAATACGCAGAGGCGAGCCAAATAGATTTCCCATGAAGCTCTAAGCTAGCCGCTGTAACATCCATATCACTAAAAGTTGATAAAAAGAATATATTTAAGCCATTTTTCGCCAAGATGCAGGCTCTTGGTGAGCCCTCACCTTTGGCAACCATCAACTTAAACCCAGGGGTCTTCAATCCGCAAACCCTGCCACCCCGCACCCAGGGCTCTTGGATAAAAACCAAGTCAACTGCTCCTGTCGTCAGGCGCAGCAATAGTGCAGCTGAGGCTGCCTTACAGTGATGGAGGTTTATTTGTAGGAACCGCAACATCTTGCTTTTTTTCCACCATCCTTTCCACCACCGTGTTATTGGCTTCATCCTCCGTGTTATCATAGAGGTCGCATTCGTCCCCAGATTCGGTTTCGAATAAGCCAGATATGTGTCCCATCTGTTCTGAATCGGAGGCAACAGAACTCTCCGAATTCCTCACTGCATGGGCCTCGTCCTGAATGTCACCCATAGTGGCATCAGCTTTATCCTCCGTGCCATCACAGAGGTCGCATTCGTTGCCAGATTCGGTTTCGAAAATGCCAGATGCATCTCCCATCAGCCTAGAATCGGTCAGCTGAATATCAACCTTTTCCAGATTCTCCTCCCCAGCCGACTCTGCCACTGGCTTGTCTGCTTCCAAAATAGGCTTCTGGTCGCCCTTGTAGACATTGACTCTTATATGAAAAAAACCAAATCTAATAATGCCGTCAGTCCTGGCTAAAAGCGGAAGCGATTCCTCATTAACCAAGACCACTGCTTGACGACGAGCGCCCTCCATCTCACCCAATCTGGCAATTTGCCAATTCTGAGTTGGAAGGTCAGGATTGCAGACTTTTATCATCTTTAGAATCACCGCAGTGTCACTTGTAGCCATTGGGATCCATGCATGAGCTCTGGGTTGCGAGGGGATATCATGTTTTTCCACAACGTCCAGTCTGGCTCCAGGCCATAACTCTCCCACTTGGCTAATGGCAACCTTAAACACGGCTGCGGATCTTTCGTTTCCAAAAGCAACGAGTTTTACTCGCCCCTGATACCAACCTGCGTTGACAGTAGTAGGGAGAAAATCAGGCATACTCTCAAGAAGCCTATAGTAGATTTCATTTAGTTTAGTTTCAACTAAACTCCACTTGTCCCTTGGAATACTACAATCCCCATTTTGCCTGTTTATCACAGCCCTAACGAAGTTACCTTTCACCACTTCACTAAAAGACTGAGTCCAGACGTTGCCGGTCACCTTAGATCTTTTAGGTAAAGGTTTCTCGTCGGGCGAGCGCAACCTTTTACCAGACTTCGATGACGAGGCCGAAACAGCGCTCTGTTTGTCAGATGCGCGCATTGCCGAAAGTTTGTCCTGTTCTTCAATGACTCCTTTCGCCCATGATAGCGACGCCTTCTCACGTTCGGAGAGCTTCGTTCCATCGAGTTGGCTTAGTCTGTTAATTATTTTCAAACAAAGCCTTCTCTGGTTGTGCCTGACCTTTGATGGCTTAAGTTTCTTTTTCTTTTTTCCACCAATATTAGGCTGAGCACCCCTACCAGAATCAAGGCCGGACTTCAAGGTCGCAACCCTAAGACCAGTGCTAGGACCAGCACCAGTCGGTGAGGCAGAGCCTCGAACTAAATCGGTATCATTTGTGTCCATATTTTCATTTTCCTTGATGTGGTAATGAAAATATCACAAAAATACCTATTACGAACAAACCTATTACGAACAATTTTAGTAATTCAATTTATAGCACGGAGTTAAAATAAAACACGTCCACACTCGTCAACAGTTGAACGATTAAAAAAAAAAAAAAAAAAAAAAAAAAAAAAAAAAAAAAAAAAAAAAAAAAAAAAAAAAAAAAAAAAAAACTTCTTAGATTCTTGGAATTTTTCTATAGAAAAATCGCCTTAGATTCTGAGAATTTTTCTATAGAAAAAATGTCTCAGATTCTGAGAATTTTTCTATAAAAAAAATGTCTCAGATTCTGAGAATTTTTCTATAGAAAAACTGTCTCAGATTCTGAGAATTTTCCTATAGAAAAAAATTCTCAGATTCTGAGAGTTTTTTCTGTAGAAAAATATCTCAGATTCTGAGAATTTTTCTATAGAAAAAATGTCTCAGATTCTGAGAATTTTTCTATAGAAAAAATGTCTCAGATTCTGAGAATTTTTCTATAGAAAAAATGTTTCAGATTCTGAGAACTTTTCTATAGAAAAAATGTCTCAGATTCTGAGAATTTTTCTATAGAAAAAATGTCTCAGATTCTGAGAATTTTTCTATAGAAAAAATGTCTCAGATTCTGTGAATTTTTCTATAGAAAAAATGTCTCAGATTCTGTGAATTTTTCTATAGAAAAAATGTCTCAGATTCTGAGAATTTTTCTATAGAAAAAATGTCTCAGATTCTGTGAATTTTTCTATAGAAAAAATGTCTCAGATTCTGAGAATTTTTCTATAGAAAAAATGTCTCAGATTCTGAGAATTTTTCTTTAGAAAAAATGTCTCAGATTCTGAGAATTTTTCTATAGAAAAATTGTCTCAGATTCTGAGAATTTTTCTATAGAAAAAATGTCTCAGATTCTGAGAGTTTTTCTATAGAAAAAATTTCTCAGATTCTGAGAATTTTTCTATGGAAAAAATGTCTCAGAATCTGAGACTTTTTATATAGAAAAAATGTCTCAGATTCTGAGAATTTTTCTATAGAAAAAATGTCTCAAATTCTGAGAAATTTTCTATAGGAAAAATGTCTCAGATTCTGAGAATTTTTCTATAGAAAAAGTGTCTCAGATTTTGAAAATTTTTCAATAGAAAAAATGTCGCAGATTCTGAGAATTTTTCCATAGAAAAAATGTCTCAGAATCTGAGAATCTTTCTATGGAAAAAATCTGAGAATTTTCCTATAGAACAAATGACTCAAATTCTGATAATTTTTCGATAGAAAAAATGCCTCAGATTCTGAGAATTTTTCTGTAGAAAAAATGTCTCAGATCATGAGAATTTTTCTATAGTAAAAATGTGTCAGAATCTGAGAATTTTTTTATAGAAAAAATGTGTCAAAATCTGATAATTTTTTTATAGAAAAAATGTCTCAGAATATGAGAATTTTTCTTTACAAAAAATGTCTCAGAATCTGAGATTTTTTCTAAAGAAAAATTCTCATATTCTGAGAAATTTTTTCTACAGAAAAATTTTCAGATTCTGACACTTTTTTTCTATAGAAAAATTCTCATATTCTGAGACATTTTTTCTATAGAAAAATTCTCAGATTCTGAGACATTTTTTCTATAGGAAAATTCTCAGATTCTGAGACATTTTTTCTATAGAAAAAATCTCAGTTTCTGAGACATTTTTTCCATAGAAAAATTCTCAGATTCTAAGACATTCTTTCTATAGAAAAAATGTCTCAGAATCTTAGGAAAAATTCTGAGACATTTTTTCTATAGAAAAATTCTCAGATTCTAAGACATTTTTTCTATAGAAAAACTCTCAGATTCTGAGACATTTTTTCTATAGAAAAATTCTCAGATTCTGAGACATATTTTCTATAGAAAAATTCTCAGATTCTGAGACATATTTTCTATAGAAAAATTCTCAGATTCTGAGACAGTTTTTCTATAAAAAAATTCTCAGATTCTGAGACATTTTTTCTATAGAAAAATTCTCAGATTCTGAGACACTTTTTCTATAGACAAATTCTCAGATTCTGACACATTTTTTCTATAGAAAAATTCTCAGATCCTGAGACATTTTTTCTAAAGAACAATTCTCAGATTCTGAGACATTTTTTCTATAGAAAAATTCTCAGATTCTGAGACATTTTTTTTATAGAAAAATTCTCAGAATCTGAGACATTTTTTCTACAGAAAAATTCTCAGATTCTAAGACATTTTTTCTATAGAAAAATTCTCAGATTCTGAGACAGTTTTTCTATAAAAAAATTCTCAGATTCTGAGACATTTTTTCTATAGAAAAATTCTCAGATTCTGAGACACTTTTTCTATAGAAAAATTCTCAGATTCTGACACATTTTTTCTATAGAAAAATTCTCAGATCCTGAGACATTTTTTCTAAAGAACAATTCTCAGATTCTGAGACATTTTTTCTATAGAAAAATTCTCAGATTCTGAGACATTTTTTTTATAGAAAAATTCTCAGAATCTGAGATATTTTTTCTACAGAAAAATTCTCAGATTCTAAGACATTTTTTCTATAGAAAAATTCTCAGATTCTGAGACATTTTTCAACAGAAAAGTTCTCAGATTCTGAGACATTTTTTCTATAGAAAAAAAAATGTTTCAGAATCTATGAATTGTTTCTATAGAAAAAACGTCGAGACGTTTTTTACAAAAAAAAAAAAAAATGTCTCAGAATTTATGAAGTTTTTATACGTTTTCAATAGCAATTATTTTTGTATTTTTTAGAGACTTTGGAACCGCTGGAAGAATATATGTTGATGCTTTTAAGAAGATATAAATGTATCAATTTCTTTGGATTCTACTGCAGTCTAGATAAAGCAGCAAAAAATCCAGTTTATTAACTTTTTTTTTATGTATGCAAACAAAAAATAAATGTGATTTCAAACTAAAATATTCGCTATACTCTTTAATTTCTTAGTTGGTTTTTCGCCTTTGTCCGGAAAATCAGATCCATTTTATTAGACTTCATTTTTCACAGAACTTAAGTGGGAGGAGCCAGTTATATACAGCACAATATGCAGTTCTTCTATCTGAAAAATACACAAATGTATTGTTTCTAATCATTTACATGATAAAATTTTGCGCAGGCAAATTAGCTTACCGTTTTTCTTGAGAACTATCCACATTTGTTAATTTTTTCCGTATATTTACATTTTTTACAATTGTTAAAAAAATTTTATTGTTTGTTTATTTATTTTTTATTTTTATTTTGAAATGTCAATTTTGTAGATAACAGAATTGCAACATTTAAAAAATCGAAGAAAATTGTATCAAAAAAATTTAAATATTAAAGTTTTTTAATGTTTGGCAATTCCATGTTTGAAAGTAACGTAAATCATAGACACCAACCCCGTAACATAAACGAAAATATTTTATCGATTTAGTGAATCACAATAGTGACTGCTTCCCGTCTGTAGACGAAACGTTTTGTCGACATACAGAATTGCCCTATATGTCTTTACGCCATAAATATACTTGGTCATTTTTTATTTTTTTTTGAGGATGTTTATTCTGGCTCGAGGTCATTATTTTCTTTACTAATTAAAACCATGATATTCTCATAGCATAATTTTCAAGAAATTTTTTTTTTTTTTTTTAATTTATTTATGTTGATCATTTTTGCAAGACTTAATCGACACGTGTTTCGGAATTTGTCAGATTCCATTGTCAAGATTATTTAGCAAAAATAGAAACGATTTACTACAAAGTAGCAAACGAGTCTAATGACAAATATTAATACATATTCGACTCTATCCACAATGGGAATTAGAAAGACGAAGAAATTGTACTATACTAGGTAACGATTGTCAATAACCAACAAAAATATTTAAAATATTTTTTTTTTTTTTTTTGTAAAAATGTTTTAAATATTTTTGTTTTTTTTTGTAGAAATGTTTTAAATATTTTTGTTGGTTGCCTTACTAGTATAGTACAATTTCTTTGTCTTTCTAATTTCCATTGTGGATAGAGTCGGATATGTATTAATATTTTAGTTTGTGCACAAACGATTTGTCATTAGACTCGTTTGCTACTTTGTAGTAAATCGTTTCTAATTTTGCTAAATAATCTTGACAATGAAATCTGACAAATTCCAAAACACGTGTCGATTAAGTCTTGCAAAAATGACCAACATAAATAAATTTAAAACAAAAAAGATAATTTTCTTGAAAATTATGCTGTGAGAATATCACGGTTTTAATTAGTAAAGAAAATAATGAACTCGAGCCAGAATAAACATCCTCAAAATATAATATTTTAAAAGTCGAATAAAACAATTTATATTGTTTAATAAAAATTAATCAGAGTATATTTGGTAAAGTTTGAAAAAGTCTTTTTTTTAACTTTCTAAAAGGTTAACAAAATTTTGATTTAAGAAAAATGTTTTTTTAAATTATTTATTTTTTAAAAAAATAATTATTTTTATTTTTTTTTTAATTTATATAATTAAAATTTTAATTTGTTTCCAATTTTTTTTTTAATTTATATAATTAAAATTTCAATTATTTTTTTTTTAATTTTAATTATTTTTTTTAATTTATAGTATTAAGTTTTTAATTAACTAAATATCCATTTATTTTTAATTAACGACATTTAACTAATTTTTTAACTATTTTTTTTTTTCTATTTTTTCTGTGTACTAACCATCAAACTAATAAAATCAGCAAAGGGTCTTGCAAAGCTAGTTTCAATTTCTTTTTTATGGCCCACTGAAGTTTTTAATTTTTTAGCAAAGGCGTTTTAAAAACGTCAAAATATATAATAAATGCACATCTGAGCTTAAAAATATGGTTAGGATGTTGCCAGTGACGGTTAATATGTTTCCTAGAACATATTAAGCCTCTAACTGCCATTTTTAGGGGTCATTTTTGTCCTTTTTTAAAAATCAAACATAGAAATAAAACGTTCATGTAACAGTAGACTGGCATTTGAATGTATGGTAAAAAAAGTTGTTTTCCGACTTCGAACGTTAGCGAAAATTTTTATCCTCCTAGGCCGAATACTTGTGTGGTACAAGTTTGGGGTCAATCGGTGCCCGGCGACCAAAGTTTTAGATTTTTAAAAATTAAAAAAAAAACATATTAAAACAAGTAGAAAAGTTAATTTCGACTTGGCCGAATCTATGAATACCCTCCACAAAAAACATTTTTGATTAGAAATATTTTATTTTGTGTAAAAAATAACTTTGTTTTTAAGTAATTTAAAAAAAAAAAAAATACATTTTTTTTTAGTGAACATTTTTTTTGCCAATAACTTTTGAACCACTGCACTATAGGAAATATTACGCATTTTTTTGGCCAAAAGTCAAAATTAAAATTTTTGCAAAGCTTATTTTTTTTTGCTTTAATATAAAAAAAAATACAACAAAATAAAAATATCTTTTGAAATTTTTTGACAGAATTCATTTACTGTAAATTTATCAGCTGTTTTTCTTGCAATTTCTAAATTAGTTATCAAATAACGATTGAGTGCAGTAAATTTTGTGATAGTTTCTAATAAAAGTTTTCATAATAAAAATTAATAATTTTTAAAAACTAAAAAATGGAAAATAATGTCGAAGGTGAGTACTTTAATGATAACCCGCTGTCTACACCTGGGAGAAATACTGAGATATTTGTATCAAGAAACGTCAAAATCAATCGCAAAGAAATTTCTCTCAGGTGTGGACTAAATATTAGTCTCAGTATTTGATCTCATCAGATAGTTGTTATGAGATATCTCATAACAACAATCTGATGAGATTGGATGAGATCAAGTGTCAAATTCACTTATATTTGTATGTTTACAATTGTTTTTTGGAGCAAATGGCGTCGAAAAAAGGAAAAATAAAATAAATCATTAAAAAATAAGTGTATAAACAAATGTATGTGCTTAAATAATAGATTGTACATATATTTATGATGAAAAACATACATAGTTATTCCACGGCTGATTGAAAATTATGAAATTTCATAAGAATAATTGCAGCTCGTTTTCCACACCATTTGATATTGAGATAAATATTGAAATTTCCCAACTGCTTCTCTGCCGACGTTATCTCAGCTTTCATGAAAAAATTCTCCCACGTGTAGATGGTGCGTAAGTATATAGAGAAATGTTGGTGAACTTATCTAGTAGATCGATTAAATTGGAAAAATTGAAGTGACCTTAACTTGAACTTATGGAATTATGAATTGGAATTTTATTTAGACTTACAAAAAAATGATAGCATATGTTAGCTACAAAACCATAAAAGTTCTTTAGGTCAATCAATTACCTTCCGAATTTAATAAATTTCAAGGTCGGATATGTGCAAACTTTTTTTAAAAACGCATTTTTCCAGGTGACTACTGAGTGCCAAATTCAGAGTTATTTAATACACGGCGAGAGAAATAAAACAAAGGTGGATAAGAAGCCGCTATTTCTGGCCATTTCTTTTCATACATTCATTTCATACTTTAAACAATAAATAAAGAAGGAATTAAGAATATTTTGTTCAAAAATAAATATGAAAAGGCTTAAAAGATGTAGGAGTTTGAAAGTTTTTGAAAAACAGACATGCTGTTTGGCTTAAAGGCAATAATCGGATAAGAAAACGTGAAACGCAGCCTGCCTTAACTAAATCGAAACCTGGGTGACCGCAATTATCTTTTTTTTGTCAAAATCTGCGAGAACAAAAAGACGAGTTACACCAGAAATCTCTAAAGATCTAAATAGGGAAGTTGAGCCCCTAGCTCTTGCTTCATCTGCAGCTGCTCGTAGTGGCATTTTTTTTTGGCAAAAATTTTTTTTTCATAAAATCCTTATTAAAAAGTAGCTTTGTTTGACACTTCTTAAAATTGTAAAAATAAATTTCTACTGTTGGCTTCGAAAGTTAATGTACACTCAAAAAAAAATAAAAAATAGTAAAAAAGTTTTAAAGTTTTTTTTTTAGAGTGTATGAAAAACTTTATGAGTCCCTCCCTCCCTCTAAAGGGTCTTCCAAAAGTCAAATCCAAAAAATCATTCAAATCGGTCCAGCCGTTTGGCTGTAAATAATTTTGGCCAAAAAAGGGGTCAAATTTCCTATAGTGCACTGGACCGCTTTTGCTGAATTACGAACCAGGTCAGGAGAACGACAAATTTACATGCCAAGCTTCAGCATCCTTAGAATTGTCTTTCGAAATTTAGAGTGTTTTTTATCTCATAAATTCACGAAAAACCCTTGCCGAAATTCAGTCTTCTGCTAATAACTTTTGAACAACTGAACCGATTTCGCTGGATTGCAATACCAACCTGACCAGGTAAATGTTATATCAGAAAATTTTTACTCGGGTTACTTTATAATTAAACCATTTTCTATGTGCTGGAAGAAATTCCTGCCTTTGATTACACAGTGCAATAGCACATTTAGGGCCTCAACCAAACCAAGACAGTTTGAAAGTACTTATGTGTAGTAGTAAAAACCCCAAAGGGTTTAGCTCTGTTACGTCTCAAATTTTTTTTAGAGCCTACTGAATTTTTCAGTTTTTTTTCAAAGGCGTTGGAAAAAAGTCGAAAAAACTAATGTTTATGTTCTTTTGAACTTAAAATAGTGTTTGGATGTCTTAAATAGAATTTCATGGGGAACATTTTTCTAGAGTACGCTAAACCTCTATCTCCCATTTGAATGGGCCATTTACGTAATTTTTTTAAGAAATGGCTCAGAATCCTACTAAGACGTGCGTTTAAAGGGTTAAAATGTTCTACGATTATTTTCAGCATCAAATTTCACTGGGGGTAGCTGAAGGCAGAAAGTTCCACCGGTATACGAAAAATGCATTAAAAAGGTTAATTGTAAAGTATCATTAACTTTTTATATTTTTTTCTATATTTTTTTGTTACAATTGTATACAATTTCTGGCAAAAATATAAAAAAAATTAATGACACTTTACAATTAATCATTTTTCTGCATTTTTCTTATATCAGTCGAACTTTCTGCCTTCAGTAACCCCTAGTGAAATTTGATGCAGAGTATATTCGTAGAACATTTTAACCCTTTAAACGCAAGTTTTAGTAGACTTTTGAGCCATTTCTTAAGAAAATTACTTAAATGACCAATAAATACGGCAGATAAAGGGTTAATATATACTAGAAAAAAATTCTCAATCAAATTCTATTGAAGACATCCAAACACTATTTTAAGCTCAAAAGAACAGTTACATTATTTTTTTCGACTTTTTTCAAACGCCTTTAAAAAAAAAATAAAAATTTAGTGGGCAAAAAAAAAATTTGAGACGTTACAGAGCAAAACCCATTGGGGCTTTAACTACTACACACAAGTACTTTCAAACTGTCTTGGTTTGGTTGAGGCCCTAAGAAATGACCCTTCAATTGTGTCACAGTGTTATCCCTCTTACTGCCTTTTTTTATAGACTTTTTAACTTTTTTTTGAAAAATGACAAAAATGATCCCTTAAAACGGGATATGCATAGAGGACTTACTTGGTCAAAGAAAAGAATCACTATAAAATTATATTAAACACATCGCAATATATAATTTTTATCTAAGAAATATATTTACACAAATTTTTCAACTTTTTTTTTTCATTTTCCATTTTGAAGCATATTACGCATGTCGCACGAACTTTCAACCTTTCACAACCCCTATTTAAATTGTATGAGGAAAATATTTGTAGAACATTTTAAGCCTGTTAATTAACACTTTAATCGACCTGTGTGTTAAGTTTAATAAACTAAAAGTACCCATTAAAATGGCAGTTAGAGTGTTAATATGTTCTAGGAAAAGAACCGTCATGCAATTTTTTTTTTATTTTTTTTTTTAAAAAACGTGAAAAAAATCTGAATTCCAAATAATGCATTACAACATTAAATTATTGCAAAACAATTTAACTTCCATTTTATCAATTTTTTTTTGTAAAGAATTACAAATAATATTATCTTAAAATCACATAAATAATTTTAAATAAATATTTACCCGCATGTTTTTAATTATCTGGAAAAATTAATGTAGATATTATTGCTGCGTTTGTTGCTGCTACTTCTGCTGTAGATATTTTTTGACAATTCTGTTGTTGGCCAACACAAAGCTATTGTGTGTTGCCACAGCAATATTATTTTATAAATATTTTTTTTTTAAATATTATTTTTTTAACTTTACGCACAAAATGAAATGAAGGCCAATCAACGTAACAAATCCAATTAAATTTTAAAATTAATTATTCTTTCTGTTGTTTTTTTTTTATTTGATTTTGCACACCGTAATATAAGCGGAAAATTATGAACACATACATACAAATAAAACACACAAAAAAAAGGATGAAATTAATATAACAACGACGGAAAATAATGTTAAATACATAAATACATACAAACATGCGATGATGGAAATTAATAAAGCATAAAATCCACAATAAATAATATTAAATTATGTTGATTTTTTTTTTCATTTATTTATTTAATAACAAGAGAAGAAGAAGGGGAAAGGTGGAAAATAACTATAATTGTACTTTGTGTTTCGCTTAATTAACCTGTTAAGTGTAAAAAAACGATTTTTTGGACATTTTTACGGACTTGCATATCCCAGCACAAAACTAATGCAAAACTTGAATCCTACAGGCTTTAGCAATTGCATTACATTTTACACAATTGCAAAGCTTATGAGCTTTAACGATTGAAATTCCTTAAAAGGAATTGGTGGCATTTGCCATGTCCTGATTTGTCAATAGATCCACACCATAGGAACGTGTTCTTTCGCCACTTTATTTTACATTTCCTTAGAAAAATCCTGTTACAAAAAAAGAATAACTGTAAAATCTTTAATAACAAAAACAAGAAAAAAATCCTAATTACAAAAATTGTTAGAAATTACATAAATAAGTTTTTAAAATTGCAATAAAATGTTTAAAAAAAAACTAAAAAAATTTAATGTATTTTTCTCACGGTGAGCCTCAGCGATGTTTAGGTTGAACTTTAGTGTCGACGAAAAGTGTAAGTGCAGTTCGATTTCTACAAGATTAAATGTCACAAAACTGTTAACAGCGAAATCGTAGCTGCTCGCATTCGCGAGATAACGCGAAATTAGTGTTTTGTATTTTTTTAAATTTTGACATTGAAGTTTTTTAAATATCTTCAAAAACTGAGTATACAGTTTTAATTGTGCTTATTTAAAGGTCACAAAACAGTAAACATCAAAATCCTATCTTCTTTAGTTCGTGAGAAACCGCGAAATTAATTTTTTGCTGTTTTTGTTTTGGTTTTTTATCTTTAGATAGGTTTCTTTAAAATTCGGTAAAAACATGGTATGCAGTTTTACTTGTGCTTGATCAAAGGTCATACAGCTGTTGACATCGAAATTGTAGGTGTTAAATTTCGCGAGATATCGCGTAATTATATAATTTTTTTATTATTATTTGTTTATATTTTAAAACCGGTTCTTTAGAAATAATAAAAAAAAGTGGTATGCAGTTTGATTTAAGCATGTTGGAAGAAATTAAAACTGCCCACAAAAAAATTATAGCTGCTCACTTTCACGAGAAATAGCGAAATACTGCTTTTTGGGGGTATTTCTTGTTTTGATTAATAAAAGAAGTTTGTTTAACATTGTTGAAAAACACGAAATACAGTTTGATTTGCTATTGATTAAAGGTGATAAGGTTGTTAGCATTTAAATTATAGCTGCTTAATTCTTCGATATATCGCTAAAAAACTAGCTAAACTACTATTTATTTATTACATTGTGTTATTTTTGGTCTGTAAAAACATTTATTTCAATTAACGACAAAAATGTGGTATGCAGTTTAAATTCGAGGATATTAAATTTGAAAAAAACTGCAAGCATAAAAATTATAGATGATCAATTTCCCAAGAAATTGCAAAATTACTGTTCAAGCTTTTATATTAATTAATTTACTATTTCTTTAGTGTCTAAAATAAAGGAAAAACAATCAAGAAACGACAAATATATTGTATGCAGTTTAAATTTTATGTGGTTAAAGGTGGTAAAACTGCTCAAATCAACATCTTGACTGCTAATTTACGCGAAAAATAAAATTGTTGTCCAATTTTTTATTTTTTTTTTTTTTTAATTTTGCGATTTCTCGTGAAATTGAGAAGATATGATTTCAATGTTAACTGTTTTGTGGCCTGTAAATAAATACAATTAAATCTGCATACTCAGTTTTTGAAGATATTTAAAAAACTTCATTGTCAAAATTTTAGAAAATACAAAAACACTTATTTCGCGATATCTCGCGAATGCGAGCAGCTACGATTTCGCTATTAAAAGTTTTGTGACATTTAATCAAGTAGAAATCGAACTGCGTTTACACTTTTCGTCGACACTAAAGTCGAACCTAATCATCGCTGAGGCTCACCGTGTTCTACATTCAACGAAAAAATCATAAAATTGTCGATAAAATTTGTTTGAAACAATTTGTAGAAGAGATTTTTTACAGTTATATTAGAAGTGATGTAACTAATATGGAGTTCACACTAGCGACCTTAAACATGTTGTTCAACAAAACACCAGTAGCAGAATAAAAACGTAATGGACACAGAACAAAGACTTTTTTAAACATCTCACTCTTAAACACTTCAAAACAGCAAGTGTGATGGCTGTATAACATATCGATTTTAATAAAAAATATAACCAAAAATTAAAATTTTTTGTTATAAGGGTTTGAGTTGAAAAATGTAGAAGAAAAATTTAATTTCTAAAAGCTATAGACATTTCTGATATTCCTATACCGGTTTCGGAAAGTTCCAGTTAACTGTCTTCATCAGTAGGATTTAAATGCCAGTTTGTTTTGTTAATGGTAATAGTTTTTCTAATATGTGAATTTTTTATTAATATCAATACCCAGTCCGGAATCGAACCACGAATATTTTTTATACCATTAACAATACTGGTAGGATGGCACTCTAGACATTACCGCCAAAACATTGCTTAGATATGTGTTGGATAAATATTCGTTTTTCTATTCATTACTGCTTGCATTGCATATTATTAGTTTTTTTCTACAGAGAGATTGAGTACATTAACTGTAGATGGTGGGTCGGATAAAGATATTAATGACCGGATCAATAAAGCCCGACCAGCCTTTCAATCACTTTACAAAATTTGGAGGTCAAGCAATATCACTTGAAAAAACAAAACTTCGTATTTTCAACAGTAGTGTTACAAGTGTACTTCTCTATGGCTGTACTACCTGGAGATTAACTCAGGAAAGCTTGAGAAAGCTACAATCATTTACAAACCGCTGTCTACGCCAAATGCTACGAATTTTCTGGCCGTTCTGGGTCACAAACGAAAAGCTTCTTGAATTGGCAAACCTCAACTCGATCGAGAATGAACTAAAAAAACGTAAATGAAAGTGGATTGGATATATACTTAGAAAGCCTCCACATGAAATATCACGCGCAGTGATGGAGTGGAACCCGCAAGGTCAACGAGGTCCTGGTCGACCACGCCTAACGTGGATAAGAAACATAAAAAATGATTATGAAGATTTTGGAATGACATGGAACCAAGTTAAATCATTAGCTAATGATCGAAAAAAATGGAAAGCGTTCGTTGGCGCCCTAAGTTCAAATTGAACGTTTTATTTAACTTTTTTTTTACTATTGTAATAAAAGATTTTATAAATGTAGGCATTGAAAAAAAAAAAAACAGAGAGATGGACAATTATAACAACAACAGTTCAGCCGCTAGTAATTTCAATTTCACCACATCCATTTATTAACTCGTTTGTCTCTTTATAGTTTTTGCAATCGTGTTGCCACATGGTCTGGATTTTTCAGACACATGCAGGGAATTGCATTTTTCTGGGAGACATGCCTAATGGCGACATTTCTGTCAGTATTTATATTTGTTGATTTTTCTGTTAGTACAGATCGAGCACGGGCTCTAATTCTATTTGTTATAATTTTTAGTTTGTACAATTTTGGCTCAAAAGCACTAATGATGAATAACCGTATAATCACCTCGCATAATATGTAAGTCTGATAAATTTATACAATTTGTGTCAAGCTACATTTATAAAAAATAAGTTTGGTAAGTTTATATAGTACGGTATACTTGGTGTATACGAGTTTAAATGAATACGGCCACTGACATTTTTTGATTTCACCCATATATATTTGAGAAGTTTGGTTGGAACAGTGAATTTTAATCGATCCCTCTTCCATCCTCATTCCCTAAAAATTGGGTTTACACATTAGTGAATCCATGGCTTTAAAAATGTGGGTGATGTTATGATCCGTTTGCCTCTGATACAACGGATCCCGCCTCTTTGAAGCAACTATTGGCACCTTCAATTCCCTACTTACTACATTAAAGTTGCTTTAGGGAACTGCCGGTTGCAATAGCTGCGTAATTTTGGTTGATGATGTACCTGCTAGATTTGCAGAAGATGTCCCTGTGAAGGATAACCAATCATGTCAGTTCTAACGGGTTTATCATTCGACCGAGGCCGGAATGAAGAGGAAGAGCTCGAGTCCGGATTTGGATCCTTTTTCTCACTATTTCTCTTCCTCCCATGCTCGGTGATCCATTTCTGTAGAAGGCACTGGAATCACCTTCTACGATGGAGCCAAGTATCTTGGAATCAACCTATAAAGAAAGCTGGACTTAACCCCTTGACGACCATACATTTTCTGCCAAAGCGATTTTGATATTTTGTTAATTATCGTGATCTGTGACCTAATAATAGCTATGAAACAAAAAATTAGACCCTTTTTTCCCTTTTGGCAATTACGCAGAAATGGCTATTTGCTAGTCGCTGTGATTTTTAAGATCTGGAACTTAATAAAAGTTACTCTACAAGAATTTGGATCTCTAAACAACCGTTTTGTCCCTGATTTCGCTTGACTAGTAAAGATCCGTTTGTCCCAAAATTAGAGATTATTATTTTACAAGCTTACAAAAAGTATGTGGATCAATTTAGAGACTTACTGAAAACTAGATTTTGGTTGCCCTTACAGTACTCTACTCTCTTTTAGAACGTTTGTCTAATTTTTTACCTGTACAAAAATATTCGACAAAAACACTTTGCTTTTTGTATACTTGCCTGTGGTCGTTAAAGGATTAAGAGTAATATTGAGGAAGGGGTGACAAAAAGAAACGATTGCAATATCTACCCGCAAAAGAACTATGTTATATAGTAGAGGTGGGCGCGTGAGTGAATTTTGACTCACGCACGCTCACGCTCACGAAATAATAATATTACTCACGCACGATCACGCACGAAATTTTTTTTTCTGATCACGTTAATGCACACTCACGTGAGTAACTAAAATTTTTCTCACGCTCACGAAGACTCACGGAATTAAAATTAGCAAATTTTTATTTTACTTCTTTCAATTTCTTGAACAAAAAGTATTGAATTTCCTTAAAACAATAATAAAAATCAAAATTTTTGATTAATTTCCCTCTAAATTCAATATAATGACGATTTTTTAACTCGTTTTCTGTTTCAAACAGCATAAAAAAATCACGCAAACTCACGAAACAAAAATTACTCACGCACGCTCACGCACGAAACTTTTTTATACCCTCCACTTAGTGATAGAGGGTATATATAAGTTTGTCATTCTGTTTGTAACTCATCGAAATATCGATCTGGGACCCCATAAAGTATATATATTCATGATGCCCGATCGATTTTAAGACATTCTAGCGATGTCCGTCTGACCGTCTGTCCGTCTGTCCGTCTGTCTGTCTGTCTGTCTGTCTGTCTGTCTGTCTGTCTGTCTGTCTGTCTGTCTGTCTGTCTGTCTGTCTGTCTGTCTGTCTGTCTGTCTGTCTGTCTGTCTGTCTGTCTGTCTGTCTGTCTGTCTGTCTGTCTGTCTGTCTGTCTGTCTGTCTGTCTGTCTGTCTGTCTGTCTGTCTGTGGAAAATGCTGTCGCGGACAAAATATTGCACAGAGATGACTGAAACTTAACGTATTTATTGGAAGTTCTCCCGAGAAGTTTGGTATTGCATTTGAGCGATATCGGTTCAGCGGTTCAAAAGTTATGAACGAAAATGTAAGCACACCTCAAAAATTTCAGAACATTCAACATAACCTAAAAATACAAAATGCTTTAATTCGGCTTCTGGTTGCCATATGTGAACATAATTGAACACCAAATGGTATTTAAACAAGTACGAACATATTTTTTGACAAAAAAAAAAATCGCGGATTTTTTTTACCAAAATTTTTTTTCGCGGAAATTTTTTTTTTTCAATTTTTTTTTTTTTTTAAAGTAATTTCCTTTTAAATACAGTTTTTTGCAATAATCTTTTTGAAATTGTGGAGGGTATCACTACATTCGGCAAGGCCGAATTTAACTTTTTTTACTTGTTTTATAATCACGCGCACTCACGATTACGTGAGTAAAAATAAATTTCACTAACGATCACGCGTGATTCACGCGTGAATCACGTGAATCACGAAAAATTCGTGTCACGCGCGCATCTCTATTATATGGTGGTATCACGGAAGCTCTTCGTACTTCACTTTTGAATGTTGCAGTGATTGTGGCCAAAGTGCGATTTTAAAAATGATTAAATGCCACAAAATGCTGACTTAAATGCCACAAAATGCTGACTGTGCTCCTACAATAAGCCATTTTAAGCTCTTCGAGCCTCAATGAACGGATCGAAGCTACACGTATTCTGAAGCGTACAGTCTACTCAAGAGCGTGTGGATTGAGCCTGGCTAAAAGATTGTCAGACCATTGCAGTGTTTACCAGGCAGAGATGCTGTCAATAAAGGAAGTTGCTAATTGGTTGAGATACAATATCTTGTCTTAAGCCGCAGTCAACATTATTTCAGACAGTAAAGCCGCGGTTAAGTCACTGGAGCCAATGTTCCAAAAAACACGATATACCCTAATTTTTTGGAGTCAATGTTCCAATAAACGAGTCTAACCTGTAGCAGTTTTACAATCGACTTGAGTATGTCCTATTGCACATCAAAACGGATCTCAGAGTCTACAGGCTCCTGCGGAATTAGAATCTAGAAACAGACTACGACTTTGTTCCTTGAGAATACTTATAAAGATGAGCAGATGAATGCAACTGTGAGACCAAATGACATATTGGGAATTATCTTTATCAATAGAGCACAAGTGTACTGTTACAGCATCTAATAGAAAAGATTTTTACAGTGTAATATCAGGAAACTGTATTGTTTACAACCTCATTTTACCCAGTCAATGAGCCTGAATACAAAATGTTCCCTCAACTGCCGCACGTCTTTAAATGAGATGGCCAAGCAGTTCAAAATACGATTCTTAAGGGGCCAGGGACACTACAGGAATTGTAAACCCGATGTGCTTGTAAGGCTGGGAACTACCTGACATATTCGTATGGAATTGGAATGTGTTGGAAATTTTCAAGCAAAATTAGCGGCTTTGTTTGGTGAGGGGACTAATCAGAGATTGGCACACGTATGGACATTTGAGACTACACGACAGATTTAGCCTTCTTTTAATCAAAAGCGATCAAATCAGCTGCTACCGCTTCAAAAATGAGGGCGATGTTACAAATTAGAGCATTATTTGATAGCACTGATAGAGCGCTATTAAGGTGCAGTGAAATTATGTGTCTTTTCTTCGTAATCATTTATTCGTAATAAGATTATAAGTTTAACATTTTTTAACAAAAAAATTAAATTTGTTCCCCTTACTTTTACTGCACCCCCAAGAGAACTCTTTGAATGCAATTTGGGGTAAAGATGATTTTAAATTACTTCTTATGGAGCAGGACTACTTTAATTACGATATCTTAGAAATTTCATAAGAAACTCATGTTGATTTACCGGAAGTGACCATCCCGTGGTGTCACAACGGACTTCGGAGTCTATATGTGCTGAATTAAAGATTTAGCAGCCAACCTAACCTATACCTTAGATTGAAACAAAATCCAAAAAAGCGCTCGATAGTGCGGAAAAGTTGTAATAGCATAATAAAAGCTTTTTTTACATAATCAGAAACACACAAGCGCATTATTATCGCTCACAAGAGAAGAGATTTCAACTATGATTGCTGTAATGACCGACCACTGTCTTTTAGAAAAATACACTGAGCAGCGAAAGGTACCTTCAAAAAACGATAAAGGTACCGTCAAAAATCGATAAGGTACCGTCAAAAAACATTCCACACAAAATGTGGACTGAGTTCCCACTATGCGCTTTCTTGAGCGCCACTTTACCACTATGAAACCATACAGGGAGTCTTGGATGAGGGGCATTCCGGGTAGTGAAACCTCCATTAATTTTTACACAGATGGTTCAAAGCTACACGACCAAGTGGGCTTTGGAGTCAATTCAAAATTGCTTGGGTTAATCTTGTCTCGAAGATTACCAGATCATTGCAATGTTTACCAGGCAGTGATGCTTGCAATAATGGAAGTGACAGACTGGTTGAGTTTCAATGTTTTGACTACAACCGCAGTCAACATCTATCAAGCAGTTTAATATACGACTCATATGGATCTGAAGATACTGAGACATTCCAGGGAATTACAAAGCCGATAAGCTTGCAAGACTGGGAACTACCTTACAGGTTCAAAAGGAAATGGAATGTGTTCGTATGCCTCTAGAAACTTGCAAGAAAAATCCTCATCTTTGTTCCGCTACGGAGACTAATTAGAGATGGACACTTATAGGGGCGTGTGAGACTACACAACAGATTTGGCGCTGATAAGAGGAGAGATTTTGGCGGTAGTTACTGTAATTACCGGACACTGTCTGATACAAAAGTTCGCTGAGCGGTTTAATGTGCCTTCAAATGACTTCTGTTGAAAATACATGGAAGAGGAGATGTTTGAAACTATCGAACCATTTATCTCCCATTGTCTGGCACTTTCTAGTCAGAGAATTTCTTCACTAGGATCCAGGGAGTTGCCAGATCTTTCTGATTTCTCGGATGTCAAAATTCAATATCTTAGGAGTTTCATAAGGAGCACACATTGGATAAACCGTCCCGTAGTGTCACAGTGTACAAGTGTGCGGCCAAAAAGCTTTAGTAGACACTTCCATCCTAACCTAGGTTGTATTTAGGATGACATATTGTACATTTTTATACCGATTTCCAATTACATTGGACCGATTTCCAATTACATTTGACCAAACCGATTTTTTAGCCTACTCTACTGACCATCTTTTAAGCATTTGTTTATTCCGTTTCTAAGGCACTTAAATTTTAATTTCATCAAATCAATTTAATTGAAGTTTATAATTGTTCTCAGTCAACAAGTATTTTTTTTTTTGCTATTGTTTTACTTTTCATTTATTTTCTTTCATGTCATGATTTTCATGAAAATCTTAACAAAACACTTAAGTACAACAAAAAGAACATAAAGAGCAGACACTTGGTAAAATCCGTAGTTGTTTTTTCTTTGTTTTCAAACAAACACGCGATCATAGAAAATTTTTATATGAGCAGAAGAAGAGGGAAGAAGAGTAATGTCAGGACAAGTGTTTGCGTGATTGTAATAATACTTGGGTGCACTTTGCATAAACCAAATGTTCTTTTATTATTTTTTCTTATTTGTATGTGATTGTTTTTTGTGTGTGTTTAATAGTCAGTGAAACATATACAATCACATTTTACACACACACTCACACACACAGAGTCAAGGATACTACTTGAAGTACACTTGAATGCACTCTTTTACTGTTAAGCTTTTTGTTTTTAAAGCGGAAAATACAATTTGAAATGTACGTACACCACTTTAGAATAAATTGTAAAATGTTTCTTCTATGAGAGGAGTGAGTACACGACGACAATGATTTGACAAGTAACCAAACTAAAGAATCCACCATAGAAACACACCAATACACACTTTCAAAATGCATACACAAACAAAAATGGCAAGACATTTATTACACTTTTTACCGTTACTAACTAACACTAACACTCTCACACACGCACACCGTAAAAAGTCAGTTTTAGAATATAAAACTTTTAACAGATTCTGTGTTTTATTTGCATGTTAACCACAAAAAAACCCGTATCACTGTGGGAATCGTTTTAAAATTTTACTTTTTCAAATTGCGTGATTTTGAAAAATTGTCTACAGTTTGTATTCCGTTTTAAAGTTTTGTTCGGTTGTGTGTGTTTTTTTTTTTTTGATTTTTTTGTTTATTAAGTTTTGTTAAACGCGACGTTAGTTGTATTTTGTTACAGTTTACCGACGAAAGTGAAAATGGTGCAGCATTAAAGTTTGGTTTTATATGCCTCAAATGTTGTTTCCCCCCACCTGTATAAAACAACATCACAAAAACTGCATCCAAATGTTTAAATGCTGCTGCTGCTGCATTTGTTTATTTATTTGTTTTGGTTGTGGCACAGTGGTTTGTTTACTCTTGTGTTGAGCAACAAGGTTATACAAACTATTGCTGCGCTTTTTAACAATCAGTGCAGTAAAAGTATCAGAAAAAAATTAAATAAAACAAAATTGCCTGTGAAATTTTTACTCTTGCCCGAAACATTTTTATTTTTTACTTTGAACCAACGCTCTGGGGATGCTCCAACACAGAGAAAACAGTTTAATTGTGCCAGACAAATTTAGAGAAAACTGCACGGTTTAATTACAACAACCGAAATTTTCGGATGCGATTACCGAATTTATTCGAACCTACAGAATAAAATTTCAAAAAACAAAATTTCAAAAAACAAATTGATTATCGCAACCGAAAATTTCAGTTGTTGTTATTAAACTATGCCGTTGGTTCTAAATTTCAGCTGGTACAACTGCATTAGGTTAATATCAGGAAAAAGATGGAGTTGTGTTTGTGCACATTTGACTTGAATTCATTTACATTGAAAGAGACTGGACAGACTTCTGTGGGTGTTTATTCCACATACGGCTAGTACGACTGATAAACGGACCTTCTGTGTCTAGTAGACAACCAAGTGCTGCTCCAGCAAAACATTTTCCATGGAAATATCGATAAAACCGAGTCACACAATCCACATTCTGACGATGCTCTAATAAGTCAATAGAGCGGGATACCATATTATCATTGATAATCATCAACGCCATCCTTTGCACACGGTCCAAGAGCTCCAAACTAAGCTTCCAAGCACCTGCCTATATATGGGAGTTGTATTTCATCTTCGGTGGGATATAAGTGGTATAAATAATAGGGATATCGGATGGGGTGAAGTATTTATTATACCGGTTTTAAAAAACCATGCCACTTAGGTACTTCTTTCAATACCTAAAAAATTATGTTTATTCCAAAAGACATCACACTGCATTTTCATGTCCAAAACATCAAGAGTGTCCATTTCCTCGGTGTCTATATACCACTCGCGTGTGCAAATAACGCTGTTTACTGCACAGCCCTACGGGTCAACATACAACATTGGGTCTTACGTGTATTGAACCTCACCCTATTCGCAAAATCCCACTCGGAGATTGTCAACAGGTTTTGATTAAGTGTGTCATTCATGATCTGATTTCTTCCCTCAACCTCAAAAAGGCTTAGCCTACGATCAAAGAAACAATAAAAAAAAATGTTGGTGTCATCTGCAAAACAGTAGATAGGATTTAAACTTTGGCTAAGAAGGTGGTTAAAAAAATAAAAAAAAGAATGGGAGAAAAGACAGAACCTTTCGGTACCCCTGAATGAAGCTGAAATTTGTCTGACGAGAACGTATCTAAGCCAACACGTATCGAACGATCTCTGAGGAAGCTCGAAAGAAATCAAGAGAGATCATTACCGACACCAAAGCCATATGAGCGCACCGTGCCACACACAAACGCCTTGGAAATATCTTGAACAACCACCGTACTTTCCGCAATATGATGGATCGAAAGACTCCAACGACAGGTCTACCTTAGAACGAGTTCTGCGAAAACCATAGGTTAGGTCAGGTTGTAAGCGGTTGCTGACGTTTTACGTCACCACAAATACACTCTGAGGCCCATTGTGATACCACGGAACTGTGATTGGTTCACCTACTAGTCCCTGCCGTTAAGCCAATTTGAGGTCCTTATGAATTTCCTAAGATATTTAACTTTGACATCCGACAAATCAGAAAGATCGTGAAGCTCTCTAGATTCCAGTGAAGCAAGTCTCTGACCAAAAAGGCCTGCCAATGTCAGATAAACTGTTCGATAATTTCCAACTCCTCCTCATCCATGCAACTCTGGCAAAAGTCATTTTACAGCACATCTAACCGCTCTGAGTACTTTCCTATAAGACAGTGTGCGATATCAGCTAACTGCTTGGCCATCTTATTTAAAGATCTTGTTTTCAGCACCATTGACTTGACCGCGGTATGACTGTCGGAATAGATGTTGACTGCGGTTGTAGACAAGACATTGTAATGCAACCAGTCAGCCACTTCCTTCATTGCCAACATTCCTGTCTGCTAAACACTGCAATGAACTTCGAGCCAGGCTCAATCCAAGCTCTTGCGAATAGACTCTGAAACCCACTTGTTCGTGTGGCTTCGATCCGGAATGCACCCATCCTAGACTTTCTGTACCTATAAGACAGACCTATAAGGCAGTTCCCAGTCCTGCAAGCTCTTTGTATTTGTGAGTACCTGGAATGACCCTGTGCAATAGGGCATACACAAGTCAATTGTCAAACTGCTAGACCATCTCTTTAAAGGATATGCGGGATTTTAGGGTAGATAATCTTTCATCTATTCAAAGAACTCACCACCCAATTCTGAAACGGATTTGGTGTCTTCTTAGGCAGACGAATAACCGACGCCGTAGTCACATGACATGCGGTCCGCCTCTATCGGAGCCCCAGGCTTAGTGCCAGAGGGTCACCTTAATAGACACGAAGGTAGATCTTTCCGAAACCGAAATAGAATAATAACAACGGTTACCGTTCTTGATCTTCCTTCAAGAAGGCAGTTAAAGATAGGTGTTGTTGCAATAAAAGAAGTGGCTGACTGGTTGAGCTGCAATGTCTTGTCTACAACCGCAGTCAACATCTATACTGACAGTCAAGCCGCGGTCAAGTCCCTGGATTCAATGTTTCTGAAAACAAGATCTGCCCTTAACTGCCGCACGTCTTTAAATGAGATGGCCAAGCAGTTTAACATACGACTCATATGGGTCCCAGGGCACAGAGACATTCCAGGGAATTGCAAAGCCGATGAGCTTGCAAGACTGGGAACTACCTTACAGGTTCCAACAGAATTGGAATGTGTTGGTACGCCTCTAGAAACTTGCAAGCAAAACCTACGGCTTTGTTCTGCGACGGAGACTAATCAAAGATGGGCAAATGGATGGACGTGTGAGACAACACGACTGATTTGGCCTTCTCTTAATCAGGGGCGCACAAGTGAGCTGATATCGCTTCCAAGAGGAGAGATTTCAACGGTGGTTGCTATAATTACCGGACACTGTCTTATAGGGAAGCACGCAGAGCGGTTAAATGTGCCGTCGAATGACTTTTGCCGAAGTTGCATGGATGAAGAGGAGTTGGAAACTATCGAACACTTTATTTGCCATTGCCCGGCACTTTCTGGTCAGCGACTTGCTTCACTGGGATCTAGGGAGCTGTACGATCTTTCAGATTTGTCGGATGTCAAAATTCAACATCTAAGGAGTTTCATAAGAAGCTCAAACTGGTTTAACGACAGGGACTAGTAGGGAAACCTATTACGATCCCGTGGTATCACAATGGACCTCAGAGTCTACGTGTGTTGACGTAAAACGTCAGCAGCCACTTACAACCTAACCTAACCTAACCTAGGTGTTGTGAAGAATTTTCAAAATCTCTGTGAGTTTGCATGGCACAGCTGCTATTTTAGCCGTGAAGCTAGGCCTCCTGGGAACCTCAATAAGAGGAATGGCCTCTAGCCTAGCTCTTTACCTTACTTTACCAAGGGTCGCAATCAGGGGCGTATCCAGGATTTTATTTCGCAGGGGGCCCAAAAATTTGTTTAACTTTTTTTTTTTTTTTTTTAATTTACATAACAGCACATATATTTAAATTTGTTTACGATCGTTTGTTTCTAGAACTAAATGTAACTAAATCATCTTATAGGGGCATTTATGAAACCAATGCGGATTGTTTTGACAACACCATTTCACGGAAATTAGCTGTGTGTGTTTATGAATCCAATCCATACGACATTTTTATTATAGAAAAAGTCTAAGATTCTGAGAAATTTTTCTTATAGAAAAATTATCAGATTCTGAGACATTTTTCTTATAGAAAGTCCCAGATTCTGAGACATTTTTCTTATAGAAAAATTCTCAGATTCTGAGACATTTTTCCTTTAGAAAAAGTTTCAGCCTCTGAGACATTTTTCTTATAGAAAAAGTCTCAGACTCTGAGACATTTTTCTTATAGAAAAAGTCAGATTCAGAGACATTTTTCTTTTAGAAAATGTCTCAGATTCTAAGACATTTTTCTAATAGAAAAAGTCTCAGATTCTGAGACATTTTTCTTATAGAAAAAGTCTCAGATTCTGAGACATTTTTCTTATAGAAAAAGTCTCAGATTCTGAGACATTTTTCTTATAGAAAAAGTCTCAGTTTCTGAGACATTTTTCTTACAGAAAAAGTCTCAGATTCTGACACATTTTTCTTACAGAAAAAGTCTCAGATTCTGACACATTTTTCTTATAGAAAAAGTCTCAGATTCTAAGACATTTTTCTTATAGAAAAAGTCTCAGATTCTGAGACATTTTTTTTTTTTTTTTAAAAGAAACACACTCAGGCAATGCTGCCTATCAATTACTAATGTAACCGTGTTGTTTCTTTCGGAAATGGGGATAGAAGAGAGATGAAAGATTTGAAAGATAGAAGGGCTTCAGTATGGCAACACTGTAATTGCGCGTGTTAATAATTTTGAGTACAGTTGTTGCATCGCCATCTGCTATTGATCTGGCGAATTATTTTTGAAGCTGTGTTTCATAGCCATTATTTTATTATTTTACTTCGTTGACGTTTTTTAGTGCTATTTATCAACGAAGGAGGGTGCTGCGATAGATATTAGTTATAAATAGAAACTAATAAATATCTGAAAGAAATGTTGTTCTGCCTGAGCCGGGAATCGAACCCAGGCTTGCTGGCTAGTAGTCCAACGCGCTAACCACTAAGCCACAGCACCCTTACAGAAAAAGTCTCAGATTCTGACACATTTTTCTTATAGAAAAAGTCTCAGATTCTAAGACATTTTTCTTATAGAAAAAGTCTCAGATTCTGAGACATTTTTCTTATGGAAAAAGTCTCAGATTCTCAGACATTTTTCTTATGGAAAAAGTCTCAGATTCGGAGACATTTTTCTTATGGAAAAAGTCTCAGATTCTGAGACATTTTTCTTATGGAAAAAGTCTCAGATTCTGAGACATTTTTCTTATGGAAAATGTTTTAGATTCTTAGACATTTTTCTTATGGAAAAAGTTTCAGATTCTGAGACATATTTCTTATAGAAAAAGTCTCAGATTCTGAGACATTTTTCATATGGAAAAAGTCTCAGATTCTGAGACATTTTTCTTATGGAAAAAGTCTCAGATTCTGAGACATTTTTCTTATATAAAAAGTCTCAGATTCTGAGACATTTTTCTTATATAAAAAGTCTCAGATTCTGAGACATTTTTCTTATATAAAAAGTCTCAGATTCTGAGACATTTTTCTTATATAAAAAGTCTCAGATTCTGAGACATTTTTCTTATATAAAAAAAGTCTCAGATTCTGAGACATTTTTCTTATATAAAAAATCTCAGATTCTGAGACATTTTTCTTATAGAAAAAGTCTCAGATTCTAAGACATTTGTCTTATAGAAAAAGTCTCAGATTCTGAGACAATTTTCTTATAGAAAGAGTTTATATATTTTATATTCTGAGACATTTGTCTTATAGAAAAAGTCACAGTTTCTGAAACATTTTTCCTAAAGAAAAAGTCTTAGATTTTGACACATTTTTCTTGTAGAAATGTCTTAGATTCTAAGACATTATTCTTATAGAAAAAGTCTCAGAGTCTGAGATATCATTCTTGAAGGAAAAGTCTCAGATTCTAAGATAAGTATTTTCCGAATGACAAAGTCACAGGTTCTGAGATATTTTTTCTATAGAAAAAGTCTTAATAAATATCAAATAAATGTTTTAGATATTTCTACGTTCTAATTACAATTTGATCTATTATCAGGTTCTGAGACATTTTTCCATTAGTATCTTGAAAAGTTTCAAATTCCGACAGAAAAAATTTCAGATTTTGAGACATTTTCTGGCCATAAAATTTACAGATTCGCAACCTCTTTCTTCAGAAAAATTTTTTATATTCGCAAATGGTTTTATATTCCTTTTAAGAAGTTTTTTTTACATTGTATTTGTTATTTTATGCCAAATCTTGAAATTTGTGAAATCATTTCGGGGGGGCCCGGGCCCCCAGGCCCCCCCCCCTGTATACGCCACTGGTCGCAATAGTTTCCTTGTACAATCGCGCAGAGCTCTCATTTGCTATAAGCTTGACATGGCACTAAAACCAGACCGTATCATCACATTGGAAAGGTGGACGGGGATCCTATTCCAAAATCCTCCAATACACTTCCAAAATCTTGAGTGGGGCTTGTTGAAATAATTTGTTTAAATTATGTACTTGTTATTATTTACTTTGTTATTTATTTTGTTTGTTAAACTCAGTAATTTTTGTTTTATAATTAATTGAAAATTTTTCTTGTTTAAATTTTCAATAAATATTTTCTTTACTTTTTTTGTGATATTGATCAAATAAAGAAATCTTTTATTTCCGTCTAACTCAGATCTCTGCCGTTTAGGCGCTGCCTTTGCAGTAGGCCGTGTAGGTACTGTTCCAGCAGGAGGTTGAGCGCGTTGTAACTCTTGCCCACTTGAGTGAGAAATGTCGCCAAGCTGACGAACAATTCTATAGGCGGAGCGCTATGCCGTGAAACTACTGAGTAGCCAGAAGTGGCCGGGGGAGGCACATTTAAGAAACTTGGATCACTCTCCTTTTGTGCAATTGGCACATGGCAAGCCTTTGAACTGTCCGACTTAGCCAGAGTTGTCTCTTTAGCACCCCAGGAAGCAAAGGAGGAGAGACAGACACTGTTGGCGGGGAAGGTTTTTCTTAGTTCGTGCTACTCATGAGCCCATCTGCCATGAGTGGTCTTACCAGGGGTAATCTACTGCAGATGGATGTTGTTTTGTTCCGGGGAACTGCAGACTTACTGGAAGTGGCAGGCGGGGGTACATTTAAGAAACCAGGATCACTCTACTTTTGTCCCTTTTGTGCAATTGGCACATGGCAAGCCTTTGAACTGTCCTTAGTCAGAGTTGTCCCGTTGGCACCTCAGGAAGGAAAGGAGGAGAGACAGACACTGTTGGTCCTCGCACTTAAGCTTCCGCATTGCGTCAAGATGACTATAAGTTCGCGAAAGTGGGCGTGCTAGTAAGTAAAATAAATTTCAACTTTACACAGCATCCAAAACCACAATGCAATGACTTAATATTGCTACATTTGTTTTGTTAGTTCGTCGATTGTTGTATGCATCCTCGTACATGTTGTTTGCCTCTTTCAATCGTCATCATTATCATCAAAAATAACAATAATAACAAAAAACCGCAACCTGTGCTGGCAATAGCAGTAGCAACATATTAGCACTGCATTTTCTTGCACGCAATCTTTATGGGTGCATATACCTGTCAATCTAGTAGCTAACTGTTGCCTGTTGGTGTTAGCCCAGCAAAACTACACACACACATAAACATTAAACTGTTGCTAAGGTAACAAAAATCAGTTCACTGCAGTTTGTTGGTGTTGCATGGTTTGGTTTACGTGTTTTACAATTATTTCTAAATGGTTTGGCGCTTTTTTTGTTGTGTACGTAATATTTTTTTTTTTTCTTCTTAAACGGGAAGTATTTGAAAATTCATAACAAGACCACAACTTCAACAAAACCAACAGAAAAAAAACTTAAACTCGTTTGTTGTTACAATTTGTTAGATTTCAGTATGAGTTTTCTTTCTGCATGTTGTTGCTGTTGCGGTCGTTGTTATGATATTTTGACAAATGTTGCCACTTTTAAATAAAAAATATTTATTTTTTGTTTCTCTGTTGAGTGTTGACTGAAAGCTGCCGGTAAATTGATTGCTACCTTTTGTATAGTTTCTGTAGTGTTTGCTACTTTTTTATACCCTCCACTTATTGTTGGTGGTAGAGGGTATATAAAGGTTTGTCATTCCGATTGTAACTTATTTAAATATCGGTGTGGGACCCCAGAAAGTATACATAAATATTATTGATGAGTGATCGATTCGAAATTCTAGCGCTGTCCGTCTGTCAGTTCGTCTCTTGTCCGTCTGTCTGCCCGTACGTCTGTCGATGTGCATTAGAGCACCCATATGTGCATAATTGTTTTTTTTATCGCTCCCCGCTCATTTTCGGTTGAGTTGGGAGTAAAAAATAATATCTATCCAGAAATTGGACTTCTAGGTTGCAAACAGGCCAAGCGGTTTGAACTTTTGACCTCAAAAATGGGCTAAAAAACCTTTATAGATTAATTTCGCTGTAACTCTTAAAATAAAAGTTTTTCGCAATTAACTTTCATAACAATTTTTTTGTAGAATCAAAATGCAAAGATTTTTCTCTCATACTGTTTTGACCTAAATATGTCCGATCGCGGTGTTTTGAGCGATTAAAATCGAAATTTGAGTGAGAATTTTTTTTAAAAAATTGTCGTAAATTTTTAAATTGGGGAAAATTTGAGCTCTTTGCATAATTTAATAGGGTATTGAATGTAGTTTTCAAAATTTTTTTTTTTTCAAAAATATATCGATCCTTCCATGAAAAATTGCCAAAAATCCTACTCTGAACCACAATTTGTTGACCTCCAACCACGTTATGGGGGTATACTCAGTTTGTCATTGCGTGTTTTACGCATCGGAAGATGAGTCTTGGATTCCACATAGTATATATGGGGTATTCCATGCCAAATCGGACGCTTGGAAAATTTTTAATTTTATATTTTTTAAATTTTTTAGTACCCTTCAAAAACCCATTCCAAGTAAATTCTGGGATCTTTTTTAATAATCCGTTAAAAAAAATATTGAATTAAAAAAAAAACACTTTTTTTTTTGTTTTTAGCTTTTCACTTCTTTAAAAATGGTTCAAATCCGAAATAATTTGTTGAAATTTTAGTTTTTTCTTCAAAGTGTTTTAATAAAGATTGGAAGACAACAAAAAAAATTTTAAAACCGCTGAATATATTAATTACCAAAATCTCACGATCTACTTAAGCTTAAAATTTTAAGCAAATATTAAGTTTACCACGAAAAATTAAAAAAAAAAATCAAATAAAAAATTTTAAGAAAATATTGAAAAAAAGAGTGCAATCATTTAAAAATCGCATATTAGAACACTTTAAGAAATTTTTAATAAAAAAACAAAAATTAAAAAAAAAATAAAAATTGAATTTGTTATGATAAAAATATGGAAAACGATAGTTTTTTTCGATATCTTTAGAACGGGTAATTTAAAAAATTTGAGAACTAACTTAGATGGGGGTTTTAATGGGTTTTAAAAAAATTTAAAAATAATTAAAAAATCTAAAATAAAAATGTTCAAAGTGTCCAATTTGGCACTGAATACCCCATATATATTTAGGGAAATCCTAGATAGATGTTTCGGTGCGAAACTCACGGAATTACAAGGTAAGTATTCGCCTATATTGAGGTTGAATAGTAAAAAAATAAGATTCAGAGTAGAACTTTGGAATTTTTTCATGGAAGGGTAGATATATTTTAGCAAAAAAAAATTTTTTGGAAAACTACATTCAATACCCTAGTGAATTATGCAAAGAGCTCAAATTTTCCCCAATTTAAAAATTTACTAGAATTTTTTTAAAAAAAGTTCTGACCCAAATTTCGACTTTAACCGCTTAAAACACCGCGATCGAACATATTTAGGTCAAAACACTATGAGAGAAAAATCTTTGCATTTTGATTCTACAAAAAAATTGTTATGAAAGTTAATTGCGAAAAACTTTTATTTTAAGAGTTACAGCCAAATTAATCTATAAAGGTTTTTTAGCCCATTTTTGAGGTCAAAAGTTCAAACCGCTTGGTCTGTTTGCAACCTAGAAGTCCAATTTCTGGATAGATATTATTTTTTACTCCCAACTCAACCGAAAATGAGCGGGGAGCGATAAAAAATACACTTTTGCACATCCCATACATTTTGTGGGTGCTCTAATGTGCATAACATTAGAAATCCATCTTCATCTGATACCATTGGACATATTGGGTAGGCAGTATGCAGCTACGTCTCAAATTTGACTTAATAGCACACTGTAATGGAGGAGCAGCGAGCCTGATCTTTAAGAAGATAACAATACCCCAAAAGATGGACTGTGCTCCCTTTATTAGCCTTTTTGAGTGCCTCTTTACCACTATGATACCATCCAAGGAGTCTTGGATCAGTGGCATTTCGGGTAGTGGAGCATCCATGAATTTTTACACGGATGGATCGAGGCTGCACGAACAAGTGATTTTTGGAGTTTATTCGGAGGAGCTTGGGTTGAGCCTGGCATGAAGATTTAGAGATCATTGCAGTGTATACGAGTCAAAAATGCATGCAGTAAAGGAAGTGGCGGACTCGTTGAGTTGCAATGTATTGTCTACATCTTTTCAGACAGTCAAGCTGCGGTCGAGACCCTGAAGTCAATGTTTCTGAAAACAATATCTGCCCTTAACTGCCGCACGTCTTTTAATGAGATGGCCAAGCAGTCTGTCATACACTCAAAAAAATATATTAGTAGATTTACTAATTTTTTTTGCTAATGCTGGTTAGCTAACTTTTAGCAAATTTTTAGTTGAGATTAGCATGGTAGCAAAAATATCTTATAAACTTCATTTAGCGCATTAGCAATTTTAAACAAAATTTGAACTAATTTTTTTTGCTAAATTTAAAATTGAGTTGACCAAATTTTTAAAAGCTTTTTTGCTAATACCCAGCAAAAAAAGTACGGAGTACTTCTATTTGGAGTGCTTTAAAACTATAACAAATGTAATGAAATACAACAAAAATAACAAAAAACACAAGAAAAAATCGCAAAGGACTTCTTTTCTACTCCATAAAAAGTTGACATTCAGCTTTTAACTCATTACCTTCCGCGACACTCCCATACAAAAGTAAGTAGACATTCAGTAGATAAGAAGTACTCCGAGCTTTCAAACAACTTCCAACTACTTCCCTGGAGTAGTTCTTATCTACTGAATATCTACTTACATTTGTATGGAGGTGTCGCGATAGGTAATGAGTAGGGATGAGATTTCCATGCAAATGCATGTTTTTTGTCGATAGTCTAAAAATGATATCGACCAATTATCTTTCCGAATCAAGAAATTTGCGTTAAAATGGCATCGATTTGTTTTTGCATATTTTTGCATATTTTGGTGAAAATGCATATTTTTGCATATTTTGGTTATAAATGCATATTTTGTGCATATTTTTGCATATTTTGGCATAAATTAGCAAAAACACAAATTGAAATTTATTTGTTTCAAAAACTATTTTAAGTTTTAAAAATTTATTTTGGAAATAAGAAAAAACGTTTTTTTCTTTAAAATTTGTTTTACAGATTGTCTTAATTTCTAAAAAATCTTGCTTATATAAAGTTTTAAATGTTACTATTTAAACTCGGCGTTATTTTTTGCTTTTTAAGAAGTTTTTCCTATGAAAACAAGATTTTTATTGCACACATTTTATTTTTTTAGTGCATATTTTTAGGTTTTTTAGTGCATATTTTGGATTTTTTAGCGCATATTTTAAGCGCATATTTTCGATTTTTTAGTGTATGAAAATCTCATCCCTAGTAATGAGTTAAGAGCTGAATATCTATGAATTCTGGAGTAGAAAAAACTGTTTGTGTGTTTTTGTCATGTGTTTTTTGTTATTTTTGTTGTATTTCATTACATTTGTTTTAGTTTTAAAGCACTCCACTGGGAAGTGGTAATGACTTTTTTTGCAGAGTATTGGCAAAAATAAATGGTAATTTTTTTTTTTATTTTCAGAAAACTTAAAATGGCGCTATCTCGGAAACTAAGCCAGATAGAGCAAAATGGAGGCCATTTTTGGTTCTCGGGCTCGCCATAGTATCGCCGGTCTTCTTCACATGTGTGGATCCTAATGGGTCCTAACTTAGGATCCAAAAAAGTTAGCATTCCCGAAAATTTTAAAATGCTCATATCTCGGTAAATATTGCCGACACAACAAAAAGTCCAAAAGCATTTTTGTAGCTCTCAACACGTAGAACAAGACCGCAAAATAATCAAAAGCTCTCCGAGTAATATTTTTGAAGTTATCGAGTTTTGTAATTCTCAAAACCCCGGTGGTCCCTAAAATCACGTATCTCAAAAACTAAGCAAGGTAGAGCGAAACGGACACAAATTTTGGATCAAAAACTATGACGATTTCTAAGGAACCCAACCAGGTCTAGGAACATCGGGGTTTCGACCTATCGGGTCCGAACCCAATGGGGTCCCCAAATGTGTATGAACTAAGTTGAAATAAAAAAATTTCAGTTAACTAATTTTTGGCAAAACATTTCTGCTAACTTTACCAAAAAAATTGTGGGTTCAAAATCAGCAAATTTTCTTGTAGGTTTACAAGCCTTTTTTGCTAACATTACAGTTTTTTTTTAGTGTACGACTCATATGGGTCCCAGGGCACATAGACATTCCTGGGAATTTCAAAGCCTATGAGCTTGCACGACTGGGTACTTCCTTATAGGTTCCAACCAAATTGGAATGTGTTGTTATGAATCTAGAAACTTTCAAGAACAATCTACGGCTTTGTTCCGCGACGGATATTAATCAGAGATTGGCAAATGGATGGACGTGTGAGGCATTACGGCAGATTTTGCCTTCTCTTAATCAGAAGCGCACAAGTGAGCTGATCTCGCTTCCTTTTGCCGGAGTTTCATGGATGAAGAGCAGTTGGAAACTATCGAACACTTCTTGGGGTCGAGCGAATAGGTTGGACTTTAATGCGCGCAAAACCCAGTGTTGTGTGGTGATCAACAGACGGGCTGTGGAATTAGCACCATCATCTGTATAAATGCGTGGTATAGATATTAGGAAATCGGAACCTCTTGATGTTCTGGGCATGAAAATACAGTGTGATGTCCGATGGAATAAGCATATTTTTCAAGTTTCGAAAGAAGCATTCAAGTGTCTTGACTTTCTGAAAAGGTGTAAGAACTTCTTTACTTCGTCCAATCTCCGCACTATCTATACCACCTATATTCGACAGAAAATGGAAAACAACTCCTATATTTGCACAGAAAAAATATCGTAAAATCAAAAGTAACTAAACAAACGAAATACTAGTTCAACAACGTTTTTAATTGTATCAACAATGTGTATTGTTAATGTGACAAAAATCCGTATTTATTTCCAATTTAACGCATGAATTAAAATTATTGTTAAAGATTCCACAAAATGCACATTAATAACACAAACAATTTATAAACTCATTTAATCAAGCACAAATATATGCGACGATAGCACGGTGGTAGTGTGCTAAACTCGAACCATGAAGGTTTCGGGTTCGCTGCCAGTTGGCGAAACATTTGTTTTTTTTTTTGATTTGAGATTATTTTTTTGTTATCCTATTTTTAGATTTTTTTAAATTTGTGTGATGCAACATTATTATTTATGTTTATGTTTATGTATAATATGTTTATGTAGAATTTATGTTTATGTATAATACAAATTTTTTATCATTGTTAAAAATGCAAAAAGTGCATATTGAAATCACAGACACCTTATGTACGCATTAAGTCAACTTTAAATATACATGAGGAATAGCACGGTAGTGTGCTAGCTTCGAATCATGAAGGTTGCGTGTTCGCCGCCAGTTGGCGGAACTTTCTTTTTTTTTAATTTCCAATTTTAGTTTTTTTTTATCATTCTAATTGTAGACTGTTTTAAATATGACGTTTAGTCAAATAAGAATATGTATAAGGATAGCACAGTGGTAGTGTGCTAGACGCGTAGCACGAAGGTTGCGGGTTCGATGCCAGATGGCGGTACACATTTTTTATTTTATTTTTTTTTCTATTTTTAGATTATTTTTTATTCTATTTTTAGATTTCATATTATTTTTTATTCTATTTTTAGATTTTACAAATTTTTCAATTAATTTCATTGTTAATGTTAGTTGATTTTTTTTTTTTCAAAAGTTACAAATGTCATTGTTGTATTGACAAAATCCAAGGTAGGCTCAGTTTTAATTAAATGTTTAATTGTATTAACAATGAAATTAATTGTATTGACAATTTTTTTTTCTGTGTGGGCAGGAGTATAAGTGTCTATTCTGAATCTTCTGCACCGTGTGCAAAGAAGGGCGGTGAAGCTTATTAATGACAATAGCGTATTTAACTCAATTGATTAATTAGAGCATCGTCGGGTTGTGTAACACTGTTCTATCGATACTACGATTGGAAATGTTTTGCTGAGATAAGCGAACTCAATGTCCGAGCCCGTGTTTCTCTTCGTAACACTCGCTTATCAAGTAGAGCTCATCCGTTTGTAATCGACAGTCAGTCTTTCACACAACACATTACAGGGAGAATTCGTTTCTCAGTCGATCTATTCGTATGTGGAATAATCTCCCCGCAGAAGTCTTTCCTGACACATTTAATCTAGAAAGGTTAAAGTCAAATATTCATAAGCAGTACTCCTATTTCCTCCTGATATCAACACAATGCACTGCATTTGTAGGGGCATCCCCTGAGTGTTGGTTTAATACAAAAAAAAAAGGATCTAGGGAGGGAGCTGCACGATCTTTCTGATTTGTCCGATATCAAAACTAAATATCTTAGGAGTTTCATAAGTAGCTCAAATTGGTTCAAAGGCAGGGACTAGTAGGGGTTCCTATTACAGTACCGTTCTATCGCAACGGACCTTAGAGTCTATGTCTGTTGACGTAAAACATCAGCAGCCACTTACAATCAAACCTAACCAATGTACTTAAATGTAAGGACACCTCGAAAATTTTTAGTGCATTCAACATAACCTAAAAATACAAAATGTTTTAATTCTGGAGCTAGTTGACATATGTGAACAGAATTGGATACCGAATGGTATTTAAACAAGAATAAAAACTTTTGCGAAATTTGTTTTTCACCAAAAAACTTTTATTCGCTGAATTTTTTTTTTTTTTTTTTTAAATTTTTGTCTAAATTTATTTTTTTTTGCAATTTTTTTAACACAATTTTTTTACAAATTATTTTTTCAGCAATTTTCGTTTCAAATAATTTATTTTTGCAATAATCTTTGTTACCCTGAGGAGGGTATCAATACATTCGGACAGACCGAACTTAACTTTTTCACTTGTTTTGTTTGATATTTTTTTTTTGCTTTTGTTGTTGTTTAAATAATCGGAAATAACAAATGATTTCTTTCCATCATGCTTGAACAAATGTTGTGGAAATATTTCACACGTTAGATTTGAAAACAAAACCATCATAAACGCCTTTTAAAAATTGTTTATGGTTGTTGTGCGCAAAATTTTCAGATTGATTTTCAACAATTTTAAAGGTCTTTGTTTCTGTTAAATATTGTATTATGTATGTAGTATATCCTGAAATATTTTTTTAGAGATTTATGAATTATTGAAGCATAAATACTTTTTTTGTTGGTGCTAATATTACACACGTAGAAAAGTTGTAACAATCTTATTGTTGGGAAATGTTGGGCTACAAAATATTAAAAACAATGTCGACAATACACACAGGGAAATTATTTGGAACTGAGTTGAAATTCCTCAAGTTGCATTTTAGAATACTAATTTAAGTTAATTAAAGTTGAATTAATTTAATTTTAAACTAGTGCCCCCCATTTCCCGGTTCTCGGTATTCCCGGGAATACCGGTATTCCCGGTTCTGGTACCGGTTTCCCGGTTCTAGATATATTCCCGGGAATACCGGTATTCCCGGTTCTGATCCTGGTACCGGTTCTCAAAAACCAAAAAAAACTATACCATACAATATTTAAATTACACTATTTAATCAGTATTTCAGAAATACTTAGTTGTGTTTGTAAATTTATTTGAAAAACATGTAACTATTTTTCCTTAAATTCAAAAAATAAAATGGAAATGGTATTTTTTACAAGTTTTGTATTTTTTTTTTGGTATAAGCAAGGAAAAAATTTTAATTGTACAAAATATTTCAAAATATACATACCGGTAGTCCCGGGAATACCGGCAGAACCGGAACCGGGAATACCGGTATTCCCGGGAATACCGGTATTCCCGGGAATACCGGGAATAAATTAAGAACCGGGAAACCGGTACCAATTCCCGGGAATACCGAGAACCGGGAATACCGGTATTCCCGGTTCTACGGTACTGACCGTAGGCACTATTTTAAACCAAATATCTGAACTAATTACCAATATACTTACAATCAAGTTTTCAAAAAATATTGTCTGCATTTATCAATAAAAGACATATAATTAAAAAACTTTTATAAGTGTCCCAACCATTCCATTAACATTTTTTTTAGTGTAATAAATTTTTAATAACAAACATAGAACAACTGATACTCGGTATAAATTCAAATTAAAATTAAACGTCAATAAAAAAAATTAGGCAATATTAAAAAAAAAAACGTATTTGACGATCGTGATCTTACTACGATTATACAATTTTAGTCTTTTAATTTTTAATGGCAGTAGAGTCGAATATGTATTAATATTTAAGTTTGACCATTAGCGATTTGTCATTTAAATTCCCTTTGCTACTTTTAGTACAGGGTTCTAATATTTGGTAAATAATCTTGACAATGGAATCTGACAAATTTCGAAACACGTGCCGATGAAGCCTTGCAAAAATGACCAACATAAATTTAAAATCAAAATAAGTTTTCTTGAAAATTATTCTATGAGAATATCATGGTTTTATTAAGTAAAGGAAATAATGACCTCGAGCTAGAATAAACCTACTCAAAATATAATATTTTAAAGATCGAATAAAACAATTTTTAGTTTTTAATGAAAATTAATCAGAATGTTTTCATATTATTTCATTCGACACACGGTATTAAAATGTAAGAAAATAAAATTATCCAACATAAAATTAAGCATGAAACAATATTGTTTTAATACCGAAAATTCAAATTTGAATTTGTAAAGATCTTAAATGACATCATATGAAATTTAAAGTTGGTAAAACAAAAATGAGGCAAATTTAAAAACAAACATGTTGTATTAAAATGAACCATAACACCGTCCGACAGCCAATATTAAACATGAACCGGATGATATATGTACGTCTGAAAGTAGAGATCAAATGAAGTAAAACTGCATTTACAGTCTTTTATTTCGTGATCCTGTTTTCTTTTAAAAGGATTTCAAAGTTTTAAAGGATAAATTTTGTAAAATATTGAAATATTTGTAATTGTCCCAAAATGACACTGGTGACGGCAGATGAAAAAGGAGGATTTCCCCTAATTTTTCCAATTTTATATTTTGCCATATCTGGATAAAAAATGTGAACAAGTCATTTGAAAACTTTATCAAAATATTTTGTTGAAAATTTTGAATGATATTGAAGGACACATTTTTGAATGGACGTAACTTACCTCCTTTTTCCCGATATGTAAAAATAATAAAATAGGAAAATTGGGGGATATCATTCTCTTTGATTTGCTATCAATCGTGGCATCCTAGGACAAGAACAAATATTAAAAAAATATTTTATAAAATTTAATCCTCTAAATGAAGTCCTTTTTAAAGGAAACAGGATCACGAAATGAAAAACTTTAAATGCAGTTTTACTACATTTAGTCTCTAGTTTTAAACGTTTACTATCCAGTTCGAGTTTAACGACTTTTTTTAATTTTTGTCAGACTGTGTAATCAATATTAAAATTTTATTTTTTTCAAAAATATGCAGGATATTTAAAATGATATTGAACATTTTTAATTTAAATATGTTTTTCCCTCAGTGTAGCAATTTGAATAGACGGTATTTGCACACTACGGTTTTTCTTGCACACCTTTTTTGTCTGAGTTTTTTTGATGGCAATCGGGGGTGAGAAGCATAGAAGAAGGAAAACAGAATTCGCATTTTTTATACCCTCCACTCTAGTGATAGAGGGTATATATAAGTTTGTCATTCTGTTTGTAACTCATCAAAATATCGATCTGGGACCCCATAAAGTGTATATATTCATGATGTCCGATCGATTTTAAGACATTCTAGCGATGTCCGTCTGTCTGTCTGTCTGTCTGTGGAAAATGCTGTCGCGGACAAAATATTGCACAGATATGACTGAAACTTAACATATTTATTGGAAGTTCTCCCGAGAAGTTTGGTATTGCATTTGAGCGATATCGGTTCAGCGGTTCAAAAGTTATGAACGAAAATGTAAGCACACCTCAAAAATTTCAGTACATTCAACATAACCTAAAAATACAAAATGCTTTAATTCGGCTTCTGGTTGGCATATGTGAACATAATTGAACACCAAATGGTATTTAAACAAGTACGAACACAAAAAAAGAAAAAAATCGCGGATTTTTTTTACCAAAATTTTTTTTTTCGCAGAATTTTTTTTTTTCAAAAAAAATTTTTTTTTTCAAAAGTAATTTCCTTTTAAATAAAGTTTTTTGCAATAATCTTTTTGAAATTGTGGAGGGTATCACTACATTCGGCAAGGCCGAATTTAACTTTTTTACTTGTTTTCTATTTCGTTTTCTTTTCACCTCCGTTTGCCTACAAAAAAAAGTTGCAAGACTTTATTGCAAGCAAAAAAAGGCTGTGTATAAATACCGTCATAGCAGTAAATTCAATTTAAAAAAAAAACATTTGTTTTTACAGAATCTATTGTTGTTTCCAATAATTTTTAATAATTGTTTATTAAAACTTAAAAAGAAAAACACTTTCGGTTGATTTTACAGAAAATATTTGTTTTGTATTTCTTCAAGAAATCTGGTAGTTAAAATAATAAATTTTTGAAGAAAAATTTGTAGACATTCGATATAATTTTTCTTTTGAGTGCGATACTTAATTAAAATTCTATATCAGACATAAACTTCAACCCGGTCACATAAAAAAGTTTCTTTATTTATTATCGCAACAACTAATCTAATTTTTATTCGTATTAACAAAATTAAAATCCATACACAATATTAAAAATTTATCCACAAGGCATTTGCTGGCATCCGGTATTCGTTGTTATTGTTGTACGTATATAATAAAATCACAAAAAATTTCCGTTTCTAGTTAAACTAAATATAAACTTTTTAATCCACACGACTTTTAAATTAGTCGCCAACAAAATATAAATTAGTATCCCAAAAATAAAATTGAATCCAACACAAAAAAAAGAAATACCCCACTAGATAAGAGAAAAACAAAAAAATAATCAGAGCCAATTATTTTGAGTTGTTGTGTCTGTTAAGGATAAATAAACAAGAGGTTGACGTTTATAAATTTTGATTTTTGAAAAGTGCAAAAAAAAATGTCTTAAAATCTGAGAGTTTTTTTAAAGGAAAAATATTTTAGAAACCGACAATTTTCTATAGAAAATTTTCTTAGAATCTAAGAAATTTTTAAAGGTTTAAAAAACTAACAATTTTACTCTATGTAAAATGTCGCAGGATCTGAGAATTTTTATTATTCATCTCAGAATTTAAGAATTTTTCTTAAGAAATAATCTCTTAGAATTTAAGAATTTTTCTTTAGAAAAAATTTCACAAAACTGATAATTTTTAGTATTAATGTCAAGGTGTGAGATTTTTTCCTTAATGAAAATGTCCCAGAATCCAAAAATTTATTTTAGGGGGAGCCAATTTTTTTTAACTTCCAGTTTTTCACCATAATGTTTTTAATCATCAATTCTTTTTTTACACTTTTAGAAAACACAACTCTTTTAGATAAACAAAATTAATCAAATTTTTTTTAAAGTTTTTCATCAAAAATTTTTTAGATTTTTCGGCAATTGAAACAAATAAATTCCAAATCTTATGCAATTTTGCATTAAAAATTGGCATATTTAAATATACTTAACGTAAAAATCTCAAAATTCTCAGAATTTTAGACATTTATAGCATGGAAAAATTCATAGATTCTGAAACATTTTCGTAAAGAAAAATTCTTAGATTCTGATACATTTTTCATATAAAAAAGTTCTCATTTTCTGAGAAATTCTGAAAAATTTTTCGTAGTTTTCAGATTCTGAGTAATTTTTCATTTAAGGAGGCCCGTAGGCTAGTTGGTAGCATGCTAGCCTTTCAACGTGGGGTTCGTGGGTTCGATTCCCACCAAAACCCTTGGTTTTTTCGCTTTTTCCCAGTTCTCAGTTAGGTTGAATTTATTAAAAATAAGTTGTAATTAAATGGAAGAATAAATAAAAATAGTTGATCATGTGATCAAAACTATTATTATATTAGGAAATTCTGAGACTCTGAGAAATTTTTTGTTTAAAAAGTTCTCAGATTCTGAGATATTTTTCGTATAGCAAATTTCTCAGAATCCAAGACATTTTTCGTATAAAAAAGTTTTCAGACACATTTTTTATTTAGAAATATTCTCCGAAATTTTTGTATTGAAAAATACTCATATTCTGAGATATTTTTTGCATAAAAAATATTTCAGATTCTCCCACATTTTTGGTACACTCAAAATAATCACTCTGTTAAATTACAGAGATACTCTGCTGGGCCAGCAGAAAATACCTTAGATTTCCAACCAGCAAGATTTTTTGTTATTTTACGAAGAAAACTCTGTAAAATGATTTCGATAAAATTATCTGTAAAATATTGATAAAACCGAAAAGAATTTTACAAAAATTCGACTGTATTTACGGAAACAATAATTTAAAAATAACGATTATAAGTCGCCCTAAGTGGCAATAACACCGCTCTACAAGAAAATGCGTATTGGGTTTTGATAACTGAATTAGGTAGTATTTGGTGCGCTGATTCCAAATCTGCAACCCAATTTTTTCCATCACATCAGGATTTTGAGTTATTCGCGGTTAAAGGGGCAAAAAAGTGCCTTTTTGACCATTTTTGGAAGCCAATAAAATATGAACGCGACATACGAACGACTTTATATTAAGCTCATTATAAAGTTTGGAATTTATTCTTCAAAATAAAATAAAAATATTCTGAAATTTTAATTTTAAAAATGGTAAAAAAATATTTTTTTAATAACACCTTTTTAGATATATTTTATTGTTTTTAATAACAAAGTGTTTTCAAATTGACATAAAAAAACATACCAACGAACAAAGTTTTTTAAAATAAAATGCATTAAATAATAACAAAAAATATGGAAATATAATGAAAAACGAAACATTATTAAAGTATATCCGATTTAAATAGATTTGGTGGATGGCTTTCTAAATTATATAAGCAGATACCTTAGAATGGAATGTTTAATTAAGTTTTTATTACAAATTAATTGACAGTCTTTTTTTTTCAATTTATATTGTTTTATAAATTACAATGGCAATGTATTTCAATTTAGTAAATAGTTAAAATTTAATTACTCAATAAGCAAAGGGACAAAAGAGAACCAGAGGAAAAATTTCTTTCTACCAACTGTGACTTTTTCGTAAACAAATATTTTTAAAATGTAATAACGAACTATTTGCGTTTGTTGACAAAAATTTAAAAATGTTGAAAGTATAAAATTATAGACAAATATTTGGACACAAATTTTGAAGAAATATTCAGAAACAGTTTAGTCGATTTTTAATTCTAAAAAGATAATGGTAATTCGAAAAATCTCAAGTGTAATTAAGAAAAATTATTGTAATTCGAAAAAGATTAATTTTAATTCGAAAATGGTCAATCGTAATCCGAAATAATCAATAACAATTGCTATTTTGTAAATTTAATTTAATTGATCTTTTTCAAATTACTACTTGAATTTTAGAATTAAAAATGTAATTTTCAAATTACAAACAGATTCTTCGAATTACAAATGAAATCTTGGAATTACAAATGTAATCTTTGAATTACAAGTAGAATCTTCGAATTATAATTAATATTTTTCGATTTAAATCTGTAAATGGTGAAGTAATGTTCAATAAAGCGTCCCAAATATATTAATTTTTCGAATTTTGAATCGAAATTGTGGGAAAATTTATGAATAAAAAATTTGCAAAGGTACTTGCAACCATCGGTCAAAGTTGAAAAATTACGAATTTCGAAATTTTTTTTATATATTTTAATATGATTAACGTATTCAATTCTTAAAGAAGAATTTGGTAATATAAATAATTTTTGTGTTTAACATCAGCATCGGAAGACGCAAAATCCAAAGATGGATATCAAAAAGTACGCCAAATTTCCCAATTTTTGAGCCCATTTGGTCAAAAACTTTGAACATAAATTTATGTCAAAAAACTTTATTTTTCCAACTTGGACCGCTTCTTGCCAACTGCAGTTCCACTACGTAAATTTCCCACAATCAGTTCTTTAGTGGCTAGCGTAAGGCGAGTATTCCGACACAAAATTCAAAAGTTTATAATTTTCGGGACGCCTTATTAAAATATTATGTACATAATATTTTTTCATTACCTGAATTTAAAAAAACTTTGTTTGTTGGTTTTCATATGTTTATTAAAAAAATACTTTGCGTTAAACAATATATATTTTCAAAATGGAGTTTTTTGTTTATGATTTTTTTACCATGTTGGAAAATTAAATTTCCAAATAATATTATCCTATCTTAAAGATTAAATTCTAAATTATACGATAAACTTAAAACGAAGTCAATAGCATGTCGCGTTCTTATTTTATTCGTTTTTAAAAAGTGCCAAAAAAGCCATTTTTCAACATTTTAACCGCGATTTACACAAAATCTAGATGTGATAGAAAAATTTGGGTTGCAGATTTGGATTCAGTGCATCAAATATTATACCTTTTAGTTTCAATAATTCAAAACGCAGCGACAAACCTTACATTTGTAGAGCTGTGTAATCAGTATCTTTGGAAAAATGGCAACACCTAACATTTGGGTCTAAAATAAAGACCATGTCTGGCAATGTTTGCAAAATAAGTACTTAGATCAGAATTGATGAATGAGAGGAAGAAGAATAATGATTACTAAAAATAAAAGTTTGTTTACACAAAATTACAATAACAACTCTTCTGTTAGAAAAAAACAACAGCAACAACCACACTCGAATTGAAAAAATCAGATTTAGTTGATACTTGCTTAACAGCCTACTACAAATCTATTTTATGAGTAAAACTTCTTTGCATCAAAAACATTAATTAAAATTTAAAAAAAAAAATTAAATTAATTAAAAATAAAAATAAAATTAAAAATTTTTTTTAAATTTGCCCGCTTTAATGCTTTTAACTTGTAAATTTACTTTTTTATTTTTGTGAATATTACGAGTTTTTAACATGTAACACGCCATCCTTGTAAAATTTACCAGTTTTTATTGTAATTTAAAACACTTTTTAAAGAGGGTTTATCGGTCATATTTGAAAGTTTTTTGAAGTGATTATTATTTTTACAGAGCAAAAAGTAAAATTACAAATGAAATTTAGTATTTTGGTTACGAAAAAAACAAAGTATTTTTCTAAAATCCGTATTTTAACATAAGAACTCTGTTTATTATCTGTAAAATAGAGATTACAAAGTAAAAAGTAAAATTACAGATACAATTTATTTTTCGGTCACAAGAAAATACAAAGTATTTTCTTAAAATCTGTATTTTGACAGATAACTTTGTAAAATATCTGTCGAATTGAGATTACAGTCGTTTTACAGAGTATTTAACAGAGTAATTATTTTGAGTGTATGTATATAAAAATTCACGATTCTGACAAGGAAAGTTTCTCAACCCTTGTAACGTCGCAAATTATCTAATATAATTACGACGCACATATTCTGTTCTATTTTCATATTAATGTTTCCAAAATATTCATTTTCACAATTATAATTTATTTTCTTATAATTATAATATGTTTTATATATGGGGCATTCCATGCCAAATCACTCGCTTTTAGGCCCGACCCCCTTCGATTAATTTTATTTTTGGATATGTTTTAGTACGTATTAAATGCAACTTGCAGCCAAATTTTCAGCCTTTTATACCAAGATGGTGTTGAGTAATCAATTTTTCAAAATGGCGATTTTTTCCAAAAAATTAAAAAATTTAAATTTTCAATCAATTTTGACCAGTAAAAAATATAGATATTTTAAAAAAAGTTGGACAACGTTTTGTTGGTATTTAAATGTAGTTTTAGAAAAAAAATGTGAAAAAATTATTCGAAGTAATTATCACTTATTTTTTGACGTTTAAAAATTAAAATCGACTTTTTGAAAAAGTCCGAAACCTTCGATTTTTTTGTAAAAAACTAAAAGAATTCTACTTTAAATTATGCAACTTTTAAGCCATAACTCGAGATGTGATCACAATTCTTTCTATTTTTTTTTTAATTTTTAAAATTGCACCTTTTATGTTTTGGCTCTGATTTATTTTATATGGAGCTCCAAAAAAAAAAAATGGTAGATACTGACCCTAACTTACCCTAAATATATTCATTTGGAGGTAAATATACGTCTCACAAAAATTTGGGACGATCGGACATGTGTAAGGCGCTTAGCATGGTCCTTGAAGTTTAAAAAACGGATTACAAGGAAAAATATGATTTTTTTTCTGTTTTCGCAATTTCTTTGGTATTTTAAGTTAAGTTTTAATTCAAGTGATTACAGAATTATGATGTGGAGTAAAATGCCTTTCTAATAAGGTACTAAAAACTAAAATCGGTTGAAAATCAGCCAAGTTATTACAACTTCCCCAGGCATCTAGCGTGTGCCACACAACTTGATTAAAAAATACGAGGCCCTTTTTTTAAATTTATTGAAATTTTCTACTGTAATAACATTTTTTCATTATTCATGTTTCAGTGTAATATTTTTTTGACTTTTCCAAATTTTAAAACAAAAAAATTTTTTTTTTTTTTAAAATAGAGATTTCAAAAGGGTGTGGAAAATGCAGGCATTTTTAGCACTAATTTAAAAAATGTTAGCAAAACACAATATGAAAAATACTTGTCATCTAATAACATTTGAACTTGAAGAATAAAAAAATGTTATTACAGTAGAAAATTTCAATGAATTTCAAAAATCGGATTGTATTGATTAATCAAGTTGTCTGCCACACGTTAGATGCCTGGGGAAGTTGTAATAACTTGGCTGATTTTAAACCGATTTCGGTTTTTATGACCTTAATAGAGAGACATTTTACTCTACATTTCAATTCTGTAACCACTTGAATTAAAACTTAACTTAAGATACCAAAAAAATTAAGAAAACAGAAAAAAATGCATATTTTCCCTTGTAATCCGATTTTCAAACTTCAAAGCCGATGCGGCACGCCTTACCCATGTCCGATCATCCTAAAATTTTCTGAGACGTATTTTTACACCCAAGTTAATATATCTAGGGGAAGTTACGGTCAATATTTACCAAATTATTTTTTTTGGAGCACCATATAAAATAAACCGGAGTAAAAAAAAAAAAAGTGCAATTCTCAAAATTTGAATAAAAATAGAACGAATTACGATCACATCTCGAATTATGACTTAAAAGTTGCGTAATTTAGAGTAGAATTTTTTGACATTTTTAAAAAAAAATCGAAGGTTTCGGACTTTTTCAAAAAGTCGATTTTAATTTTTATACGATAAAAAACAAGTGATAGTTACTTCGAATGATTTTTCATATTTTTTTTTCTAAAACTACATTTAACTACCAACAAAATGTTGTCCATCTTTTTTTAATATATCTATATTTTTAACTGGTCAAAATTGATTGAAAATTAAAATTTTTTCATTTTTTGGAAAAAATCGCCATTTTGAAAATTGATTACTCAACACCACCTTGGTATAAAAGGCTGAAAATTTGGCTGGAAGTTGCATTTAATACGTACTAAAACATATCCAAAAATAAAATTAATCGAAGGGGGTCGGGCCTAAAAGTGAGTGATTTGGCATGGAATGCCCCATATATAATTATAACATATTTTCTCTTTCGACAATTAAAATAATTAGTATCAGTTTCAGCAATGTCTAAAGCCATCCTCACCATCGTGTATGGCACTCTTTCTGAATAGCACATTCTCCACACCAGCGACAGGCAAACACATACTATATTATTTTGTCTTTGTGTGTGTAACATGTAGCACTCTCATACTCAATGCACTTAAAGAAACTTATAGTAAAAATAATAATAATTTAACCATTTAAAAAATAAAAAAGATAATAAATGACATTGGTTAAAATGTCTAGCAATGTAATATTTAGTGAATAGTGACAAACGCATTCTGGTTTACCAAAAAATGTTCCTTAAACAAGAATTTGACATTAAAATTCTTTATTGACTATTTCTCTAAGTATATTTTAAGCAAGAAGAGAGGAGAAAATTGTGTTTTTTTGATTTTGTTTAATGAGTGAGAGCATGTAGGTGTGAGAGTAAAAACGCCGCGTAGTGCTTTTGCCTGTCGCTGCTCCACACCGACCATTATGTTCCTTATACATAACCGGTATATTTGAATTGGAATAATACAGGTTTGTGTGTTTGTTTATTTAGACACACGACCCGTACTATTAACATGGATTGAGTGTTTTATATGTGTACGTGTGGGTGTGTATGCAAATACACTGTAAATACATTAAGTGCCATCTTTTAATTTCAACAAACTGACTCTTGAATTTATAATTCACGTTAAGTTAATATTTTTTATCGAATAAGAAGATGAGTTTGGACAATCGAAAGGGTGTCTCCATACTGGCATTGCACCTGGCCAGTATATACGTGACAATCTTGTTCTTTGCTCTTGAGTAAAGAACAAATATTTTAAGGAGCGACCAATACTGGTTGTTCAAATATACCACAGCGGTCCTTGGACTGACTGTTCACAGCAACCTTCGGGCTGACTGTTCCCACAGCAACCTTCGGGCTGACTGTTCACGCAGCAACCTTCGGGCTGACTGTTCACACAGCAACCTTCGGGCTGACTGTTCACACAGCAACCTTCGGGCTGACTGTTCACACAGCTACCTTCGGGTTGACTGTTCACACAGCAACCTTCGGGCTGACTGTTCACACAGCAACCTTCGGGCTTACTGTTCACACAGCAACCTTCGGGTTGACTGTTCCCACAGCAAACTTCGGGTTGACTGTGCCCACAGCAACCTTCGGGTTGACTGTTCCCACAGCAACCTTCGGGTTGACTGTTCACACAGCAACCTTCGAGTTGACTGTTCACACAGCAACCTTCGGGTTGGCTGTTCACACAGCAACCTTCGGGTTGACTGTTCACACAGCAACCTTCGGGTTGACTGTTTCCACAGCAACCTTCGGGTTGACTGTTCACACAGCAACCTTCGGGTTGACTGTTCACACAGCAACCTTCGGGTTGACTGTTCACACAGCAACCTTCGGGTTGACTGTTCACACAGCAACCTCCGGGTTGCAGTGATGCCATTTTAGCACTTTTAGTGCTAGATCTAGCACTATTTTTATGGACTTAGCACTTAAGTTTTAGAAAAAAGTGCCAAGTGCTAAGTTAGCACTTTTTTATAATTTTTTAGCATTTTTTTCAACATATTAATTTTTTTGTTAAAATCTCTTGTAAAAAATTTTAGCCTGCGGCGCTTTTTATGCAACCATATGAATTCAAAACACTTCAAAAGAAGAAACTTGAGTACAGACAAACAATTTATAATTAAGAAGAGCTGTAAAAGACCGAAAGTAAATTTTTCAAAGTGCACTTCTCTTACACTTTAATAATTCAATGCACCCGACCAAGGGTCCTAAAAATTTTTCTTACTTGGTTGAAGGCCTTCAGTTAGCCATGCAGTTTTTATGATTGTTATCAATAAAAACTATTGTATTGAAGAACTGTAGCGGTGTTCTATAACTCTCGAATCGAAAGATTTCTCACATGAAATATGAAAAACGAAACAGAAACATCGTGAAATGGCATAAACCCTGACTTTTCTCATTCGACTGTTTCTGTAATTTTGTTATGCGGAAACTTTCTGTCAAATATGATTTTTTTCAAAATTATTGGAAAGATGCGAGAAAAACTGTTTCTGTAAACCAATTGATCGAAAACTTTTAAAGTTGATGTGTCAAAATCACTCACATTTAAAAATGGTGCGATATTTCGTAAATTAAACAACTTTTGAGTTATAATAAATAAAAACCAATATTTTTTTCAAGAAAATACTATCAACTAATATTATTAATGATACTACACATTATTTTCATTAAGTTAATTTATTATTTCATTTTTGTTTGCCAATGTTACGAGTGTTGTTAAAAAAATATGAAATTGCGTTTTTTTTTGTTGTGATTTTTATTATTTTCTCGCCTTGTTTACCTTTTTGACAGCTGATTTGAAATATTCCAATAAAAATGCTACCGTTTTCGCATTGATCTACAGAAACAACTTTTTTCCAGAATCGAAAAACGATGGAATATTTTGTTTCATACTTTTCGATGCGAAAACTTTTCGCATAAATTACAGAACCCCCCACAGGACATTTTTACAATAACTTATGCGTTCCACCTTGCGACATACGTAATATTTTTTACTGATATTAATTGACATTGTTGTTCTTCTGAATAATGATTGTTCTGAAAATAATTCAATAATTTCCATGTAAACAAATTCTATTTTCATAATTCATTATAAAATTGTTGGGAGTAATTTCATTAAAAAAATTTGGGATAAATTAAAATTCTGAAAACCAAATTGAAATTAAGAAAATATGTGTACCGGTTATTACAATGCGTTGTTAAAACCGTTGCAACGCACTGTGGTTCCAAATCCAAATCTAGGTGGACAAAAGTCTAAAAAGTTTGAATCTTTAAATTAAAAAAAGGTAGGTGTTTTAAATAGCTAACAACATGCCTAGACTAAACGCAAAATAATTTCATTATATAAGGTCTTTTACTTTGTCTCAGCAGAACTAGAACATCAATGTTTGTTTACCGAAATTTTTGTGTTTGAAAATTAAGGAAATCAATACAAAACTAAGTAGCTTATAACAAGTGAATTATTTCCAGGATTATATTTAATATAGCCATGGGTATATACTTATTTAAAAAATTTTCATTGGTTCGTAATTCTTTCGTGTTATCTTGATATCGATTTTTAAAGTTAGGGTCATAAGTAAATAAAAAAAAGTTAGATTATTAATCTTTCAAAGCTTGCCGAAAAAAACCGCTCCAAGTTTCGGGCAAGCCACTATATACATCTCTTAAAGTAACTATCAGAGAGTAAGTTTTATCACTCATCTCATCCAGCGGCGTCCAGCTGCATTTTTTATAGCGCTTTTAAAAAAGCGATTTTTTTATGCAATTTTTAGAAGTTACCAAAAAATGGGACTAATATTCAAGATCTTCTGCACATATTTTTGTAACAAATAACTTAACAGTATTTTCTACAATAGCTACATCACACATTTTTCTTTTCCCGCAACTCCTGAAGCAAAAAAATGATTAAATTCGACTATTCTAGAAAAAAAGTACATATTAAAAGTAGTTCGACATAGCTGGACTTTACTGTAAAGCTCAGAATGGCTTTTTATATCTTTTTTTTAATAATTCCATTAAATTTAGATACCAAAAGCAGCAAAATGTTTTTAACTTTTTTAGTTGTAGCGAAAAGTCCACTTTAGTTGTAGTTATTATAGTGAAACCCACTGTATTTTCAAAAATACTAGAGCTACCATTTTTTAAATATTTTTTTTTGAAATCAGCGACTCCAAAAACATAAAATATTATGGTTAAATACTTTTGTCCACCTACTTTTGGAATCGGAACCACAGTGCAACGTCGGAAAAATTTAAAACTTTGGCTGTATATGGGGCATTCCAAGCCAAATCACTCACTTTTAGACCCGACCCTTTACGATTTATTTTATTTTTGGATATGTTTTAGTACTTATTAAATGCAACTTGGACACCAATTTTCAGCCTTTTATTTCAAGACGGTGTTGAGTAATCAATTTTTCAAAATGGCGATTTTCTCAAAAAAATTAAAAAATTTAAATTTTTAATTAATTTTGACCATTGAAAAATATAGATATTTTAAAAAAAGTTGGACACTGTTTTGTTGGTATTTAAATGTAGTTTTAGAAAAAAAATATGAAAAAATTATTCGAAGTAATTATCACTTATTTTTTGACGTTTAAAAATTAAAATCGACTTTTTGAAAAAGTCCGAAACCTTCGATTTTTTTGTAAAAAACTATAAAAATTCTACTCTAAATTACGCAACTTTTAAGCTATAATTCGAGATGTGATCACAATTCTTTCTATTTTTTTTTTAATTTTTAAAATTGCACCTTTTATTTTTTGGCTCTGATTTATTTTATATGGTGCTCCAAAAAAAATAAATTGGTAGATATTGACCCTAACTTACACTAGATATATTCATTTCGAGGTAAAAATACATCTCACAAAAATTTAGAACGATCGGAAATGGGTAAGGCGTTTAGCATGGACCTTAAAGTTTAAAAAACGGATTACAAGGAAAAATATAAATTTTTTTCTGTTTTCGCAATATTTTTGGTATTTTAAGTTAAGTTTTATTTCAAGCAATTACGGAATTGTGATGTAGAGTAAAATACGTTTCTAATAAGGTACTAAAAACTTAAATCGGTTGAAAATCAGCCAAGTTATTACAACTTCCCCAGGAATCTAGCGTGTGTCATACCGCTTGATTAAAGAATGCGAGTCCCTTTATTTAAATTTATTGAAATTTTCTACTGTAATAACATTTTTTCATTATTAATGTTTCAGTGTAATATTTTTTTGGTTTTTCCAAATTTTAAAACAAAAAAAAATTTTTTTTTTTAAATAGAGATTTCAAAAGGGTGTTGGCATTTTTAGCATTAATTTAAAACATGTTAGCAAAACACAATATGAAAAATACTTGTCATCTTATTACATTTGAACTTGAAGAATAAAAAAATGTTATTACAGTAGAAAATTTCAATGAATTTCAAAAATCGGATTGTATTGCTAAATCAAGTTGTCTGCCACACGTTAGATGCCTGGGGAAGTTGTAATAACTTGGCTGATTTTCAACCGATTTTAGTTTTTAGTATCTTATTAGAAAGGCATTTTACTCTACATCATAATTCTGTAATTGCTTGAATTTAAACTTAACTTAAAATACCAAAAATATTGAGAAAACAGAAAAAAATTCATATTTTTCCTTGTAATCCGTTTTCTAAACTTCAAGGCCCATGAGGAACGCCTTACTCATTTCCGATCGCTCTGAATTTTTGTGAGACGTATTTCTACCTCGAAATGAATATATCTAGGATAAGTTAGGGTCAATATCTACCAATTTATTTTTTTTGGAGCACCATATAAAATAAATCAGAGCCAAAAAATAAAAGGTGCAATTTTTAAAATTTAAAAAAAAATAGAAAGAATTGTGATCACATCTCGAATTATGGCTTAAAAGTTGCGTAATTTAGAGTAGAATTTTTATAGTTTTTTACAAAAAAATCGAAGGTTTCGGACTTTTTCAAAAAGTCGATTTTAATTTTTAAACGTCAAAAAATAAGTGATAATTACTTCGAATAATTTTTTCATATTTTTTTTCTAAAACTACATTTAAATACCAACAAAACGTTGTCCAACTTTTTTTAAAATATCTATATTTTTTCATGGTCAAAATTAATTGAAAATTTCAATTTCTTAATTTTTTTGAGAAAATCGCCATTTTGAAAAATTGATTACTCAACACCATCTTGAAATAAAAGGCTGAAAATTGGTGTCCAAGTTGCATTTAGTAAGTACTAAATCATATCCAAAAATAAAATAAATCGAAAGGGGTCGGGTCTAAAAGTGAGTGATTTGGCTTGGAATGCCCCATATACATTAGAGTGGCACTTAAAAATTAAATTTTCGAATTTCAAAAAGCGTGGGTCGGAATATTGTGTAATTGCGTCTAAAAATGATTGTGTAAAAATTTCAGGAAAATCGAATAACTTTAACCCGTGCCGCTTTGCGGTCAAAGTTTCGGGTTTTTGGGGAAAAAAGACGATGATTTGAAAAAAAAAATAAAAAAAAAGTTTTTTTGAAATTAATTAAAATAAATTTTTTTTATTTAGCTTTTACTCAAAACTACTTGGAAAAAAGTATGTCAACTTTGTATGACATCATTAACCCGTTAAAAATTTTAAGCTAAAAATTGCCATGAATTTAGGGGGGTACTTCAAATGAGTATTTTCGATTTTTTAAAAATTTTATTAAACAAAATTTTTAAATTCAACATTTCTATACAAGTCACTTATAAAAAACATCCTAAAGATTAAGGCCTTTATTCATAATACTTAAAGTGTACTTAAAGTAGGTTTATTTGACAAATATTCATGCAATATCAGTCAAATAAACCTACATTAGATTTAATTTACTCATTATGAATAGCCCAGTAAATATTTTTGGAGCCGTTTGAATTTTGTGTAAATTTTTTTTTATGAAAATCGATTTTCAAATAAACTGACCAAATTTAAATTTTTTGTTGCTTCTTTTGATCAAATTAATTCAGTTAAGAACTATTATCTTTATTAGACATCGTTAACCCATATTGGCAGGGGACAAATGTGACCCAAGCAGCAAATTTAAAGTTTGTTTCTAGAATTTTAAGAATTTTATTGTTTCAAAATCATTTTGGTGGTTTATTACATACTAATTTATAGTGTCCGACCGAATATTTGGCTTCGGCATTGGCCAAAGAGCAGCACTCGGCCAGTAAGTATTCGGCTTCGGCTACATTTTTGGCCAAATATGGCCTTATACCGAATAATTATATAAAACTTGTAAGAACGTGTTAAAAAATGTTTTTGTGGAAAAACCAAACACTAAAAAAAAGTCTTGCACTCAAAAAAAATTTTACTCAAAACAGGTTTCACACTCGAAAAAATGTGCACTCAAAAAAAATTATTTTTACAAAAATTAATAAAAAAAAAAACATTTATGGATTCGGTCAAAATATATTTAAATAGTAAAAACAAATAAAAAAGTTAAATTTGACCGAATCCATAAATGTTTTTTTTAGTAATTTTTGTAAAAATAATTTTTTTTTTGAGTGCACATTTTTTCGAGTGTAAAACCTGTTTTGAGTAAAAATTTTTTTTTGAGTACAAGACTTTTTTTTAGTGTTTGTTTTTTCCACAAAAACATTTTTTAACACGTTCGTACAAGTTTTATATAATTATTCGGTAAAAGGCCATATTTGGCCAAAAATGCAGCCGAAGCCGAATACTGGCCGAGTGCTGCTCTTTGGCCAATGCCGAAGCCAAATATTCGGTCGGACACTATAAATTAGTATGTAATAGACCACCAAAATGATTTTGAAACAATAAAATTCTTAAAATTCTAGAAACAAACTTTAAATTTGCTGCTTGGGTCACATTTGTCCCCTGCCAATATGGGTTAACGATGTCTAATAAAGTTAATAGTTCTTAACTGAATTAATTTGATCAAAACAAGCAACAAAAAATTTAAATTTGGTCAGTTTATTTGAAAATCGATTTTCATAAAAAAAAATTTACACAAAATTTTAATTTCCTTGAAATCCACAAAAATCAAACGGCTACAAAAACAAATTGAGTCGGTGTATATCCCCAATTTTTTTAATATTTAATCTTTAGGATGTTTTTTATAAGTGACTTGTATAGAAATGTTGAATTTAAAAATTTTGTTTAATAAAATTTTTAAAAAATCGAAAATACTCATTTGAAGTACCCCCCTACATTCATGGTAATTTTTAGCTTAAAATTTTTAACGGGTTAATGATGTCATACAAAGTTGACATAATTTTTTCCAAGTAGTTTTGAGTAAAAGCTAAATAAAAAAAATTTATTTTAATTAATTTCATAAAAACTTTTTTTTATTTTTTTTTTCAAATCATCGTCCTTTTTCCCCAAAAACCCGAAACTTTGACCTCAAAGCGGCACGGGTTAAAGTTATTCGATTTTCCTGAAATTTTTACACAATCATTTTTAGACGCAATTATACAATATTCCGACCCGCGCTTTTTGAAATTCGAAAATTTAATTTTTAAGTGCCACTCTAATATACATATCAGTCCAAAAAATTCTGAGAGTAGAGCCGAAAATAAAATACCGGTATCTTCCAGTTTTTCTAAATCAATTCGCGTTTTCCTGAAATATGTAAAAAATATTTTTTTGCAATATAGAAAAAGTTCACTCAAGTCAGATAGTGGGGATAAAAATGTTATTTTCTCAGGTTTTAAAAATTAATTCGCATTTTTCGGGGGGGGGGAAAAAAAATACTGTTAAATTGTATTTTACAAAAGAAGTGTGAAATAAGTCGAAAAAATATATTAAATGCACGTCTTAGAAAAAAAATTATATTTATCACTCCAGTGAAATTTGATCGAGGATCTTTTCTTTCAATATTTTAACCCTGTATCTCACATTTTTGGGTATAACTTTCGTCTTTTTTTGAAATATTCTCATAGAGAACCATTAAAACGTGTATTTAAAGGGTTAAAATGTTCCAAAAACATTTTCTGCATTAAATTTTACTAGGGAGTTGCCAAAGGCCAATAGTTCGTGCGATGTAAGCAAAATGCTTAAAAAAGTAAAATTGTAAAGTATTAAATTTCATTAAATTGTGTTTCACCAAAGAAACTTTTCAATTTTACTTTGAATGCATTTTGCTTATTTCTAACGAACTCTTGGCTTTTAACTATCCCTAGTGAAATTTGATGCACAATATTTTTGTTGAACATTTAAACCTTTTAAACGCACAAAATTGTGTCGAACGGTGTTATTAAAAATCATTATTTGTTGATTTAAAAGAAAAAAATTAAAAAAAAAATCTAGCACTTTTTTTTGGTCTGTAGAGCATTTTAGCACTATTTTTTCTGCTATTTAGCATTTTTTCAAAATTCTCTTATGGCAACACTGCCGGGTTGACTGTTCACACAGCAACCTTCGGCTTGACTGTTCACACAGCAACCTTCGGGTTGACTGTTCACACAGCAACCTTCGGGCTGACTGTTCCGACGAATTTACACCGCTGCCACCACAGAAGTTGTCGTTGCCAAAGTTACTACTACCGAAGCGGCCACTACCGAAGTAGCCGTGTCAGAGTTGCTACTACCAAAGTTTCCATTGCCGAAGCTGCCACTACCAAAGTCGTTTTGTTAAAGTCGCCACTACCGAACTTGCCAAAAGGCAACTTTCCGATCCCGCCGTTTTTGAAATTTTACACCAATCAAATTATACGTTAGAAATTATAATTTGTATTTCCGATTTTTTTTTTTAATTTTAAACTTTTCGGTATTTTTTCATTACTTTAAAATTTTTTATATTTTCCAGAAACAAAAAAAACGTGGGTATTCAATACTAAAAATTTAACTAATTTTAGTCCAAAAGGACCTAGTGCAGGAATTAGTAGCTAATACAAATATTATTCAAAACCAGTAAAAATTACTAATTTTAATACTTTGAAGATACTAAAATTAGTATCTAATTATTATCTAATTAGTAGATTTGGGTACAAAATCACTTACTAAACCTTTTACTGTAAAATTCTTGTGAATGTTATATTTAAAGAAATAATGGCAAAAAAGATTTTATAAAAAAATTTCATAGAAAAACAGATTTTTTTAAAATTATTGAAATGATCCACAGATTTTGTTTTTGCTCTATCTCTTTTATTTTAGGAAATAATGGCAAATAAAGATTTTAAGTATAAAAAATTTCATAGAAAAATAACTTTTTTTAAATTTTTGAAATGATCCCCAGATTTCGTCTATTTTGCTTTATCTCTTTTATTTAAGGAAATGATGGCAAATATTTATTAAAAAATTTCATAGAAAAAAAGATTTTTTCATATTTTTGAAGTTATCCCCAGATTTTGCCTATTTTTCTCTGTCTCTTTTATTTAATTAAATACTGGCAAATAAAGATTTTATAAAGAATTTCATAGAAATTTTTTAAATTTTTGAAGTGATCCCCAGATTTCGTCTATTTTTCTTTATCTTTTTTTTCTAAGGAAATAATGGCCAAAAATTGTTTTTTTTTTTAAATTTCATAGAAAAACTGATTTTTTTAAATTTTTAAAGTGATCCCCAGATTTTGTCTATTTTACTCTTTCTCTTTTATTTAAGAAAATAATCGCAAATAAAGATTTATAAAATATTTCATATATGAGGTATTCCACACCAAATGCCCAGCTTCAGAAAAACATGTGCCTTATACACTCAAAAAAAAAAACTGTAATGTTGGCAAAAAAAGCTTGTAAACCTACAAGAAAATTTGCTGATTTTGAACCCACAATTTTTTTTTGCTAAAGTTAGCAAAAATGTTTTGCCAAAAACTAGTTAACTAAAATTTTTTTATTTCAACTTAGTTCATACATATCTGAGGATCCCATTGGGTTCGGACTCGATAGGTCCAGACCCCGATGGACCTAGACCTAGTAGGGTTCCTCAAAAATCGTCATAGTTTTTGATCCAAAATTTGTGTCCGTTTCGCTCTATCTTGCTTATTTTTGAGATACGTGATTTTCGGGGACCACCGGGGTTTTGAGAATTACAAAACTCGATAACTTTAAAAATATTACTCGGAGAGCTTTTGATTATTTGCGGTCTTGTTCTACGTGTTGAGAGCTACAAAAATGCTTTTGGACTATTTGTTGTTTCGGCAATTTTTACCGAGATATGAGCATTTTAAAATTTTCGGGAATGCTAACTTTTTTGGATCCAAAGTTAGGACCCATTAAGGTCCACACATGTGAAGAGGACCGGCGATACTATGGAAAACCCGAGAACCAAAATGGTCTCCATTTTGCTCTATCTGGCTTAGTTTCGAGATAGCGCTATTTTAAGTTTTCTGAAAATAAAAAAGAATTTACCATTTATTTTTGCAAATATTAGCAAAAAAGCTTGTAAAAATTTGGTCAACTCAATTTTAAATTTAGCAAAAAAATTAGTTCAAATTTTTTTTTTAAAATTACTAATGCGCTAAATGATGTTTACAAGAAATTTTTGCTAACATGCTAATCTCAACTAAAAATTTGCTAAAAGTTAGCTAATCAGCATTAGCAAAAACAAATTAGTAAATCTACTAATGTATTATTTTGGGTGCACCAAAAAAACGAAGTTGTTAGATATTGACCGGGCCCCCCTCTAGAAATGTGCATTTGGGGGTAAAAACATGTCTCACAAAATTTTAGGAAAATCGGATATGGGTAAGACCTGCCGCATCGGCCCTGAAGTTTGAAAATCGAATTAAAAGGGGAAAATATGACTTTTTATCCATTTTCTCAATTTTTTCGATATTTCGAGTTAAGTTTGAACTCAAGTGGTCACAGAATTGTGATTTGGAATAAAATGTCTATCGAATAAGGTATTAAAAACTAAAATCGGTTGAAAATCAGCCAAGTTATTACAACTTCCCCAGGCAACTAACGTGTGTCAGACCATTTAATCAAGGGATTCGAGCCCCATTTTTGAAATTTATTGAAATTATCTACTGTAACAACATTTTTTTATTCTTCAAGTCTCAATGTACTAAGAAGATAAATATTTTTCATATTGCGTTTTGCTAACTTGTCTATATAAATAAAAATCAATTGTCGTTCGTTGGTAACCGCATCAGTTGAGAACGGCTCGACAAATTTGAACAATTTTTTTTTTGAAATTTTTGTCATAGTCCAACTTAGGTTTTTACGTAATGAAAAATTGACCACGCCCACTTTTACGCCCACTTTTTCCATTTATCTAAAATCGAAAAACGGCTGCACCGATTTGGGAATTTTTTCATTTAAATGTTTGTAGTAATCCAATTTAAGTTTTTACCGAAAGAAAAATTGACCACTCCCACTTTTACGCCCACTTTTTTCGATTTATCTAAAATCGGAAAACGGCTGCACCGATTTGGGAAATTTTTGATTTAAATGTTTGTAGTAATCCATTTTAAGTTTTTACCGAAAGAAAAATCGACCACGCCCACTTTTAAGGGCACTTTTTCAATATATCTAAAATCTAGGAATGGCTGGACCGATTTGACAATTTTTTTTTAAAATGAATTTTTATCATATTCCAACTTTGGTTTTTACGGAAAAAGAAATTGACCACGCCCTTATTTTTGTTGAAAATGTTCGTCATAGCTCAACTAAGGTTTTCACAGATAGTAAAATTTCCCACGCCCATTTTTTTCTATGTAATGAAAGAACTATAAGGGCTAGACAGATTTAGGGTTAGTCCGAAAAGATTTTTAAGAAAAGAAAAATTGTCCACACCTACTTTAACGCTCACTTTTCCCGATATATATTAAATCATGGAATGTCTGGATCAATTTGTCAAATTTTTTTTTAATGTTCGTCATAGTCATACTAAGGTTTTTCAAAATGAACAATTTTCGATTTCAACGCCCACTTTTGAATGGATGGACATAGTTGGTTAATTCAAATAAAGTTTTTACGGTAATCGCATCACTTGAGAACTGACCGATTTGAATAATATTTTATTAAATATTCTTCTATTTTTTTTTTTAAATGTTTGTCATAGGTTTTATTCGGAAAACAAATTAATTATGCCCACTTTTACGCCTCTTTTTGCGATATATCTAAAATCGTAGAACGGTTGGGTCGACTTGACTAAACTTTAAAATAGAAGAACAGCAGGGCCGATTTGGCTATTTGTTGACGTTCGTGATGGTACAACTAAGGTTTTTACAGAAAGAAAAATTGTACACTCCCACTTTTTTCAATACATCTAAAATCGGAGAACGACTGGCCTGATTTGGTAAATTTTTTCTTTAATGATCATTATAGTCGATGTTTCGAAAATAATTATTGTTCTTCCCCACTTCAAAGTCTACATTTCTGAATATTCTTAAAATTTGCAACACTTGCGAATGCCTGGACCGATTTGGCTAATTTTTGTGTTTAAAATGTTCGTCATAGTCCAGACAATTGTTCGGAAAGAAAAATTGTCCTCACCCACTTTTTTTCGATATATCTAAAATTCATTTTTACTCTTATTCGGTCTATTTCAAAAAAATATTTCTTAACAGATTCCGCTTAAACTTGGTACAAATGATTTTAAATCCTCGGGTATTGCTACCATATGTACAAGTTTAACTTACCACACAAATTTTACGCCCACTTTTATCTAAATATGTCGACCACTAATGACCTGACCGATTTTTTATGTTAACTATAGTTCTAATTAGGTTTTTAAGGAAATGTAAATAAGAAAGTGTCCCGGAAAAATGGGAAAATTCGGGAAAACTTTGAAGGTTTGTTTAAACTCAAGGAAATAGCTCACGATAAGAAAGAAGGATATGCGTTATTTATTTTTGTGTTGTTCGTAATGATACTAAAGAAGTTTTAAATTTGTAAAGTTCGCAAAGTCGAAGACATGGTAATTTTAGATCCTAAAATTAAATTTAAAGATGATTATCTGTCTAATCGGGTCTTTAAAACCACGCCCACAAATTTTTCTAAGCCAAGAAATTCATTATATTTTTTGCAGGGCTATACTAATATTTGAAGCGAGACGAAATATAGCACTAATCTTATATTTGGGCCAGCAACGCGGACCGGGCCAGCTAGTTTTAAATAAATGCTGAAGTGGCCTGAATTTTTCAACACTATTTTCAAATCACAAATTTTAAATTTTTATTTCTTTTGTTAAAGAAATTTTAAAAAATCGACTATTGGAGTTTAAGGATTTGTTAAGCACATATAATAGAATAAAAACCCCAAAAATTGTAGGATTTGCTGTTTTCATTTGGCTATTACAGTGATGTAATTTCGGCGGATTTCGGGAAAGTAGTGATTTTTGGCACTTTTTTTAGCTTTTATTTATTTTTTTTGTTTTTTTTACAAACTTCATATGTTTTGGACCGAATTATATCAACACGAGATAGAATACTTCAATTCGCAAATTTAGGGCAAAATTGAGAAATTAAAAATTGCCCCAACTAAAGGTCAAAGGTCAAATTTTAGAAGATTTTGAATTTTTAAACATTAACAAATTTTCTGAGTGGAAATATATGAAACTACTTGATGTCATTATAAAAGGTCTTAACATATGTATTTTTATTTAAATTCAGAATATTAACCCTTTGGTGGGGCCTATTCGACCCTTTGATCAAAATACACATACATTATCTCCATTAAATGAAAAAAAATTATAGGCCCCAACAGCACTTAAGGGTTAAATTTCTAAATTTTAATTATTTGCCATATAGTTTAGACCAATTAAAATAACATCAAGTAGATTTAGCAAAATCCGCCCAGCAAATCTGTTAATGTTTAAAAATTCAAAATTTTCTAAAATTTTACCTTTGACCCTTAACAGGGGCAATTTTTTATATCTCAATTTCGCCCTAATTTTGCGAATTGAAGTATTCTATCTCGTGTTGATATAATTCGGTCCAAAACATATGAAGTGTACGCTCTTAATTCATGGTTGACATTATTATATCTCTTCTCTGAGTGTAGGTTTAAAAGTTATAGAAACCAAAAATTTTTCGGTGACATGACGTAATCCCCACGGACGTAATCCCCATTTCCGTTATGGGAATTATGACCAAATTCATTTCGGTCATAATCCCCATAATGGTAGTGGGGACTGTGACCGAAAATAATTTGGACATAATCCCAATAAAAAACGGACATAATTCCCAGATTTATGGGGATAATGACCACATAACAAATAGCCATAATCCCCATTACAGGGATTATGTCCACTATACTAGTTGGTCATAACCCCAAAAATTGTATTTTTTTGTCTTAAAAGTTTTTCTGCGTAGCCGGCCTTCGGCCGGGCTTAGGGATTACAAACTCCATGCATCAAACCCACTCTCTCCGCAAAAAACGGGGATTATGACCGAAATTTTTTTGGACTTAGTCCCCATAATATGAATGGGGGTTATGACCGAATAATTTTCGGACGTAATCCCAACAGGGAACGGACATAATCCCCATTGGGATTATGACCGTTTTAGAAACGGGCATAGTCCCTACAACTATTACGGGGTTATGTCCGTAATGAATTCGGTCAAAATCCCCATTTCCGTTATGTGGATAATGTCCGTGGGGATTATGTCCTGTCACCAAATTTTTCTATAGGAAAAATGTCTCAGGTTTTTATTATTCATCTCAGAATCTAATATTCTTTCCTAAGTAAAAATGTCCTAGAATCCAAAAACTTTTCTATAAAAAAATTCTCTCAAACTCTTAGAATTTTTCTATAAAAATCCTTCTGAATCTCAGAATGTAGTGAAATAAAATCTTTATCATCAAATAGTTTCCACCTTAATTTAAATATTGTTAATAATCCTAAAGAAGAAGGCGTCAAGTTTATTTATTTTTATTTATTTTTTTTCCAAAAACAGCCTGTGGTTGTTTACAATTCAGCGTGAAAAATCGCTAACTTAAGTGAAGAAAAGTTTTCAGTTTTTTTTTTTGGCTCATTTCCAAACCGGCAATACTTGCAAACAATTCAAATGCAAAAAAAAAGTGAAAAACAGAAATTCTAAAAACAAGCAACTCATCTCTGTCGAAAGTATTTGCAATTCATTCCTTCATTTAAACTTGAAACTGAAAGCCAATTGCCTGTGGTAATGATATACTCTATAGTATAGCTATAGTAGAGCTATATGTATCTCTAGTACAAAGTTTCCAGTTGTTGCAAAATAAAATGAAATACATTTATCTACCACAGACTTAAGGGGGTGTCAACAAGGCGCGATTTGTTGATGCAAAAAAATACTGAGGAAATAAAATACGGATGGTATTCTAATTGAAGGAGTGTGTTGATAGTTAGGAAGATTTAGCTTCGCGCTTTATAGTAAATAGAATGTTGATGATTTTCGGAATGCATATTAAAGGCATTTTATGCAAGTTATTTTATTAAGTTTTTCTTTTTGAAGATTGTGGTTTACTTATACATAAATCATTAGTTTTACTAGCACTTTTATTATTTTTTTAACGAATAACTTCAACTACTAGTTGAACATAATCTGTATTGTATTTAATGGAGTTTTTTGTTATTTTAAAATCAGCTAAAGATCGAACTCAGAGTGGGTGTAGCGGGATTCGTTGTGATACCGCGGTACCAATAGTTATTTCTCTAAGGCACACCTCTCTTCAAGCAAGTTTAGGTTGTGTTAAAATGGTGACAAAATCGGCTAATGGCATTTCACTCCTCTTTATTTTGAACTTTAAAAATCGTTAACACGAAAATCCCAGCTTATTTTGTTTTCGAGTTAGTGGTAAATAATTACACTCTTCGACAATAAAAACTTCCCAGTGAAATATCCAACTGATTCGTATAGGTCTTTATCTCCTGAATTCAAATCTGCCATCCAATTACTTCAAACACGTAACATTTTCGAGATATTCGCTGTTAAAAAGTCAAAAACTAATAGTTTCGCACGTTTGGGGATCCACTCTTATGTTGCTTCCAACAAATTGGACTTAATTTCATAAAAATTGGACCTCCTGAATCCGAAACTGCAATCCAAATTTTTCTAGCAACGTCGAAAATGGAACACGCTAGAAAATTTTGGTTTGCAACAAATAGGATCATTTTATATGACATCAAGTTTTATTTTTGAAAGAATCTGTAACAGTGGACCCCCAAAAGTACGAAATTATTAGTTTTTGACTTTTTAGTAGCGAATATCTCAAAAACGGTACGCTCTAGAAAAAATTGGATGGCAGATTTGGATTTAGGAGAGCAAAATCTATAAGAATCGGTTGGATATTTCACTGGGAGGTTTTTGTTGTCGAACAGTGTAGTTATTTAGCAATAACTCGCAAACAGGATCAGCTAGGATTTTCGTGTTAACGATTTTTAAAATTTCAAAATATAAAAGAGTGAAACACCTTTACCCGATTTTGTCACCATTTTAACACAACCTAAACTTGCTTGAAGAGAGGTGTGTAAAATCATCCGATCGAAAAATTAGCTAAATTTTTTTTTGTTTAAGTTGGGCTCAGACTGGGTATAGCGGTATCCGTTGTGATACCACGGTACCAATAGTTATACGTCTAAGGCCTTATTTTTCTTACCCACACTTAGTGGACTTGCCAACATCTATTCTGACAGTCAAGCCGCAGTCAAGTCCATGGAGTCAATGTTTCTGAAAACAAGATCTGCCCTTAACTGCCGCACGTCTTTAAATGAGATGGCCAAGCAGTTTGACATACGACCCATTTGGGTCCCAGGTAGGGTTGCCAGACACTAGATGTCAAATAACTGAACAATGGAAAATTTTCAGCTGGGTTTTGAAGAAATAACTGGACCCATACATATTTTTTTTTTTAATTTAAAAAAACATCCACCGATATTCATATGTGAGATTCATATCGTCGCTACGCCAACCAGAACCGCTATATGTATTTTTATTTTGGAATACTTTTCAAATATTACACAAACTAAATAGCCGGCGATATTGGCCACGGCAAAATACGCCATTTTAAGCATTTCCATTACTATTTTGAACTTCCCGAAATGTTGAGGTCGTCAATGGTCTGAGGATTGTTTTCGTAGATTTTTCTTTTAAAAAAATTCCACAAAAATAAGTCCGGAGCGGTCAAATTTGTTAATCAAGTTGGCCAGTAAAAATTCCCTGGAGGTGCGATGTCAAAAAAGGGCGACAATAACTGACACTCATTTTCAGATTTGACCCCTCCAGACTTATTTTTTTGGGGTTATTTGAAAAGCAAAATGTACGAAACAACCCCTCAGATCATCAACGAGCTCAAGGAAAGCATTCCTGCCCAAACAACACTAGACAGCCCGAGATGTTAAAACCGTAATGGAAAATGAAGTGAAAATGCAGCAAAAAGAGCTCATTTTCCGTAGAGGCATTTACGTATTATTCATGATTTATGTTTTACTAAAATAGTAGTCCAAAAAAGTTGTAAAATATATTTAATAAAAACAAATAATTGTTAAAATTAAAGAAATTATTTTTAAACTGGAATAATTATATTTTAACTATAAACTGGACCAGACCCAAAATAACTGAAAAATCTTGGCCATTCCAGGCCATCTGGCAACCCTTGTCCCAGGGCACAGAGACATTTCAGGGAATTGCAAAGCCGATGAACTTGCAAGACTTGGAACTACCTTACAGGTTCTAACAGAATTGAAATGTGTTAGTATGCCTCTAGAACAATGGTTCTCAAACGGTGGGCCAGGACTACATGCTATCAGCATCCTTGCTCAATTGGGGGCTTTGAAAGCAGCTAAAGTGTTAAAAAACTGTGTGAAAAAAAATCGGTCCATGTTTAAATCTAGCCCCCATACATACGCCCCCCCCCCCTTATATTTGGCACAAACTACTCTTTTGAAATTAAGCAGGTAAGAGTATTCACAAAGAATCATTCCAAATTTTATAGAAATCGGACCAGTTCTACTTGTAGTCCCCATACAAACCACCTTCCCGATGTTCGTAAAAATATCTCTAAATTAATTAAAGGAAATATTTGAAAAAAATATTGGGGTTGTTTTTTAAACGTTTTGTTTGTAACCTTATCAAATCTGATCATAATTGGGCCATTTTGAGGTTTAAAATTAGTTATTATATAAAAATTTCGCTCGATATCCAGTATAATCGGTCTACTGGCAGTAAAAAATATTTACCTCAATTTTTCACTTCATTTTTCTACACTAATTAAACATCTCAAAAAATAGGGATCCAATCAATCCATGTTTGGATTTCAGACCCATTTTCGGAAAAACCTGGTGTAGAGCATAATATGGTTGGTCTTGACCGACTTTAATTTTCTCACTTGTGGGGGGTCGCGAGAAATTTGAAATATTGAAAGGGGGTCGCGATGCAAAAGTTAGTGAGAAGCTCTGCTCTAGAAACTTGCAAGCAAAATCTAAGGCATTGTTCCGCGTCGGAGACTAATCAGTGATGGACAAATGAAGAATGATGATAAGACGAAAGATCTGGCCTTCTCTTAATCAGAAGCGCACAAGTGAGCTTATATCGCTTTTAAGAGGAGAGATTTTGACGATGGATGCAGTTATTACCGGACACTGTTTTATAGAGAAGCACGCAGAGCGGTTAAATGTGCCGTCAAATGACTTTTTCCGGAGTTGCATTGCATTAATGAAGAGGAGTTGGAAACTATCGAACACTTTATCTGCCATTGTACTTCACTTTCCGGTCAGAAACTGGCTTCATTGGGATCTAGGGAGCTGCACGATCTTTCTAATTTACCAGATGTCAAAATTCAATATCTTAGGGTTTCAAAAAAACCTCAAATTAGTTTAACGGCAGGGACCAGTAGGGGAAACTATTGCAGGTATCACAATGGACCTCAGAGTCCATGTGTGCTAACGTAAAACGTCAGCAGCCACTTACAACCTAACCTAGGGGACTTATCTACAACCGCAGTCAACATCTATTCTGACAGTTAAGCCGCGGTCAAGTCCCTGGAGTCATTGTTTCTGAAAACAAGATCTACCCTTAACTGCCGCACATCTTTTAATGAGATGGCCAAGCAGTTTGACATACGACTCATTTGGCTCCCAGGGCACAGAGCCATTCCAGGGAATTGCTAGGCAGATGAGCTTGCAAGACTGGGAACTACCTTACTGGTTCCAACAGAATTTTTTGACTTCTATCGCTTCTACGAGGAGAGATTTCGACACTGTCTTATAGGAAAGCACGCAGAACGCTAAAATGTACCGTAAAATGACATTTGCTGAAGTTGCACGGATCAGGAGTTGGAAACTATCAAACACTTTAGATGCCATACCCCGACACTTTCTTGCCTGAGAATTGTTTCACTGTTTAAAGTTCAGAAAAAAAAATTGGACTTTTTTGTCCAATCATAGCGGATGAACCCTACTTAGGTCATCAATTGTCTTTTAATAATGTTTTATTCCCAAAATCATATAAAAAAATAACCTTGATGCGAATGGAACGGAACCTAATACACATGATTACAATTATTCTCGTGGTCATAAATCCGGTCTCCAAACTTTTCCATTATTCAGGTTTTTGAGATATGTATTTGTAATTCCAACAAATCGCGTTTTTAGACATATTTTGACAACTGATAGCGAATGAACCCGATTTGTTTACGACTTAAGAATACGTCAAGGGTATAGCTTTAACATTGCTCTTTAATATTTTTAACTCATTTGATCAGTGGCTTTAACCGTTTTTTATTGTAGTAGTATTTTAATAAGGAATTTTTCCCCAAAAACTTTTTTTCGATACTGGGGAAAAAAATATCATTCAAAGACAATTGGTACCTTAATGGTTAATGCGACTGACCAAATGGGTTCTGTTTCTTATAGAGTAATAACTAAGCTTTACTCTCGACTTATTTTTAAATCGCTAGCACATTGGGTTCATCCGCTATGAATTGTCAAAAGTATCCAAAATGGCGATTTTTTTTAACTTTGGCCTCAATTTTCTCAAAAGTGATGTGATGAAAAAGTTTGGAGACCAGATTTTTGACCAGAAGAACAAATGCAGTTAAGTTGTAAAATTACAAGTTCAAGTGGTTAATGCCATAACGACCTTAAAATAGATATTAAGAATTTCCTGAGTTCAAACCTCAATGACTTGAGAAATAGGCAATGTATGAACGTGATGTTAAATTTGTTAGATAGGTCTTCAAAACACCTTTCATTTGAAACCAATCTGACAATTGTCACTCTAGCAAAAATATTAAATAAATTTGAGTGAGTTCTTCCCGACCTTCCAAAAATTTTTTAGGCCATAAGAATTCATGTTCAGCTTCAAGAGGTGCCAACATAAACAAGTAGAAAAATTAAATTCGACTTGGCCGAATCTATGAATACCCTCCACAATGCCCTTTTCAAGTTATAGTAAATTTTCTAGAGTGAAAAATTAACACTAATTTCTGAAAAAAAAAAAAAAATAATTTATAATTGAGTGTAAATTTTTTTTTGAGTGTAAAATTTTTTTCGAGTGTATTTCTTTTTTCTTTTAGTGTAAACTAACTAATTTTTTAACTAATTTTTGAAAAAAAAAAATAATTTACTAAATTTTTTTTTGAGTGTAAAATTTTTTTCGAGTGTATTTTTTTTTCTTTTAGTGTAAAAATATTTTTGAATGACAAAAATGCGATGTAAAATATTTTTGTGACTTACCAATGTTTTTAAAACATGTTTAACGGGTTTTCAACACGTGAATTTAAGGTGAGGCGAATCTGAAATTTACGGTTTTGCTAATAACTTTTGAACCACTGGACCGATTTGGCTGAAATTTAAATCGAACCGGACCTGAAAAACGACAAATATATATGCCGCACTTCAGCACTCTCAGAATTGCCGTTCGAAAGTTACCGTGTGTTTTATCTCGTAAATTCCAAAAAAACCCTTGCCGAAATTCACTCATTTGCTTATAACTTCTGAACCACTGGACCGATTTCGCTGGATTGCAATACCAACCTGACCAGGTAAATGCCCAACATATATGCCAAACTTCAGGAGCCTCCGTAAAGTCTTTCAAAAGTTAGCGTGTTTTCAACAGACAGACAGACAGACAGACAGACAGACGGACAGACGGACGGACGGACGGACGGACGGACGGACGGACGGACGGACATCGCTAGATCGTCTTAAAATCGATCGAGGATCATGAATATATATACTTTATGGGGTCCTAGACCAATATTTCGAGGTGTTACAAACGGAATGACAAACTTATATATACCCTCTATCACTAGAGTGGAGGGTATAAAAACACGTTTTTGGTGAAGCGCCCTAATATCTGGCTATCTAGTCATTGTTAGTAAATATGGTCCTTTCTTGTGAATAGCTAAACATTTTTGGCTCCCAAATGCGGGCCTACGATCCAATGTGAACTAGGTACTTTCAATTGTTTGAAACTCTCATATAATTTTTACAAACATCTGAAATATCTGCCATTGTTTTGGAAACACTGTGTAACTAAATTTAATTACATATATCTCTGGATATTTTTAATTGCAGATTATAGATTTCAAAATAATCAAATCCATTATATATTGAGTATCAATTGCTGGTTAAAGGAATTTTCCAACAAGTGATGATTGTTTTATAATTTTAATGTTGTTTTTCGCGATACGATGTAAATGAGGTACAAGAAAAGTCAGTGTTAAATGTATGATTATCGGTTGTAATTCATGCACATTGATTTTCTATTTCAATTTAAAAGTTGAGATAAAATTGAATTTACTACAATTATGTTGAACACTCAGTAACTCCAACTATTGTACCATAAGCAACATTAACCTCGTTAAGTGCATTTATTCCGCTTCACTACACCAAGCAACATGTAATGATTGCTTGCGTGTTGTCATCGTTACACATTTTAGCGATGATTCAATTGTACAAATGGAAACCTGTTGGTCGGTTTTGTGGGTTGACTTGATGTTGGTATGTCCGGCACTGCCAGTAGATTGGTTTGCGTGTGAGTGTTTTTTTTTTCAAACGGACGCAGGATGATGGCGTTGTAGTATTACATTCCATTGCCAGTCCATAATAACTGTTGTTACAAAATATGCGTTTGTTTTTTTTTTTTTTGGCTTGTATATCCAGAAATTATTTGAAATATTTGAATGTTGTTTTGCAAATAGTTAATATGAGATTGTTCAATCGTTCAAGTTTTACTCATAGGTCACTCGTAAAGTTTAAAGATTTTCTTTGAAAAGTTATGGGCCAATTGTTAAAAAAAAGTACCTTTTGGCATTTCCTTCACCCAGATTAACTTGCAATATGGCAAAGCGGCTGCTGCTCTTATATACAGTAGTCATGAAAAGTTGCATACAGGTCCCCAAATAATTTTAATACAAGAACCGTAGGTAGTCAAAGAACTATCTAATGCTTTAAAAAATGAAGGCGAAAAGGGAATCCTGATACATTTTCTGTGGGGAATTGGAAGAAACTACGGAAGCGGCGAGACGCCATTAGGTTCTTCCAAAGCCCCCAGTGTACCAGGTTTCCTCAATAAGGCAGATGGATCCTTTGCAGAAAGCAGTCAGGAAACCATTGAACTTCTGATGGATACCCATTTTCTGGGTTGCAGAGACGAGGTAAAAAGAGATATTTCCCCGAAAATAGGTGATGGGGAAGGGAGGAAAGTAGTTACAAGCCGCACTCCGCAAGGTAGAGTGATCTCTCCTCTTCTATGGAGTCTTGTAATCAACAAGATCCTCGAGTCACGGAATAGGTATCAAAGTGGTTACCTACGCTTATGACGTTGTTGTCCAAATAAAAGGTAAGTTTTTACCAACGATTAGAGAACTCATAGAATCAGCCCTCAAGATACTCTCAACGTGGGCAAAGGACAACGGTCTGACAGTTAATCCTGTCAAAACCGAACTTGTCTTGTTCACAAAAAGGACTAAGACAGACTTGTTTGTTCTTCCCAAATTAGATGGAGTCACCGTGGAACTATCTAATGAGATGAAATACCTGGGTGTGATCCTGGACTCAAAGCTTTCTTGGAAAACAAATACAGAGGAATGGATGAAAAAGTCGTTTTGTGCTTTTTACACCTGCAGAAGAACTTTTGAAAGAATGTGGGGTCTAAAACCGTACATAATCCACTGGATCTATGGTGCGATAATTATAGCAATATTTACCTATGGTGCCCTTGTGTGGTGGTGAGCAGCGGATAAGAAATCATATCTTGCAATCCACAGAAGGTTCAACGACTGTGTCACAGGTGCTATTAGATCAGCACTCCAGGCCGGCCTGGAAGTGTTACTAAACATATAGCCTATAGATAATTACGTTAAAAGCGTAGCAGAAAAATCGGCTCTCAGGTTAAGAGAGTCTTAAATGCTAAAACAACGCTCTTGGGACACTCGACCATATTTAGTACGGTCGGTGGGGCAGACTGGAACAGAGAACCGACTATATCTCACAACAGACGAACTTTGACAGAACCTTCGAAGTTCAAATAGCGACTACGAAAGACTGGGCGGAAAACTCTGTTATAACAGAGAATGCGATCTCAATATTAACGGACGGATCAAAGATGGAGATGTGTATGGTTTCGGGAGTTTACTCTGAATGCCTCGAAATAGGGGCCTCTTCGAGACTACCGGATAAGTGTAGTGTTTTACAGGCTGAGGAACTTGCAATTGACAAAGCCGTGCAGATGATTATGACAAGGGACCTTTTTCCTTGTCCTTGTCCGTGCAGATGATTATGACAAGGGACCATTTTCCTTGTCCTCATTAACATTTTCTTAGAATCAAACACTATAAAATCGGGAATCGTTAGGAATTGTATACAATCCCTTCGTCGAATCAGTCAGCACACAGTCAAGCAAATCTGGGTTCCTAGACATAGTGGTGTCGCTGGGAACGAATTGGTTGATAATTATGTGAGAAATGGCTCGGAATCGGTGGGGGAACGAGTAGAACCAGACATCTCGGTTCCTATAGTGGAATTGATGAACGAAATTGATAGGATAACTGAGAATAGAATGAAGGATATGTGGACATCACTGACTACGTGCAGGATATCATGAACCATACAGCCACTGCTGAATTCTGAGAGGACAAAATGTCTTCTTACTTTTGGCAAACGGGCGGTTACCCTCTTATTGGGAGAACTTACAGGATATTGTATAATTGCAAAATGACCATGTGTATGGGAATTTCTAATAGGGACTATTGTAGAAGTTGGAGGGAGGTGGATGAGGAGGAGTCAGTGAAGTACAAACAAAGATATTCAGTCCCCTGCTGGAATGGAAAACTTTGAAAGCTACAAATCCTCTGCTTGCGATGATATATATTCCATTATGCTAAAGACTGGTGAAAATTTATTTGTGAAGAATATTGTAAGAAACTTTATTACCAGTCTAGCCCGGTGCAAACCGGGGAAGAGGACTATACTTCGGGGAAGAGGACTATACTTCGCCGAAAAGTTGTAGACCAATCAGTTGGTCCTCTTTCCTAATGAAAGGTCCTTAACGTATGGTTGAAAAATGCATTAGATCGGTATTATTAGTCGCTCACCAAAGTATTAGATCATATGAGTTGGTGCTTCATTATCTTGTTTCAAGATTGAGAAGAGTCTTGATAAACAAAACTAAACATTGGAATATTGCGGAAGCTTTTGATAATGCTACCTTTGATTTAATGAAAGCTTCGGCTGAAGAGCATGGTATGGACACAGTTCTTTTCAAATGGATCTACGTCATGCTCCTTGAGAGATTGTTGAGCACTGAAAGTCACTGGAGAAAAAATCACGGTTGAGTTAAATAGAGGATATATAGATAGATGATTATTCACGTAATGGATTATTTGGACGACGTTTGTGCATTAGTTTCTGGAAAGTCACACGAAATGTTCTGCAATAAAATCCAGACTGTTATAGGCTTGATTGACCACTAGGGCTGGCGGTTTTCAGAGCTTGATTTAGTTTTTTAAGGAGAAATATTTTTCCCATTTATTTATAGACTTAATCAACCTATGACTATGAGAAATGTTCGGGCGAAACTTCAGTAGTATAGTTTAAACTGCATTGAGTCCTCTACCGACGAATAGAGACTCAAAGAAAGTCTTACAATTAGAATACATCAGTAATAAATATACTTTATCGGATGCTAGACCGATATTTCAATGCGTTACACAGAGAATAACATACTGTGCTTCGAGAGCATAAAAATAAAAATCAACTGTATTCATTGGAGGTCCACAAAACTTTTATATTTTCCCATGTACTTTTGTAGAAACTACTACCAGTTGATTATCCAGTATTGTATGAACTCGTATGTAAGTTGAGGATGCAATACTTGTATTTTTTGATCCCCTTTTTTGACAATATGTAGATTTCTAATTTAGGTTTGTTGTTTACAAAATCTGTAAATAGTATTTTTTTTATTTATATTTTAATTATGCAACAATGCTGTGTAATCTAAATTAGAGATGCCATGCGTATTGTTTGATGTACAACATCTTAAAAAACTACGCACTATTTTTTGTGGCAAAATAAACTTTTAAAGCTTCAAAAAGCAGCGCAATGTTAGTCTAGGATCCCAAAAAGTAGCGATCTAGCGATACTCGTCTGTATATCTGTGGAAATATGTTTTTTTTTAAAAACGAGACATTGGAGCCCGATAGCCTGTTTGTTTAATCGATGTCAGTTAATGTTTTTGATTGTTCGAAATTGACCATGAACGATCATCAGCGTGAGTGATTACTGAGTGATTCATTCATTTATTGCATGAGTTAGCGTGATTTGATTTTTTGATTTTACTAACTTCTTTGTTTTTTGGTAAGTAAATTTTCAGCGTGAGTAGATTTTGCGTGACTCATGCGTGAGCGTGATTGAATCTGGCGTGAGTAATTTTATTTATTATTTTTATTTATTATTATATTTAAAAAAAATTTTTGCGTAAGTGATTTTTGAGCAATGTTGGCAATCGATACCTTTTCAATACCGTTATCCGTTTCAAAACCCTTTCAATTGAATACCGGTACCAATACCAATACCAATACCGAAACTCAGTTTTGGTATTGGATACCGGAATCCAAAAACCTTTTCCTTCGGTACCGGTACGTACCGGTATTGAAACGGTTTTTCCTAAAAAACCATATTTAAAAAAAAAATAAATAGAAAGTTTGTAAATTTTGGTTTTTTTTTTGTAAAAATCGAACTCCAAATGTATCCCCCGAAGTCTCATAAAAATCGAAAAAATCTTTGGGCACCGAAATCGCGGATTAAGTCCAAATTTCCAAAAAGCCATACTTCGACCGCGATGCGGGAGCAGAAGGAAATTATTTGATTTTCACGAAATTTTTATGGAGCCATTTGACTCCCAATAGAAACTTTCTTAACTCCTTTCGTATAGTTTACTTAGTTTTTTTGGATTTTTTATTTAACACGCGATGTTAGGGCCCAAGGATTTTTTTGATTTTTATAGGACTATAGGACATTTGGAATACTAGCAGGAGGTTTTCCACCAAATATAATTTTTTGAAGTGGCTTAACTTGGAGAAATCGATAATTAAGTTACGATTGCGTGATTTTTTATTACGTAAAATTCTCCTAATTCGCGAAAAAAAATTTTTTCCAATATTTTTGGATGTGATCTTGCCTAGACAGGGAAGACCTATTTTACCAAATAGATAACAACGACAAAAAAAAACTTGGATGTCACGATGCAGTCCAAAATAAAAGAGCTAGGCCCATGCAAATAGGTACTAATATTTCTTATGGTCTCAGGATGAAAAGTTAATTTCGGCAAGGGATTTTTCACGGACGTGTTTAAAAATACTGCAAAAAAACTCTGATGCTACTGCAGCTTGGCATATATATTTGTCGTTAACCTGGTTGGTATTAAATTAGTAAAATCGATAAAGTGGTTCAAAAGTTATTAAGAAATCCGTGAATTTGATATTGGTTTCACCTTAAATTCATGTTTTAAAAACCGTTAAACCAGCATTGAAAACATTGATGAGTCAAAAAAATATTTTATGAAGTGTTTTTGTCACTCAAAATAGTTTTTACAATAAAAAAAAACTTACACTCGAAAAAAAATTTTACACTCAAAAAAAATGTTTGTTAATTTTTTTTTTAATGACTAAAAAATTTTTTCACGTTAAAAAATTAACTATAACTTTAAAAGGGCATCGTGGACGGTATTCATGGATTCTGCCAAGTCGAATTTAACTTTTCTACTTGTTTTTACATGTTTTTTTACTTTTTTTAAACAAATAAAACATTTTTATGTCAGAATAACTTCAAAGTTCTGCACTTTGATCAAGGGGATACGAAAATTACAGTTTTATCGACCCGCCCCCTTTTGTGGGTGTGGTTTGACAACGCCCCCGCCGACCCCCTAAAAACGCTCTTTATTTTTTTCACATTATAGAGGACATTCGGCACAGCCGAATTTAATATTTGTAGCAAATTGTGTTCTTTTAAAAATTTTTTTGTAATATAAAAATTTTTAAGATACTGAATTATTTCTCATACACTCAAAAAAATACGTTAGTAGATTTACTAATTTTTTTTTGCTAATGCTAGTTAGCTAACTTTTAGCAAATTTTTAGTTGAGATTAGCATGTTAGCAAAAAATTCTTGTAAACTTCATTTAGCACATTAGCAATTTTAAACAAACGTTGAACTAATTTCTTTTGCTAAGATTTGAAATTGAGTTGACAACATTTTTACAAGATTTTTTGCTAATATTAGCAAAAATAAATGGTAAATTTTTTTTTATTTTCAGAAAACTTAAAATGGCTCTATCTCGGAAACTAAGCCAGATAGAGCAAAATGGAGGGCATTTTTGGTTCTTAGAATCTCCATACTTTCGCGGGTCCTCTTGAGATGTGTGGACCCTAATGGGCCCTAACTTTGGATCCAAAAAAGTTAGCATTCCCGAAAATTTTAAAATGCTCATATCTCGGAAAATATTGCCGACACAACAAAAAGTCCAAAAGCATTTTTGTAGCCCTCAATATGTAAAACAAGACCGCAAAATAGTCAAAAGCTCTCCGAGTAATATTTTTGAAGTTATCGTGTTTTTTAATTCTCAAGACCCCAGTGGTCCCCTATAATCACGTATCTCAAAAACTAAGCAAGGTAGAGCGAAACGGACACAAATTTTGGAACAAAAACTATGACGATTTTTAAGGAACCCAACTAGGTCTAGGCCCATCGGGGTCTGGACCTATCGGGTCCGAACCAAATGGGGTCCTCAAATGTGTTTGAACTAAGTTGAAATAAAAATTATTTCAGTTAACTAATTTTTAGCAAAACGTTTTTGCTAACTTTACCAAAAAAATTGTGGGTTCAAAATCAGCAAATTTTCTTGTAGGTTTACAAGCTTTTTTTGCTAACTTTACAGTTTTTTTTTTTGAGTGTATAATGTATGTTAATATTCTATAAATGCTAAAAAAATACGAAAATATTTGTTTAGTATTAAAATTGAAAAAAAAAAATATTTTTTTTTTAAGTTTTTATACGGTTTTTTTATGTTTTTCGTTTTTTTTTTTTTATAATACCGGTACGTACCGGTATTGACGTTTCGGTATCGGTAATACCGTAATCGATTCAACTTAAATACCGTTACCGGTACCAACCTTGTTATTGAGCGATTCGATTACACAGCTCAACATGAAAATGCGTATTGGGTTAGTGTTTGTGGCGAAAATTCCAAATCTGCGACTCAAATACGTCTATCACATCAGAATTTTGAGTTATTCGCGGTTAAAGTGCCGAAAAAGCCCATTTTGGACCCTTTTTTAAAGCTTATAATATAAGATCCTGACATGCGATTGACTTGGTATTAGGCTCAATCAAAAGTATGTGATTTTCTCTATAAGACAAGATAAAATCTTCTAGGAATTTAATTTTCTAAAATAGCAAAAGAATCATTAACAAAAAACCTTCCATTTTTTAAATATTTATTTTATTAACACAGTGTTTTTTAACAAATTTCCATACAAATACACACGTAAATATTAGATTTAAAGCACTTGTGGCTAATGATTTTTTCACAATTATAAAAAATTAAATTCTAAGAAAATTTGATTTTGTTTTAAAGAAAAAATTACGCACTTTCGAATGAGCTTGAAATCGAGTCATTCGCATGTCAGGATCTTATTTTATAGGTGCTCAAAAATGGCCAAAATGGGCCTTTTTTGACACTTTAACCGCGATTTTCTCAAAATTGTGACGTGATAGAAAAATTTGAGTGACCGTTATGGAATCAGGAAACCAAAACCTACAAACTTTTTTTGGTTTCATTCAAAACGCTGCGACAAACCTCAGATTTGTAGAGCGGTGTTATTGTTTGCGTGAGCCTAAGTGAGTCTGAGTCAAAAACCACTCACGCTGATCATCATCTCTAAACTGATAACTCATCTCTAAACTGATCCATAATATTCAATGTCAAATCGAACAGTTTAATTTTTTTTTTTTTAGATTTTCACAATTTTTTAACAGTTTTTTTCAGATTTTTTATATGACCCGTTCAAAAGATATTGAATTTTCAAAAATTCGTTCGTTTGTTCATCTTCAAAATTTTTATACTCACAAGGGAAGTATCTCAACCCTTATGAACCGATTGGCTTGAAACTTAAAATATATATTAAAGAGACGATTTTAAGGTTGGGGTGTCTCGGCTTATCGGCCATATCGGTGTTTAAAAATTTCGTCGTCTTCTTATGAAACCATATGGACCTTCGGGAAAATTTTGATAACTTCCGAACTAACAGGAATATCGTCTAGGGCAAAAATACGGGTAGACTTAAATTTAATAAAGATTATTTCTTATCCATATGGATATCGTAGGTCTATGTCTTCACATAAGTACCCCCCAAAATTTACACATTTTCCTGAAAAAAATATTTCAAGAAGCCGATTTTTTACAAGGTTATGCCACCATTGGATAGGCATTAAAAAAACCTTTCTTCTCATATGAAAATATCATATAGTTTCTACAAAAGAAATGGCTGAAAAATCCAAAAAACGATTTTTTCGCCATTTGTTGACCCATGTTTTGAACCCCTTAGTCCCCGATATGGCCGATAAGCCGAGACACCCCAACCTTAGAACTATCTCTATATTAACTATATTTTAAGTTTCAGGCAAATCGGTTCATAAGGGTTGAGATACTTCCCTTGTCAGATCTTATATAAAAATGGTCCAAGCTCAATTTTTTTACCCTACACCACTCTGTGGTACAGGGTATAATAAGTTTGTGCTGATGTTTGTAACTATCCGAAATATTGGTCCTAGACCCATCTTCATTTTGTTTGTGTGTGTCTCATGTTCTGAGACATTTTTCATATAGAACAAGACTTAGATTCTGATACATTTTTCGTTTAGAAAAAGTTTCAGACTCTAAGACATTTTTCGTATAGAAAATTTTTCAGATTCTGAGACATTTTTCGTTTAGAAAAAGTCTTGGATACTGATTCTGAGAAATTTTTCCAATAGAAAAAAATCTCAGAATCTGTGACATTTTTCGTATACAAAAAGTGTCAGAATCTAAAATATTTTTCGTACAGAAAATGTCTCAAATTTTAAGACATTTTTCATATAGAAAAAGTCTCAGATTCTGAGACTTTTTTTGTTTACCAATTTTTTCTCTTTTAAATCTGGCAACCCTATCTGTAATCAACTGATGGATGTAGCAAAAAAAATGTTTACATTTCGATTATATCAATTTTTTGTGTGTTAATATGGTTTATGGAAATGAGTTTATTTCCTGATCCAAAACCCAACTTGGCAACTAGTTTGTTGTCTTTTTTAGTGTGTCTGTTGTTCAGGAAAATGTTCATACTTCTGAACAAGTTTTTGTATGTTGTAAGTATGAGTTTAAAATCATGCAATTTCTTTAATATGTTTATTCCATTGATATTGGCAATGGCCAGAGATCAGGGATTTTGTTAAGTCGTTGTAGAGTTTGCGTTGCATTTAAAATTATGGTTTTAGACACGCAAAAAAAACATTTTTTTTTTTTTAACAAAAAAAACTTATTTGGTCAATGGATATACAAAGAAATGATTGCCACACCAGTTTATAGCAATATGTCCTAAATATTATTTTTAAACGGCTTTATGCTAAATCACAATATTTTTAGATAAACCACTATTTTAAGAGTCATAGAGATATATATTTTTTTTTAGCCATATATTTTTTCGGCATTGTTTTCCCCCTATTTAAGCTCATAAATAAATTACAAAGTTATTAAGATTTATTAAATTTAACTACTAATTGTAAGTATGTAGTATATTCACTAATTGAACACAAGGGAGTGAAAGAAATGAGCAATATAAAGGTTGTCGTTTCTGCAAAGCTGCTCATTTGAATAATGAAGACGACTGTACAAATATATCAACCGATTGCCTTGGGGAATGTATTTAAATTACTTTTACAAAGAAAAACAAGGACACACACATACACCTACATACACAAACTCACATGTATGGATTATATACACAGGATGACAATAAAAAGTTCTGGCAAGGGAGGTATTCCAGATGTCTACTTTGGATTGGAGCAGTGGCGGGCACAGCTTTTGAATTTGGGGGGGGGGGGACTTTTTTACTTCAAAAAAAAAAAATCCGACATCTCAAAAACTAAGCCAGATAGAGCAAAATGGCGGGGATTTTTGGTTCTTAAAATCGCCATAGTTTCGACCCCAATGGGTCCATATTTTGAATCCAAAAAATTTGACATTCCCGAAAATTAAAAAATGCTCTTATCTCGGTAAATATTACCGATACAACAATAATGCAATAAGTTTTTGGAAATCGTCCGAAAAATACTCGAAAGCCCTTAGAACAATATTTTTTTAGTTATTCAGTTTCTAAAATTCTCAACACCCTATTAGGCCCCTAAAATGCATTACCTGGAAAACTTAGCAAGATAACGCTAAACTGACCAATATTTAAAATATATGGCGAGAAGTTAAGGACCTTGGGGACTGTACCCACTAGAAATTCTAGTAATATAGGAGGTAGCAAAAAATAAAACTAACAAGCTTTTCTTGTCATTGTAGAAGGTTTTTATTTTTGAGTGTACCAAAATTGTCAGGTTCACAAAAACTTTTTCCAACAAAAATTCTCTTCTTCATTTCCATATTGACAGATATTTGTTCATAGAACATTTTCAGATTAATGTAGTTACATTTATCTTTTTAAGATTATCCTTTGAACATTTTAATGAAAAATTTTCAGATTTTTTCTTTGAAAATATCTCGAACTTCGAGACTTTTTTCCTCTTTTCATTTTTTTAACATGATAATGTTTTTAGGCTGGTGTCTAATTTAAAAAAAAAAAAAAGTTGCAGAAAGTAAGAGTTACTGTTTTCATTTTCTTAAAACCAAAAGTTTTGTTTTTATAACTTGGATAATAATTCACCTCGTGGTGAATAAAACAATATTCACCAGCTGATGAGTAAAACGGAAAATAACTTTTTTTCAAAAAAAAATTTTTTGTCATCAATACTTTTTTAATCAATATTTTTTTAATCAATATTTTTTTAATCAATTTTTTTTTATCAATATTTTTTCATCAATATTTTTTTTTCCTAAATTTTAAAATAATGCAATCTCAATTCGACAGATATTTGACAAAGTTATCTGTCAAAATACATATTTTAAAAAACTATTTTTATTTTCTTGTGACCGAAAACAAAATTTTGTAAAATTGGAGTTACTCGGTAAAAACTCGTTATTTTCACAAAAATAAAAAAGTAAATTTACAATTTGGAAAATTTTAATAAATTAAATTTTTTTAATTTTAATTAATTTTTTTGAAGCAGAGAAGTTTCACTCATAAAAAGAATTTAAATAAAACTTTGAAAATTTACACAGTTTTTTTTATAAAATTTTGAACTCATAAATGCATTTAACTTAAACTTTGTAACTTTACAGTGTTTTTTTTTTGGTAAAATTCTTTTTGGTTGTATCAATATTTTGCAGATAATTCTGTAAATTTACAGTTTTTTTATCGAAATCATTTTACAGAGTTTTTTTCGTAATATAACAAAAAATCTTGCTGGTTGGAAATCTATGGTATTTTCTGCTGGCTTAGCAGAGTATCTCTGTAATTTAACAGAGTGATTATTTTGAGTGTACCATTATTATTTTTCATCATTTTTTTTTTTTTCAAAAATATTTTTTTTATCAATATTTTTTCTTGTTTCATTATTATTTTTTTTTCATCAATAAAAACATCAATATTGTTTTCATCAATATTTTTCTTCGTCAATTTTTTTTTTTTCATCAATATTTTCCTTTTTTATCAATATTTATTTTCATAATTTTTTTTTTTTTTATAAATATTTTTTTTATCAATATTTTTTTTCATCAATATTTTTTTTTATCAATATTATTTTCGTTAATATTTTCATCAATATTTTTTTTCATCAATATTTTTTTCATCAATATTTTTTTATCAATATTTTTTTTCATCAATAATTTTTTCATAAATATTTTTTTAGAATATTTTTTTTTTTCATTATTATTTTATTTTTCAATCAATATTTTTTTTTATCAATATTATTTTTCATCAATATTTTTTTTCATCAATATTTTTTTTCACCAATATTTTTGTTTTTCATCAATATTTTTTTTCATAATTTTTTTTGATCAATCTTTTTTTTAGCAATATTTTTTTGTCATATGTATTTATTATCATAAATATTTTTTTAACAATATTCAATATTTTTTTTCATAAATATTTTTTGTCATAATTTTTTTTATCAATCTTTTTTTTTCATCAATATTTTTTTGTCATAATTTTTTTATCAATCTTTTTTTTCCTTAATATTTTTTTGTCATATTTATTTATTTTTTTTCATCAATATTTTTTTTTTATAAATTTTTATACCATCCAACCACAGTAAATAAAAAAAAATTTGCTCCGCCCCTTTTGTGGGCGTGGATATAAAAAAATATATTTTAATAATGATTAATTGGATTAAATAATAAATCCATTTGATAACATCTATCGCAAGGGGAAGATGTCCCCCAATGTCTCCCACCAAACCCCCAAACCAACCCCCCCACCCCACCAAAAAAAACGCCCCAGAGATTTTTTTATGTTTTTTAACATTTTGGAGGGTATAAAAGATTTGGCACAGCCGAATTTAACACTCTCACTAGTTTTTCATTAATATTTTTTTTCATCAATATTTTTTCATCAATATTTTTCAGGGTTGGCAACCAAACGAATAACGGTATTGGTTACGGTATTGGTATTACACATCTTTTATATTGGTAACGGTAAAGGTAACGGTATTTTGGATTATTTAGGTAACGGTTAACCGTTACCGAAACAACGATACCGGTACGTACCGGTATTTTGAATAAAATTTACCAAACCTGTTAAAAAGTCACAAATTTGTAAAAAACACATTAAAAAAATCAAAAATGTATTTAATAAAATTAAAAAAAAAACTGAGAAATTTAGTGCATTTTCAACATATAATAATGTAGACTATTAATTAACTCACAATTTAATTAAAACATTCACGCAATATTATAATTCACCAAATAAATTATTGATTTTTACGTGTTTACAAGATGTCTGTCCAATCAGCAGAAATATATGCATTTTGAGACCATTTAGGAAATCTGTTGATTTTCGCTTACGCGGTTTGCTAAATTTCTGTCTGTTTTTTATTTTTGAATTTTATTGAGATATTTTAGCTTATTAACGGCAAGAAAGTTCATTTCGATCGGACAAGTTTTTCAATTCCAAAATGTAGATAAATCTGCTGATTTAAGATGAAAAATCTTCTGATTTCAGATAAACGCCTGAACATCGAAATTGTATTTTATTTCAGTAAAAAATACTTTTTTTTTTTGTTAAAAATTTTATAAAAGAAGCGAAGTTTTTCCATAAAATTAAAAAAAAAAAATAATTTTTTTTTTTTAAGAAAATTTTCTTACAAACAGGTCATTTCTGTTAAATTATTAAAACAGTAAGCTGATTTTTTCACATTTGAGCAACCCGAGTAAAAAAGAGTTATATATAGCCGTGACAAATTAGATCCCAAATATGGTGGACACAATTGTTTCAAATATTATCTTCGGTTATCCTGCAAGATCTGAACAGATAGTCTTATATATAATATTATACGTAAAATGGGTCTATCAAGTTTTATCAGTTTGATCCGGACTGATACAATATAAAATAAATTGAGACTATAAGACATAAATATATATGGTTAGATATTGCTCTATATAAAGAACATATTTTTGTATATAACATTACATAAAGTGCATATAATTATATATAATGTTATCCAACTTATATGACGTTATAAGGAGCAATATATGATCAGTTATAATTAGAGAATGTATCCCGTGCTTTCCCGTCCCGGGATTCCCGGGAAATTCGTCAATTTTCATTTCCCGCATTCCCGGGAAATTTGTGCGGGATTCCCGGGAATTTTTAAAAATGTACATAAACAAGTTAACTGCTATATATAGTTCAATAAATTTTTAAATATAAGGGCTCCAATTTTCACGCACTACAAAATCGAAATATGCACTTAAAAATCGAAAATATGCGTTAAAAATTCAAAAATATTTACTAAAAACGTAAAGAGTATTAAAAATTCGTTTTTCATTATAAAAGGTTTTACTAAAAGCAAAACATATGAACTTTATTTTTTATTTTCAGTTAAAAAAATTGTTTTTATAATCACAAAAATATTTTTTTATTTGAACACAGATAAAAACAAATTGCCAATGTACCACATTCGTAGCATTTATGAACAATTTTTTAAAAATGTATGAACCTTTCATAAAATGTTTGATTTTTTATTCATAAAAAATTATAATATTTTTTCAATTCCACATAATAAATATTATGAAAAAGTTATGAATAAGTTCATAAATACTATGCATTTTTTTGTGACTATTACTTATTTTCAATGTTTTTTAATTTAAATTCGTAAAGTTTTTTCAGTTTTCTTATTTATGACAAAATATGAAATAATACGCATTTTCGTAAAAATCTGCAATAATATGCAAAAACAAATATTTTTCTCTTATTGTTGGTGAAATGTCTATGCTAAAAACAGCACATTCTATTAAACAAAAATTTCTTAAAAAAATATAACAAGACATTGTTTAATTATTTTTTTTTTTTAATAAAGTTTTTATCTTAATGTATTATTTTTGGTTTATAAGACTGAATTCTTATTTTATTTGCTTTTAAATGTATCAGGCCTTGTTAGACGTACAAATTAAACAAAAAAAAATGGAAAAAATTGTTAAAAACTAAAAAAAAAAAAAATATTAATGGTTTTTAGTGCGGGATCCCGGGAATCCCGGGAAGTTCAAAAATTTTTCCCGCTTTCCCGGGAAAAAATGAAAAAATGCGGGAAATTGCGATTCCTAGTTATAATGGTTTTAAATTATATTTAATCGTATCAGTTTTCTCCAACTGATATAATTATATAGACCCAATTCACGTATCACATTATATATAAGGTTATCCCGCTAGATCTTAAAATATACCCGTAGATAATTACACAGTGCAACACCCAAAATCGGAATGGGATGAAACCAAAAGCAAATGAAAGTTGACATATTCCATAACAAACCCCTCAAGGCTTTTTTCTAGTTCAGAGCTAGATTTTGTTTTACACGCATTTGAAGTTAGTGCACTTTTATTACAATTACAATAATAAATGCTTGAAAACTGTATTAGTGGCGAATGATTAATATTGTAATTGCCTTTAAATAACAATCATACGCAACGGTGTCCAGTGATTTATATTAATAATTGCCTTTAAATAACAATCATACGCAACGGTGTACATGGTTTATTTTAATAATTTAAATTTGGAAACTGGACCCTACATGTCCAATAAGGGCACCACCAGGGGTCTTTAAAGTAGGACACTTTAGTACACAAAAACTTTAAATGCTTTAAAATCACCAACTTTAAATGCGTGTAAAATAAAATCTAGCTCTGACCTAAAAAAAAGGCCTTGAGGGTTTTGTTATGGAAAACGTCAGCTTTCATTTGCTTTTGGTTTCATCCCATTCCGATTCCGAAAGTTCGATTTTGTATCACTGTGTTATTAAAGCAATTGTATCCGCCATATTTGGGATATAATTAGTCATCATTTTTTCTTTTTTTACTGGGGAATTTTTAGTTTTAATCGTTTTAATTAGACAAACATTTAAGAAAATGCCAACAATTTTTTTTGTAAAATTACAAAATAGTCTGCTAAAATTTTAACAAAAATATCTTTTTAAATCAGCATTTTTTAAATTTAATGACAGAGAATTAAGTTAAAGTATTCATTTTAGTGTTTCTTCACAATACAGCAGCAAGCAGCAGACAGCAAAATTTGTACATGTATTTTGTTGTTGCCGCAACAACAAAAATTTTGCTGTCTGCTGCTTGCTGCTGTATTGTGAAGAAACACTTAGCAGAAAAATCTTTTAAAAAGTTTTCTAATTCAAACTGAAAGTTGTTTTACAGATTTTTCGACAGAGCTTTTCCAGACTGTACGACTTGGGCTCATTATGTATTTAATTCCAGAGAACCACCTCTCCACGCTTACCTGCGTGGATGACAACGCCAGCAACACTTGAGCGATTCAGGTTTGTCTCTTCTATTATATTCCCGCTGAAAAATGCTTAAATTACGTGGCACTCACTTTTCTCTTCAGAAATTTTTAGGTAAATTGCGAATGTGATCGTTGCTTGGACCGATTTCCACATAATTTAGTAAATTGCAAATGTGATCATTGGTTTGACAAATTTTTTCACTGTTTTTACACAAATAACATTCCGATTTACAATGAACAAAAATTAGTTTTTTTTTTATTTTACGTACATACAAAAACTTTCTTTTTTATCTGCAAAAAATTTAAAATAAGTAATATTAAAACAACCGAAACAAAGCCGATATAATACCGGTAAAAATCCGAATAAAGGTAATGGTTTTTTATCGGTAACGGTATTTAAAATTTTTTATTTCGGTATTGGTAACGGTAACGGTAGTCAATATTAAAGGGTTTTTAATCGGTAACGGTATTGAAAGGGTAACGGTAGCCAACCCTGATATTTGTATACCCTCCACTCTAGTGATAGAGGGTATATATAAGTTTGTCATTCCGTTTGTAACTCATCGAAATATCGGAACGGGACCCCATAAAGTATATATATTCATGATCCCCGATCGATTTTAAGACATTCTAGCGATGTCCGTCTGTCTGTGGAAATGTTGATCACGGCCAAAATATTACACGGAGATGACTGAAACTTAACATTTTTATTGGAAGTTCTCCCGAGAAGTTTGGTGTTGCATTTGAGCGATATCGGTTCAGCGGTTCAAAAGTTATGAACGAAAATGTAAGGATACCTAAAAAATATTGGTGCATTCAACATAACCTAAAAACACAAAATGCTTTAATTCGGCTGCTGGTTGACCAATGTGAACATAATTGAATACCAAATGGTATTTAAACAAGTACAAACATATTAAAAAAAAAATTGCGGATTTTTTTTTTACCAAATTTTTTTTTCGCGGAAATTTTTTTTCAAAAGTTTTTTTTTCAAAAGTAATTTCCTTTTAAATAAAGTTTTTGCAATAATCTTTTTTTCATGAATATTTTTTTTTTTCAATAATATTTTTTTTTCATCAATATTTTTTTTTCATCAAATATTTTTTTTTTATCACTAACCTTTTTTCATTAAAAACTTTTTTTATTGATAAACAGATAGATGGATATCACTAGAATGACTTAGAAACCTTAACGGATCAATAATATATAAACATAATGCGGTCCTCGACCGATATTTCAATGCGTTTTGCATGGAATGACAAATTAATATAGCGTTATTTTTTCTAAAAAAGAATTGCTTTGGAAAGAACATCTATTTATACTGTAAAACATTGTCAGGATTCAATGGTTTGGGCAAGAGTACAAACTTCGCAGACATTTTTTTAATAAGAACTTCCAAATCGCCAGATATTTTTTCATAGAAAATTTTTAGATTTAGTAACATTTTTCTGAATTTTCTTTTCAATGTGCTTTTCAGAACTTTAATTGGGATTGCTGAATTCAGTTGATATTTTCTGAATTTTAATTGGAAAAAGTGTATTCACATTTTTTCTTAAAAGATTTTCCATTTATAAAAATTAAAAATTTCCAGATTTTTTCTTTTGAAAATTTCTCGTATTTAGAGAATTTTTTCTTTTTCTTTTTAAACAAGAACTTCCAGATCGACAGATATTTTTTCATAGAAAATTTTCAGATTTCCCTTTTAAATTTTTCAGATTTTTTTGAAAAATTTTTTAGATGTTTCTTATGAAAAATTTTCATATTTTTTCTATGAAAATTTCTCGGATTTGTTTACTTATTTTTCTCTGGAAATTTTTTTTAAAATACTCTTTTTGGGGAATTTTCTTTCGGGTTTTCAACAAATTTTTTTTTATCATTTGTATTTTTCAACCATTTTTCAACAATTTTCTATTTCAAATAAATGTTTTTTCTTTTTTACATTGTGGAGGATACAAACTTGTTTTTTTTTTTGTCGTGGAGTGTCATATCGTGAACCTATATTCAAAATATGCCAACTCAAATTTGACGGAAATGAGTTTCCGATGGCAAATAGCTCCCCTATGTAATACCTATCTGCCATAAAAATTTGAGAGCAAAAAAGTAATTTGTTGTCGTTTTACATCCATTTTTGTTATTCTAAATCAAAGTACATATTTTTTTGGTGAAAATAAATGCCAACTCCCATTGTAAATTTCCAAAAATTTTTCAAATTTTTTTAAAAAAAAATTAGGCCACATATCTTATTGCATTTGCCATGCTGAACACGAATCTGGTACAGATTTTGATATCTAATGGCTAGTTTTCGAGATATTGCCATTTTTAAAATATCGGTTAATAGTGTTTGCAAAAAAAAAAAATTGCTTATATAGATGTAACTTTCAAACTATTTATCAGATTGAAACATTATGAATGGGGCAAATAAAGTCAATGATATAATATTTCAAAATAGCTAGTTTGGAGTGACCCTATTGCAATACAGCGTGAATTACAGAGTGCCAAAGTTGACCACCCTGAGATTAAAAGGCTTTCGGAGCTAGTAACTTTTAAAAATATGCAAAGATTTTTAATTTTTTGTTCAGTTTTTGCAAATACCGTACTAAGGATAACAAAAACCAAAAAAAAAAAAAATATTAAAATTTTTCCAAAAAAAATATATTTTTATTTTCCGACAAAATATGCCAACTCTAAAAAAATATTTGTTTTTTGATATAGTAATAAATGCCATCTCAGAAAAATACGCAAACAAGTGCAAATATGAAAATTTTTGCATAGGTAAAAATTGTTTAGAATATTTAAACCATCTTGTGGAAGGTACATTGTTTATTTTTGCAATAATATGCGAAATAACTAGTTTTTAAGCTCTCCTGAACAGTAAGCTTTTTCGAGTTGGCATTTATTGAATATAGTTCGACGATATGAAGAAATAACAAATATTTCTTTACAATAAAACTAAAAACTTATTTAATTTTTTCATTGTGTTCTAATTTATGTTTATTTTTTTAAAAGATTAAAAATATTATATGAAATTAAAAGTAAACATACTATGTGTTGTACGTATAATGCCTTGTATTGAATTATGTCAGAATAAAATATTAAAATTATAATTTTTTTTTAATTTTTATTTAAGAATAACAATGACAACTGTCACGACGACACATTCCCATCCAATGATTTAATTTTTCACAATATTCTTGGCAACGGGGATGATGCGGATGATAGCGTGCCAATTTCCGACACAATTCACGATCCATGGCTATAGCTCTGGACTTGATGGAAGCAATTGGTAATTCTTCTTTATCGTCATCATCATCGTCGTCGTCACCGTTAACGTTTCCAACATTTACGGTGTTTGTATCTTCGTCAGAATCATCATTGAAATCTTCAGTATCTCGACGTACGATAGATGCTTTCGAAAATAGCGCAAATATTGCCAGAAATACAAATATAATTTGTAAAATTTTCATTTTTTATTTTAATTTTTTTATTTTTTTAATTTCTGCGTTGTACACAATTCAATGTTTATATTTAAACTAGGGGAAGTTGTGTACTAAAAAAAAATATAATTATAAATCTTTAATTGTTTAGAAAAGTATTTTGATTTTGTTTTCTTATCAGTTCAATGTCGCAAATGTTTTTTTTTTAATACCCTCCAACGACAGTATTGGGGTATACTAACTTTGTTATTCCGTGTGTAACTCATCCAATAAATCTATATAAATAAAAATCAAATGTCGTTCGTTGGTATTGGCATCACTTGAGAACGGCTAGACCAACTGGGTTATTTTTCTTTTCTAATGTTCGTCATAGTCCTACTATGGCTTTTATGGAAAGAAAAATTGACCACGCCCACTTTTTTCGATATATCTAACCAGCGACGTATCCAGGAATTTGAATACGGGGGGGGGCACAATTCCCAAAATTTTTTTCGTCATCGCCTATTAATATTTGTTTTTAACTAACAAGGGAAGTCTCCCTAGTGTCACCCGCGGATCTTTATGGAATTGGTTTTATTTTGTAGATCAGAAAAAATAAAGGGACACGTATTTTTTTTTAGCGGCCCAAACTCATATTTAGGGGGTAAAAAGGAGGGGGGAAGACAAGGCCATTTTTCAGTTTTTTTCGTTTATCTCCTATATTATGCAAAGAAACCTAGTGTTACATACCAAATGAAAGGTCTTTGGAAAACCTATCTATGTGTGCTAAGAACGTGTCCAAACATGCACAACTTTTCGTCATATTGAGGAAAATACCAAAATTTTAGGACATTTTTGTTAATAAGTCGAAAAATATTAACTGCTTTGGCCCGTTGTTAGAACCAAGAGATAGGTATTTGTAATACCTTTAATCTGATACCACACATGCCTATTATTAAAACTGAAAAAGGTTAATTTCCCCCCATACAAATCGACCCCCCCTAAAAATGAGTTTGGGCCGCTAAAAAAATACGTGTCGAATTAATTTTCGTTCTTAACAACATATCCAAATTTCATGAAGATCGGAGGGTGACACCAGGGAGACTTCCCTTGTCAGAGCACCCCCCCCCCCACACCATTTTCGTCTTGGAAAGTTAACATTTTTATGAGGGTTTCTTCGTCATTGGTATGGGTTTAAACATTTTTTCGAAAATTTTGGAAATTACTTATAAATATTTGGTTTTGAATGCCGAGTGGGTGTTTTGAATTTCAATGGCGGATCCAATATGGCGCCCAATTTTTTAAATATATTACAGATTTGCTTAAAATTCTTCATGCACGGATTCTTGGAGTCGCTTAAGAAAAATTTGCAGTTGGATTTTTTAAATTCAAAATGTCGGATCCAACATGGTGATAATAAATAACAGATTCACTCAAAACTTTTTACTCACCGGTTTGTTAGTACTAAATTAGAATCTGCCATTCGAAAATCTAACTTCAGATTCTTACTCGCCATAAAAAGATTCGGTTTATTTTTTAAAAATATTTGTCGCCATGTTGGATCCGCCATTTTGAATTTTAAAATTGCAACTTCAGATTCTTTTTAAACGACCACAAAAACCTGTGTTTAAAGAGTTGACGAAGAAACTCTCATATAAAAAAAACCATTCTAAGGTTGTGGTGCCTCGGCTCATTGGCCACATCGGGGATTTTGGGGTTAAAAAATGGGTAAAAAATTGCGAAATTTGGATTTTTCAGCCGAATTGACTTTTTAGAAATAAATGACTTTTTAGAAATGAAATTTTTTCAAACTCTGGAGTTTTTATAAAAAAAATAAAACCTCTTGTTTTAAAATCAAAATAGTTAGAAAATTTTTTTTGTATAAAATTTTAAAAATTTTCAAATCGAAAAGGGGGGGGGCACGTGCCCCCTGTGCCCACCTCCTGTATACGTCCATGTATCTAACATTGGAAAAGAACTAATTTGGGTATTTTGTTGTTACTTTCGTCAAATTCCAACTAGGGTTTTTACGGAAGCAAAATTGCCCACGCCCACATTTTTCGATATATCTAAAATCGCAGAACGGCTGCACACTGGTCTCCAAGATTAATTTTTTTTGGCTAAAACTGAAAACTTTTTTTTCTATATTTGTGGTTGGAATATTGTAGCAAACACTTCAGATAAACAAAAAAAAAATAATTTGTTTTTGCAAACTATAATTAACCGTTATTCTATGAATTGAGAAAATGTTTTTAATGGCAGTGATAAACTAAAACACGGGTGTAATTTTTTGTATTTTTTTGAGCCACACACAGAATATGGAGGAAACAAATTTGAGTAATCACTTGTTTAAATTTAATAACAAAAATTGAGTAATTTTTTATTTTACGCAATTCAAAATTTACTTAAAAATTTTAACAACAATTTAAGTAAATGATTTTATAAAAATTTAATAGTTTTTTTTTATTTTTTTTTAAACTCTCATAGTTTTTTGAATTCTCGTTTAGTTTATAGTTTTTTTGTATATGGGGCATTCCATGTCAAATCGGACACTTTGAAAATTTTTTTTTAGATTTTCCCAATTTGTTTACAGTTTTTAGTACTCTTCTAAAACTCCTTCGTGGTAAATTTTCAGATTTTTTTGATGACCCGTTCAAAAGATATCGAATTTTTAAAAATTGGTAGTTGTTCCTTTACTCAAACTTCTTTTACTCATAACTTCTTCAATAATGGTCCAAATTTCATTTTTTTTTTTTAATTTTTGTTTTTTTTACGTACTTTTTTAAAAATAATCCCAAAAAATTCTTAAAAGCGCTCTAGTATGCGATTTTTAAGTTTTAAAATTTTAATCTCATTTTAAAAAATGTTTGTACTCTTCGATTTCTTTAAAATTTTTTTTTGTATAAAACTTCTATCGATTCTACAAATTTGTTGCCCAGGAGGTTCATGGGATAACGATTATTACTATTTTTATACCCTCCAACTACAGTATGGGGGTATACTCACTTTGTCATTCCGTGTGTAACGCATCAAAATATCGGTCTAGGACCCCATAAAGTATATATATTTATGATTAGTGATCAATTCTAAGACATTCTAGCGATGTCCGTCCGTCCGTCCGTCTGTCCGTCCGTCTGTCCGTCTGTCCGTCTGTAGTTAACACGATGCAGTCCAAAATAAAAGAGCTAGACTCCCGACATTTGGCACAAATATCTCTTATGTTAATAGGCAGGTTAAGTTCGTAAATGAGCAAAATCGAAAATACACGTTTTTTACATGTTTTTTTGTATTTTTGTTAAATAAATGAAACATTTGTTATATTTATCGGGATGGGAAGGTGCAGTCAACATCCCCCACTGACCCCCATCACCCCCCCCCCCCCCAAAAAAAAACAAACGCCCCTGACAATTTTTTTTATTACATTTTGGAGGGTATAAAAGATTCGGCACAGCCGAATTTAACACTCTCACTTGTTTTAAATTTTTTTAAAAAATTTTATTGTAATTTTCCAATCTTAAATCATTTCTACTGCTCCAATAGTGCGTCATAGAGGAGTCATTTATAAGACCGACCTCCATTAATTTTTACGTCTTAACATTTCTTTGGAACAAACTAATACCCTACTCCAATTTCTAAGGGGGCTCCCACACAAAACAAAATTTTTTACAATTTGCTCCAACCGCTCTAACTGCCCTAATAGTGCCCTTATAGCAACAAAATGTATGACCGACCCAAAATATTTTTTTAGTCCAAACATTTTCTCAGAACACACCTACCCTCTATCTCTAATTGTTAAGGCGGTCCCCATACAATTATTTTTATTTTTTGTAAATTTGTTTTATTTAATCAGCTTCTACCGGTCCAATGGTGCTTCCGAGAGGGGTCATTAGTGAGACCGACCGCCATTTATTTTTACCCTACAACATTTTTTTAAAACATACCTACGTCCTATCTCCACTCCCTAAGTAGGCTCCCATACAAATAACAGTTGGAGCAAATTTTATAAAAATGTAATTTTGAATGGAAGCCTACTTAGGGAGTGGAGATAGGGTAGGTGTGTTCAGGGAAAATGTTTGGACTAATAAAATATTGTGGGTCGGTCACACATTTTGTTGCTCTAAGGGCACTATTAGGGCAGTTAGAGCGGTTGGAGCACATTGTAAAAAATGTCGTTTTGTGTGGGAGCCCCCTTAGAAATTTGAGATAGGGTATTAGCTTGTTCCAAAGAAATGTTAAGACGTAAAAATTAATGGGGGTCGGTCTTATAAATGACCCCTCTATGACGCACCATTGGAGCAGTAGAAATGATTTTAAGATTGGAAAATTACAATAAAATTTTTTCAAAAAATTTTAAAAAATAGTAATAATCGTTATCCCACGATCCTCCTGGGCAAAAAATTTGTAGAATCGATAGAAGTTTTACACAAAAAAAATTTCAAAAAAATCGAAGAGTACAAACATTTGCAAAAATGAGATTTAAATTTTAAAACTTCAAAATCGCATACTAGTGCGCTCTTAAGAATTTTTTGGGATTTTTTTTTAAAAAGTATGTAAAAAAACAAAAATTTTGAAAAAAAAAATTGCAATTTTGAACCATTATTGAAGAAGTTATGAGTAAAAGAAATTTGAGTAAAGGAACAAACTATCAATTTTTAAAAATTCGATATCTTTTGAACGGGTCATCAAAAAAATCTGAAAATTTACAACGAAGGAGTATTCGAAGAGTACTAAAACTGTAAACAAATTAGGAAAATCTAAAAAAAAAAATTTCAAAGTGTCCGATTTGACATGGAATGCCCCATATGAAAGTTTGTAATCGCCTTTATAAAATTTTCCTGTATATTTGAGACATAAATATGTTTGGTAAATTTTGAAAAAAAACTTTTTAAAAAAAATAAATAGATAAACTTTGAGTAAATTTTTAATTGTGTCAATTAAAAATTTACTCAATTTTTTTTTTTTTAGATTTAATAAATTTTTATTAAAAATTTACTCAATACTATTAAAGCGTTTACTGGTGCAAATTGAGTAAGTTTTTACTCAAATATTTTTTTTAATTTTTTCCGGTGCAAGTTACACGAAAATTAACAAAAATTTTAGTGATCTAAATATATTAGCTAATAATAAAATAAATGACAACTTTCATAACCTCAAAATCTGTTATTTTAGCTTTTTATAAAAAAAAATATTATATACAGTGACTAATAATGGAACAGCATATATTTGATAGCAGTTCTTTAAAGGAAAAGTTATCAAAACTAAACTTGATTATTATCAATCGACTATTTTTAAAAAAAGTTGTAAATAGGAAATTTTCCCAGCTTTAATTTAAGCTTGATAGCGTCTAGATTGAGCAAATATTAAATAAGATACGAGGGCCGCTCTGAAAAATGAAATTATAGATAGTTTTTATAATTTTTTTTTTTTTTTTAATATTCCTAAGTCGATTTTTTCCAAGTTCAAACATTAAAATTTTAAAAAATTATCCAATAACACCGCTCTACAAATCTAAGGTTTGTCGCTGCGTTTCGGATGAAACCGAAAATAGTTGATAGGTTTTGGTGCCCCGATTGCAAAACGGTCACACAAATTTTTCTATCACGTCACAATTTTGAGAAAATCGCGGTTAAAGTGTCAAAAAAGGCCCATTTTGACCAATTTTGAAGGCCTATAAAATAAGATCCTGACATGCAAATGACTTGGTATCAAGCTCATTCGAAAGTCTGTAATTTTCTCTTTCAGGCAAGATCAAATTTTCTTGGAATTTAATTTTCTAAAATGGTAAAAAAATCATTAGCAACAAGTGCGTTAAATCTAAAATTTACGTATGAATTTGTATGGAAATTTGTTAAAAAACACTGTGTAAATAAACTAAATATTTAAAAAATGGAAGGTTTTTTGTTAATGATTTTTTTACCATTTTAAAAAATTAAATTTTTAGAGCATTTCATCTTGTCTTTAAGAGAAAATTACAAACTTTCGAATGAGCTTAATACTAAATCAATCGCATGCCAGGATATTATTTTATAAGCTTTTAAAATGGGTCAAAAATGCCCTTTTTCGGCACTTTAACCGCGAATTACTCAAAATCCTGACGTGATAGAAAAATTTGGGCTCCGGATTTGGAATCAGCGCAACAAACACTATCCAAATCACTAACCAGAATCCAATACGCATTTTCTTGTTGAGCTGTGTAATTTTTATTCAGTTTTTAGCTAATTTTTCCAAAAACCCGAACAAAAAATGAAATTATTTTTTAAATACAGTAGAAGAAATCCATAATTTTTAACCACCAACTCTTTTGACCACCAAAGTTTTTGTAACCAAAGAAAATATTTTATTGTTTAGTAATTTTAGAACACCTAAATGTATAATATGAGATATTAGAATAATTAAAATTTTTCTTTGTTTACAAAAAATTGGCAGTCAAATAGTTGGAGGTCAAAAAATGCGGATTTCATTTAATGTATTTAAAAAATTAATTTTTTGTGTGGGTTGTTGGAAAAACTAGGTGATAACTAAATACAAATTTCTGGATCACTTTTTTTAATTTTTAGTGTTTGAAGTTGGAAAAAATTGACTTATACTATGTTCAGATTGGCCTCGAAACCCCGTTAAAACCTCGTATTTTCTATTTAAAAACTCACCTGTTCACACACAACAATTTTGACACTTATGTATGTAGGTTTCGGAACCTATCACACACAAAAATATTTTTTTAACTGGTTTAATTACGCGCAAATTATTTTTTGGCACGTTTTAATTAAATTTTTATTTCAAATAAATAAATAAATATTTTTAAGAAATTTTGTAAATAAATTGATTTATTTATATTTTTGTTTTTGTCATTTCCCCATTTTCTCTATTTCTCATTGTCGCACAGTGGTAAAAATATGAAATTTATACGGTTTCGATCGTATTTTTGTTGAAACCTCACTACAAAAAGGTTTAAATTTGTGAGGGAAAATACGTATTTTCAAATGAGTTTTGGCTCGAAACCCCGTTTAACGAGGTACTATTAGAAATATTTTTAAAAAGTTTTCTAAAAACTATCTATAAATAATTTAATTTTCCAGTGCGACCCCCGTATCTCATTTAAAATTTGCTCAAGCTGGACGCTATCAAGCTTAAATTAAAGCTTGGAAAACTTTATATATATCATTTTTTACAAAAATAGTTGATTGATAATAATATGGTTAAGTATTTATAATTTTTTTTCAAAGAACTGCTATCAAATATGAGGCATTCCACACCAAATGTTCAGCAAAAAAAAACACGTGTACCGTAAACTTCTGAATAGGTTGTATGGATAGCCCTATATGGAACTTAGAAAATTGCGTTTTTAGTTTTTCAATTTTTCAAAAACTGGGCTTAGGAGACGTGGTCAAATATTGGAAAAATGGTCAAATTTGTGGCGAGTTGCATTGACTAAATATTTATCACATTAAAACGGAATGCACCACAATCTCAAAAATTTACATTCTTATATAGTTTTGTATGGACTATCGATTAAAATTTTTTTTTTTTTTTGGAGAAAATCGCATTTGAACTTTAAATTTCATAACAATTTTGTAATTTGCTTGTATTTCTTTGCTTTAACCAGAGATGGGACTAATGCATTGTTTTTCAATTATCATTGAGTGTTTCATTGTCATTGAATATGGTCGATGTTAATGAAATTAAAAAATCATTATCATTAATTTTACACAATGAAAATGAAATGAAATTTTCATTAGCAATTTTTTACATAATGATAATGAAAAATAAAATCATTACCAATTAATCAATGATAATGAAAAACAAAAATTTCATTGAATTCTTGGATATATTAAAAAAAAAAAAAAACGATAAAGTGATAACAAATTTTGAAATTGTTATATACACTGAAAAAAATAACCTTCCTGATATTAATGAAACGGATTCATTATTTTGTTTTCATTACTTAAATGAAGGAATTCATAAGCTGATTGAAATTTCATGCATGTTATGAACAAATTTTATGAAACTTGTTTCATTAGATTTCATAATTTCATTAAAAAATATCATAAGATTTTTTAGAACTAAATACAACTCTGCGTTGCGAATAAGAGAAAGAAAACAGAACAAAAACATACGACGTTTTATTACACCACGCGTGTTTAGTCTAATTGTAATTTTTACATGTGTGTTAACTTTTTTCTAATAAAATAAAATAATTTTATATTTTTTTGCTTTGTTGTTGAAACTTGTGTGTGTGTGTTATGCTGGTTATATCTAATTGAAATTACAAGTGAAAAGTTCCGTATAAGTGTTTCTTTTGACTGTTTCTTATAAATTATAATATAATTTGCAACAGAAAAATAGTTTTTTAAGTCATTAAAATTGTGTGATGAAATTTAGGGTAATTTGTGTGTTCCATTGCTACGTTGTTGCTACGTTTTGGCAGCACGTGTTTTTAAAGTCATCGCGTTTTTGTCTTTTATAGTTTACCTTATATGGCAATTCAGACCAATTTAAGTTTGGAGTAAAATTTTGTTGTTTGTAAAAACTAGGTGAAAACCATAAAAAGTGTGCAATTAAGGGTCATGTCACAGACTCAATTCCGTTGGGAAGTGGAATAAGTGGTTCACTCGTAAAACGCAAAGCAAATACTTTTTTCGGAATGAAACCACTTTTAGCAATTCAATTCCACTTTGATTTTTGAAAGTGATTTCATTCCGAAAAAAAAAAATTGTTTTGCGTTTTACGAGTAACAACTTTTTTTTAAATCCGATCGGAATTGAGTCTGTGACATGCCCCTAAATAAAATTTCAGTGAAGGTTACAGTGATGGTTACATGTGACTTACCAAAATTGTTATTAATGCAAATTTTCACTTATGGGTGTATGATACGTGCTGTTTTTAGGTAACTTGTTCCTAACTTGATTAGGGGCTTTCTATGGAAATTTTGATAACTTTAACCAACATGAATTTATCGTAATTCCCATATCAAAACCTTAAAAAAGTTAGCAACTAGTTACTTGTAAAAAGCAATTATCATACGCTCATTACCAACTACTATTCCACATTTAATCAATGAATATTTTCATACATTTTATGAAAAACTTCATAAAACGTTTCAAACAAGTTCTACGAATATTTTCATTATTTATATGCAAGTTTTCATTGAAAGGAACTTTAATGACACCAGTTTCATTAATCAAATGAAACCTGTCTTCGGTTGAAAACGTGAGTCATTTTTCATTAAGTTTAAGTCAATTTTCATTAATTTCACGAAGCTATTTTTTTCAGTGTAGGTGGAAAAAATGTCTCAGAATCTCAGACTTTCCTAATAGTTAAAATGTATTAGAATCTGAGAATTTTCTTAAGAAAAACTTTCTCAGAATCTATAGAAAAAGTGTCTCAGAATCTGAAACTTTTTCCGAAGCAAAAATGTATCAAAATCTGAGACTTTTTCTATAGAAAAAATGTACCAGAATTTGATACTTTTTCTATAGAAAAAAGGTTTCAGAATTTGAGACTTTTTCTGTAGAAAAAATGTCAGAATCTGAGACTTTTTCTATAGAAAAAATGTCTCAGAATCTGAGACTTTTTCTATAGAAAAAATGTCTCAGAATCTGAGACTTTTTCTATAGAAAAAATGTCTCAGAATCTGAGACTTTTTCTATAGAAAAAATGTCTCAGAATCTGGTACATGTCTCAGAATCTGAGACTTTTTTTATAGAAAAAATGTCTCAGAATCTGAGACTTTTTCTATAGAAAAAATGTCAGAATCAAAGACTTTTTCTATAGAAAAAATGGATCAGAATCTGAGACTTTTTGAAAAAATGTCTCAGAATCTGAGACTTTTTCTATAGAAAAAATGTCTCAGAATCTGAGACCCTTTCTATAGAAAAAATGTCTCAGAATTTGAGACCCTTTCTATAGAAAAAATGTCTCAGAATCTGAGACTTTTTCTATAGCAAAAATGTCTCAGAATCTGTGACTTTTTCTATAGAAAAAATGTCTTAGAATCTGAGACTTTTTCTATAGAAAAAATGTTTTAAAGTCTGAAACTTTCTATTAAAAGAATGTCTCATAATCTTAGACTTTTTCTATAAAAAAAATGTCTTAGAATCTGGGACTTTTCCTAAAGAAAAAATGTCACAGAATCTGAGACTTAAATAAAAAATATCTCAGAACCTGAGCCTTTTTCTATAGAAAAAATTCCTAAGAACTTGAGATTTTTTTTATAGAAAAAGTTCCTCAGAACCTGAGACTTTTCTGTAAAAACGGTCTCAGAATCTAAGACTTTATCTATAAAAAAAATATCTCAGAGTCTGAGACATCCTATTGAGGTCCGTCCGTCAGAGAAAGCACGATGCATTCCAAACTAAAAAGGCTAGACGCCTGAAACTTGCCACAAATAAATCTTATCGTCGGTGCGCCAACCAGAACTAGTATATTTTTCAAAAATTTTTGGAGAGGCTTACAAATCAGCTTTATTTTGACCTTTCACGGTGCTTAAAAACAATATTTCTTTCATAAATATTTAAATAATATTGCAAATTTTCTATTTATATTAATTTAAATTTAAAAAAACAGCGCAAAAGTAACAAATTTGGCTGTTATTAAAGACTCTTCAAAAAATGTTAAAATACACATACCAGTTCCGGTTGGAGCACCGACGTTATGATCATTGGCTGGTTAATTGCGTGAATGGGCAAAATCGGATCTTGGGGTTAGGGTCCCTTCTTGAAGAACAAAGCGCTTTTTAAAGGCAATTCCTTTCGCTTACGTAACAAAACAACCGATTTTCTCAAAGAAATAAACAAATTAATAGTTATACCCTACACCACACTGTGGTACAGGGTATAATGAGTTTGTGCTGATGTTTGTAACTACCCGAAATATTGGTCCTAGACCCACTTTTAAGTATACCGATCGGCTTAGAATCACTTTTTGAGTCGATTTAGCGATGTCCGTCCGTCCGTCCGTCTGTCCGTCCGTCCGTCCGTCTGTCCATGTAAACGGTGTAAACACGATACAGGTCGCAATTCTTAATCAATTGACTTGAAATTTGAAACTTAAGCCTCTTTTGGCCCAAGGACAAAGCCTATTGAAATTGGAAAAAATCGGTTCATATTTAGACCTAGCCCCCATACAAAGGTCCTCTTTAGTTTTGGCTCAAATGACTCTAATAGACGCATTTTAACAGGTATCTATTCGAAATTTGGCAGGTAATCATGTTTTATCAACACAAATCACCATTCCAAATTTTAAAGAAATCGAACCAGTTCTTATTGTAGCCCCCATACAAACCACCTTCCCGATTTTCAAATAAATCTCTCAAATTTCATGAAAATAGAAAATATTTAATTAAAATTCTGTTTGTGTATGTTAAACGCGTACTTTAATAACCTTATCAAATCTGATTATCATCGGACCATTTTTGGACTTAGGTCCCATGTTGAAATTTCGCCCGATATTCAGTTGAAGTGATTTATTGTCAACAAAAAGAAGCCTATTCCACTCAAATTTGATTAGTGAGTGCTTTTTACACTTATTAAAGATTTGACAAAATATAGATCTAATCAGTCCATGTTTGAACTTGGGACCCATTTTCCGGGAAACTCTGTTGTAGGGTATTTTATGGCCGGTCTTGACCGACTATAATTTTCTTACTTGTTTTTTTTTTATATTTTTAAAGTTGTCATAAAAATTTGAATTTTCATTTGTTAATAAAAAAATGTATATGGGACATTTCACTAACATTGACAATGAAATCAAAAATTTGATTTCATTGACAATGTGTAAACAAATGAAAATGAAAAAATGATTTTCATTAACATTGTGTAAAGAATTTGTAATGAAAATAAAAAATCATTAACATTGAACAGATTAATGATAATGAAAACTCAATGGTAATGATTCGTGCTCAACTCTGGTTTTAACGTTGCGAATGAGTAATATTTATGCAATTAATAATACTCATTCGCAACGTTAAATCAAGACAATACAAGCAAATTACAAAATTGTTATGAAATTTAAAGTTCAAATGCGATTTTCTCGAAAAAAACGGAGAACGTGTTTCTGATTTTTTTTGTGTGGATGGACAAACATCTAAACTTTAAAAAAAAATTTAAAAAAGAAAAAAACAAAAAGTGGCATGTTTTTTAATAAATTGACATTTTTAAAAAATGGAAAATTTCAGAACGGGTTCTGAAAATTTTCCAAAAAAAAAAATTGTAATCGATAGCCCATACAAAACTATATAAGAATGTAAATTTTTGAGATTGTGGTGCATTCAGTCAATGCAACTCGCCACAAATTTGACCATTTTTCCAATATTTGACAACGTCTCCTAAGCCCAGTTTTTGAAAAATTGAAAAACCAAAAACGCAATTTTCTAAGTTCCATATAGGGCTATCCATACAACCTATTCAGAAGTTTACGGTACACGTGTTTTGTTTTTGCTGAACATTTTGTGTGGAATGCCTCATATTTGATAGCAGAAAAAAAAAAGTGGCATAAGCCCAGTTTTTGAAAATTAGAAAAACCAAAAACGCAATTTTCTTAGTTCCATATAGGGCTATCCAAACAACCTATTCAGAAATTTACGGGACACATATTTTTCTGTAGCGGGACATTTGGTGTGGAATGCCTCATATATGCTGTTCCATTATTAGTTTGAGTAACTGTAACTTAAAAACTTCAAGCGACTTCAATGAACCAAAACACACAAAATTACAGTGATGTTTGGTGCTAATGAATCATCAATAGCTTTTTGCTAATTGTTGTTTATTTTTAAGAAATCAATTTTTGTTTCAGGAAACTTTTGCTTCAAAAATTGTGATTTACTCAGAGTTTCGAAGAGTTGAAATAAAAACAAGAAAAAACCGAACGTGTTTATTGGAGAAAATCGAAGAAACAAACAGATGTATTCAGTAAAATTTAATCGTGGTTCTTTTATTAAAACATATTAACCCTCTCCCATCTCCCATTTTTAGGCGTAATTTTGGTCCTTTTTTTTCAAATATCCTCATAGAACACCACAAAGGCGTGCGTTTAAAGAGTTAAAATGTTATACAAATATGTTCTACATAAAATTTTAGTAGGGGTTGTCAAAGGCCAAAAGTTCGTGCGATATAACCAAAATGTTTTAAAAGAAAATTTTTAAGTTATCATATTTTGTTAAATTAATGGTATTCAGATTCTTGTTGCCAGGCCTGGCAATGTAGCAAAGAGTACTTCTTTAAAAAAATACATGTATTTTGAAAGGTAATTTAAAAAAGTGCTCTTTTACCACCAGTACTAGGCCTGGTAAGTAAGACTCTGAATACCACTATTGTGTTTCACTATGATACTTTACAATTTTACTTTTTTAAGCATTCTGCAATTTAAGCATTCTGCATTAAGCATTCTGCATCGCAAGAACTGTTGGCCTTTGATAACTAATATTGAAATTTTATTCAAAAAATGTTTGTAGAACATTTTAACCCCTTAGACGCGCGTTATTTTTGAAAAAGGTCCAAAATGAGCCATAACAAGTAAAAAAGTTAAATTCCGCCTTGCGAATGTAGTGATACTCTATACAGTTTTAAAAAAGATTATTGCAAAAAACTTTATTTAAGGAAATCACTTAAAAAAAAAAAATTCCGCGAATTTTTTTTTTAAATCCTCGATTTTTTTTTTCTTTTTTTGTCAAAAAATATGTTCGTACTTGTTTAAATACCATTTGGTGTTCAATTATGTTCACATATGTTAACTAGCAGCCAAATTAAATCATTTTGTATTTTTAGGTTATATTGAATGTACTAAAATTTTTTAAGGTGTCCTTACATTTACGTTCATAACTTTTGATCTGCTGAACCGATATCGCTCAAATGCAATACCAAACTTCTCGGGAAAACTTCCAATAAATATGTTAAGTTTCAGTCATTTCCGAGTAATATTTTGGCCGTGATCACCATTTCCACAGTCAGACAGACGGACATCGTTAGAATGTTTTAAAATCGATCGGGGATCATGAATATATATACTTTATGGGGTCCCAGACCGATATTTCGATAAGTTACAAACAGAATGACAAACTTATAAATACCCTCTATCACTAATTGTAAGTGGAGGGTATAAAAATGGTAGATAGAGGTTTAAAATGTTCCAAGAAAAGAACCGCTGTCAAATTTCACTGAGTGTATATGTTAACATTATTTAGCTCTGAAGCAGATTTATAATTTTTTTTTTTTAATTATTTCATTTTATTATTATTTTTTAATAAAAATTAATCAGTATTTCACAAAAGACTATGGCGAAAAACAATTTAACAGTATGTGATAATTTACAGTTTTACTTTTCGCACGAATTTTTGGTCTTTGACAACCCCTAGAATATTTTAACCCTTTAAACGCACTTTTTATTGGTGTTCTATGAGGATATTTGAAAAAAAAAGAACCAACATGACCCCTAAACATGGGATATAGAGGGTTAATATATTTATAGAAAAGAACCGTTATCAAATTTTACTGAAGACATGTCTTAACATTATTAGATTTAATACTTATTGTTTGACTTATTCAAAACACCTTTGAAAAAAATTCAAAAAACTTCCGTGGGCCATAAAAAAAACTCTGCATCATTATTAGGGTGACCATTTTTTTCTGAACTCAAATCAGCACGCCAAAGTTTTTTTGTTTTTCCCCCCAAAAAAATCTCTTTTCTATGGGAAAAACTTGGGGTCAATTAGTATTTCAGTAAAACAACTGTTAAAACAACTACCTTAAACTGTTGTCGTTATATTGCAGGAAATTAAGCTGTCTTCAAACAACTTTATTTCAATGTTTTACCCACAAAATCATTTCAGTAGATCAAAAATAAAAAAAACCCCAATGTTTTCAGAATAAGAAAATCGCTCAGATTCTGAAGACTTCTTAGTTAAGTTTAGATAACTCTTCCTTTAAGAAATCTTCCCAGATGATTAACACATGCTTTTTTAATAGCCCTGATGTTCTGAGCGCTCTTTCCAATTTCTAATCAGAATTATACAAATACATTGTGCTCTATTCACGAGTTCACTTTCGCCATTTACGTATTTTTAAAAATTTAATGTTCTTTCGAATTTTAAGATTTTAAATTTTTTTTTCTTTTTTCTTTTCTTATTAAAGAAAATTCAATTTACAAGAACAAAATTTTAAAATCTTAAAATGTGAAGGACATCAAATTTAAAAAAAGATGTGAATGGTGAAACTTAACTCCCGACTCGGGAGTCCCGAGTAGAGCACATTATGTTTCTAAAAATATAGAAAATCCATCGTCCTGTGAACTTGTTATAGAAAACCTTGAAGATTCAGTGCGCTTTTTCATAGAAATTTGTGAATATTAAACTAACCTGAGACAGATTTTGGATTAAGGAACTCCTTGATTCGTGAACACTAAGCTCCTTAGAATTAATTCAATACATATTATCTGATTGTCAGGCTCAAGTTATAAAAACCCACTCCGACGACTTATTTTACGGAAATTTAAACTTTTTATAGAATTTCCAAATAAAACTATATTTTATTTTAAAATGCTCAAAAATCAGTACAATCAGTACATATTTCAAAAAATCAGTACAAATCAGTACATCGATTTTTGATCAGTACACGTGATCAAAAATCAGTACATGTACTGATCAAATCAGTACGAATGGTCAGCCTAATCTTTATCACAAAAATAGCGGTTTTTGAGTTATGACGTTATACTAGTAAATGAGTGATATCGCTCTTTTACTTGTATAGTGTCATAACTCAAAATATTTGATCTTGCAGAAAACGCGTTTAAAGTTTTCAATTTACTCCCACATTGCGAAAATAATATGAAATCTTAAAATTTCGAAATTAACTAATAAACTACTATATATTTAATATATTCATTAAGAAAAATCAACACCAAAATGTAAATTACCTTTTTTTCTAGAACAAAAACTTTCTCTCCTTTGACTTGTGACGTTATTGTTGCAAAATTATATTGATTTGAGAGTTATATATTAAAATGCGTCGTTATTATTGATAAATAAAACAGTGGTTGCGTATTTATGCATTTTATTTGTAAAGTTTTAAAAACTTAAAATTATATTTCATTAAAAATATCATCTTTTATAGATCGAGTAATCAAAAAAAAAAAACAAACATATGTGTATTCGTTGTGTATTCATTTAAATGTAGGTACATATCGTCACCTAAAATGCAAAACGCCCTAACTAACAAAAAATTAAAAATCGCGTTTTTAATTGATTCTTATGTATAGGATCAAAATACATGTCCACAAAAAAATTTAGGCTCCTTCGATCAAAAATGGAGATTTTATTAACAAAATTCAAAAAGCCCTAACTACATGCTTTGATATTTGTTAAATCAAAAAGCCCTAACTACACATTTGTCTACATATTATTGCCGACGCAACTGTTATTTTTTAAGATCAAACATTTTTTTGATGATTTTTCTTCCAGAATGTCCACCAATAGGAAAAATATCTGTATATGTACACAAAAAATAAAGTTTAGAAATTTACCAATTAACCCCTTCAGGCCCGTACTCTCACGAGAATTGTTCCTTTTTCAGCTATAGAAATTGCAATTTATGCAGTATAATTAGTCTTAAGTAAGATATAAATTCAACATAAAATTTAATAACAATATAATTAATGACGATAAAAAACATGATTATAAGTTCTTCATTCCGATTGAATAAAATGCAAAGTAAATTTTTCGTTAAATAAATAAAAAAAAATTGTTTTTAATTATAAATTTTTGCTATTATTACAAAAAATGCAGTGGGCTAATTATGTAACTTGACAATCGTCAATTGTCGTCGTTAGCTCATTATTCTATTACCATAAAACGACACTATACGGTAATGGAATAACGATGGAAACGATACGATTGACGACTATCAAGTTACATAATTACCCCCCAGAATATAACAAAAAACGTTAGCTTCATTGGAAAGCTTATAATTTCTTCATAAAAAGGGACAGAAATAAAAACAAATTGATTTCTAATACCGCTAACATTAAATACAGGGCTTAGGAAAAATAAAATAACAACCTGTGTCAAATTTCATCATTTACATATAGGGGTTTTCAACTCAAGCGACACAACTTTTAAAACCGAGATCGGTCAAGAACTTTCAGAGTTAGAGGGGGCCGTAATTTTACATTTTGGTCAAAAGTTGTTTTTTGTAACCAAAAAATGTAACTGATTACCTAATGTTCCTAGCAAAATGTGTCCCGAGTGTTTAAGACAGCTATTTCTTTAATCTTTCAAAAAAAATTAAAAAAATTTTATTTTTTCTTTTTATTTTGCAAAATCAAAAACTTGTTTGGCATTTTTTTAAAACCGGACCTTTTTTAACTCAAAATAAAGCTAAGGTATTTTCCTTTAAGAGCTTTGCTTTTTGCTCAATATTTACTGTACTTTCCAGAAGCCGAGTATACGCTTTACCGACCATACATTTTTGGCCGAAGTGTTTTTGATTTTCTTTCCATTTTCGTAATTTCCGACCTAATAATAGTTACGCATGAAAAAATTGGGTCCCTCCTTCCCCCTTATTACGCTGTTCTGGCCAAGACTATTTTGGTACTCGCCGTGATCTTTAAGAAATGCAACTTAATAATAATTATTCTACAAGAATTTGGATTTCTGAACCCCGTTCTTGACCATTATTTCGGCTGTCAAGTAAATATAATTTTGTCCCTTATATATTTATTGCTTCGCAAACTTTGAGAACTTATAGTAAGTGGACCCAGTTAGAGACTTAATGAAAACAAAACTTTTGTTTCTCTAAAACTCTTTTCTAATTCATCTTTTAGCATATTTATCCTATCTTTTACTTGAACAAAAAAAATAGCAAAAAATCATTTGGAAAGTATAGTTGCCTGTGGCCGTTAAAGAGTTAAACATTTTAATGCATTACCCCTTGTCCTGTTCCACCCTCATTTGACATGGAGTTTTAAATTAAAATTATTTTTTTTTTTTTTTGTAAAATTCTGTATCGAGTTAAGTGTGTTTAACAGAATCCGAAATCAGATATTTTGCAGTGTGAGGCTATATAGCAGGTGCCACGCCCCTTTTTCCAATGCCGCCCACATTTTGTTAGAGTTCTGTATGATAAAACAACATTCAGTATAAAATTTTGTTAGCATATTGTTACAATTTATAACACATCTGCTTGGTGTTTTTAAACATCTTCAGTGCAGTTAGGGCTTTTTGTATTTCTGAAAATTACAATACAAAAGGGCGTTACTAACATAACTTTTCAAATATTAAAAATTTATAATTTTTTTTAACAGAAATGAATTTGTTTGCGTGTTTTTACTAATATTTAAGAAATTTGTAATGAAAACTTTTACAGTTTTTATATAAACACGTTTTTTGCTTCTCCTGTAAAATTTATAAAATGTTAGATAGGGCGTTTTGCATTTTAGGTGACGATATACAAATTAACACTATTTTCCCAGTATTTTCATCTTAAGATATTACATATAAACAAAAATTGCCTTATACTTCCATTAATAAACAAGTAAGAAAATTATAGTCGTTCAAGACCGACCATATAATACCCTACACCAAGGTTTCCCGGAAAATGGGTCCCATGGATCGATTAGATCTATATGTTGTAAAACCTTTAATAAGTGAAGAAAACACTCACAAATCAAATTTGAGTGAAATAGGCTTCTATTTGTTGACAATAAACCGCTTTAACTGAATATCGGGCGAAATTTTCACAAGGGGCCTGAGTCCAAAACTGGTCCGATGATTATCAGGTTTGATAAGGTTATTTAAGTACGCGTTTAACATACACAAACAAAATTTTAATTAAATATTTTCTATTTTCATGAAATTTGAGACATTTATATGAAAATCGGGAAGGTGGTTTGTATGGGGGCTACAAGAAAAACTGGTCCGATTTCTTTGAAATTCGGAATGATGATATGTGAAGACAAAACATGTTTACCATCCAAATTTCAAAGCGATACCTTCTACAACACGGTTATTAGAGTCATTTGAGCCAAAACTAAAGAGGACCTTTGTATGGGGGCTAGGTCTAAATATGGACCGATTTTTTCCAATTTCAATAGGCTTCGTCCTTGGGCCAAGAGAGACTTAAGTTTCAAATTTCAAGTCAATTGATTAAAAATTGCGACCTGTATCGTGTTTACACCGTTTACATGGACAGACAGACGGACGGACGGACGGACAGACGGACGGACGGACGGACATCGCTAAATCGACTCAAAAAGTGATTCTGAGTCGATCGGTATACTTAAAGGTGGGTCTAGGACCAATATTTCGGGTAGTTACAAACATCAGCACAAACTCATTATACCCTGTACCACAGTGTGGTGTAGGGTATAAAAAATAACAATTCAATATGAAAACAAGTAGAAAAATTAAATTCGACTTGGCCGAATCTATGAATACCCTCCACAATGCCCTTTTTAAGTTATAGTAAATTTTCTAGAGAGAAAAAATAACATTTTTGATTAGAAATATTTTATTTTGTGTAAAAAAACTTTTTATTTTAACTAATTTTAAAAAAAAAAAAAAAAATACTTTACTAATTTTTTTTTGAGTGTAAAATTTTTTTTGAGTGTAAAATTTTTTTCGAGTGTATTTTTTTTTCTTTTAGTGTAAAAATATTTTTGAGTGACAAAAATGCGATGTAAAATATTTTTGTGACTTACCAAAACATGTTTAACGGGTTTTCAACACGTGAATTTAAGGTGAGGCGAATCTTAAATTTACGGTTTTGCTAATAACTTTTGAACCACTGGACCGATTTGGCTGAAATTTAAAACGGACTGGACCTGAAGAACGACAAATATATATGCCACACTTCAGCACCCTCAGAATTGCCGTTCGAAAGTTACCGTGTGTTTTATCTCGTAAATTCCAAAAAAACCCTTGCCGAAATTCACTCATTTGCTTATAATTTTTGAACCACTGGACCGATTTCGCTGGATTGCAATACCAACCTGACCAGGTAAATGCCCGACATATATGCCAAACTTCAGGAGCCTCCGTAAAGTCTTTCAAAAGTTAGCGTGTTTTCAACAGACAGACAGACGGACAGACGGACGGACGGACGGACGGACGGACGGACGGACGGACGGACGGACGGACATCGCTAGATCGTCTTAAAATCGATCGAGGATCATGAATATATATACTTTATGGGGTCCTAGACCAATATTTCGAGGTGTTACAAACGGAATGACAAACTTATATATACCCTCTATCACTAGAGTGGAGGGTATAAAAAAAATACGGCAAGCGTAATTCTGACAAAAAAACTTTTTACAAATTGTCATAAAATGGTTTGTAAAAACGTGGAATAAGATTTTTTTTAATCAAGTCATTAATGTCATCCCTTTTATTTTGTGGTAATCCTGGTTTTGTATGAAAAGCTTTGCTTAGAGTAATCGATGTTGCTTGTTTTTTTTTTTTATAATAGTGACCTCCATAAATTGCTCCTCAGTGTATGCGGATTTATAAAAAACTGAATTGGGTGATTCTCGTTGAACTTTAAGTATTTTTACTTGCGACAGTTTAAGATCTGCCATATTTAAAGGACCGATGTCACTTGCAAGTTTTTTTAGATCATAAAAATCCTCAAAACAAAGCTCACTTACATTAAATGGGTCTCCTGTTTTTTTAGCCGATCGGATAATTGAAACAAATGATTCAGTAGTATAAATGGGACCACTTTTAAGCATTCGTTTTGATGCCCTCTCGATTAGCGAATGCGCCGAATCACCTTCGTTTTGTGTATGACCTTTAATAAGATACTTGTGGGTGATTGATTTTATACCCAAGTAGCGCACTGCGTATAAGTACATGGCAACCATAAATTTATTTTTTTGTTGCCCGGCACAATTATCAGAATAAAATATTAATTCAGCGTCTTCTGTGTTTGACAAGTTTTTAATATATTGAAGAACACACGTCCCTAATTCATTTACTCCACGATGTCCATTAGCTTCGTCCCAAACAAAGTATTGGCATTTGTTTGTTTTTATGTCATATATAGTGAAGTTAAAAACATTTAATTTTGACTTGTAATAAAATGCAGAGACTTCGCCCTTAGGTAATTGCATGACTGCTTGTAAATCATCTGCTACGAATGCGTTTATATTCTCTTTGTCTTTTCTTTTCTCATCTCTTGACAAATCTTTCTCTTGCAAGTGGTTTTCGTATGATTCTCTCTCATTTATTTTTTCCTCTTCATCCATGTTGCTATAGGCTGTACATTGTTCACACAAATCTTTTTTTGGAACGAAAAATGAGATGTTAAAGTCATCCGTAAATGTTCTGTAAAATGAGATGTACGTGCAAAATGACTCATCTTTTTCTTTGCACATGTCAACGTAGTCCTTATAAAGGCTTGATATGGTTTTACTTCCTTCAATAAATGTTTTTGAAGTGTGTGCTCGTGTGTAGTGGCTTTCAATTTTTGGTATTTTGTCTATAAACTGCATAATTCCAGCTTTCAAATTCTGATCAAGTTTTTTTTGTTTACCGTGTTTTCCTCTTTGGTCGGGTTCCAATATTTGGTTAGCAAGTTTTTGGCCTTTATTTAATACGGTTCTTATTGGGCGATCATTGATATTAAGGGTGTTTTTAAAAAACAGTTTACAAACGCGCACAACATTATTATCTTTTTTCAAAAAGAACGCATTATTGGGTTGGCGAGGACCTCTGGTTCCCCCAACACGCGTATAGCGGTACCTAGGCTCAACGATCTGCATACAATTAGCAATATATTGACGTTGTTTTTCAATGTCTCCAAGTTCCCAATATGAGGCGAATAATTGTTTTCTTTCGTCCTCGCTGAAATTTGTGTAACATTCAAACTTGCAAGTCTCCGCACATGTAACTGTTTAGAGATGGCTCTAAACTAATGACCCTCACTGTGCCCCTAAAATAATGACACTGTACCCATATGCAAATGATCGTTGCTGTACTCTTTTTTATTCCTCTTTGCTAATCCGTTTGTTTGTCATAATTTTACATGATTGTTATTGTTGCTTATTGGAATTGCATATCAGTCGAAGCATCAATACTCATCGCAAGATAAACAACGGACACTCAAGTTTGTGACGTGAAAAGGAACACAACTAACATATAAAAAAGTCTACAATATTAACCAACAACAACAAACAAGAAGTTTTTTAACATACAAAAAGAAACATACAGTGAAATAAATAAATGTACTCTACAAAATTAAATTACAATTACAAACCAAAATACATTTTACATTACAAATAAAGTTAAATTTAAAACTAAAAATAAAAAGTGTATTAATTTATTGCACCCAAAGAACTTAAAAGGTTTGTCCCTAAACAGTAACTTTTATTTGTCTTTCACGCACTACTTTTTTTGTCGTCCGTGATACATACTGCTCTCCACTATTTCTTTTTTTTTTATTAATTTGTTGAACCCATTTTTCTGGTTGTTTTGCTCTTTTTTTCCCTTTTTTCAGTGGACTTCCTAAAATTATGGAACAACTTGCCGTATTACAACTTGATGTTGATGGTTGTGCATCTGAAAAGATATTTTTAGTGGGAGCCACTAAAGATGACGTAGTAGATTGGTCGTTGCTGTTATCACTATCATTCGGCGCATCTGGGCAATAGGTTACATCATCTACGGAATCATCACAGTCTTCCGAAAACGTTGATGTGGACGAGTGCAGCATGACATATTAAAATTATCTACAAAAAATTCAAGTTTATTTTATTGTTATTTCTAAACTGCTATAATTTTTTATCAGTAGTAGTGACTGATTTTGAGTTATTGAGAGCCATTGAGCATAACCATCGACAAAATTATCTTCAATAACGACACATTCTCTTTTAATATAAAATGTTAAATTCTTAACTGCACTTTTTTTTTTTTAATAACGTCATAAGAAAAAATAATAAAGTTGACGATTATATATTTTTCATCAAGAACGTCACATGTTGTATTACAACAAATTTAATGCAATTAAATTATTTTAACAACTCATTAACAACGCGAAATAATACAGTTTACATGAAATTTCTTTAAATTAAAAATAAAATTACCTTTTCACAAATAACGTCCCAATACAGAATATGCCTCTTTTTCGGAAAAGCAATACATCAAAACACGCTGACTGATGAAACACAACTGTGGTATGTCGTTCTTATTGTTAAAAAATGTCGGTACATATGGAATGAAATAACGGCATATTCTATTCTCAAGCGGCAAGTATACAAGATATTGATTAGAAATTTTAACACAATATAAACCATGAAATGGTGAACAATTCTGCATTATTAACTCAAAAATCGCGTGTTTTGAGATGTGACACTATACAAGTAAATGAGCGATATGTATTTAACAATTTCAGTGTTGCCATATTTTACCAACATACTTATGTAACTAAAATATTCAATGTTGCCACCTTTTTTAGTAATTAAGCTATAAAAAGGCTTAATTTTGTGATGCCTTTAAATGTGGAAGATAATTTTTTTGGAAGAAAGCTAATTTCAGTGACCACAATTAAGTTTTTCAATCATTTAAGAATCGCTGGATATTATGTGGATTTAGTATTTTACAATCGCCAATACGTGAGTCTATATCATTAAGTCATACACTGTTAACACGATTTTTTGTATAAATATTGCTATTTCCTACAACAGTTATTGTCAATTTCATACTTTTAAAAATTTTAACAGAATTATGTGAAAATCTTTTTACAACAAGCACGAACGTGATTTGTAATCTTAAATTTTTAAATGTGTGTTAAGGTAGCACGAATGATTCTGATATCTTTAGATGCTAAAACACTTAAATAACTGCCCATATTAACTTGGCTTAGACAATGTTTTATGATATTTTTACGTTTATTTTGTTGCGGCAACATTATCGGGTAATTTTGGTGTGGTTTATCCTTTAACCAAAATAATACTAATATGGTTGGCGTTGTTTTGCAGGGATAAAAAGTTAACCAAAATGTAAAAAAGTGCATGGTTTAATTGCAACAACCGAAATTTTCGGTTGCGATTACCAGTACCTACTTACTGAATTGCCAAATTATTAAAAATAAACCACTGTGTATCGTTGCGTGTGATTGTTATTTAAAGGCAATTACAAAAAAACGTATACGCCAGTTTTCAAGTAAGTCGCAAAAATTAACAAGCTGGGCACCCTGCTGGTAAAGCTAATTTGGGTACGCTGAATTCAATGGTGCTAGCCGTTTTTCGAAGTTAGCGCTCGTATTCGCGATATTCGTGATTTAAAATTGTAAAGCCTGGGTACTACAAAAAATTAATTTTTATGCTTTTGGGATAGTTTTTAAATATAAATTTAGAAAATGCATTGTTTTTTTCGCGAAAAAAAAATCTGCGAAAAAAAAAATGGCGAAAATTTTTTTTTCGAAAAATATTGTGTCTATCCAATTTTTTCATGAAAATAAAGATTTTTCGCGAACAAAAAATTTTTTTCGCGAAAAAATTTACGGTATTATGGTTTGTTGTGTTAGTTTAACAGACTTGAATGGTTTTAAATTTAAAAATTATCGCAAAAGCTTAAAAATGTCGTTTTTATTGTACTAAAGCATCAAAATTTTAAATCGCGAATATCGCGAATAACTTGGAAAATAGCTAGCACCACTGAATTCAGCGTACCCGAATTAACTTTACTAGTAGGGTGCCCAGTTAGTTAAAAAAAATGACAAATTCGAGCACAGTGTTATTATTATAATTATAATAAAAGTTAACCCACTTCAAATGCGTGTAAAAAAAATCTAACACTTAACTAAAAAAACCTTGGGGGGTTTGTTATAAAAAAATATCAACTTTCTTTAGCTTTTCGTTTAACCCCATTACGATTTTGGTTGTTGCACTGTGTTATTTACACTCACTTACCAGATGGAACTGCCGTCCACTTACTGAACTGATCACTGGGCATTGCCTTATAGCTGGGTAAAAAATGGCACATGTGTTGAGGACACATTTGGCACACGACACATATCAGATCTGTCATGTGTCCATAGTATAGCTCTCGGCACATGTGTCATGGACCTTACTAGGGCGCATGACATCAGAAATGTTACGTCAGAAATATTACGTGTGCCATACTAGGGCACATGTGCCTGTGGCTTACAAGGGAGGACTTTCAGAGGGCACCCACGGATTGTCCTGAAACTTGCATATGGGAAAGAGGGGAGGAAAATAAATAATAAAATAGCTGCCCAATCTCATATTTAGCGGGTCAAAGGGGAATGGGGAAATTGGAATATTAGAGGATTTTTTACATTTCTTCAACAAAACTATATCCAACGGTGTATCGCTCGTATCCAAATATGGCTTCGTTAAGCTTTTGAAAAATGTTAAAACTTTGGGGTATTTTATGTGGAAAAGTTGGTAACTCGTATTTTTCTCCCCTCATTCCCACACTCAAAAAAAAACCATTAACTTAAACGTTGGAAAAATTTTCTTCAAAATAGTTTATAAATTTTCCCACATTTTAGTTAAATTTAACTAAAATTTTGGAAATTTTACCAACTTTTAGGAAAAAATTTTAGTTCATGGACTGTTGAATAGGCCATAATTTTCCTTAAATGGAATTCCCTAATACATGGAAAAAATTCTTTCCGCCAAAGAAATTTTCCCTAAATAAATGAAAAAAAATCTTTATTTTTAAGACATATTTCTTAAAACAAAATTTAGTTCAAAAAATTCAGTTTTAGGACGTAATTTCCTACCAATTAGTTTATCATATTTATCTTCTTTAATTTGAGGAAGTTTTTTCCACAAGTTTAGTAAATTGTTCATAACATGAAATTGTTTAGTTGATTTATTTTTTTTTTCATGCTTGCTTGTAGTTCACATTTTGTTTATTATTTGTAGTATATGAAAAAGAGAGTTTGGTCTTGCATAACAAGTAATAAATTTAATGTTTACATTTTTTTCTACACATGTATGTGTGAGGGGAAAATAATATTTTAATCACAACAAATGCCTTGGCTTTGGCGTGTTTTCCGATAGTTTGGGAACAAACGTTAAAGACAAAGTCTTTGTTGTAATTTAACTTTAAAAACTAATGAAATTTATTACTTGACCATAAGAAACAAACGTTTTTTTATATTTTAAATAAAAAATGTACATAATGAGAATTCTGTGTGTATTCGCATGCGATTCTATAAATAAACCAATAAAAATATGAAATTAACTAATTTTTAGGAAAAATGTCCTCATCAAAAATTTTTTTTTAACTAAAAAATGAGAAATTTTTTCCCACTTTCTAGTTCAAATTGGTCCTAATTTTAAAGAAAAATATGGACTAAAAAGTAGGAATACATGGCAATGGAGCTAAATCATTATCAATTTTCCTTGGATTTAGTTAATTTTCCCATTTTTTAGTTAGTTTTTTTTCTGAGTGCATTTATACATAAGTTTCAGGACAATCTGTGGGTGCTAGGGCTTCTAATTGTTATTGGTATTTTTGAATCCCGGGATTCGGGATTGGAGACAGAATTTTGGAATTCTGCGATTTTCGGGATATTTTAAATCCCAGCATTCGTGGGATTAATTTTAAAAAAATTTCGGGATTTTTGAAAAATGTTCTGAATTTTTTGCCATTTTGGCAAATCCACGAGTTCGTAAAGATTTTCGAAGTTATGTTGAAGTTGTAAAAGTCAAAAAAGCAGAAATTTCATCCTGTGTAGGATATCCGTATTCGGTTATCTTTCTTACATTTCGTTGTTGCTAATCGTTATCAATTTTTAGCTGCCTTACCGTATGAATTAAAGATGAACGCTAGTCAAGTGATTTGCGTAATTCACGTGAATCATGCGTGAGTGTTAGTGATTTTTATTTCAATCACGTAATTAAGAGTGAGCGTGAGTTGAAAATTATCTATGTAAGTATTAGTAAGTGAATCGGAAGATTGCATGATTTGATTTTTTTATTCTTGCAAAAATTTTTGCTAAATAATCTTGACAATGGGATCTGACAAATTCCGAAACACGTGTCGATTAGGTCTTGCATAAAATGACCAACATAAATAAATTGAAAACAGAAAAATAATTTTCTTGAAAATTGTTCTATGAGAATATCATAGTTTTAATTAGTAAAGGAAATAATGACCTCGAGCTAAAATAAACCTACATAAAATATAATATTTTAAAGATCGAATAAAACAATTTTTATTTTTGAATAAAAATTAATCAGATCTTGCCAAAAAAATATTTTTTAGCAATTTTTTTTTTTTTTTGTAAAATAATTTTATAGCGTGAGTAGAGTTCGCTTGACTCTTGCGTGAACGTGTTTGAATCCGGCGTGAGTCATGCGTTCGGGTGAGCAATTTTTTGTACTTTCTTGGACGCGAATAGTGAGTAAAAAAATGTGCACATATGGTTAGTGAGTGATTCTTTTATTATTTGCGTGAGTGTGAGTCAAAATCCTCATTCGCCTGTAAAAAATTAATAAAAACAGTTTACATCTGAACGAAAAAGCCCTTTCGTTGAACCACCATTAATTTTTGAAATTTTTTGTAAGCTTTACAGCTCGCAAAGTGTTAAATGGTGCCCGACGGAACTTTTGTCGATTTTTTTATTTTATGTCACTAAACTTATTTTTTATACAAATTATTGAAAAAAATATAAAACTAATAAAAAATAAAAAATAAAAAAAACATTGGGATACCGGGATGGCAAATAAGAAATCCCGAATATTCTGTGATTTCGTGATCGAGATTTCAAGATTGAAAGCCCTAGTGGGCGCCCTCTGAAAGATCGTCTTGTTAGATCTCTTGTAAAAATTTCAATAAATTTTTGTAATTTTTTTTTTTTGACTAACAAAATATAAAATTTTAGTGGAATATTCGAAATATTTTTTTTTTTTTAATTTAAGAAAAACGTAATCTTTATCTTTACAGTTTAAGAAAGAATTTGCTAAACTTAAGGAAAAATTTCTTTAGATATTTTGGGGACCACATCTGGGAACCCCATGAGACCCTAATATTGAATATAAATTTCGAAAGTCGCGCAATTTTCATATACCTAAAACTTTGCAAATACTGCAGATACGAAAAAAAGTCTAAACTTGTAGAATATGCCCGCTAGAGGCTCAAAAGCCCTCCGAGTTATAGTTTTTGAGTTATTTCATGATCAAATTTTTCAAGACCCCATTCCTATATCTCAAAAACTAAACAAAGCAGAGCGCATCTGACAAAATTTTTAGATCAAAACCGATAGTGACCCTATGAGAGTGTATCCATCTACTTATGTGGGGACCTCACATATGAGGCATTCCACACCAAATGTCCCGCTACAGAAAAACATGTGTCCCGTAAATTTCTGAATAGGTTATTTGGCTAGCCCTATATGGAACTAAGAAAATTGCGTTTTTGGTTTTTCAAATTTTCAAAAACTGGGCTGAGGAGGCGTGGTCAAATATTGGAAAAATGGTCAAATTTGTGTCGAGTTGCCTTGATTAAATATTTATCACATTAAAACGGAATGCACCACAATCTCAAAAATTTACATTCTTATATAGTTTTGTATGGGCTATCGATTAAAATTTTTTTTTTTGGAAAATTTTCAGAACCCGTTCTGAAATTTTCCATTTTTTAAAAAAGTCAATTTATCAAAAATCCGGCCACTTTTTTTTTTTTTTTTAATTTTTTTTTTTAAAGTTTAGATGTTTGTCCATCCACACAAAAAAATTCAGAAACACGTTCGGCGTTTTTTTCGAGAAAATCGCACTTGAATATTGAATTTCACGACAATTTTGGAATTTCCTTGTATTTTCTTGTTAAAACATGGCGTATGAGTAACAAATTTTTGCGAAACCAACGAGTTGATCCCATTTTAATTATTTGTTCATGTGTGGTGCAATATAGAGATGGGCGTGAATGCGATTTGACCCACGCAAGATTTGGCCCATGCAATTAAAGTCACTGACGACTCGTTATTATTTTTAGTTTACTTGTGCAATCACGTGAGTCAATTTACTGTTACTCACGCTCACGCAATTTTTGATTACGCTCACGGTTGTTCACTCACGTTGATGATGATTTTACAAAAATAATAAAAACAACAAATTTTCTATGAAAACAAAGCACTGAAAACGGAAACTCAAAAAAAACAGTAAGAATAAAAAAAAAAAAGTTAAAAATCACATCGCAAAAATTGGACTTCCTAATCACTCACGAAATGTTTTTCTACTCACGCTACCTCTTTAATATCGTGAGTGATTTAGTTTTTACTCACGTGTGATTCGCAAGTGAGTCAACCATCTCTAATATAGTATAAATAGGAAAGGTCTCTGGTAACGTTTTTGCGTGATTCAGGCAAGAATGACACTAACGCATAACTCAAGTTTGTTAAGTGAAAACTAAGTGAGGGTTTAATTAAAAATAGCTTAGTACGTGACCCGCGAGTCAATTTTTTCAAATGTTGAACTTTAAAGGATATGTACCTACAATGTAGTCTCCGATTTATTGCTCCCGGTTTAATGCGCTTATCCAAAATATAAGATAAATCAAAAGAATATTGATGCATATAAACGTTAATCTAGTGATCTTAAGTTTTTGAATTTGTTTATTGTTATTTATGCTTCCGCAAGTGAATCAATAAAGCGGGGAACTCATTTTAGTGGTGATATTTCAGTTCATTTTAGTTTTGATATTTCAGTGAACTTTGTATGAAACTCTTTTACCAGTCTTACGCATTTAAGCGGGGTTTTGTTTATCAGACATACAAGCAGACATACATACAGCCAGACAGATAGACATACATACAGACAGACAGACCACTTGATGTGCGTTTATAAGAGTTTTTTTATGTAAATGCATCAATATCCTTCTGATTTATTTAATATTTTGGATAAGCGCATTTAAGCGGGAGCAATAAATCGGACACTACATTATAGGTACATATCCTTTAACGTTCAACATTTGAAAAAAATGACTCGCGAGTCACGTACTAAGCTATTCACGACATTAAAGAGGTAGCGTTAGTAGAACATTTCGTGAGTGATTATGAAGTCCAATTTTTGCGAGATGAGTGAATGCTTAAAATTTTTCTTAAGTAAGTTTTTGTGATTTTTAACTATTTTTTTTTTTGGAATTTTACTGTTTTTTTGAGTTTTCGTTTTCAGGGATTTTTCATAGAAAATTTGTTGTTTTTATTATTTTTGTAAAATCATCATCAGCGTGAGTGAACAACCGTGAGCGTAATCAAAAACTGCGTGAGTAACAGTAAATTGACTCACGTGATTGCACAAGTAAACTAAAAATAATAACGAGTCGTCAGTGACTTTAATTGCGTGGGTCAAATCTTGCGTGGGTCAAATCGCACTCACGCCCATCTCTATATTGCACCACACATGAACAAATAATTAAAATGGGATCAACTCGTTGGTTTCGCAAAAATTTGTTACTCATACGCCATATTTTAACAAGAAAATACAAGGAAATTCCAAAATTGTCGTGAAATTCAATATTCAAATGCGATTTTCTCGAAAAAAACGCCGAACGTGTTTCTGAATTTTTTTGCGTTGATGGACAAACATCTAAACTTAAAAAAAAAAAAATTAAAAAAAAAAAAAAGTGGCCGGATTTTTGATAAATTGACTTTTTTAAAAAATGGAAAATTTCAGAACGGGTTCTGAAAATTTTCCAAAAAAAAAATTTTAATCGATAACCCATACAAAACTATATAAGTATGTAAATTTTTGAGATTGTGGTGCATTCCGTTTTAATGTGAGAAATATTTAATCAAGGCAACTCGACACAAATTTGACCATTTTTCCAATATTTGACCACGCCTCCTCAGCCCAGTTTTTGAAAAATTGAAAAACCAAAAACGCAATTTTCTTAGTTCCATATAGAGCTATCCATACAACCTATTCAGAAATTCGTGCGACACGTGTTTTTTTTCGCTGGACATTTGGTGTGGAATGCCTAATATTGGGGACTCGAATGGTCCTCAAATTGTGACTCCATACTTTAAGGAAATTTTTACTAATTTTAAAAAAAATTTTTTCCTCTGGATAAAAACAATTAAACTTATATTAAATACAATTTTACTTACTTTTAAGTAAATGCTTTACTATTTGTTAGGAAAAAAATGTACTTGGAATAAGAAGTAATTTCTTTGGAGCAAGCACAACTTTTCTTAAATTAAGGTTAACATGCCTTAAATTTAGTATACTTTTTTCAATGAATGTTCATAAAACCAGATCTGACTTTAATTCTCTATATTCTTCAAATGAGTTGACCAAAAATTTCGACTCATTTTATGGCTCTTATCTACATATTTAACTACGGGTTAGTTTAAAAATTCAGAGACTTTTTGATTCAACCTCGTTATTATTGGCCGCAAATTATAATTTTTACGTTGTTTAAAACTAAAAAAAAATAAATATATTTCAGATCCATGATAGTTCTGTGAAACAATGATACTAACTTTTAACTACATAATTGAAAATTACAAAAGTTCAAGTGTTAACAATTATTTTAATGCGTGAAGAAATGCAGCTGATAGTAAGTTTAAAATTGTATGAGTATTTTTTTTATATTCTACATTCGAAATAAAATTGCTGTATGTGGTGTATAAAACAAATAATGATGATAATTTGGATGAAACCCCATTTAAATGCAATGTTATGCACAGTAGGCTGTCTGGCAAATATTTTCGAAATATATTACAGCACTAATGAAAAGTAGTGGGTTGTTGTGTTACACACAAAAAAAAACCTTGTCAACTTGCTATAAATAGATTCGTAATCCCATTTTACAAATATTTGACAGTTTCCTTGTTTTTTAACAAACAATTTTGCAATTTTTTTGTAAATTTACACTCAAAATATTTTGTAGGCAAAAACAAATGAAAAACACACTTAAAACTAGTGAATAAACAATTGAAAACCATCCCAATAATTATTCATTAGTTTTAACAAACATCAACATTTATTTTTTACTGTTGACAAAATTTTCTAAAATAAATAACATTAAACATTAAAAAATTACGGTTTCTTCATTCTTTTTTACCAACAAATTCGAAAAAAATAACCTACGAAAACATTAAAAATTAATGATAGTTCTGTTATTTTTACCAACAAATTCCAAAAAAATAACCTACGAAAACAATAAAAATTAATGATTCCGTAGGTTATTTTTTACAATTTTCTATTGAAATATTTTTTTAAAAATTTTTAATAAAATTTTGGGGAATCGATCCCGCAATCAACTACATTCTGGGCAGACACTCTACCCATCGTGCCAAAGTCACTTGATACAAACATGTTTTTATATTTCTATAAATAATTTTCTTATTTTTTTTTTCTACAAAAAAATAACCTACTTGTGTAGGTTGAAAATAATGATATCTCATTAAAAAATACCAACAATTTAAAACAAAATTACTTACACAAATCATTAAAAATGTAAAGAATAATCAGTAGTTTTTACTTACAGAACCAAAATTAATGACTTTAAAAATTAAATGTTAATGAAAGTCTTTATTTTTTAGTGTGTTAATTTTGAAACAAAGGATAGAAGTAGTCATTAATAAAAATTGAACATCAAACAAATGTTTTTTCTTTTAAAAACGACTAAACGTAATATTTTTTAAATAAACTACAAACAGTTAATGACATAATTTTTTAAGTGTACGAGAATTCCATGTAACTTTTATTTTGCAAATTTTATTGGTAAAATCTTGTAAAATAAAAAAAAAGCTCGTAATTATTACTACACTCAAAATAATAACTCTGTTAAATTACAGAAAAACTCTGCTAATTTAACAGAGCCATACTTTTCCAGCTAACAACATTTCTTGGTAATTTTACTAAAAAACTCTGTAAAATGATTTTGACAGAAAAACACTGTTAATTAACAGAGTTTGTAGTAAAATATTAATTAAATATGAAAGCTTTTTTACAGAGAAAACTCTGTAATTTTACTATTAAACTCTGTAAAATGCTTTGGACAAAAAAAAACTGTTAATTTACAGAGTTTCTAGTAAAATATTGGTTAAATAAACCACCATTTAGCAAAGAAAACTATGTAAACTTACATATATTTGTAAAATACATTTGATGCAAAAAAAAAAATACAGAAAAAACTCTGTAAATTTACAGAGTTTAGTTAAATGTATGTTATTTTGTAAAATTTTTATAAAATTTCTGAAAATTTTTTTTTGATAACTTTTTTTGCTACTATTTAAACTTTTTCTCAAAAAATAAAAATATACAGATAAAATTTTGATGTTTGGTAACAAAAACTACTCAAAACAGAAAATTTTTTTGGTTATAAAAAAATACGAAGTATTTTGCTTAGATCTGTATTTTAGCAGAAAACTGTTAATTATCTGTAAAATTAAGATTACGAAGTAAAAAGTAATATAACAGATGACTCTTTGTTTTTTTGTCACAACAAAATACAAAGTATTTTCTTTAAATCTGTATTTTGACAGCAAGCTCTGTCAAATATCTGTTGAATTGAGATTACAGTCATTTTACAGAGTATTTTACAGAGTTATTATTTTGAGTGTAGGAATTCTCGTAAAATAGGAGGTAGCCAAAAATCTAGTAAAATCACGATACTTTGTAAGTTTTATCGCGTCAAAAAAATTATAAATTAACATAATAAATCTGAAAGGTCGAATAAAAAACAACTTTAATTTTATTTACAATTTGATTGGTAAAAAGCTTGTAAAGTTACAAAATTATTGGTAAAAAGCTTGTAAAATTACCAGAAGTTCTTGTCAAATAGGAGGTAGCAAAAAAAAAGTTACAAGTTTTTCTTGTCATTTTGCAAAGTTTTTTTTAGGGTAGCTTCTTTTCACATTACTGTCCATGACGGTTTAAATCCACAAATATGCTTCATCAAATTTACTCACCCTAATATATTTCAACATCTTCCATGGGTTGATCCCTCTAAGTTCCTCCATAGTCTGAAAGAAATAAGAACCAAAACAATTAAATCGAGTGCGAGATAGGGCAGGGCACTGACAAAGATAACACTGCGCTATTCGCAAAAATGAACAAGCTGGGCACATTGCTGGTAAATCTAATTCGGGTACGCTGAATTCAATGGTGCTAGCCGTTTTTCGAAGTTAGCGCTCATATTCGCAATATTCGTGATTTAAAATTGTAATGCTTAAGTACTACAAAAATTACATTTTTATGCTTTTGGGATAGTTTTTAATTGTAAATTTAATGAATGCATTGTTTTTTTTACAAAAAAAAAATTTCCGAAAACAAAATCTGCGAAATATATTTTTTTCGAAAAATTTTGGGTCTGGAATGTATCGTATTCTACCCATTTTCATAAATTAATATCAAAACAAAAAAAAAATTGGAAAAAAAGTTCGCAAAAAAAAATTTCGTAAAAAAAAATCCACGAATAAAATTTTTTATATTCAAAAGTATTTTTTTTTTAATAAAATAATATTTAATCGGGAATATCGCTTATGGGATTTGAGCTGAAGTACTACAAAAATTAAATTTTTATGATTTGAATAGTTTTTAATTGTAAATTAAAAAAATTCATTGTTTTTTCGCAAAAAAAATCCGAAAAAAAAATCCGCGAAAAAAAGATTTTCGAAAAAATGTTTGTCTTTAATGTATCGTATTCTACACATTTTTATAAATTAATATCAAAACAAAAAAGTTGGAAAAAAAGTTCGGCAATTGTCTAAATAATATAAAAAAGTAAAAAATAATATAATATTTAATCGCTAATATCGCTAATGGGATTTAAGCTAAAGTACTACAAAAATTAAATTTTTATGATTTTGGAATAGTTTTAATCGTAAATTCAAAAAATTCATTGTTTCTTTAGCGAAAAAAAGAATGTTCCAAAAAAAAAATCCGCGAAAAAAAATTTTCGAAAAAATTTTTGTCTGTAATGTATCGTATTCTACACATTTTTATAAATTAATATAAAATTTTTATAAATAATATAGGAAGCCTCCGTAGGCTAGTTGGTAGCGTGCTAGCCTTTCAACGTGGGGGTCGTGGGTTCGATTCCCACCAGAACCCTTGGTTTTTTTCGCTACAACGAGACGACGGTCATTGTTACCAGTTCTCGGTTAGGTTGAAATTATTAAAAATGAGTTGTAAATAAATGGAAAGAATAAATAAAAATAATTGATCATGTGATCAAAACTATATTATTATATAAAAAAAAAAAAAATAATATTGGAGAAAAAGTTAGCGAAAAAAAAGTTCGCAAAAAAAATTTCCGCGAATAAAATTTTTTTGTATATTCAATAGAGTTTAGATTATAGAATGTCTAACTAATATAAAAAATTATTTTTTTGTTTCCTTTAAAAATAAAATAATATTTAATCGCGAATATCGAATATAATACAAATGCTAACTTTAAAAAGCTGATATTAAATGGGATTTAGTGTACACAAACTAGCTTTACCAGATGGGTGTCGTTAATTCTAATTAAGCTAAAAATATTTGTATTGAATCAATTTTTTCACGAAAATAAAGATTTTTCGCGAAAAAAATTTTTTGAATGGTTTTAAATGATCGCAAAAGTTAAAAAATATCGCTTTTATTGTACTTGAGCATAAAAATTTTAAATTGCGAATATCGCAAATACGAGCGCTAACTTCGAAAAACGGCTAGAACCTTTGAATTCAGCGTACTCGAATTAACTTTACCATTAGAGTGCCCAGCTTGTTAAAAAAAAGTGTCAAACGAATAATTCGATATTGTTGCTAACGGAATGACAATCATATATAAAGCTTCTATCACGAAGTGAGAGGCTACAAGATCACGAAAAGTAAGGTTTGTTTAAACATGTTTTTCAAACAGTTAGAAATCTTTTCCAAAATCATTACATTTGCCTCTAAACCGGACTAGGTTACTTTGCATTAAAAATAAGATAAAAGTAAAAATCAGTAGGGTGCCGGTTAGGGTGGGGCGATTTGAACATCTTAATGGGCGCTTCGCGTTTCTGATTCTTGGGATTGTACTGAGCAAAAAAGTCAACTAGACCATACGTCTACGGTGAAAATCGAGCCTCCCGATTTTGACTTGAAGTTTTTTCTCCGACTTTATTTTTTTGGAAAATTTGCAAATTTTCTTGGGCTCATATTTTGTAAACTATTTGAAATTTTGACTTATTTTTTTGTTGTAAAGTTGTAGCTATTGTCTCGGGCTACAATTTCTCTAAATATATTACTTAGAAAAAACTTCGTTTTCATGGTCAAAAAGTCGAAAATGTAGAAAATTCACCACTTTTTGTAATTTTTGTTGGATATTTTGGCCTATAACAGCCAAACCATTGAGATTTTCGATGCAATACTAAGACAAAAATTGTAGCCAAGACAGTAGTTAAGAACTCTCTAGTACATCGCAAAAGCACTAGAACACTCCTTCAGGCAGTTTTGGCCTTGTGAAAGTGCAAATTTTTTGTGAAAATATTGATAAATTACCATTTTCAGTTGTTCATAGCGCAAAATCATAAAAATGTTCTATTTCTTATTTTTTCCACTTTTTTTATCCAAAAATATAATGTTTTTTTTTTTGTTTTGTTCAATATTTATTTTGAAAAATTCATTTAAAGTACAAAGTAATTGTATTGGTAGAGACAAGGTATGAATCAAGAAGAATTCCAATTTAGTGTATTTTTCATTCAAAGATTGCCTCCCAAATCTTTTCGAGATTCCATGCGAGGCGCTTTCTTTCGGCCTTCAGATACAGATGCCATTATACCTTCACGGTTTTTGTCGATTGGGCGCTTAGCAACACTAGCTAGTAGCTGGACATGACGCTCCGTACCTTGAGTATGACAAGGTATTAGTGGGTCTGGAAATGGTGGATCTTCATCATCTACACATTCGAGGTATTGTTGTAAATGCTCATACGGAATTTTCCTGGTAAATGGCGGTTCAAATAACAATGCTTTGTCCTCTAAATCGATCATGTGAACGAAATGCGTACAATCAAAATTGATGTTTGGTTTTACATATCAGTTAAATCGCATACGTTGTCGCGAATCCCTATTAATATTATAAATATAATTGTTGGTTTGTCTGTCTGTCTGTCTGTTCCGCAATAAGTAAAGAACGGCTTAACCGATTTTCATGAAATTTTCATCACAGATAGTACTAACCGAGGCGGGAACTATAGGCCATAAGAGACCGCGATCGGACAAAGTGGCGTAAAATGCCACGCCCCTTTGTACCATGCTGAAGCTATATCTGCCTGTCCGGCAATAACAGAAAAACGGCTTAACCGATTTTCATGAAATTTTCACCACAGATAGTATTAACAGAGGCGGGAACTATAGGCCATAAGCGACCGCCATCGGACAAAGGGGCGTAAAATGCCACGCCCCTTTGTACCATGCTGATGACTGTTCTGCCTGTTCCGCAATAAGTAAAGAACGGCTTAACCCATTTTCATGAAATTTTCACCACAGATAGTACTAACCGAGGCGGGAACTATAAGCAGTAAGCGACAGCGATCGGACAAAGGGGCGTAAAATGCCAAGCCCCTTTGTACCATGCTGAAGCTGTATCTGCCTGTTCCGCAATAAGTAAAGAACGGCTTCACCCATTTTCATGAAATTTTCACCACAGATAGTACTAACCGAGGCGGGAACTATAGGCAGTAAGCGACAGCGATCGGACAAAGGGGCGTAAAATGCCACGCCCCTTTGTATCATGCTGAAGCTATATCTGCCTGTTCCGCAATAAATAAAGAACGGCTTAACCCATTTTCATGAAATTTTCACCACAGATAGTACTAACCGAGGCGGGAGCTATAGGCCATAAGCAACCGCGATCGGACAAAGTATCTGCCTGTCCGACAAAATGTCACGCCCCTTTTTATTACACTGCAAGTTATTTCCTGCTTTTCCGCAATTACGCTTAAACGGCTGAGCTGTTTTTCATGAAATTTTCACCACAGATAGTATTAACCAAAGCGAAAACTATGAGCCACAATAGAGGGCGATCAAAAAAGAAGGCGTAAAATGGCACGCCCCTTTGTATTTCATTGAACGTTATTTCTTCCTGTTCCGTAATCACGCATAAACGGCTGAACCGATTTTAGTGAAATTTTTACCAAATGATAGTACTAACCGAAGAGAAAACTATAGATTATAAATAGAGCGCATTTGCACAAAGAGGCGGAAAATGTCACGCCTCTTTGACACACCCCTTTGTACTATACTGAAAGTTTTTCGGAATGTTCCGTAATCATGCTTAAACGACTATACCGTTTTAAATAAAAAATAATATAGCACGCCCCTTTTTATTTTATTAGATTAGGCCTGTTCCTTAATAACGCTTAAACTACTAAGCCGATTTTAACAAAACATTTTCCAAAGACAGTACTAACAGAGGCGGGAACTTTAGTCTGTATCAACTGCAACGTCTTTTGCAATGTACTGAAAGTTTATTCTGCCTTTACGTAATCACGCTTAAACGGCGAACCCGATGTTATTATAATTTTTACCAAAGCTATTTAGTACTTATTCAGGCGGAAACTATAGACAATTTATTTTTGTCTGATCCGTACTCACGCGTTAACGGTGAAACAAATTTAAAAACAATTTTCACCATAGATGGTATTTACCGTGTCGATCGGGCCAAGGGGCTTAAAATGCAGCACCCCTTTGTATTAAATTAAAAAATATTTTTTTCTGTATAATGGCACGCCACTTTGTAGGCAATATTAAACAGCGACTGATAAAAAGGCATATAATGGCACGCCCCTTTGTACTTTAGTGAGAGTTATGTCTGCCTGTTCCGCGAACGTGGAAAAACTGCTGAGCAAATTTAATTGCAATTTTTTTCACTAGATAACCAATAGGGGAACTATAGGTCACATGAGACCAAAATTTAACTAAATGCGTTAAATGCCACTCCCACTTGAACTTCAGTGAAAGTTATGTCTTTATTGAAGTTTTCACCACATAAAGTGCTAACCGAGGAGGGAACTGTAGGTTGCTTTTAAAAAGCATTAAAGAAATACATTAATAAATATTAAAGAAATACATATTAGGATTGTTCCCACGCTGAGAAAAATCGAAAAAATCGACCAAACCTCAAGTCACGAAGCAGTAATTAAACTGACTAATAAATAACTCATTGATTATATATGTTTTCCAACCCGGGCAACGCCGGGTGCAAAACAGCTAGTATACAATATTTTTTTGAGTGCCAATGTACGAATTTCTTTACAATCATCGTATAACATGCTCAACAAAACATTTTCACTGTGTGCGAAATAGGAATTATTCTGTATTACGGGATTTATGATGTTACGTAAGTTGTCTGGTAAATATTGCGCCCACTGGATGAATTTTCCAAGCAGAGCACTACCGTATACAGCCGAATTGTAGTATTTGACATTGAAATACATGGGAACATACACTTTCATGATGTACCTTGCCAAAATTCTTAAATTTTGTGATGGATTTTCTGTCGCAATATACACACGGAGCAATCTACTAGCTTCTGTTATCCATCTCGAATGTCCTACTGGTCCAGGTTTGATGTTTGCAAGATTAATTGAGCAACTACCATTTGAAACGGCTTGGGCAATTTGGTATAGATATTTAACGTCCGCGGAAAGTTGATTTTCAGCATCTGTACTCATTGGAGGAATGTGTTCAAGTGGAATAAGTTAAAAATTTTCGATAACCTGAAAAATGTTTAGATTATTTAAATAAAAAAATTACAAAACTATATCGTATAGAGAAAGAAGTACATAAAGTTATGATATTTACTTGTAATGTATTGCAAATATCTATCCCTTGAGCTAACGATCCAGTGCTTTTTGTCGGTCCAGTAGTGGCCGATTTTTCGACAGCGTTGTACAGATGTCGGAACGGCAATTCGGTAAAATGAAGTAAACAGATAAACCAATGTATTGGTCTATCTAGATAGCGTTCGATGAGATGCAATACACCTCCAGATGTGCCAGTGTTTGCCACCTCACCGTCACTACAGACGGCAATTAAATTTTCAAGTGAAAGATTTTTAGATTTGAAAAATTCAATCAATTCGGCTTGTTTCGCTTTGGAGGTTTCTCCTTTGCCTTCTAAATTCACATAGCCAATTAGTGACGAATGTGGTTCACGTATTACTACTAGGTGTGGTTCTTTTCGCATTGTAGTGTGATATACTTCATTAATTTTCTCCCGAGTTAATGAATCATTTTTGCGACCATCAAACGAAAAAGCGATCAACGATTCACCATTGTGATTTGCTTGTAAAATATCGTGTCTCGATTTTTCACGCTCTCGGCTCACTTTTCTTTTATCCATAATAATGGTTTCACCTCGCTCATCCATAAACTGTATGTCAGCGAACAAAGCTGAAGCCAAAACAGATGCTAATCGATCGGATACCCCAAAGCGATCGCACATCATTGCAAACCGTGGTGTAATATATCGTGGCGTATACATTCTTCGCACGGTTGGTGTATGGATTTCCGAACCAGAAAAATGGTAATTTATCAATATTTTCACAAAAAATTTGCACTTTCACAAGGCCAAAACTGCCTGAAGGAGCATTCCAATGCTTTTGCGATGTACTAGAGAGTTCAAAACTATTGTCTTGGCTCTCTTAGTATTGGATCAAAAATCTCAATGGTTTGGCTGTTATAGGCCAAAATATATAAAAAAAAATACAAAAAGTGGGGAATTTTCTACATTATCGACTTTTTGACCATGAAAACGAAGTTTTTTCTAAGTAATATGTTCAGAGAAATTGTAGCCCGAGACAATAGCTACAACTTTACTTTTGAAAATAAGTCAAAATTTCAAATAGTTTACGAAATATGAGCCCAAGAAAATTTGCAAATTTTCAAAAAAAATTAAAGTCTGAGAAAAAACTTCAAGTCAAAATCGGGAGGCTCGATTTTCACCGTAGACGTATGGTCTAGTTGACTTTTTTGCTCAGTACAATCCCAAGAATCAGAAACGAGATGCGCCCATTAAGATTTTTTTCCTTCCTTACTAATCGCCCCACCCTAGTGCCGGTCACAAACGGACGGACTGAGAAAAGGACATCGCCACATCGACTTAAAGTTGGTCAAAGAATCAACGGATGTGTAACGTATGGAATGACTAACTTATATGTACCCTCTTTCACGAAGTGAGAGGCTAGAAGATCCCGAAAAGTTAGGCTTGTTTAAGCGTTCACATAGCTAGAATGCAAAAAATCAAATGCAATTTCATTTGCTTTCAATGATGTTTAGAATACTTTTCATTCAAAAAAGTAAAAAAGTTATACTCTGCCTTGCCGAATGTATTGATACCCTCCACAATTTAAAAATGATTATTGCAAAAAACTTTATTTAAAAGGAAATTACTTTTGAGAAAAAAATTTCCGCGAAAAAAAATGTTTTGTAAAAAAATATCCGCGATTCTTTTCTTTTTTTGTCAAAAAATATGTTCATACACTCAAAATAATAACTCTGTTAAATTACAGAAAAACTCTGCTAATTCAACAGAGTACACCATACTTTTCCAGCTAACAACATTTCTTGGTAATTTTACTAAAAAAACTCTGTAAAATGATTTTGACAAAAAAAAACTGTTAATTTACAGAGTTTATAGTAAAATATTGGTTAAATATGAAAGCGTTTTGACAGAGAAAACTCTGCAATTTTACTTTAAAACTCTGTAAAATGATTTGGACAAAAAAAAACTGTGAATTTACAGAGTTTCTAGTAAAATATTGGTTAAATAAACCGCCATTTAGCGAAGAAAACTATATAAATTTACATATATTTGTAAAATGCATTTGATTCGAAAAAAAAAATTACAGAAAAAACTCTGTAAATTTACAGAGTTTAGTTAAATGCATGGTATTTTGTAAAATTTCTATAAGATTTCTGAAAAGATTTTTTTCATAACTTTTTTGCTACTTTTTAACTTTTTCTCAAAAATTTTGATGTTTGGTAACAAAAACTACTCAAAACAGAAAGCTTTTTTGGTTATAAAAAAATACGAAGTATTTTGCTTAAATCTGTATTTTAGCAGAAAACTCTGTTAATTATCTGTAAAATTAAGATTACAAAGTAAAAAGTAATATAACAGAGGAAACTTTGTTTTTTTTGTCACAACAAAATACAAAGTATTTTCTTTAAATCTGTATTTTAACAGAAAACTCTGTCAAATATCAGTTGAATTGAGATTACAGTCATTTTACAGAGTATTTTACAGAGTTATTATTTTGAGTGTACTTGTTTAAATATGTACCATTCGGTGTTCAATTATGCAGTAGCCGAATTAAGGCATTTCGTACACAGAAAAAAATATGGAGGAAACAAATTTGAGTAATCACTTGTTTAAATTTTAAAACAAATTTTAAAAACAATTTAAGTAAATAATTAAATAAAAATTTAATAGTTTTTTTAATTTTTTTTTTTTTAAACTCTCATAGTTTTTTGTGTATTTATATGAAAGTTTGTAATCGTCTTTATAAAATTTTTCTATATTTTTGAGACAAAAATATGTTTGGTAAAGTTTGAAAAAACAAGTTTTTTCTTTTTTTTTTGTAAAAAGATTTAAAACTTTTTTAAACTTAAAAAAAAATATATATAAATTTTGAGTAAATTTTTAATTGTGTCAATCAAAAATTTACTCAAATTTTTTTTCAAACATTTAATAAATTTTTATTAAAAATTTACTCAATACTATTAAATCGTTTACTGGTGAAAAATTGAGTAATTTTTTACTCAATAGTATTAAAAATTTACTCAAATACTTTTTTTATTTTTTTCTGTGTACTTTTAGGTTATTTTGAATTTATCAAAATTTTTGAGGTGAACTTACATTTTCATTCATAACTTAGGAACCGCGGAACCAAACTTCTCGGGGCGATAACAAGTAAATTTGTTCAGTTTCAGACATCTCCGTGTAATATTTTGGCCGTGATCTCCATTTCCGCAGACAGACAGAAGGACATCGCTAGAATGTCTTAAAATCGATCACTGATCAATAATGTATATACTTTATGGGGCCTCAGACCGATATTTCGATGAGTAACAAACGGAATGACAAACTTATATATGCCCTATATCACTAATTGTAAGTGGAGGGTATAAAAGATTAACAAAAACAGCTCTAAGGTAGATTATGGTCTTGCCAGCTTCTTGCAATTCCCTGACAGTTTAAGGTTTGTCAAATATCAAAATCTCTGACCACCTCTTTAAAGGACGTGCGGCAGCCAAGGGCAGATTTCGTTTTCAGAAACATTGACTTCAGGTTTTGACCGCTGCTTGACCGTCAGAATTTCTGTTTTAGACAATAAACAGCATATCTGCGACAAATCTATATATATTTGATATTTCCCCTTTTTTCACAACATCATCTCCACATCCTACTGTTTCTTACACATACTCATTCACTGAAAAACAAAAAACTTTTTTTAAATTCCTTCACATGAATGTGTGCTGGCTTGGCTAAATGTCAGTATGTAGTAGCAGTATATAAAGAATGTAAAAGGCATCATTTCACCAAGTATTAAAATCCAAATTAAGTTTTACTTTGGACATTTTTATTAAATTTTATGTGATTACCCCATAACATTAAACCAAGTAATAAAATGTCATCGACTACATACATTGTGACTACCACCACTAGCAACCGCACAGCAAATGGCATACAAACGTGGCAGGCATTTAGGAATCACTGGATTTTATGGAAATTCTGTGGTTTACAGCCGCCAAAACGTGACTCAAAATGGTATAAACCATACATTGTTTATGCAATTTTCTTAAATCTAACCACCACTTTGCTATTTCCAACAACACTTATTGTGAATTTGCTACTTTCGGAAAATCTAACGGAATTATGTGAAAATCTTTATATGACAAGCACTGATGTGATTTGTAATATAAAATTTATAAATGTATTCATTATACGGCATAAACTGCTTAATGTACGTAATATCCTGGAACGTTTAGATGCCAGAGCTAAAACCACAAAAGAAGTGGCAGTATTGAAAATTGGAATTGATTCGGCTAGAAATTGTTTTATGAAATGTTTACGTTTATTTGGTTGTGCTGTAGTCTCAAGTCAATTGGTAGTTTATCTCTCGACGGAACGGATTTTAATGTATCCCGCTTGGTTTCCCTGGGATTGGAAGGCATCAAAACGTAATTTCCTTTATGCTCATTTATATCAACTTTATGGTTTGACAGTGCAAACTTTACAAAATTTGGGTAATGATACTTATCCTCAGGCATATTTGGTTGTCTTAACAGCCCATGTTAAGGCCTTAGCTTTACGTATTAAGGCATTGGGTAATACAAGGAGTTCCTTGTCAGAGGAAGAGTTATATCAAGAGTTGACCGATTGTATTAAGGATCATAAAACTATATATGAGTATTATAGTTGTTCATCAATCCTTTAAATTCCCTCTCAATGTTTCATTTCTTTCCATAGACTTTTTCTTACAATTCAAGAAAACATCTCAACCACTTGTTTTCTTCAATTTCTTGCTACTGGTTTGGCTCAGTGTACCATTGGTGTCTATATGCTCTATGTCGGTTTGGATCCTTCAAAACTTTTAAATATAACCGTGTATTTTAGTGCTGTCACCATGGAAATCTTTATTTTATGTTATTTTGGTGATGTCTATTGCCAGGCTAATGATTTTCTTACGAAATCTATTTATGAGTGCAATTGGATGGATCGCGATGATAAATTTAAGAAAGCTTTGATGGTGCTTTTGCAGCGCTCTCAAAAGTCGAGTACAATAATGGCTGGAAATTTAATACCTGTCAGAATGCCAACATTTGTTCAGGTAGGTGGTTTAAGGTGTATCGTGGTATGGAAAACCGAAAATATAACTTTTTCTTCCGATTTTGAACAACCGGGCAAATTTTTATTCTCCTAGACCTAAAACTTATGTGGTACAAATTTGAAGCCAATCGGATTAAATTTACCTGTGGCGCCCGGCGATAAAAGTTTTGGATCTTTGAAAATTTAAAAAAAATATATATGTGAGGGTTTCTTCGCCAACCGGGCCACTCCTCTCTCCAAAATTGGTATGGGTTTAAAATTTTTTTTTTTAATATTTCGAAATTTATAAAAAATATTTACTTTTAAATGCCTAGTGGCATTTTTGAATTTCAATGTGGCGGACTCAATTTGGCCCCATTTTTTTTTTATTTACAGATTCGCTTAAAACTCTTTATACACGGGATCTTGGGGTCGCTTAAGAAGAATCTGAAGTTGGATTTTCTAAATTAAAAATTAATAAAAAATATTTACTTTAAAATGCCGAGTGGCATTTTTGAATTTCTATGTGGCGGACTCAATTTGGCCCCAATTTTGAATTTCAGATTCGCTTAAAACTCTTCATACACGGGTTCTTGGGGTCGCTTAAGAAGAATCTGAAGTTGGATTTTCAAAATTCAAAATAGCGGATCCAACATGGCGACCAATATTTTTGAAAAATAAACCTATTTGCTCAAAACTTTATATACCCGGGTTTTGGGATCGCTAAAGAAGAATCCGAAGTTAGATTTTCTTATTTCAAAATGGCGGATCCAAAATGGCGATTTTTTTTTTTTAATATCTAATTCACTTTATTGGGTTGCTTAATTAGAATCTGAAGTTGAATTTCCCAAATTCAAGAAGGCGGATCCAATATGTATTACAGACTATCATTTACACACTAACAGTTGATCTCTTACGCGAATGTTCACTGCTTTTGTTGTATTCTCTCTTTTTCATAATATGAATAAAAGGTGAGGCGTGCTATGTTTGAATTAAATGGAGATGGTTTGGTTGGACATTTCGTTTGAAATATAAAGCTATATTATGTTGTGTATTTAGTACATAAATTCTTATTATGTCTACTTGCATACGAATATAAGACTTTATGTTTCGCCACTAACGATTGTAAATTTGCTAAATACTCTTGACAATGGAATTTGACAAATCCCATTTTGCAAATATTTGCGAGTTTTCCTTGTTTTTAACAAAAAAAAATATCAAACCCTTAGAAACGTATACTATGGTCTATGGGTTAAAAATTTGTTGTCCTGTGTAACTTTTAATAATTCCACTAATCCTCATTTGTTGCTCTTGAATTTTTAAAAGTATTAAAATAATTGAATAAATAATTTATATTTTTTTTGCAGGTTATGAAAACGGCATATTCAGTTTTTACAGTTTTAAGCAAAGTCAACTAAATGTTTATCTAAAGATGTGGTCAAAAACTTAGCACCAGTGGCACTTTTTTCAGTTTGTAGTTGTGGCTGTAATGTTTTAAGTGTCCAAAAGACAGTCCAGCGGTTAACACAAAAACAGATCATGTTCAGAAAACTACGAGTATGCAAAGAACATACACTTTTGATTTTTAATATGAAACCCTTCGTTTTTAGTGGGCGTGGTTTTGAGCTTAAATTGGGCTGATCAGGAAATTTGTTAAAATTTGTTATGAATAACGTACATCAGTGTTGGTATTTAAGAAATTTCAATTAGTGCCAAGTTGAAGGCTAAAAAGGGCCAAAATAGGTTGGAAAGGGCCAAAAAATTTGTATTTAAATATTTTTTAGTTTTTACTACTTTTTACAACAGCAATTAATAATTCTCTTATTAAAATCCACACTTTTTATTATAATTGTCATTATAATTGTCAACTTTTTTTATTATAATTGTCATTTTTGACAGTAAAATCATCCCTGCGGGAAAGTGCCTACACGAGGACCGGCTATAGAGGAGTACTTTTGTACGAAAGGGGCCTTTTACTTTAATATGGGAAGATCTTACGACGGGGTTAATTAACACTTTGTGATATGGACTAGTCGCGAACTGATCTTTTAAATCACTTAACACATTTTTACTAGTTGTACTAATAATATTCTATGACCAGTCCGCTTCAAACCAGTCATAGGAAAGGTTTTTCGGATCAATTTAAAGAAAATAAAAACTTACATTGTTGCAAAAAATGATAGATTCTTAAAATGGAAACAAATGATACTTTTTTCATTTTTGTAATAATTAAATTTTAAAATTTATTTTTTTTAAATTATTTTTAATAAATTTTGACAATATTTGGAGAGAATGAAAAAGGGCCAAAACTATTATTTGTGGTGCCATTGACCATTCAAATAGTGCCAAAAATGGCACTATTGTGCCATATTTCCCATCCGTGACGTACATTAGTAGATTCAAGTGCTCACCATTTTATCAGTGAGTGCATCAAATATAAAAACTAACCCCCAGTTTCTGTATGACGAACGTCACGAATTTGCATGAATCCAAATTCGTGACGTTCGTCGTACGTTCGGCATACAGAAACTAGGGGTACATTTTCGCAATCGTTAAAATTTGGCTTATTTCTCAGAGACTTACACCTAGTTTCTGTAATACGAACGCCATTCGTTCGTGAAGAATTTGTGTGTATTTTGTTATTGTAACAAAAACAAAATACATGTAAATTCGTCGCAGACGAATGGCGTTCATATTACAGAAACTGGGGGTTAGTTGTAAAATCTTCAAGCTGGGAGTATACCTACTGATATGCCTCCCCTGTAAAATGTCGGAGTTATTATCAAAAATTTATTATACCCTCCACTCTAGTGATAGAGGGTATACACTAAGAAAAAAAAATTCTCAAATCAAGCAAAAACAACCTCATATTAAAAATAAAACAGTGACAAAAGTCAACAAACTTTGTTTTTTCTCAATTTGAAAATGTTTATCGACACTTTTAATATGGCTTGAGTAACAAACAAAATTTTAAAAATGAAATAAAACAACGTTGATTTGAGAATGTTTTATGTTCAAATCAAAAGTGCACGTAGTCAAATTTAATATTGACAATTATGTACATAATTTTCTTTCTTTTTTCTTAAATTTTCAATGTAAATAAAACAATTGGAGTTTTTTATATTTATATACACATTTAATTTATTTTTCGTTACCACAGAATAATTATAAAGATGCATTTTTCCTATATGTAGAAATAAAATAATATATTGCCGCTGCTCCGACGAAAATACCTATGTGATTTTTAAAAATTGTTTAAGACGTCCGCGGATTAGATAAATTTTGTCAATTCGCGGTCCTCTAAAGTTACACCTCTTACATACACATTTAAACAATATTTCCAATCTACTTTTTCCATTAAAATCTACAATTTCCATCAACGCAAAATTTCACAAATTAGCAAGTCTCTTCAATAAGTACACGTAGGTGTTTTTGTCAGAGCACCGACGATAAAATAAAAATCAATTAATAAAAACAATCCGGGATGGCTTTCATAAAGTGTTTATTTCCTTCTGGATTATAGGTTCTCCACATTAATTTCTGCAAACAGGTACTCCACATTAATTTCCAAACATATTTTTTAATATATACATAGTATTTACTTTTGACTTTTATCACTTATTACACAAATTTAATTCATTGTTTTACATTAAGAAAATATTTATTGCTTTTCTTTTACTTATTTTTTTGGAAATTGAAAAATTTTCACTTATAATACACCACAAGACTTTTCTGAAATAATTACGTCATTTTTGAGGCGTCGTTTTTAAAGTTGTTGAAAACTCATTTTGCTATTGTTTACAATCAAAATGAATATTTTCATCATGAAATAAAAAGGAGTTTTTATATATTTAATTCAATAAATATAATTTTAAAATCAAAACCGAAACATATTTAATTTTATAAAATTTCACTTCATTATTAAAATTTGTTTAAAAAAATTGAGAATTTTTAAAATGAGTACGAAAATATTTGATTTGACGACGATTTTTTCCCTCAGTGTATATAAGTTTGTCATTCCGTTTGTAACACATCGAAATATTGGTCTAGGACCCCATAAAGTATATATATTTATGATCCTTGATCGATTTTAAGTCGATCTAGCGATGTCCGTCCGTCCGTCCGTCCGTCCGTCCGTCCGTCTGTCTGTCTGTCCGTTGAAAACACGCTAACTTTTGAAAGACTTTACGGAGGCTCCTGAAGTTTGACATATATGTTCTTCATTTACCGGGTCAGGTTGGTATTGCAATACAGCGAAATCGGTCCAGTAGTTCAAAAGTTATGAGTAAAATAGTAAATTTCGGGAAGGGTATTTTTCGAATTTACAAGATTAAAACCACTATAACTTTCGAAAAACAATTCTGAGGGGACTGAAGCTTAGCATATATATTTGTTGTTCCCCAAGGCTATTTGGTTTCGAATTTCAGCAAAATCGGTTCAGTGGTTCAAAAGTTATAAGCAATGCACTGAATTTCAGATTTGTTTCACCTTAAACTGTTGAAAACTAGTTAAACAAGTTTTAATAGCATGGTGAAATACCAGTTTTGTAAAACTTGTTGTTGTTTGTTTTCTTGTCGTGGGGTGCAGTTTAGTTGTTAGACAAGTAAATATTTGTTATTGTTTTGTTATTGTTAGTGTAACTGTATGTAACGGGAAAAAATCAAATAAATATGTGTATGATTGAATGTTAATTTGTTTTTGGTTTTTAAAGAAAAGAATGGTAATATAAAAAGAGGAAAATATATGAAATAGTTTTTTTTTGTATTGCATATATGTAGGTTTAAAACAACAAAAATATTTTACAAAGTAATTTGTTACTCAAAGAATTTGTACACTAAAAAAAATTTACACTCAAAAAAAAAATTTACACTCAAAAAAAAAAATGTTACACTCAAAAAAAAAATTTACACATTATTATTTTTTTGAATGAAATGGCAGACTCAAAAAAATGTTGACAGTCAAAAAAATTGTACACTCAAAAAAATTTGATTGATTAAAAGAAAGTTTGACTCAAAATCTATATATATAAAAGAGTAACGTGACTGACTGACTGACTTATTGACTGATTCATCATCGCCCAGGCCAAACCGCTGAAGCTAGAGACTTGAAATTTGGACTGTAGGTTCACCTCCCGGAATATAGATCCACTAAGGCTGGATTTTTGCCAATGTTGATTCTAAGGGGGTAAAAAGGGTAAAAAACTGTACTTTTGGTACTTTTTATATCTCCTGAAATAATGGCCGTAGAGACTTGAAATTTGGACTGCATGTTCACCTCCCGGAATATGGAACCACCAAGGCTGGATTTTTGCCAGTGTTGATTCTAAGGGGGTAAAAAGGGTAAAAAACTGTACTTTTGGTACTTTTTATATCTCCTGAAATAATGGTCATAGAGACTTGAAATTTGGACTGTATGTTCACCTCCCGAAATATACATCCACTAAGGCTGGATTTTTGCCAGTGTTGATTCTAAAGCTAAGTACTCTGTTCGGTTTCACGGGAAAAAATCTGTCAAACTCCATATAAAAAAAAAAAAAATTGGCAACGCGAGGAATTAAGGGGAAATTGTTAAAAAAGTTTTCACTCATTTTTATTATACAGACAATTTAAATTGCCGTGGAAAAGTGACATTTCAGTTTTGTTATGATCGTTTCTTTCTTATCATTGTCAAAAGTTCTTGATTTTTAAATGTTTTATTGCAATTTGAGGCGTTTAAAGTTTAAGTGAAATTTTCACCGTAAGAAACAGAGTACTTAGCTTAAGGGGGTAAAAAGGGTAAAAAAACTGTACTTTTGGTACTTTTTGTATCTCCTGAAATAATGGTCATAGAGACTTGAAATTTGGACTGTATGTTTACATTATGGAATTTAGATCCAGTAAGGCTGGGTTTTTGCCAATGTTGGTTCTAAGGGGGTAAAAAGGGTAAAAATCTGTACTTTTGGTACTTTTTATATCTCCAGAAATAATGGTCATAGAGACTTGAAATTTGGGCTGTATGTTCACCTCCCGAAATATAGTTCCACTAAGGCTGGATTTTCGCCAGTGTTGATTCTGAGGGGGTAAAAAACTGTACTTTTGGTACTTTTTATATCTTCTGACATAATGGTACTTGAAATTTGCAATTTCGGTTCACTTCCGGGAAAAAAGATTCACTACGGCTGGGTTTTTGCCAATGTGGATTCTACGGGAGTAAAATGGGTAAAAAATTGTACTTTTGGTACTTTTTTTTATTTACTAAAATAATGGTCATTCAAACTTGAAATTTAGAATGTAGGATCCTTTAGTGAAATAAAAAATTCTGGAACAAGTACTTTCTGAAAATTCTGTACCGTTTATAAAAATTATTTTTTTTTAAAAGTACCTTTTATAAAAAGTACATTTTATAAAAAGTACCTTTTATAAAAAGTACCATTTATAAAAAGTACCTTTTATAAAAAGTACCTTTTATAAAAAGTACCTTTTATAAAAAGTACCTTTTATAAAAAGTACCTTTTATAAAAAGTACCTTTTATAAAAAGTACCTTTTATAAAAAGTACCTTTTATAAAAAGTACCTTTTATAAAAAGTACCTTTTATAAAAAGTACCTTTTATAAAAAGTACCTTTTATAAAAAGTACCTTTTATAAAAAGTACCTTTTATAAGAAGTACCTTTTATAAAAAGTACCTTTTATAAAAAGTACCTTTTATAAAAAGTACCTTTTATAAAAAGTACCTTTTATAAAAAGTACCTTTTATAAAAAGTACCTTTTATAAAAAGTACCTTTTATAAAAAGTACCTTTTATAAAAAGTACCTTTTATAAAAAGTACCTTTTATAAAAAGTACCTTTTATAAAAAGTACCTTTTATAAAAAATACCTTTTATAAAAAGTACCTTTTATAAAAAGTACCTTTTATAAAAAGTACCTTTTATAAAAAGTACCTTTTATAAAAAGTACCTTTTATAAAAAGTACCTTTTATAAAAAGTACCTTTTATAAAAAGTACCTTTTATAAAAAGTACCTTTTATAAAAAGTACCTTTTATAAAAAGTACTTTTTATAAAAAGTACCTTTTATAAAAAGTACCTTTTTTTAAAAGTACCTTTTATAAAAAGTGACTTTTATAAAAAGTGCCTTTTATAAAAAGTACCTTTTATAAAAAGTACCTTTTATAAAAAGTAACTTTTATAAAAAGTACCTTTTATAAAAATTACCTTTTATAAAAAGTACCTTTTATAAAAAGTACCTTTTATTAAAAGTACCTTTTATAAAAAGGACCTTTTATAAAAAGTACCTTTTATAAAAAGTACCATTTATAAAAAGTACCTTTTATAAAAAGTACCCTTTATAAAAAGTACTTTTTATAAAAAGTACCTTTCACAAGTATTACCTTTAATTTAAAGTACCTTTTTTTAAAAGTACTGAAACAATGATCCTAGAAAATTGAAATATGGAATGTAAGATTTTTCGATGAAGAAAAAAACATTCTGGAAGAAATACTTTTTGGAAATTCCGATTCTAACGGGGGTAAGAAAGTGTACTTTTGGTACTTTTTTTGTTCCTATAATAATGACCTTAGAAGCTTGAATTTTGGAATGTAGGGTACTTTGGTGAAAAAACATTCTGCTAAAGTATTTTTTAAAAAAATCCGTTTCTAGAGGTATAAAAAAGGGTTTTTTGATACTTTTTATATTTCATGAAGTAATGATCCTAGGCACTGAAATTGTGAATGCTCTATTTTAGGAAATTCTGTTTCTAAGTGTCGCGACTGATTGTAAAGGGGATAAAGAAGTGTAAATTTGGTTATTCTTATATTTCTTGAAATAATGGTTCAGAAACTTGATATTTTAAATATAGGATCAACTAGCACAAAAAAAAGGTTTTTTGGAAAATTTAATTTTAAGGGAAGAGGTGGCAAATGGTTATTTTTACCTATCTAACTATTAAACTAAAAGCCCCAGAAATAATAGCCATATTTTAAAATTTAATATTTTAGGATAAAAAGGGGTACCTGGTAAAAGTGGTGTAAAATGGTACTTTTCATATCTATAAAATAACGACAATATAAATTTTTATTTCTTTAACGCATATTATACGGAGAGGAATGAAACTTGAATGGAACAAAAGGAGATGGAATTGGAAATGAAATGGGGTAGAACGGGGATCGAAATGAAATAGAGCAGGGAACAATATGGAATGATACTTTTTACTCAAATTTTTGGTATTTAACTTTTTTTATTCCATATTTTTTCTCCCTATATGTTTTTTCACTCAAACTTATTTTTATTCCCATTTCTTTTTTCACTGAAATAATTATTCACTTTAAATCCAAAAACCTGATATAAGGGCCCGAAAATTGTCAATATCTTTTTCTCACCGGAACGCACATGATAACGTACCAGCAAAGTTATTCAAATTGTATTGTTTAAATTATTCAATGAAATATTATTTTATGAAAGACGTAAACGTCCACAAGTAAATAAAACAAAGACTATCTAGGGGAATTTTTTGAAATCATAGAGTAATCCTGATCCTTCTATTATTCGGTATTCAATACAACCGGTAACGAAGTACCGGGATGGTAAGCTAGTAATATACATATTTCTAATAAAAAATTTGTAATGCAATGTTTTTAAATTTTTTTTAGAAAATTACTATCAGATAACATTGTGGAGGGTATTCATAGATTCGACCAAGTCGAATTAAATTTTTCTACTTGTTTTTTTTGGTTTGAGTTTTTTTGCAACCAGTTGTGTTTTTTACTTGCGTCCCGGTTTTTTCATAATAAGTTTTGGTTTAAGCTCGCTTACCAGAAAATAAACATCATAAATCGGAAGATAATTCTAATCTTTATTTGTGATAATCATCATTTGTGGATTTGTGTTGAAATTTGTACAACATATTGATTTTTAACTTTTTTATTTTTCACAATCTTGTTTTTTTTACTGGAAATAAAAATTTTTCTTAATTCACTCAAGTGTTTATAACAAAACAAAAAAGAATAAAATAATAAACAACAGCTGACTCGCTCTGTCAAATATTGGTTTTTGTTAACTGATAGTGCTGCCATATTCCTATTTTAAACACGTCTTTTAACACAGCGCCTAAAAGTATGTTACAATCTTCACTGAATACTGTGTCTACACCTACTAATACAGTGGGCTCAAATGGTCAAAATCCAAAAAGAAAAGCAAATGAATTGTCACCGGAAAACAACCAAGTTGGACAGATGTCAACTAAAGATCTTCTTTTATTGATGAAAGACTCCATGTCGTCACTATTGGATGAAAAGTTACAAAATTTGCCAACTAAAAGCGATTTTGAAGAAATTAAAGAAAACATTCATGAGATTAAATCTGAGACAAATAGATTATCTATGGAAAATAAAGCTTTAAAAGAAGAAGTGGTTCAACTAAAGGAAGATAAAGAAGTCGATCGACGAAGAATAAGGCAACTGGAGGAGACTATTGGGAGAAGAAAGCTAGTAATAAGAGGGCTACCTACTGAAAAATCGGCAAAAGAGGCTGTGAGAAAGTTGATCAACCAAAAGTTAAAAATAAGAAATAGAATTGATATAGAATATGCTAAAAAACTGTATGGTGATGATGAAAAGATGGGAGTAATGGTGGAGCTGGCGTCAAATGATATGGTAGTCGATGTACTGAGCCATGCAAAGAATTTGGCTGGATCTAGTATCTTTATTGAACGTGATTTATGTGCAGAACGTCAACAGAATAAGAAAAAGATGCTACAGTTGAAATCAGATATTTTAAATGCCGATAATAGCAAAAAAGTGGTGGTAAGGAATGATAATCTACTGGTGGAAGGAAACTGGCTTGCTTGGAACAAAAACAACGTGCTAATGTGTGGGCAAACAACTGGTGAAAATGTATTGGTAAATATTTATGGGGATTCGATCTCGAATGTATGTTTAGATTATGATAAAATTGTAGTAAAGAAAAATTCAAAAAACTGTTAAATCAAAAAATTAACGTTACTAGCAAAAACCAAAAATGTATTCTTTTAGAAAATGAATTAAGTAATAATCAAAGAGTTTGTTTAGTTGAGGAAGAAAATAAAATAAAATTAGGAATAGTGTCATTCAATGTGAACGGTTTAGAAAGTAAACATCTTCACCATGGGTTTTTTGAATATCTTGAGCAAACTGAAATTTTTATGCTGTTAGAAACGCATGTAGAGCAAAAAAATATACCAAAATTTGAGAATCGTTTTAAAAATTTTTATTTATTATGGAAAGCTGCTTATCGAAATAGCAAACATGGAAGAGGTATTGGTGGATGTGTTTATGGTGTAAGGAAAGATTTGGCACAAAGTGGAGTAAGACATTTTTTTAGGTCATATGGTGATGTCGATACGATTAAAATAAAAATAAATAGCTTGGAGTTTACATTACTACCAACATATATTCGAGGAGCCGATTGGAATCTAGAGTTTGAAAACATTAAAAAGTTTTTTGAAGAAAATGATATAGTGAACCCAATAGTGATGGGGGATCTTAATGTCAGAATTGGTGAAGAACAACAAGAGTTAGATGAAGTACTATATGAAATGTTTCCTGTCGGCTTAGAAAAAAGAAAATCGAATGACAAAAAAACAACCAATCCGAATGCAAGAAAATTCTTGGAAATGTGTTCTAATTACGGTATGGTGGTCTTAAATGGAAGAACTAAAGGGGATGAGGAGGGTAGTTTCACTTTTTTAAACAACTCTGGAATGTCAGTCATAGATTACTGTGCTGTATCATTTAATGTATTAGAGTTCATCGAAAGCTTCGTAGTTGAAGGACAGATTTTTTCAGATCACTTACCAATTAAACTCAATGTAGAAATAAGTACATCACAAAATAATCCAGACAAAATGATGTTGTTACCTAAATTAATCTGGAAGAATGAAAATAAAGGTAACTATAACAACAAATTAAATGCTAATTTGAAAGATTTGTTGGACAGAAAAATAAGTATCAACATTGAGGATATGAGTAACATGATTGTTAAATCGTATACACCCCCCATAAATAAATATAAGAAGGTTCAGTATGAAAATAAATGGTTCGACAAAGAATGTAGTAAAGCTAGAGACGAATCGATGTTTTTGTTGAAAACATTTCAAAAATCTAAAAATATCCAAGATAAACAAAAATACACTAATAGCAAAAAACAATATCAAAAACTTTGTAAACAGAAAAAGAAAGAATACTTTGAAAATATAGAATCGCAGTTAAATACGGTGCATGATAGTAAACAATGGTGGTCACTTGCAAGAAAATTAAGACAGCATGAATCTTACACAATTGGCAACATAGACGCACATAAGTTTGGGGATTATTTCAAAAATTTATTAAACCCTACAGTAACAGCTCTACAGATAGCTTACGCATCAAATTTTGTTGTTAACGATAAATTAGATAGGCCTTTTACTGTAGAAGAAATAAAACAACAACTCAAAAAAGTTAAGTTAAATAAAGCGCCAGGGGAGGATAGAATCCCGTATGAGTTTTTCATTCATGCAACAGATGATTTTTTAAAAACTTTAGCAGATGTATTTTCCAACTTGTTGAATGGATGTGGCTCTTTTGAATCTTTTAAAACCAGCATCATCTTCCCGATACATAAAAAAGGTGATATAAACAGTGAAAGCAATTACAGAGGAATATCATTCATGAACTGCATAGCCAAAATAATGATGGGAGCGTTAAATGAAAGAATCACAGAATGGGTAAATGATTTTAAAATCCTCAATGAGTTCCAAGCTGGTTTTCGAAAAGGATACTCCACCATTGATAATATTTATAATCTGGCAACAATTGTAAATATTAAATTTGAAGAAAAGAAAAAAGTTTACGCATTTTTTGTGGACTTCAAAGCAGCTTTTGACCGTGTCCCGAGAAGTCTTCTAATATTCAAGCTTAAGCAGATTGGTTTATCGTCGAAACTTGTTAACTTTATAGAAAAAATATATCAAAATACAAAATCAGCTGTATGGACAGGATCTGAACTATCAGACTATTTCGAGACCCGTTCAGGTGTAAAGCAAGGGTGCTTACTCTCGCCGTTGCTTTTCGCGCTATATATAAATGACATACACGATCACCTAGGAGGTGGCCTATATATTGACGAAATGAACATAAGAGTACTTATGTATGCGGACGATATTGTAATACTAGCAGAAAATGTTCACACTTTGCAGCAGATGATAAAAAATTTGGAACTTTACTGTTTGTCATGGGGTATGGAAGTGAATCTCGCCAAATCTGAAATAATGATTTTTAGAAGAGGAGGAAGAGTCGCAGCAAAAGAACAGTGGATTTTTAATGGTGAAGTTGTCAAAGTAGTATCGGATTACAAATATCTAGGTGTCATTTTTACACCTAAAATGTCTTTTTCTAAGCATGTTTCAGCAAAAAACGGTGCTGCAAAAAACTGTTTAAATGCAACTTGGAAAAGTTTTATAGGAAAAAATGAAATATCTTTGAAAGCAAAATGGAAAATGTTTTTGGCTGTTTGTAGAGCTATACAATCTTATGGTGCTCAGATTTGGGGAAACTCCTGGTTTGAGGAAATCAACAAGTTACAAAGGTACTTTACAAAAAGAATCCTAAAACTCGGTGATAACACGCCTAATTATGTGCTAATGTTAGAGACAGGTCAGGAAGAATGTCATTTTTATACTTATAGTCTTCATCTACAATACATATACAAAACCATCTTCAACTACGAAAATTACAGACTGCCCCATAAGTTATCAGCAAAAATAATTGAGAGAAATATATACTGGTATAGTGATTTGAAAAATAAATTGATGGAGTATAACTTGGATTTTAGAGAGCTAGAACAAGACAAATTCAGTTGGAATAATGCTTGTGTTAATCTTCTCGATGCGATGAAACTGAAAATACGTGAAGAATACATTACCAGGTCTCAAAGAAGCGAACAAAGAATTTATAGACTTTTGGATCCTTTAAAAGGCGCTACATACTGCAACGAGAAGTACAACCAAACCCAGATAAGCTACATTATGAAAACACGAGGTGATTTACTTTGGTTAAATGCAAACAAACATAAAGAGGGTCCTAGAAATGTATGCTCCATGTGCAATATAGGAGAACCAGAAACACTTCAACATTTTTTGGGCAGATGCCCGGTACTAAAAACAATACGCAAAAGATACCTCTCCAGATTTTTCCTTACAGAAAATGAAATTATAATTGAATTAAACGGTGGTGAAGATGTTAATTGGCTAAATCTTTTCTTTTATGTAAAATATGCTCTTAAATACAGATATATATTAACAAATGAGTTTAATTTTTGATACAAATTATGAATAAACCAAATTTCCGGCTAACGGTTTTAAAAACCAAACCAAGCCGTACCTTTCTTTATATATATTAATTTATTATTTTTAAGAAAACCAATTGTAATGAATTTGAAAAAATAAAGAAAATATCTATCTATCTATCTATCTACTTGTTTTTGCTAAAAATGGTGCGATTTAAATTTTTGTTCCATGGGTCGTCTCTGTAAATTCAGTGACCCATTTAGGTCACTAAGCCATGTTAATGACCGTTATGCGGAGTTATTATCTGCTGTTTTTGAATGTTCAAGGGTGACATGTTTAAAAAGTCTTTGTTCTGTGTCCATTACGTTTTTATTCTGTTACTGGTATTTTGTTGAACAACTTGTTTAAGGTCGCAAGTGAAACTGCCACATTAATCACTTTTGTAAATGTTATCGGACAAAACACGAAAGGCATAAAATTGAAAAAATTCTCTCTGGTGCTATTTTTTACCGGTACTGTATGTATATGTGTGCTATTGCAGTTCAAGTATCAATTAGTATAAAACATTTTGATTTGTAAATCCTCTTAGAAGGATAATAAAAAAAATAATTTTTTCATGATGTTTATTTTCATTTATTAGTTTTATTTTTTTAGTAAGTACTTCCTACACTTAATTTACAAACTCAAGTGTTTATGAATATCGATGGAATTTTGCTTGGATATACAGACAAACCCGGTTATAACGAACTCCGAGGGACCAGTAAAAATAATTCGTTATAAGCGAAGTTCGCTATAAGCGGGGTATATTTTTTATCAACCTAGCTTTATTTCCAAAAAAATTTATCCAATTTTGTTTTATTTGATATTTTTTTCGTAAATAAGCTATAGCTTATTGAGAAGAAACCATTAAAATTATAAATACATTTTATCAAAATTATAATATGTATATACAAAAAAAATCCAACCTTTTGTTGGCTTGATAAACATTATTGCCTAGACTTGCCACCTTTTGAAATTTTCAAAACGGGACACCACTAAAAAACATAAAAAAATTCAAAAAAAAAAATCGACGTCTCAAAAATTCTAAAATGTCTCAAAAGGACTTAGATTCAGGACATCAACCTTTATTTATCATATGTTACACTTTAACACAAGTTGCACAGTTTTTCTGTAGCATCCAATAAGATGAAAATCTTATTATCTCAAAAACCCCACTAATAGTGCGTTCAGATTGGCCTCGAAACCCCGTTTATTGAAGTTTCGTGCCAAACCTCATTTGAAAATACGTATTTTTCCTCACAAATTGAAACCTTTTTGTAGTGAGGTTTCAACGAAAGTACGATCGAAACCTCATAAATTTCATAATTTTACATATTTTTACCGCTGTTCGACAATGAAAAATAGAGAAAATGGGAAAATGCCAAAAATAAAACATAAATAAATAAATTTATTTACAAAATTTCTTCAAATTATTTGTTTATTTAGAATAAACAAAATATAAAACCGAATAAAAAATAGTTTTTGGACCATTTAATTAATTTTTAACGACATTTATTTTTGTTCTAGTTTACGAAAGCTAGATATTTGTCAAATTGTCGTGTGTGAACAGTCGCGTTTTAAAATTGAAAACACGAGGTTTCTACGGGGTTTCGAGGTAAGTGTGAATGTACTACAGTCAAACTCGGTTATAACGAACTCGGTTATAACGAATTCTCGGTTATAACGAACTATTTCTAAAGTCCCGAAGGTTGGCAAGTCTATTATTGCCACATATTGAAAAATATTTATGGGAGTTCGTTATAAAAAGTTAAATATACATGAAATAGTGTTCGTGGGACCATAATAAGCAGTTCGTTTTAACCGAGGATTCGTTATAACCGAGTTCGTTATAAAAGAAGTATTTTGTGTGAAAATTAATGCTAAAACGTCGGGACTTTAGAATTAGTTCGTTATAACCGAAAATTCGTTATAACCGAGTTCATTATAACCGAGTTTGACTGTATTAATTCGATAATGTTATTGAATTGAAATTTAAGTCAAGTATTCCAGCAAAAAATTTATTGAATTAGAAGCCGCTTTGTAAGGGGTTGTTGCGTAAGGGAGTGCGTGTCCCCCTGCAGCTGTACTTCGATAAAGTTGAAAATGTCGTACTAAATGGACCCAAAAAAACTAATTTAGCGATTCTAATAAACCTATGGAGGTTGTAATCCCTAACCGATAGTCAAAAAATTTGTAAAAAAAAAAAATTACGAAAACATACACTCAAAAAAATAAAACTGTAAAGTTAACAATTTTTTTTTTGCTAACTCGAGTTTACTGGCTTTTTATAAAATTGTTAGTTAAAATCAGCGTTTTAATTACTTTTTTTAGTTAAGTTCAATTTACGAAAATACTACACAGAAAAAAGTATGGAGAAAACAAATTTGAGTAATCTCTTGTTTAAATTTAAAAACAAAAATTGAGTAATTTTTTAATTGACGCAATTAAAAATTTACTTAAAAATTTTAAAAACATTTTAAGTAAAAAATTTAATAAAAATTTGATAGTTTTTTAATTTTTTTTTAAACTCTCATAGTTTTTTGAATTCTCGTTTAGTTTATAGTTTTTTGTATATATATATGAAAGTTTGGAATCGTATTTATAAAATTTTCCTATACTTTTGAGACACAAATATGTTTGGTAAAGTTTGCAAAAATAAGTTTTTTGTGTTTTTTTTTTGTAAAAAAATTTAAAACTTTTTTAAACTTTTAAAAAAATAAATAGATACAATTTGAGTAAATTTTTAATTGTGTCAATTAAAAATTTACTCAAAATTTTTTTCAAACATTTAATAAATTTTTATTAAAAATTTACTCAATACTATTAAATCGTTTACTGGTGCAAAATTGAGTAATTTTTTACTCAATAGTATTAAAAATTTACTTAAATATTTTTTTTGTATATTTTTCTGTGTAGTTTTGAACAAATTTTGAATTAATTTTTTTTTTGTTGACTTTAAAACTGAGTTTACGAATTTTTATTAATTAATTTGCTGATTTCTCGAAACATATTTGTCAAGTGAAAAAATGTTAGAAATTTCTTGTGTATCCTCCTATGCAAATCTCATAAGTTCTACTTAAGCTGAACTTAATCCTGTAAAAAAAAAGAAAAAAATAAGCGAAGTGTTAGTGTATAAAATCAATATTTAACAAACTTACAATTTTTTTACAAAAAGTTTAGCTGAATATAACTAATTTTTTTGTTAATACGTACATAAAAATGTTATGAAATTTTCAGCTGAATTTTTAGTTAAATTACGTTTTTTTTTGCTACATTCATTCTACGAAAAGTTAACTAAATATTTTTAGTTAAATTAACCAAAAATTTAGTAGGTTCAAAATCAGGTGTTTTTTTAGTTAAATTTAACTAAATTTTTTGCTAACTTTACAGTTTTATATTTTTGAGTATAAAGTTCATTTTTATTCGCAATCTAAGACCTTGGTAAGAGGTGCGATAAAGTAAGACCTAGCAGAATACTGGTTCTAAAAACTCAACTATTTTTTGCTAATTTTTATTACTAAAACATAAATATCGTTATCTTTGACATTTCTTAACCCTTTGGTGACCATGCATTTTCGACCGAAGCGATTTTAATTTACTTTACATTTTCGTGATCTCTGACCTTATAGTAACTATGCAACCAAAATTGGACACCTAAGATATTGCCGCAGCTTCTCGTAGGCTATACTAAAAAAAACCTCAAATTACTAGAAAAAGTCTCGTTATCCCATTTAATTAATATTTAACAGTTTTTCTTGTTTTTTAACAAAAAACTTTTGATCAAAAAATTTACATTTTTTTTTTTTGGTAATTTTACAGTTTTTCTTGTAATATTACAAATTTCAAGATTTTTTTACAAAAAAAATTTATAAATTTACGAAAATTTCTTATGATTTTTTTTTTTGCCAAAAATTTTGTAAATTTTCAATTTCATTGGTAAAAATCTTGTAAAATTAAAAAAAGTTCGTAATTTTTACTGGGAATTCTCGTAAAATAGGAGGTAGCAAAAAATCTAGTAAAGTCACGAAACCTCCTTGTAAGTTTTATTGCGTCAAAAAAATTTTAAATTAAATTTTTTTTGGTAAAAAGCTTGTAAAATTACAAAATTATTTTAAAAAGTTGTAGAATTACAAGGAATTCTTGTCAAATAAGAGGTAGCAAAAGAAAAGTTACAAACTTTTCTTGTAATTTTACAAGTGTAATTTTTAATTTTGTAATTTTACAAATGCTTGCAGGGATATTTTTGAAAATTAAAATTTTGAAAGTAGAAAAACAAATTATAGTTCTTACATAATAAAAAAATACTTAATATGATTTGAGGATTTTTTAAGAATATTTTGTTATATTACAAAAGTTAAATTGGGTTTAGTTCTAACCGGAGGTTATAGATGTCAAATTTTTATGGGGCTAACTGGAGGTTAAGTTAACTTTGATTTAACTGGATATTGGTGTTAACCGGCATAAAATATTAATAAAAAAAACTTATAAAGAGATTAGAAATTGAGTATCAGTAAAATGAGAATAACCCCCGTTATTCTCTTCGCATAACACTTTTTTATTATACTCAAGTCTGGCTTGTTACTAAAGGGTCAACAGTAGGACAACCAAAAACAACAAAGAAATTAATAATCGGTCGGAACCGACCATAAAATACCCAACACCAGTGCTTGCAGAAAAATTGATTCCCAGTCCAAATATGGTTTGATCTTTAAGTTAAAAAATCAATGCAAAAATATTTGTGTAAAATCTGCTCATAATTATTGTCAGTAGACAGATTTTATAAAATATCGGATGGAATTTTTGTATGGGGACTCAGTCCACAAATTGTCTGATATCACACAGAAAAAATTAGGATACCGCGTAAAACACTTAAAAATCAAATTTTAATCAAATATCGCTCATTTCAATTTAATATAATTTTAATGATGTACCTATTTAAATTTCGAAAGCCTGGTATGTATGGCAACTAAAAGATAAAACTGTCCGATTTCAGTAAAATTTGGACATACATATTAATGCAAAATACATTTCTTTATTTTTCAAATGAGTTTTAAAATTTTCCAAATGTATTTTCAAATTGTCCAAATGTGTTTTAAAATTGTCGAAATATATTTTAAAATTTTCCAAATAAATTTTAAAATTTTCCCAAATGAATTTTAAAATTTTTCAAAAAAATTTAAAAATTGCCCAAATATATTTTAGAATTGTTCAAATATAATTTTAAATTGTCAAATACAATCAAAAATTTTCCACATGTATTATAAAATTGTTTAAATGTGTTTCAAAATTTTTCAAATGTAGTAGTATTTTAAAATTTTTCAAATAGTTTAAAATTTTCCAAATAATACTATTTGGCCAATTTTAAAATATATTTAGGCAATTTTTAAATACATTTGGACAATTTACAAATATATTTTTACAATTTTAAACTATATTTGGACAATTTTAAAATTCATTTGGACAATTTTAAAAAATATTTTGACAATTTTAAATACATTTGGACACTTTGCAAATATATTTCGATAATTGTAAAATACATTTGGATAATTTTAAAATATATTTGGACAATTTTAAAATAGATTTGGAAAATTTAAAAATACAATTAGAAATGGTTTAGTTCAAGAGAAATAGTGCCCAAAACAATTTCCAAAAATATGTGTTAAAATAAAAATTTTTTGTTAAAAATAAATAAAAAATGATTGGGCCCCTCCGAAAAAAATCCTGAATCCGCTCCTGATCAGCACGAACTTATCATACATTGTACCAGAGTGCTGTGTAGGGTATTAAAAGTATGTACATTATGGTGGCACGAATAATGACTTTTTTCGAATTTCGTCGATCGCCGGGCAAATTGTGGTTCGTTTTGGTACAAACACCCTTAGGCTGGATTACTCAATGCTCCGTTATAAAATAACTCTCCGTTAAATTTAACTTTTTCATACAAATTTTGACATAAGGCTCCGTTAAATCGGCAGTTAGCAGCTAACTTTTCATTGAGTAATCCGCCCTTAGCATAATATTTTTAACTTTGTCAAATTACTAGAAAAAGTCTCGTAATCCCATTTTGATTTGACCGTTTTCCTTGTTTTTAACAAAAAAATTTTGATCGAAATTAACATTTTTTTTTTTGTAATTTTACATTTTTTTTTGGTAATTTTACAAATTTCCAAGGGTTTTTGTACAAAAAAAATCTAGTAAATTGCGTCAAAAAAATTGTAAATTTACAATTTCATTAGTAAAAAGCTTGTAAAATTAAAAAAAAGCTCGTAATTTTTACTGGGAATTCTCGTAAAATAGGAGGTAGCAAAGAATGTAGTCAAGTCACGAAACCTACTTGTAAGTTTTATCGCGTCGAAAAATTGTAAATTTACAATTTTATTGGTAAAAAGCTTGTAAAATTACAAAATTATTTGTAAAAAGCTTGTAAAATTACAAGGAATTCTTGTCAAATAGGAGGTAGCAGAAAATTAAAATAACACATTTTTCTCGTCAAGGTTTTTTTTTGGGTGTATGTTTAAATTTTTTGCCGAATCGGACAATGTTTACCAGTACCACTGGGGGTTAAAGTTTTATCCTAAGAAAAATTCTATACAAACCAAAAAAATTTTTAATTTCTTTTTTTTTTAGGGCGAAATTTTAGTCTCCAGCGGTACGGGTTAAAATTGCCCACATTGCTTTTGGATTCATTTTAGAACACGATAAAGATGTCACAGATAGGAATAATTTTTTTTTATGAATATGTATCATTAAAAGCAATATAACAACTAAAATCTTTCAAAAAAATTTAAAATTTTTTAGAGTAGGGCCCTATGGCCATACACTGGAAAATTTTTTGGCACAGATTCGAATTGCAATAAATTTTAGAATATATTTTACATTTTTCAAAAATTACTTGCTCTGAAAAACGATTGCTTTTGGGACAATTTCAAACAAAAGCAAGCCAGAAAGTTAATGTCGGTCAAGACCGATCATACACCAGTGTTTTCCGAAAAATGGGTCCCAAGTCCAAGAACCGATTGGATCTATGTGCTCGATTCTCGAATACGATTTCACCATTCACCCAATTTTTAAAAATTTTATATTCTCTCGAATTTTAAGATTTTTAAATTTGTTTTTGTATTTATTAAAGATATTAACTATATATTAAATTTTTAGAAGAAAAAAAAAATTAAATCTTAAAATTCGAAAGAATATCAAATTTTTAAAAATTAGGTGAATGGTGAAATCGTATTCGAGAATCGAGCACTATATTTTGTTAAATCGTTAATAAGTGTTGAAAACACATACTGAGCAAATTTTAGTGGATTTTTTTTATTTTTGTTGCCAATAGACCGATTTAACCGAATATCGGTCGAAATTTTCATATGGGAACTAAATTCGAAAATGGTCGAATTATATTCAGATGTAAATATCGAGAGGGGGGTTTGTATAGTGACTACAAGAATGACTTATTTCAATAGGCTTAATACTTGGATCAAAAGATGCTTAAGTTTCAATTTTTAAGTCAATCAATTACAACTTGCGACCTTTATCGTGCTTAAAACGTTTACATGAATAGACGGACAGACGGACGGGCATCGCTATATCGACTGAAAAAGTAATTCAACGTCGATCAGTATACTTAAAGGTAGGTCAAGTACAAATATTTCGGGTAGTTACAAACATCAGCACAAACTCATTATACCCTGTACCCAGTGGCGGGTACAGCTTTTGGGTTTGGGGGGGGGGGGGGGGGGAACATTTTTTTACTTCGAAAAAATCATAAATTCACCTTTGTTGACGAGCAAAAAAAAGGGAAACGTTTTTTTTTACAAAAAAAAAGTGATGGGAAAGCTATAAAATCATCAAATTTATTAGTTTTTGCCGAAAGAGGTCTGTTACATGATCATATTTCGTTAGATCAATTTTTTTTAAAAGAAAATTGTATATTTTTCATATACATAAGAAGAGAATTTTTTAATAGAAGAAATTCTCCCTACATAGAAAACATCAGATGTTGAGACATTTTTCGTGAAAAATTTTATAGGGAAAATGTCTCAGAATATAAGACTTTTCTTTACGAAAAATGTCTCAGAATCTGAGACTATTTTCGTATAGAAAAATTTTTAGATTTTTAAAAGAAATTTAAAAGAAAATTGTATATTTTTCGTATACATAAGACGAGTCAAAATCTGAGAATTTTTTAATAGAAGAAATTCTTCCTACATAGAAAATATCAGATTTTGAATATTCTTCGTGCTATTTTTTTTATAGGGAAAATGTCTCACAATATAAGACTTCTCCTTCTTTACGAAAAATGTCTCAGAATCTGAATCGTTTTTTTGTATAGAAAAATTTTCCGATTCTAAGAATTTTTTCCACAGGAAAAATCTCAGATTCTGAAACATTTTACTTTAGAAAAAGCATCATATTTTAAAGCATTATTGAAACATTTTTCCTATAGAGAGGTCTCTGATTATTAGATTTGTTTCGTACTGAAAAAAATTTTAGATTCTGAGACCTTTTTTCTATAGAACAAGTATTAGATTCTTTGACCTTTTTCCAATTGAAAAAGTTTCAGATTCTAAGACCTTTTTCCTAAAGAAAATGTTTCAAATTCTGAGATCTTATTCCTAAAGGCTCAGATTCTCGGACCTTTTTCCTATAGAAAAAGTTTAAAGTTTATATAGAAAAAGTTTAAAATTCTGGCACTTTATCTCTAAAGAAGAAGTGACAGATTCTGAGTTCTTTTTTTGATTCTGAAATATTTTCCTAAGACACTTTTCATATAGAAAAAGTCGGAGATTCTGTGACCCTTTCCTAAAGAAAAAGATGTTTTTCCTATAGAAAACGTGTCAGACTTTAAGATCTTTTTCCTATAGAAAGGTCATAGGTTCTGAGACCTGTTTTCTATAGAAAAAGTCTGAGATTCTGAGACATTTTTCTGAGATTCTGAGACCTTATTCCTATAAAAAAGTCTTAGATTCTAAGACTTTTTCCCATTGAAAAAGTCTCAGATTCTGCGACCTTCTACCAATTCAGTAAGTTTCAACTTCTGAGACTATTGTTCAACAATAAAAAGTCTCAGACTTTGAGACCTTTTTCTTTTTAAAAAAACTCAGATTCTGAGAACATTTTCCTTAAAATAAGTCTCAAATTCAGAAATTCTGAGACTTTTTTCCCATAGAAAAATTCTTCTGCGACCTTTTTCCTATAAATAAGATTTGAGACCTTTTTCACATAAAAAAATCTCAGATTCTGAGAATTTTTTGTTTAGAAAAAGTTTATTCTTTAGAAAAAAAAATTAAATAGTTTTACATATGTAAGTTCGACTATCAACATTTTTAAGATCTTAAAATATTTTTCCTATTGCTATGTAGAAGACAAACATTTTTTATATAAACCAAATTAAGATCATGTAACATTTTTCTTTACAAAAAAGATATATTCTAACCTTCAAATTCATAAAAGTTACAAGAGGTTTATAAAAGGTTTATAAAGAAAATTTTGTTTGGAAATTCGACTAATAAACCTGTTATTAAACGCTTTTGTTTTTTATGAATTTGGACGTTAGTAATTTGTTTATGCCAAAATTCATAATAAGATTTTCCTTAAAAAATTAAAAAAATTTTCCCTATTAAAATTTTCAGATTTTTTTCCATGAACAATTTTTGGACTTCGAGATTTTTTTAGAAAATTTCCTTCTTTCTGTTTTTTCTTTTTCTTACCTTTTTTTTTTCTTTTTTCCTTTCTTTTTTCTTTTCGAAATTTAGTCTGGGGGGGGGGAAATTTCCCCTTTCCCCCCCCCCCCCCTTGTACCAGCGCATGCCTGTACCACAGAGTGGTGTATGGGTTCTGGAACCGATTGTTTGGAATTGAAAATTTTACTGTGTGAGTAAACTTTTTTTTCGAATCCAATTTTTAAGCTGAAAGCCTTATTCCACCAAAATGCAATTATTGTCGGTAATAAAATCGACAAAAAATGTAAACCAAAAATTAAAAAAAAAACAAGTGAGAGTGTTAAATTCGGCTATGCCGAATCTATGATACCCTCTAACATGTTAAAACATATAAAAAAATCCAGGGTCGTTTTTTTGGGGGGGGGCTCGGTGGGGGTGGTGAGGGATACTTTCCCCATCGCGATAAATGTTAACTAATTTATTTATTATGCTTTTTGCAATTTAGTAATACCATTTTCTCATTATTTTAATGTTTTTTTTAATCCACGCCCACAAAAGGGGGCGGGTAGAAAAAAACAAAATTTTCCAGCCCCCTGGGTCTAAGTTCAGGAGTTAAAACCCCTTCTGACATAAAAAGATTTTATTTGTTTAACAATAATGGCAAAAAAAGATGTAAAAATGGCGTTTTTTAAGAAGTTTTTTTTGTTTGTTAAGGGGGAACTTTTTTTCCCCTGGACCGATTTTGCCCATTTCCAAACTTAACCGGCCTATGAACATTATATATATGCTGACCAATTTTCAGGGGTCTAGCTCTTTTATTTTGGACTGAATCGTGTTTTATACAGACGGACGGACGGACGGACATTCATAGAACGACTTAGAATCGATCATAGATCAATAATATATATACTTTATGGGGTCCCCGACCGATATTTTTATGCGTTACAAACGGAATGACAAAGTGAGTATAAAAACCGAAAAAAAAATGTTGGTTTGTATGAAAAAAAAAAAATTTAAGGCCTCTGTTCTGTCTTTCACAACTTTTCTATTCACATGAAAATTTCCGAATCACATGAAATCAAGTTTAGTGTTTTGTTAATCACGTTTTCATTCGAAATTGAAATCGAATAATTAAAACTTAAAAAATTATAACGAAAAAAGTGCATTCGTTTTACTTTCACCAAATTTTATTTATGTGAAACAAAACGAAAAAGAAAGTCGGATGTGAAATCTAGAACACCAAAAAAAATTCGGAAATTTTCATTTTCACATTTTTTATGTAAATTGCTTTTTTTGGAACAGCGGCCTAAGAACAAAACTTTAACCTCCCCAGCGGCACGGGTTAAAATGGTCTGATTTAGTTTAAACTTTTAATATCAAAGCAACCATAATTTAACCAGCAATAGAATAAATTCGAAAAAATCATTATTCGTGCCACCCTAATGTACATATATATGTATGTATGTATGTAAATCATGTTGTAATATTGTAATGCAATTTACTTTACAATTTCAATCGTATTTTAAATACTATGCTCACAAACTAATAACTTTATTGGTTTGTCAAAATTCTCATTCTGTTTATAAAAGTTTAACAATAAGTATTCTAGTTTGCTTTGTTACAAACAACGAGCATTATTAAATATTTCTAATATTCGTCTATAGTCGTATTTAATACTTGTACTTGTAAGCAATGTCGTATGCAAATGAACAACAGCCAACACAGTGTTCGGATATTTCATCTGGACAGCAGTATTACGAACAGCAGTACGAGATACAATACCAACGAATTCGTCAATCACGAGCTCGCTGGACCGAACATGAATTACTACGTGGTATAGTAATAAGTAAACCTCGTATTAGAGGTCGTCATTTGCAATGGTTGATTCGTCGTCATCAATATCCACCGATTAAAGTTACAGTCTTGAACAAAACATTAGCCAGACTTCAATGTTGCGGTTTTGAAAGAGTTGTTGTAATGGTGTAATAGAAAAAGTAACGATATACCTTAATATATTTTTATTAAATTTCTTATTATTTTATTATTAGTTTAAGCTGTAGAATAGCATTTTTAACGATATATTTCTTATATGAATTAATTTAATTATAATTTTAAAGCTGTAGAATAGCATATTTTTTTTGTAAAATTTTAAATAAAACATAAATTTTAAAAATACGAAAACATTAAATTCATTTTAACCAAAATCGTTCGTTACGATTTATATTTTTACGAAGATAATCGAACACACTTACCCCCAGTTTCTGTAATACGAACGCCATTCGTCTGCGCCGAATTTGCATGTATTTTGTTTTTGTTACAATAACAAAATACACACAAATTCGTCACGAACGAATGACGTTCGTGTTACAGAAACTGGGGGTTAATTTCACTAGTTGTGAAAAATATTCGTTTACAATATGATCGTATAAATTTTCATCATAGAATCGAAGTTTAAAAAAAAGTTAATACTAAATAAAACGCATGAAAAAATACAAATCCATTCATTTAAATCGAAACCGTTTATTACGATTTATATTTTTACGAAGATAGTCGAAAACACTTAACTTCACGAGTTGTGGAAAGTCTTCGTTTACAATATGATCGTATAAATAAATAAAAAAAAATAATTCTAAATAAAATTCATGAATTACAAGCAATACAAAACTGATTCCATTTATTTACATCGAAATCGTTCATTACGATTTATAATTTTACGAAGATTTTCGAAAACATTTAATTCTACGAGATGTGAAAAATCTTTGTTTCAAACAAGTTTGTCAAAATTATCGTTATAGAAACGAAGTTTGTGTAATAGCTAAACGAAAAACGACTGGTCATTGAAATCTACATCGTACATTACTATTTATATTTTTACGAAGATACTCGAAAACACTTAATTTCACGAGTTGTGAAAAGTCTTCGTTTAAATTATAATCGTATAAATTAATAAAATAAATAATTCTAAATAAAACACATGACCTACAAAAAACACAAAACTGATTCTATTTGTTTAAATCGAAATCGTTTATTACGATTTATATTTTTACGAAGATTGTCGAAAACATTTAATTCCACGAGTTGTGAAAAATCTTCGTCACAAACAAGTTTGTTAAAATTATCTTTATAGAAACGAAGTTTGCGTTTGTTTAATAGCTAAACGAAAAACGATTCACCATTAAAATTTAAATCGTACATTACGATTTTCATTTTTAAGAAGATAGTCGAAAACACTTAATTTCACGAGTTGTGAAAAGTCTTTGTTTACAATATGATGAATAAATTTTCATAATAGAAACGATGTTTATGTTCGTAAAATTTTATGTAAAAAATTTAATTCTAAATAAAAATACATGAAAAAAATACAAAACGGATTCCATTTATTTAAATCGAAATTGTTCATTATGATATATATTTTTGCGAAGATTGACGAAAACACCTAATTCCACGAGTTGTGAAAAATCTTCGTTACAAACAAGTTTGTTAAAATGTTCGTTATGAAACGAAGTTTGTGTCATAGCTAAACGAAAAAGGACCGAACATTGAAATCTAAATCGTACAAAACGATTTTTATTTTTACGAAGATAGTCGAAAACAATTTTACGAGTTGTGAAAAGTCTTCGTTATAACCGTATAAATATTTATAATAGAAACGAAGTTTATTTTTGTTAAATTTTGTGTAAAAAAAATACTTAAATAAAAAAAACATGAATTACAAAAAACACAAAACTGAGTCTATTAATTTAAACCAAAATCGTTCATTTAGATTTATGTTTTTACGAAAATTGTCGAAAACACTAACTGTGCGATTCGCTATCTCGGTCGAAGTGAGTGACTACGAAATTTGTATGTAAAACAAAAACAAAAAACTCAAATTTGTTTTTGTTTTACGTATAAATTTTTTAATCACTTACTTTGTACACTCAAAATAATACATTAGTAGTTTTACTAATTTTTTTTTGCTAATGCTAGCAAGCTAACCTTTAGCAAATTTTTAGTTGAGATTATCATGTTAGCAAAAATATCTTGTAAACTTTATCTTTAACAAATATCTTTAAACAAAATGTGAACTAATTTTTTGTTGCTAAAAATTGAGTTGACCAAATTTTTACAAGCTTTTTGCTAATACTAGCAAAAATAAATTGTAAATTTTTTTTTAAGAAAACTTAAAATGCCGCTATCTCGGAAACAAAGCCAGATGAAGCAAAATGGAGGCCATTTTTGGTTCTCGGGCTCTCCATAGTATCGCCGGTCCTCTTCACATGTGTGGTCCTAACTTTGGATCCAAAAAGTTAGCACTCCCGAAAATTTTAAAATGCTCATATCTCGGTAAATATTGCCAACACAAAAGCATTTTTGTAGTTCTCAACAGGTAGAACAAGACCTGTAAGAAGTTATCGAGTTTTTTTAATTCTCAAAAACCCAGTCGTCTTCTAAAATCATGTACCTCAAAAACTAAGCAAGGTAGAGCGAAACGGACACAAATTTTGAATCAAAAACTATGACGATTTTTAAGGACCCCAACTAGGTCTAGGCCCATTGGGCTCTGGACATATCGGGTCCGAACCCAATGGGGTCCTCAAATGTGTATGAACTAAGTTGAAATAAAAAAAAAAATCACTTAACTGATTTTTGGAAAAACATTTTTGCTAACTTTACCAAAAAAAATGTGGGTTTAAAATCAGCAAATTTTCTTGTAGGTTTAAAAGCTTTTTTTACTAACATTACAGTTTTTTTTTTTTTGAGTGTACGACATACTGAATCAGGGCATTAATTCCACGAATTGTAAAAAAATTTTAATTACAAACAAGTTTGTTAAAATTATCGTTATAGAAACGAAATTTGTGTAATAGATAAACGAAAAACGATTGGTCATTGAAATTTTAACGAAGATAGTCGAAAACACTTAATGTCACGAGTTGTGTAAAGTATTCGTTTGCAATATGATCGTATAAATAAAAAAATAGTTCTAAATAAAATACATGACTTACAAAAAAAAAGCAAGAATGATTCTATTTATTTATGTACATCGAAAGCGTTAATTGCATTTAATTCCACGAGTTGTGAAAAATTTTCGTGACAAACAAGTTTGTTAAAATTATCGTTATAGAAACGAAGTTTGTGTTTGTGTAATAGCTAAACGAAAAACGATGTATCATTAAAATTGTAGTCGTACATTTCGATTTATATTTTTACGAAGATAGTCGAAAACACTTAATTTCACAATTTGTGGAGTCTTCTTTCAAAACAGGTTCGTATAAATTTTCATAATATTAACGAAGTTTATGTTCGTTTAATTTTTTGTAAAAAAAAAAATAATTCTATGACGATAATTTTAACAAACTTGTTTGTAACGAACATTTTTTAAAACTCGTGGAATAACATTCGTGTTACAGAAACTCGGGGTTAATTTCACGAGTTGTAAAATATCGTGCGTGACTAAATTGTTACTTTCATGAGCGTGCGTAATAGTTATTAAAAGCTCACTCACGCTACCATCGCCTCTCAAAATATTTTTTAAGTATTGATATTTGAAAGTTTAAGTTTAAATTTAAAAAATTCAGAACTTCTTCTAAAAATTTTCCAATTTTTATTTTTTTAATCGATAGCCCATACAAAAATCTATAAAAAACTTTTGTCTTTAAGACTTTACTGTGTTTCATTTAATTTGCAGAAATATTGAAGTAAAGATGCTCAGGCAAAAAAGTTAGATATTTTCAATTTTTGACCACGCCTACAAGGCCCACTTTTTGAAAAAAACTTAAATTTTATTTTTGTTATTTAATAGTACCCTAATATGCTATTTACATATACCCCGAAATCCATATAAATTTGGATTTCAAATCCAATTAAAATCTATACCGTTTACATATGCTTTTTTGACATTTAGCGGGATTTTGTTTGTACTAACCCTGTATTTTCTTTTGATTTGTGTACAGGGTTGTTAGTGGGAAAATTACCCAATTTTATAAATATTTCGGAGCCAATATTTTCAATCCCATTAGTATATGTTGGGACCACAATATCAAAAAATGGGTTTTTATGTAGAGCTGCTTCTTTAAATGCAAGATTATTAACATTTTTGCCAAGCTTGGGGCCGCCACCATTGAGTGTTTTTCTTTGTTAGAAAGACCAAATTGGTCAACTAAATTGTGCGTTTACCATTTGCAATGGTAAATTTTAAATGAAACATTGTTAAACATTGTTTTTATTAATCTTTTAATAGTTTTTAAAAAATACATTTTAATTGTTTTTTTACTTTATAAAAAACAACAACAGCTGATAAAAAAAAGTCGTGTGCAGCGTTGCAAAAAGGCATTAGGGATGATTATTTTGTGAAAAACCATAGTTGTACAATTAAGTAGTAGAAATTTTTTTGGATTTTGAATTGCGATTTTACGATTTTCCCAAAATCTAAGTTTTTTTTTATATGGGATTTGACATTTGAAATCCAAAAAAGTAATAGGATTTACTTGGATTTTCATTGAAATCCCATTTTTTCTGGATTTCGAGGTATATGTAAATGGCATATAAGAGCGAATACTTTGCAAATGATTTCATATTGACACGAAACAACATTTTTTGCTGAACATTTGGTATGGAATGCCTTATATGTACGAATGAACATTTTAAATGTATTTTGTTGTTGTTACAAAAACAGAACACATGCAAAAGTTTCGTTCGTATGTATCGTTCGCCTTCTGAAAACTGGCGCTAAATCGTACATTACGATTTATATTTTTACGAAGATAGTCGAAAACACTTGATTTCACGATTTGTTTTAAAAACCTCTTTTACAATATGTTCGTATAAATTTTTATAATATTAACGAAGTTTATGTTCGTTTAATTTTTTGTAACACAAAATAATTTTAAACAAAACACATAAATTACAAAAAATACAAAACTGATTCAATTCATTTAAATCGAAGTCGTTCACTACAATTTATATTTTAACGAAAATTGTCGAAAACACTTACAAGGAAGGTCTTTCACAGGGCGCCCACCGATTATCCTGAAACTTGCATTTTGGAAGAGGGAAGCAAAATAAGTTACCTGTTTTTTATAGCTGCCCAATCTCTCAATTAGAAGGTCCAAGTGGAGAGGAAACAACAGGATTTTTTCGTTTTTAGAGGATTTTTTCCATTTCGAAAGGTTTCTTGAAGGCCTATCCAATAGTGTATCGGTCGTGTCCAAATTATTGCTGATTTTAGCAGACACGGTTTGCTGAAAATCTTTCATGATTGTCTAGGTGAAATCCGCAGAGAAATCTGTCAAAACAGCAGAGAAATCTGCTAAGACATTTTCAAGAAAGTTTTCTGAAAAAAGGATGACGCAAACTATTTCTGGAAAATTACAAAGTAATCTGTTAAAAATATGTTCAAAAACATGTTTAAAAATATCATTTTTATTGCATAAAAAACCAAAAAAAAAATAACACTTTGAAAAAAAAAAACAAGTAAGAGTGATAAATTCGGCTATGCCTAGGGTTGCCATCCGTCCTCTTTTCCCCGGACACCGTCCTCTTTTTTAGGGCGTCCGGGGCAGTCCTACTTCTTTTTTAGAAAGTGTCCGGGGTTGTCCTACTTTTTGCACTTTACCCGATAACATTTTTTTATTACTTTTAAACTTTTGAATTATTTTCATCGCCATATTTTCGCTTATCGGCAGTAATGTCAACTTTTTGAGAACAAAACGCACAAAAATAAAAAAAAAACGCTTCAAATTAATTATATTTCGAGAAAAAATTCACTCTAGGTAGTGCGAAAATAACTACGTTAGCATCAATTCTTATCAGCTGTTGTGTGTCTTAAGGTTTGCTCTCCGAAAAAAGATTTGTATATCAAAAACTTCCATTACAAATTAAAAAAAAAATAATAATTTAGAGAAAATTCCTTTGAATTTCCAAAAATTCAATTTGTATTTCAGAAATTTCCAATTGTATTTCATAAGTTTCCAGTTGTATTTTAAAAATTTCTAAATGCTTTTTAGAAAAATCCGTTTCAGAAATTTCCAATTAAATTTAAAAAATGTCCATTTATATTTCAAAAATGTCTAAATGCTTTTCAGAAAATTCCAATTAAATATATTTCAAAAATTTCTATTCAAAATTTTTCAAATGCAGAAAATTTTGATATACAATTAAAATTTTTTTTAAAAGCATTTAGATAATTATATTTTGAGTAGGTTTTTTTCTAGCTCGAGGTTATTAAAACTATGATAATCTCATATAATAATTTTCAAGAAAATTATTTTTCTGTTTTAAATTTATTTATGTTGGTCATTTTTTGCAAGATTTAATCGACACGTGTTTCGGGATTTGTCTAATCCCATTGTCAAGAGTATTTAGCAAAAAATAAAAACCCTGTACTACAAGTAGCCAAGGGTCTTTAATGACAATCGTTAATGATCAAACTAAAATAAAAATACATGTTCGACTCTATTTCCATTGGGAATTAGAAGACGAAAATTGTACCATCGTAGTAAGGTCACGATCGGATGATGGTCACGATCGGATGATGACGAAACACGTGTCGACAAAGTCTTGCAAAAAATTAGCAACATAATAAATTTAAAACAAAAAAATAATTTTCTTGAAAATTATTATATAAGAATATCATAGTTTTAATTAGTAAAGGAAATAATGACCTCGTGCTAGAAAAAAAACCTACTCAAAATATAATATTTTAAAGGTCGAGTACAACAATTTTTATTTTTTAATAAAAATTAATCAGAATTTGAACACTTAGATAATTTTTAAATAAAAATGGACATTTCTGAAATACAATTGAATTATCTAAAATTCCAATTGAATTTATTTAAATTCAAAAGTAATTTTCTTAAAATCATTGAGAAAATTTTGAAATGGAAATGTTTAAAATACAAATGGAATTTTCTGAAAACCGTTTAGAAAATTTTGAATTACAAATAGAAAATTATGATATACAACTAAAATTTTTGAATTATAATTGGACATTTTTTTAAATTAACCAACCATTTTTGAATTAAAAATAAATACTTCTGAAATATAATTGAAAATTTCTCATATATAATTGGAAATATAGTTAAACATTTTTTAAAATTGAAATATAATTTTTTTTGAAATATAATTGGTTCTTTCTGAAATAAAATTGGAAGATTTTCTTTTATGTATTTTTGTGATTTTTTTAGTGGAAATGAAAATTGTTTCCTTAACAAAAAATTCATTTTTTTTTGCATATTGTGTCGCGCAGTTTACTTTTTTTAAATTAATTTATTAAAAAAAATTGTCCTCTTTTTTGCGTCAAATGTCCTCCTTTTTTGAGGTTGGCGTCCTCTTTTTCTCAAAATGGAAATGGCAACCCTAGCTATGCCGTATCTTTTATACCCTCCAAAATGTCAAAAAATTGAAAAAAAATATTTGTCAGGGGCGTTTTTTAGGGGGTGATGGGGTCAGTGGGGGATGGTGAGAGCACCTTCCCATTGCGATAAATATACCAAATTTTTCATTTATTTAACAAAAATACAAAAGAACATGTAAAAAAGTGTATTTTTTTAGAGGTTGGTTCAGTTCTTCAAGGGGAAACTTTTTTCTCCCTTGCCAAATTTCAGGAGGATAACTCTTTTATTTTGGACTGCATCGTGCCATCTACAGACAGACGGACGGACGGGCAGACGGACATTCACAGAATGTCTTAGAATCGATCATGGATCAATAATATATATGCTTTATGGGTCCCCGCCCGATATTTCGATGCGTTACAAACGGAATGACAAAGTGAGTATACCCCCATACGGTGGTTGGAGGGTATAAAAACTTAGAAAATTTTCCAAAACAAAGAATGACAGAAAACTATTTTGTATAAATAAAAAATAATCTGTTAAAAACATGTTCAAAAATATTTTGAAATTCAACAAACAGAATCAGTAATAACGCAGTAAAATTGCTGTTATTTTGTAAAACTGAAAGACAGAGATTTTAGTAAAAATATCAATTTTAGCAGAAAAATATGCTGAAAGTTTGCTAAATAAAATTGAAAGTCGTTTTACAAATTTTTTAACGGAGTTTTTCTTTTGAGTGCACTTTATGGAATTCTTTACCGATATTTCGAGTAACAAACAGAATGACACACAATTGGATAGGCCTTAACCCGCCTTTCCATCCATATAATAAATACAAAACTTAATAAATTAAAAAAATCTGTTTTCCCTTCCAATTAACCTCCAAGACGCGGCAAAAAAATGTATTTGTTTTTATACCCTCCAACTACAGTATGGGGGTATACTCACTTTGTCATTCCGTGTGTAACGCATCGAAATATCGATCGGGACCCCATAAAGTATATATTTTATTGATCAGTGATCGATTCTATGACATTCTAGCGATGTCAATATGATATGAAATAGGCCCCTCAAGTTTGGCATAAATATGTCGTATGTCTCTAGGCAGTTTAAGTTCGGAAATGGGCCAAATCGGACCAGGGGGAAAAAAGTTCCCCCTTGAAGAACTAAACCAACCTCTTAAAAATGTAAGTTTTTTAGGCGTTTTTTTGTATTTTTGTGAATCAACTGAAACATTTTTATGTTCGCAGAAGTTTATAATCCTGCGCTTAGACCCAGGGGACTAACAAATTTCGCTTGTTTTGACCCCTCTTTAAGGGCCGTGGATAAAAAAATAATTTAAATAATATAAATCTATAATACTTTAGTGCACAAAGCAGACAAAAATCAACTTGTAAACATATACCGCGAGGGCCAAGGAGTCACCCAGCTCACTGACCCCTCCCCCACCATGCCCCCCCACTAAAAACAACGCCCCTGTCAAAATGTTTGTTTTAATTTTTTTACATGTTGCAGGGTATAAAAGATTCGGCACAGCCGAATTTAACACTCTCACTTGTTTTCTATAACATATGTTTGTGCATTGCAGAACAATCGGAGTGTACGCTATGGGATACCTTCCTTGTAAGTGGAGGGTATACAAAGTATAAATGTAAATATGACAACCATCCTTTAAAATTGTAATGCAATTTTCTTTATTGTCTGTAAGTTTTTTTTTTTTTTTTTTTTTTAATTTCAATTGTATTAAAAATAACATGCAAAAAGTCTAATAACTAAATTGGTTTCTTAAAGTTCTCATTGTGTTACAAAAACTTAAGCAATAAACATTATAGTTTGCTTTCTTACAAACAACGAGCATAATTCTGTAATTATAACCTTCCAATATTGTCGTATTTTATACTCTTACGCATAAACAATGTCGTATTCCGATGAACACAAGCCAACACAGTGTTCGGAAATTTCATCTGGACAGCAAAATTACGAACAACAGAACGAGATACAATATCAACAAACTCGTCTGCGACGAGCTCGCTGGACCGAACATAAATTACTTCGTGGCATAGTAATTTGTAAACCTCGTAGAAAAGTTCATCATTTGCAGTGGTTGATTCGTCGTAAACCATACCCTCCGATTAAAGTTACAGTGTTGAACAAAACTTTAGCCAGACTTCAATGCTGTGGATTCAAAAGAGTAGTTGTAATGGTTGATAATCCAAAAAACGAGACATAATATTTTTATTGAATTTATTTATTTTTTAATTATAAATTTAAGCTGTAGCATGTTTAAGTTTTATTTTTTACTTGAATTAATTTTATTATAATTTTAAAGCTGTAGAATAGCATTTTTTTGTTAAAAAATATAATTTTAAATAAAAAAATATATATGAAAAAAATACAAAGCCATTAAATTCATTTAAAGAAAATCGGACATTACGATTTATAGTTTTACGAAGATAGTCGAAAACTCTTTAGTTTACGAGTTCTGATAAGTCTTCGTTAACAGCACAATCGCTTAATTTATTGATTAAAAAAACGAATTTTATATTAAACAATGGCTAAACGAAGATGAATTGTTAAAACACGACTGATTTTAGGTTTGTTAAAAAAAATTGTTGAATCACGAAGACTTTTTAGAGAGTTAACATAAGACCAGAGTTTCCAGTCTATGGGTTTCATTTCCAAACAGGGAATTTATAATTGCAAATAGAGATTGATTAAATTGGGGATCGGGAATTTTACTGAGGATGACACTCAATTTTACAGGTATTTATTGGGAATAAAATATTTTAAGTATTATTGTATTTATATCAGTATAAAAATCAGTTTCAGGAATGACGTATTTATAAAAGGTAATATCCTTCCCCCCTGCTCAGTGGGAAAAATGTATAATTTCTTGGAAATAATTCAGCCATTCATTTAGTACTGGATCGATAGCATAGAAAAAAATAGAAATGAAACAGAGTCGTATTTCGCTTGAATAAGTATTAGTGACAGCACATTATGTAACTTTTGACGTTTAATAAAAACAATGCAAGATAAACGAGAACAACAACAAAGCAAACAACAAAAGAGAAAAAAAAATGTTAAACTATCAATAGTGCGTATTATCTTAAAAAAAACGTTAAATACAGCAAAATAAATAATAAATTTAATTAAATGAAAGACAAATTCCATTTTTTATAAACAAAGAATCTAATTTAATATTAAATACGTGTGAGATGAGGAAGAACAAGCATTTTGCCACCATATTGGAAAATACATCAAATACAACACTGCGTACCTTCTAATCTTTTCTATTACCGATAGACATGAAATTTTAAAAGTTTAAAGCTAACGTATTTGCGAGCTTAAGTTAACAAGTAAGAGCCCAGCGGCTGAGCGGGGGGGGGAAGCAAAACTCCTAAAGTAGTTTACCTTTTGCATACGAAAACTTTTGGCGCCCTATGCTCCAGTGGGAGCTAGAGGAACATATCGTGAACCTATATTCAAAATATGCCAACTCAAATTTGATCGAAATGAGTTTCCGATGGCAAATAGCTCCCCTATGTAATACCTATCTGCCATAAAAATTTCAGAGCAAAAAACTAATTTGTTGTCGTTTTACATCCATTTTTGTTATTCTGCTAACTCAAATGTTGCGAAAAAGGATATTCCTCTGGGGAAGTAATATCCTTTATCTCTATTGTTGAAAAGGAAAAAGATAAAACCCTATTGTTGTCACTCTTTGATCACAGAGCGGTGACGTGCTCCAATCTACAGGCCTACGCCCAATTCTTATAATAAATTTAAGGAGTTATACTTACGGTGGGGGGACTAACTGAAAATAAAACAATTATGTTTTCATTGCGAGGCGACAGCACTTCTGTCGCCCGCTCACTCATTAGACAATTTCTTTATTTTTTAACAATCATATTTATATTCTAAGGCCTTTATTCATAATACTTAAAGTGTACTTAAAGTAGGTTTATTTGACAAATATTCATGCAATATCAGTCAAATAAACCTACAATAGATTTAATTTACTCATTATGAATAGCCCAGTAAAACTCTTCCCGTTCGTTAACTGACCTACTTTAATAAAAAACAAACTATGCAATTTAATATAATAATGCAATTCTGCAAACTAGTAAATTTACGTTAACAAAAATTAAAGAAAAATAATTATGGAATTTAAAGTCAACGAACGGGTATCGAGTTACTTATGACATAAATAAAATTAATTGTAGCCAAAATTAAATTAACCCTTAAAAGTTACTTAAAAATAGCTAAGCCCTAATCTGGCACCCAACATCCCTCCCCCCTTAACAGGAACGATTTCCGTATCGTTCAACTCCCGCAACTCGGTCTGAACACCAGCACTCGACGAATTTTTCCAGCACTCGATCTGTGTTGATTAATTTTATAACATGGGATTTCAGCATATTGGTGCTCCTTGGTCAGACTTTAGCTTGAAACACTTGCAACATTTTAGTTCCTCCTTATCTGATATATTACTTAACTTTACATAATTTGCTGTCAATGTCCGCTGAAACCTTGTTTAGCTGCTAATCTCGCCAATATGTTGATACCCTCGTTATAGTGTTACCAGTGGGACCACCTCCAGTCTCTTGTGGTTTAGATTAAATATTTCAGATCTATGAAAGTCTTCTCGCACGTCTTCATCATGTGTTGGTATGGTTGTATTTTCCCATGGTATCACAATGGACCTCAGAGTCCACGTATGTTGACGTAAAACATCAGCAGCCACTTACAACCTAACCATGGTTGTATTTTGTTTTGTTTTGGTTGTATAAATAATGATCAAGCATCCATTCTTATTCTCTTTAATGGTAATACACGTCACTCTCAAATTTGCAAACTGCGGATTATGATTAATGATCAGCCATCGATTTTAATTTTCTTTCACTGTAATTCACATCACTTTCGAATTTCTCTTATGAAACACCTTTTTTAACAATTTTCTCATTTATTGAGTCCAACATTATTGGTTGAATTACAGGATACTTGAGCTAATCCAAGACAGCCACTAAACGTCATTCTTGGTTTGTTCTTTGCCACAGCCACTAAACGTCATTCTTGGTTTGTTCTTTGCTGGTTAAGAGTCGCTCTCGTTGCATTGCGGCAATCAACTACGGATGGCATAAATTTATGGAGGAGGATGTTTTCTCTGGATGTGTGCAACTAGATATACCTTATTACATATTTTAATATGTACAAATCTTAAGCTGAACATAAAAATATAAATATTCATAAAAATAAAATAACTACTATTATTTTTTTATTTATATACAATTTTTATTATTCCTTTTTTTTATTTATTTATTTTACTACTTCATTCATTTATTCATTCATTCATTCATCCATTCTTTTTTTTTTATTTATTTTTTTTTTCATATATTCTTATTTTTTTTTTTTTAATATATTTTGGTTTTTTACATATTTTTTTTTTTTTAATAATATTTTGTTTTTAACATTTTTTTTTTTTTTAATACTATTTTGTTTGTAAATATTTTTTTTTTATTTCTTTTTTTTTCATATATATTTTCTTTTCTTTCCTTTTTTCATTATTTTTTTTTTTCAATATTTTTTTTTTTTTTTTTTCTTATATAATTTTTTTTTTCTTCTTGTTTTTTTTTTTTTTTTTTTTTTTAAATATTCTCTTTCTTTTGAAAAGAAATGTTTTCTCTTCCTTGGTCCTTATAAGCGATAGTAATGGTTCCATTACGAATAGACATCTCATAAAAGAAATGGAAGAAAGAAATCAAAGGAAAAAAAAAAATCTTACAATGTAACTGTGCGTATATATATATTTTGTCATATATATTCTGTTTTACTGAAGTTATAAAATAATACCGGTTGAATCCCGAGAACCTAAATTCATAGCCTACTGGAGTATCTGGCAGGACTACGCCGAGACGGATCATGTTAACCCGTGCATGTAACCCAGCCACTCCAATATGCCACCAACCCATTATATAACCCGTGCCAAAAATTAGTGCTACCACTTTATTCATAGTCTAACCAGAACCTTATCTTCATAAGGAACATGTTCACGTTGTTAAGTACGCACGACTCCTTTCCCGAGTCGAACCAAAAACCATCCAGGTATGACTCCTTGGCCATCCTGGTTTTCATTAAAAAAAATAATCATGACGACTACCTAAGTCATCAAATTTCAACCTGACTACAAAAGCCCTCGAGATTTTCACCATTCCGTTGGTAAAAACGCTCCCATACCTCTCCGGGGTCAGGCGTCCCAATGCATCTCGTGGTGCACTGAGCAGGGCGAAACTTGAGAGGCTTGCTTCCAACCCCGAAGATTCTTCACCCGATATTTCTAAACATAGATTTCTGATGTGAGCATATTCAGCGTGGTAATTGAAACCCGCGTCCCACAATATCCGCGTTTATAAATATCGATGAACACATGTTCAACCCATGAACATATAACATATCCGGAGAACGATAAATCATTAGTTACCGTATCTCCCTCCCATAACATAACGTGAACATATCCTACGGACATACCGGTTCTGCTTATATCTAATCGTAACTATTGGCAAATTAAGATGAAAGTTAAGATAAAAAAAAAATTCAAATATGTTAGTAACCAAACAAAGAAGAAACTAAAAATAAACCGAACATAAAAAAAAGTGAAAAAACAAACAAAATAAACACATAAATTTGCTTTAACTTAAACTAATTCCGAGACATTTTCCTCTTTCCACTAAAAATATTCGGAAGCGTCGAGATATTTTCTTCTTCTAGAGAAAACTCCCGACTCCATACCCAACCTCTCCTTTACCATTAAATATTCCCACATAAAAATGCATTATTATCAAGAAATGACCATGACCATCTAAACAAAATCATAATAAAAATATGAATTCAAAAAAAATACTCAAATTACCAACCAAAAACAATAAACAATTAAGAAATTTCATTTTTCAAAATATGCAATTAAGATACTCCAATTAAAAAAATATGACACCTACTTAATGAACATAGAAACAAACAACAAAAAACTGAAAAAATTAAAATTTTCAAAACCAACTTTAACTGAAATTTAAAACTGATATTTAGCAAAAAATGAAACGCCAATTAAATTTAAAATCATCTTTAAAATTGAGTTTCATAATTTTTTTTTTTTTATAATAAAAAAAACCTAAGTAAAGTCTCAAATTTAAGTTAAACAATTGTAAAAATAAAATTCTAAATATTTTATTTTTTCAAAACAAATAAAATAGAACCAGGAAAATAAAGAAAAAATTTAAATAAACAAAAATTGAACGAAAACCAAAATAACCAAAAATTCCAGAATGCTTTAAAATCCTGAAAAATAAAGGAACTGTCCTTAGGAGCAAGGACGAAAACCGGCTGCGCCAATGTTGCGAAAAAGGATATTCCTCTGGGGAAGTAATATCCTTTATCTCTATTGTTGAAAAGGAAAAAGATAAAACCCTATTGTTGTCACTCTTTGATCACAGAGCGGTGACGTGCTCCAATCTACAGGCCTACGCCCAATTCTTATAATAAATTTAAGGAGTTATACTTACGGTGGGGGGACTAACTGAAAATAAAACAATTATGTTTTCATTGCGAGGCGACAGCACTTCTGTCGCCCGCTCACTCATTAGACAATTTCTTTATTTTTTAACAATCATATTTATATTCTAAAACTCTTCCCGTTCGTTAACTGACCTACTTTAATAAAAAACAAACTATGCAATTTAATATAATAATGCAATTCTGCAAACTAGTAAATTTACGTTAACAAAAATTAAAGAAAAATAATTATGGAATTTAAAGTCAACGAACGGGTATCGAGTTACTTATGACATAAATAAAATTAATTGTAGCCAAAATTAAATTAACCCTTAAAAGTTACTTAAAAATAGCTAAGCCCTAATCTGGCACCCAACACAAAGTACATATTTTTTTGTTGGAAATATATGCCAACTCCCATTGTAAATTTCCAAAAATTTTTCAAAAAAATTTTTAAAAAAAATTAGATCACATATCTTATTGCATTTGCCATGCTAAACACGAATCTTGTAAAGATTTTGATATCTAATGACTGGTTCTCGAGATATTGCCATTTTGAAAATATCGGTAAATAGTGTTTGCAAAAAAAAACAAGTGAGAGTGTTAAATTCGGCTGTGCCAAATCTATTATACCCTCCAACACGTTTAAAAAAAAACAGGGGCGTCTTTTTTTTTTTTTTGGGGGGGGGGGTTATGTCGGTGGGAGACAACCTTCCTGGATCCAACTTCAAGACTTTGAACTTCTTTTGACATAAAATGTTTCGTTTGCAAAGCAAAAGTACAAAAAAACTATAAAAAATGTTTTTTTTTTAGAGGTTTGTTTAGTTCTTAAGAGGGGAACTTTTTTCCCCCTGATCCGATTTTGCCCATGTTCGAACTTAACCAGCCCAATACCATAAGACATATTCGTGCCAAATTTCAGGAGCCTAGCTCTTTTACTTTGAACTGTATCGTGTCTTCCACAGACGGACGGACGGACGGACGGACAGACGGACATCGCCAGAATGTCTTAGAATGGATCACTGATCAATAATATATATACTTTATGGGGTCCTAGACCGATATTTCGATGCGTTACACACGGAATGACAAAGTGAGTATACCCCCATACCACAGTATATACAGTAGCGAAACTCTTTTTTTAGGTTTATTTGAGTCATTCTGTCACTAATATTATCACATTTTGTTTTATTTGTATTGGTAAATTTCGATACAGGATGTAATAGTAATTTTGGTGTTCACTTAACAAATTTAATAAAATGAGCATTTTTATGCATCAAACAACCATTTTATATAAATTTCTCGTATTAAATAACGTGCATAATTGTTAAAAATATATAAAATTTCTTTATTTGTATAAAAAATATGAAACAAAAATTTAAGAATTTGATTACTTACAAAACACCCATTATAATAATTGTCGGTTAGAAAATTTTTTATAGCATACTGTTTTGGGTGTTACATCGAAATGTCATAATTTTTATGAAACTAACCACGAACACGTCATAATTTTAAAATCACCACATTCAAATTTGACGGTTAACTTTTAATTTTCCAAATATTTACATTATAAATTTTTTTTTAAAAAAATAATAAAATAGAAAACTATCTTTTAGAAAGGTAAATTTGCATTCAAACATTAATGTATGACTATAACAATTTGAATCAAGTACTTTTTTAGATAAACATACATATATTTATCATCACCAACAGCGATTGGGGGAAGGTCAACAATATTAAAATTGGAAGCAGTGTGTGTCTCTCAAATATTCAACAAAATTTCATTAATCATACAAAACTGATAATATTCTTTTGAGAAAAATCTATTCTTCTTCATCTTATTTCTCCAGAAATAATCTACAACGGATATTTGTAAAATAGAAGACTTTAAAAAAAATTTCTCAGATTCTAAAACTTTTTCTTTAGGAAAACTGTCTCAGAATTTGAGACACTTTTTATACAGAAACTGTCTCAGAATCTGAGAGTTTTACAATAGAAAACTTATATCAGAATCTAAGATTTTTTCTAAAGGAAAAACCTCTCAGAATCTGAGACATTCTCTGTAGGAAAAATGTGTCAGAATCTGAGACTTTTTCTATAGGAAAACTCTCTTGGAATCGGAGACTTTTTCTGTAAGAAAACTGTTCTAGAATCTGAGACTTTTTCTATAGGAAAAATGTCTCAGAATCTGAGACTTTTTCTATAGGAAAAATGTCTCAGAATCTGAGACTTTTTCTATAGGAAAAATGTGTCAGAATCTGAAACCTTTTCTATAGGAATAATGTATTAGAATCTGAGACTTTTTCTATAGGAAAAATGTCTCAGAATCTTAGACTTTCTATAGGAAAAATGTCCCAGAATCTGAGACTTTTTCTATAGGAAAAATGTCTCAGAATCTGAGACTTTTTCTATAGGAAAAATGTCTCAGAATCTGAGACTTTTTCTATAGGAAAAATGTCACAGAATCTGAGACTTTTTCTATAGGAAAAATGTCTCAGAATCTGAGACTTTTTCTATAGGAAAAATGTCTCAGAATCTGAGACTTTTTCTATACACAGAAAAAAAAAGTCGAGGTAAAGTTATCTAGGCTGGCTTAGGTGAATTATTTTTGTATGAAACTTAAAAGCCACGACTTTTTACCTATGCTACCAGTATAATTTTACTTTACAATTTCAACTATTAACCATGTAAGATTTACAAAGGAAAATAGATGAAATTTCGAAATTAATTTTATTTTGCTTTTTTAATGTGTCATTGTAAATTTTCGTTTAAGAGAAAGTCAAAAAAAATTAATTTTAAAAAATTTGTATATTGCAATAATATTTTTTAATATACACGTATTAATATACATGTATATAGAGACTCAGTGAACGCAGTGATTCATTAATTTACATCGTTGTCGCAATCATATCACTCTATGGGGTAAGTGATTCCAAAATGGAAATTAAAAACTTATGTATTTCATTGTAAATGTTGTGTTCTTCATTCTTTAAAGGAATGAGCAGTAAAAGGAACTCTAGGAACTCGCTGATTCGTCGCCTTTCGAGCTGTAATAACTCTTTAAATGAGTCATCGGCAAACAAACCACAAGATTATATTTGTAACACAACGCACGTCACAAGATGACCACTGACCAGGGTAATATAGAATTTTTTTATCAGAATCTGAGACTTTTCCTATTGGAAATATGTTTCCCAAACTGAGGTTTTTCCTATAAGAAAAATATCTCAGAATCTGAGACTTTTTCTATAGGAAAAATGTCTCAGAAACTGAGACTTTTTCTATAGGAACAATGTCTCAGAATCTGAGTCTTTTTATATAGGAAAAATGTCTCAGAATCTAAGACTTTTTCTATAAGAAAAATGACTCAGAATCTGAGATTTTTCTATAGGAAAAATGTCTCAGAATCAGAGACTTTTTCTATAGGAAAAATGTCTTAGAATCTGAGACTTTTTCTATAGGAAAAATGTCTCAAAATCTGAGATTTTTTCTATATGAAAAATGTCTCAGAATCTGAGACTTTTTCTATAGGAAAAATGTCTCAGAATCTGAGACTTTTTCTATAGGAAAAATGTCTCAGAATCTGAGACTTTTTCTATAGGAAAAATGTCTCAGAATCTGAGACTTTTTCTATAGGAAAAATGTCTCAGAATCTGAGACTTTTTCTATAGGAAAAATGTCTCAGAATCTGAGACTTTTTCTATAGGAAAAATGTCTCAGAATCTGAGACTTTTTCTATAGGAAAAATGTCTCAGAATCTGAGACTTTTTCTATAGGAAAAATGTCTCAGAATCTGAGACTTTTTCTATAGTAAAAATGTCTCAGAATCTGAGACTTTTTCTATAGGAAAAATGTCTCAGAATCTGAGACTTTTTCTATAGCAAAAATGTCTTAGAATCTGAGACTTTTTCTATAGGAAAAATGTCTCAAAATCTGAGATTTTTTCTATATGAAAAATGTCTCAGAATCTGAGACTTTTTCTATAGGAAAAAAGTCTCAGATTCTGAGACATTTTTCCTATAGAAAAAGTCTCAGATTCTGAGACATTTTTCCTATAGAAAAAGTCTCAGATTCTGAGACTTTTTCTATAGGAAAAATGTCTCAGAATCTGAGACTTTTTCTATAGGAAAAATGTCTCAGAATCTGAGACTTTTTCTATAGGAAAAATGTCTCAGAATCTGAGACTTTTTCTATAGGAAAAATGTCTCAGAATCTGAGACTTTTTCTATAGGAAAAATGTCTCAGAATCTGAGACTTTTTCTATAGGAAAAATGTCTCAGAATCTGAGACTTTTTCTATAGGAAAAATGTCTCAGAATCTGAGACTTTTTCTATAGGAAAAATGTCTCAGAATCTGAGACTTTTTCTATAGGAAAAATGTCTCAGAATCTGAGACTTTTTCTATAGGAAAAATGTCTCAGAATCTGAGACTTTTTCTATAGGAAAAATGTCTCAGAATCTGAGACTTTTTCTATAGGAAAAATGTCTCAGAATCTGAGACTTTTTCTATAGGAAAAATGTCTCAGAATCTGAGACTTTTTCTATAGGAAAAATGTCTCAGAATCTAAAACTTTTTCTATAGGAAAAACGTAATTTTTGCTATAGAAAAAAAATTTTTTGAGACATTTTACTATAGAAAGTCTTTTGTGAGACACAAAGAGATTCTGAGACATTTTTCATATAGAAAAAGTATCATATTCTGAGACGTTTTTCATATAGAAAAAGTCTCAAATTCTTAAACGTTTTTTATAAAGAAAAAGTCTCAGATTCTGAGACGATTTTCATGTAGCAAAAGTCTCAGATTCTGAGACGTTTTTCATATAGAAAAATGTGAGACTTTTGTCTCAAAAAATACTTTTTCCATAGAAATAATATCTCAAAAAAAACTTTTTCTATAGGAAAAATGTCTCAGAATCAGAAATTTTCTATAGAAAATATGTCTCAGAATCTAATATTTTTTGTATACAAAAAATGTCGCAGAATCTGATTTTTTTTTTTTTTACTAAAATATTTCACAGAATATGAGATTTTTTCTATACAAAAATGTTTCAGAATCTGAGATACTTTCTATAGAAAAAATGTCTCAAAAATTATAATTTTTTTCAATAGAAAAAATATCACAGAATCTGATAATTTTTCTATAGAAAAAATGTCACAGTATCCGAGATTTTTTCTATAGAAAATATGTCTCTGAATATTTTTGAAAGATAAACAACAATTGTAATTATTTATTAATAAAAAATATTTTTTACAAATAAAAACATAATAAAATCAATTAATTTTTTTATTTAAGGGTGGAATTATTTATAGTTTGATTATTAACAAAATAAAATAGATAAACTACCAAAGTTTGTGTATAAATATTTACTTTACTAAACTTTGTAAAGTTTACAAAGTTTCCTAGGAATATTTCCTAAAAGCATAGTTAATTTTTCGAACATACCATTTTTTAAAAATCACCTTGGCTTTTTAGTAATATTGTCTAAAAACTTTGTAGGCTCTATGTTATCTTGGCACTTAGATAATGTTATACTATGTTTTTAGGTAATATTACCTCGATTTTTTTTTGTGTGTAGGAAAAATGTCTCAGAAAAATGTCTCAGAATCTGAAAATTTTTCTATAGGAAAAATGTCTCAGAATTTTTCCTATAGGAAAAATGTCTCAGAATCTGAGACTTTTTCTATAGGAAAAATGTCTCAGAATCTGAGACTTTTTCTATAGGAAAAATGTCTCAGAATCTGAGACTTTTTCTATAGGAAAAATGTCTCAGAATCTGAGACTTTTTCTATTGGAAAAATGTGTCAGAATCTGAATTTTTTTCTATAGGAAAAATGTCTAAGAATCTGAAATTTTTTCTATAGGAAAAATGTCTAAGAATCTGAGACTTTTTCTATAGGAAAAATGTCTCAGAATCTGAGACCTTTTCTATAGGAAAAATGTCTCAGAATTTGAGACATTTTCTATAGGAAAAATGTCTCAGAATCTGAGACTTTTTGTATAAGAAAAATGCCCCAGAATCTGAGACTTTTTTTTAGGAAAAATGTCTCAGAATCTGAGACCTTTTCTATAGGACAAATGTCTTAGAATCAAAGACTTTTTCTATAGGAAAAATGTCTTAGAATCTAAGACTTTTTCTATATGAAAAATGTCTTAGAATCTAAGACTTTTTCTATAGGAAAATGTCTCCAAATCTGAGACTTTTCTATAGTAAAAATGCCTCAGAATCTGAGACTTTTTCTATAGGAAAAATATCTCAGAATCTGAGACTTTTTCTATAGAAAAAATTTCACAGAATCGAGACTTTTTCTAAAGGAAAAATGTCCATGATCTGAAACTTTTTCTATAGGAAAAATGTCTCCGAATCTGAGACTTTTTCTATAGGAAAAATGTGTCAGAATCTGTGTGAAAAATGTGTGAATCTGAGATTTTTTTTAAGAAAAAAGTCTTAGAATCTCTGACCATCTTTATAAAAAATATCTGAACATCTTAAATTTGTATTTTACTTGAATCATTAAAAAATCAACTAATAAAAAAATATTGCATTATTTATTTTTATTAAAAACACATTTAATGCATTTAGTTTATTTAACAAAAGGAGTAGAAGGATCAACCAGGCAAAAAAAAGTCTGCTTATTCGATGCTTTCCTCCTATTAAAAATTCTTTGAGTTATTTCCGTTTTCTCTACCAAATTTGCACCATTATTGATAGCCACATGGTTTCTAATGATCAGCATTTCTTAATTCTTATTTTGGTTATTTGTTTTTTTTAATTTTATAAAAACAGTAAAAAATTTAAATCATAAAACAAAAAAATATACACAATAAAAAGAAATAAAAAAAGACAACTGTCTTTAAATTTCAAATTTCTGACAAATTTGTTGAATTCACACATTTCCTATACGTGTGAGCAAATTGAGGTGAATAAAAAAGGGGGAAAATTCACCATTAAGAGTTTCGCTACTGTATATACTGTGCCCATACTGTGGTTGGAGGGTATAAAAATTGCTTATGTTTATGTAACTTTCAAACTATTTATCAGATTGAAACATTATGAATGGGGCAAATAAAGTCAATGATATAAACTTTCAAAATAGCTAGTTTGGAGTGACCCTATTGCAATACAGCGTGAGTTACAGAGTGCCAAAGTTGATCACCCTGAGATTAATAGGCTTTCGGAGCTAGTAACTTTTAAAAATATGCAAAGATTTTTAATTTTTTGTTCAGTTTTTGCAATTACCGTACTAAGGATAACAAAAACCAAAAAAAAAAAAATTTTAAAAATTTTTCCAAAAAAAATTTATTTTTATTTTCCGACAAAATATGCCAACTCTAAAAAAATATTTGTTTTTTGATATAGTAATAAATGCCATCTCTGAAAAATACGCAAACAAGTGCAAAATATGAAAATTTTTGCATAGGTAAAAATTGTTTAGAATATTTAAACCATCTTGTGGAAGGTACATTGTTTATTTTTGCAATAATATGCGAAATAACTAGTTTTTTAGCTCTCCTGAACAGTAAGCTTTTTCGAGTTGGCATTTATTGAATATAGTTCGACGATATATATGGGGCATTCCATGCCAAATCACTCACTTTTAGGCCCGACCCCCTTCGATTAATTTTATTTTTGGATATGTTTTAGCACGTATTAAATGCAACTTGCAGCCAAATTTTCAGCCTTTTATACCAAGGTGGTGTTGAGTAATCAATTTTTCAAAATGGCGATTTTTTCCAAAAAATTAAAAAATTTAAATTTTCAATCAATTTTGACCAGTAAAAAATATAGATATTTTAAAAAAAGTTGGACAACGTTTTGTTGGTATTTAAATGTAGTTTTGGAAAAAAAATGTGAAAAAATTATTCGAAGTAATTATCACTTATTTTTTGACGTTTAAAAATTAAAATCGACTTTTTGAAAAAGTCCGAAACCTTCGATTTTTTTGTAAAAAACTATAAGAATTCTACTCTAAATTATGCAACTTTTAAGCCATAACTCGAGATGTGATCACAATTCTTTCTATTTTTTTTTTAATTTTTAAAATTGCACCTTTTATGTTTTGGCTCTGATTTATTTTATATGGAGCTCCAAAAAAAAAAAAAAAATGGTAGATACTGACCCTAACTTACCCTAAATATATTCATTTGGAGGTAAATATACGTCTCACAAAAATTTGGGACGATCGGACATGTGTAAGGCGCTTAGCATGGTTCTTGAAGTTTAAAAAACGGATTACAAGGAAAAATATGATTTTTTTCTGTTTTCGCAATTTCTTTGGTATTTTAAGTTAAGTTTTAATTCAAGTGATTACAGAATTATGATGTGGAGTAAAATGCCTTTCTAATAAGGTACTAAAAACTAAAATCGGTTGAAAATCAGCCAAGTTATTACAACTTCCCCAGGCATCTAGCGTGTGCCATACAACTTGATTAAAAAATACGAGGCCCTTTTTTTAAATTTATTGAAATTTTCTACTGTAATAACATTTTTTCATTATTCATGTTTCAGTGTAATATTTTTTTGACTTTTCCAAATTTTAAAACAAAAAAAATATTTTTTTTTTTTTTAAATAGAGATTTCAAAAGGGTGTGGAAAATGCAGGCATTTTTAGCACTAATTTAAAAAATGTTAGCAAAACACAATATGAAAAATACTTGTCATCTAATAACATTTGAACTTGAAGAATAAAAAAATGTTATTACAGTAGAAAATTTCAATGAATTTCAAAAATCGGATTGTATTGATTAATCAAGTTGTCTGCCACACGTTAGATGCCTGGGGAAGTTGTAATAACTTGGCTGATTTTAAACCGATTTCGGTTTTTATGACCTTAATAGAGAGACATTTTACTCTACATTTCAATTCTGTAACCATTTGAATTCAAAATTAACTTAAAATACCAAAAAAATTAAGAAAACAGAAAAAAATGCATATTTTCCCTTGTAATCCGATTTTCAAACTTCAAAGCCGATGCGGCACGCCTTACCCATGTCCGATCATCCTAAAATTTTCTGAGACGTATTTTTACACCCAAGTTAATATATCTAGGGGAAGTTACGGTCAATATTTACCAAATTATTTTTTTTGGAGCACCATATAAAATAAACCGGAGTCAAAAAAAAAAAAAGTGCAATTTTCAAAATTTGAATAAAAATAGAACGAATTACGATCACATCTCGAATTATGACTTAAAAGTTGCGTAATTTAGAGTAGAATTTTTTGACATTTTTAAAAAAAAATCGAAGGTTTCGGACTTTTTCAAAAAGTCGATTTTAATTTTTATACGATAAAATACAAGTGATAATTACTTCGAATAATTTTTCATATTTTTTTTCTAAAACTACATTTAACTACCAACAAAATGTTATCCATCTTTTTTTAATATATCTATATTTTTTACTGGTCAAAATTGATTGAAAATTAAAATTTTTTCATTTTTTGGAAAAAATTGCCATTTTGAAAAATTGATTACTCAACACCACCTTGGTATAAAAGGCTGAAAATTTGGCTTCAAGTTGAATTTAATACGTACTAAAACATATCCAAAAATAAAATTAATCGAAGGGGGTCGGGCCTAAAAGTGAGTGATTTGGCATGGAATGCCCCATATATATATATTAGAGTTAATTTTGAAAATTTGATCTGCGGATATCATCATTTTTTTAAAGGATTTAGGGGAGCTAAAAAGAATGCCGGTATTTTTTTGGAAAAATTTTCACTCCTTGGGGTGGTTCAAAGCATTTGAAATCGCGGATTTTGAGCTGATTTTTCTGCAGAGAAAAAACGGCTAAATATATTGCAAATCTGATTTCACCAGTCGATTCTACACCAAAAAATAATACAATGGCCTCTTTTCAAACTCTTAAAAAAAGTTCCAAAAACCCACCACAGAGGGCGGAAATATAAGGTTTTTCCATTTTCTTTTAAAATTAATTTTTTAAATATGCACAATTAAAGGGCATTTTTAGCTTAACATAATGGTACCAAATTTTCCGTTCTATCACAACCCGTTAAAAAGTTATAAGCTCTCAAAAATGGGCAAAAACACGGTTTTTGAGAACTTTGACCTCAATTTTCTCAAAAACATGACGTGATAGAAAAATTTTAAAACTAGATTCAGAATCAGTATCGAAATGTTAATCGAAAACAAGTTTAATGATCCCAGAATATCATTCAAAAACATCACAAAAAAAAGCTCTCAATAATGCACAAAAATGCGATTTTTGTGAACTTTGACCTCAATTATTTCAAAAACCTGACGTTACGGAACATTTTGGAAACCAGATTTGGAATCAGCATTGAGAGGAAAATCGAAAACGAGTGTCCAGACCGCTGACCCATCCAAAAATTTTTCAAATTTCGGTCAGTGTTTTATAATTTTACCATAAAAAAAAAACTTTGAAGCCATATAACTTTTTAATGGGTTGTGATAGAGAGGTGCTTTTGGTACCAATTTTCTTAGCAAAAACTGCCTCTTCATCGTGCATTTTTAAAAAAATAATTTAAATTTTTTTTAAAAAAAATCTATTTTTCCGCCCCCTGCTGTGGGTTATTGGAACTTTTTTTAAGAGTTAAAAAAACTGCTATTGTATTAATTTTTGCTGTAGAATCGATTTGTGAAATCCGATTTGCAATATAGTCAGCCGTTTTTTCTCTGCAGAAAAATCAGCTCAAAATCCGCGATTTCAAATGCTTTGAACCACCCCAAGGATTGAAAATTTTTTCAAAAAAATACCGGCATTCTTTTTAGCTCCACTAAATCCTTTAAAAAAATGATGATATCCGATAAAGAGATAAAGTGACATAGTCACCAAACGAACTCTAATATATATATATATACGAAAACTTTAAACGCATGCCATTTTTTGTTTGTTGTCAGATTTCCTAAAAAGCTATAGTGGGTGTGGTTATCTCTTATACTTTCCGAGATAGAGCCATTTTAAAAGGTGAAATTTGGTTGGTTTTTGCTGTTTTGCGCGCCGCATTTATTCCGAATAATTTCAAATCAATTTCATTTGAAAACTAAATAGATTTCTGCTTATTTTCAATAAAAAACTCGGCGGTATCTTGTTTAAGTCGGAAGTTACACTATTTAAAAGTTAGAAATTAAAAAAAAAAAGTAAGAAAGTTATAGTCGGTCAAGACCGACCATATGATAACCTACACCAGTGTTTTTCGGAAAATGGGTCCCAAGTCCAAACATGGACCTATTGGATCTATATTTTGTAAGACCTTTATTAAGTGTAGAAAACACACACAAATTAAATTTTGGTGGATTTGGTTTATTTTTTGCTAATAGACCTATTTAACTGAATATCGGTCGAAATTTATATATGGGAGCTAATTGTAAAAATAGTCCAATTATTTTCAAATTTGATCAGTTTACCAAAGTACACGTTTAACACCTACAAATAAATTTGATATTTGAGGGAATTATATGAATACACCGTCCTACAAAAATGAAAAAAGTCGTTACACAAGAACTAGATCAAGCGCGGGTACAAGGGAGGGGGGCAAGCGAAATTTCCCTCTCCAGACTAAAATTTAAAAAAGAAAAAACAGGAAAAAAAGAGAAAGGGGGGGGGGGGGGAGGGGGTAGGAAAGAAAAAAAAGAAGAAAAAAGAGAAAAGGAAATTTCTTAAAAAAATTTCGAAATCCGAAAATTTTTCATAGAAAAAAAATGCAAATTTTTATAGGAAAAATTTTAAAAGGAAAAATTTGACTTAATCTGAAAATTTACTGTGAAAAATATCTGTCAGTCTTAAATTTTGGTATACGAAGTGGCCTAAATTTTTAAATTTGATGGAAAATATGACTTAAGCATTAACAGTACTTGTATTTTTTTTTTTTAATTTGGGAATTCTTCTACAAAAATCCGTAAAAGAAAATGAAAATCTTTGTGAAAAATCTGAGACTTTTTCTATAGAAAAAATGTCTCGGAATTTTAGACTTATTCTACTTATAGGAGTAGAATTCTTTGGGATTTCTTCTACTTTTGTAGAAGAATTCCAAATTCTAAAAGTCTCGGAACCTAAGACTTTTTCTAAAGGGTCTCAGAATCTCAGACTTTTTCTATAGGAAAAGGGTCTTAGAATCTGAGACTTTTTCTATAGGAAAAGGTTTCAAATCTTATACTTTTTCTGAACGAAAAAGGTCACACAATCTGAGACATTTTATAAAAGAAACATTTCTCAGAATCTCAGACTTTTTCTATAGGAAAAATGTCTCAGAATCTGTCAATTTTTCTTATGGGAAAAAAGTGCCAGAATTTTAGACTTCTTCTAAATAAGAAAACGCTCTCAGAATCTGAGACTTTTTCTATGGATTATTATCAATCGACTATTTTTGAAAAAATTGCTATATATAAAATTGTTCAAGCTTTAATTTAAGCTTGATAGCGTCCAGATTGAGCAAATATTAAATAAGATACGAGGATCGCACTGGAAAATGAAATTTTTTGTAGATGTTTTCTGATATTTTTTTAAAAATATTTCTAAGTCAATTGTTTCCAAGTTAAAACATTATAAATTTAAAAAATTATCCAATAATTTTTATTTAGTTATCAGCTTGTTTTTACAGCAACCCAAACAAAAAATTAAATTTTTTAAATACAGTGGAAGAAATCCGCATTTTTTGACCACCAATTTTTTGTAAACAAAGAAAAATTTCAATTATTCTTATATCTCATTACTATACACTTAGGTGTACTCAAATTAATAAACAATAAATTTATTTTCTATGTTTACAATAATTTGGTGGTCGAAAGAGTTGGAGGTAGTAGATGTTTTTTTGAAATTTTTTTAGAAATATTTCTAAGTCGATTTTTTCCAAGTTCAAACATTAGAAATTTAAAAAATTATCTAATAATTTTTATTTAGTTATCAGCTAGTTTTTACAGCAACCCAAACAAAAAATTAAATGTTTTTAAATACAGTGGAAGAAATCCGCATTTTTTGACCTCCAACTCGTTTGACCACCAATTTTTTGTAAACAAAGAAAAAATTTAATTATTCTTATATCTTATTACTATAAACTTAGGTGTACTCAAATTAATAAACAATAAAATATTTTCTTTGTTTACAACAAATTGGTGGTCGAAAGAGTTGAAGTTCAAAAAATGCGGATTTCTTCCAATTCATTTAAAAATTTTCATTTTTTGTTTGGATTGTTGGAAAAACATGCAGATGACCAGGGAAACCAAAAATATGCAGTATCATGTTTTTTCCTGTGCATTTTATTGATAAATGGGTAAGGTATTTATCCGTTTCATAAGTTTTTAAGAAATCTGGCATCGATTTGTTAGAGCATATTTTTGCATATTTTAGGTTTAAGAGCATATTTTAGCATAAGAGCATATTTTTAATTTTTAGAGCATTTTTTTTCACTTTTTAGAGCATTTTTTTAAATTTTTAAAGCATTTTTTTTTTAATTTTTAGAGCATTCTTTTCCAATTTTTTTTATGACAACATTTATTTTGAAATTTTTTATCCAACAAGGATGTTTTTTTTTCTGCAATTACGGAATTGTGACGATTGATTCCCCTTTGGCCTGTTCTTGCTTCATATCGGTATATGATACTTAGGGTTTTCACAATAACGATTAAATTTGCCATTTTTAGTTTGGTATTTGGCAAATGTGCTAAACGTCAAAAAAAATGCCAATTTGAATGTGGCATATTTTTCTTAAAATGCACAACTCAAACCTTGTCTAAAAACAAAATGCCATTGTGCAAATAAAAAAAAACGTAAAAATGACAACAGCTGTGATTGTTTATGCTGAAATTTCGAACGCGGCAACAAAAATATTTATACAAAAAGAAACATACACATTTTTTGTGTTTATTTTAAAATTGTGAATGTAAAAAGTTAATTAAAGTTATTTTGTGCAAATTATTAACGAAAAGTGCGCTCACGATATGTAAAGAAAAAATGGTGGCAAATACTTGACGTTTAGTAAAATGGCAAATTTGCCAAATACCCAACTAAAAAAGGCAAATTTAATCGTTATTGTGAAAACCCCAACTATGTTTTCTTTAGATTCAGCAACTTGGTAGAAAATATTAAGGCAAGTATTTTTGTAGAACATATTTAACCCTCTAACACATAACGGTATTTGGAAGGTCTATTCTCTAACAAATTCTAAAAAACACAGCAAAAAAGAAGACATAATTTTTTTTAAGAGCATATTTTTATTGTTTTTATAGCATATTTTCCGTTTTTAAGGGCATTTTTTAAGTGCATAAAACGTGTTTTTTAGAGCATATTTTTGGTTTCCCTGCTGATGACTAAATAAAAATTATTGGATAATTTTTTAAATTTTTAATGTTTGAACGTGGAACAAATCGACTTAGAAATATTTTTAAAAAAATGTCAAAAAAATATCAACAAATAATTTCATTTTCCATTGCGACCCTCGTATCTCATTTAATATTTGCTCAATCTGGACGGTAACAAGCTTAAATTCAATCTTGGAAAATTTCCTATATAGCACTTTTTTCAAAAATAGTCAATTGATAATAATCAGGTTTAGTATTGATAACTTTGCCATTAAAGATCTGCTAACAAATATATGCTGTTCCATTATTAATTTGAGTCATTGTAAACTAAATATGATCATGAAAAACAAACCTACTTCGGCAAAAACTAATAAATTTTAAGATTTTATAGCTTTCCCATCTTTTTTGCAAAAAAACCCTTTCCCTGTTTTTGGCCGTCCGACAAAGGTGAATTTATTATTTTTTTTATTCGAAGTAAAAAAAAATCCCCCCCCCCCACATCCAAATGCTGTAGCCGCCACTGAACTAAAATGTAGTAAAACTGCATTTACAGTTTTTCTTTTTGTGATCCTGTTTTTTTTTAAAAGGACTTCAAAGTTTTAGGGGATTAAATTTTATAAAATATTTTTTTAATATTTGTGCTTTAATAGTTGTGCTAGCTAGGATGCCACTAGTGATAGCAAATGAAAGAGGAGGATCTCGCCTAATTTTCATATTTTATTATTTTTATATATCAGGAAAAAGGAGGTTAAGTTCTTTCAAAAATGTATCCTTTAAAACCATTCAAAATGTTCAACAAAATATTTTGATAAAGTTTTCAAATGACTTTATTCACATCTCTTTATCCAAATATGGCAAAATAAAAAAAATTAAAAATTAGGGGAGATCCTCCTCTTTCATTTGCCATCACCAGTGTCATCATAGGACAAGTACCAATATTTCAAAAATATTTTACAAAATGTATCCTTTTAAACTTTGAAGTCCTTTTTAAAGGAAATAGGATCACGAAATGAAAAACTATAAATTTAGTTTTATTCCATTTGATCTCTACTTTCAGACGTATATCATCCGGTTCATGCCTATGAGTCTGAACGTCGTGGGTGCGATTCCCACCAGAGGCCTTGGTCTGTTTCGCTACAACGAGACGATGGTTACTGTTACTTGTTATCGGTTAGGTAAAATTAGTATACGATTTGTAATTATATGTTAATTCTTAATAAAAAAAAGGTTTTTTGTCATTGTGAAAAAAAAACGCACGCCCCCGGTGCTCTATTATGCTCAATTATGTAAGTAGTAGTTCACACCGTGCGGGAATTTTTAACACCGCCTTTATTGTGGACGTGGCAGCAAAAACTACAATAAATCATACTTTGGGAGTTTTAAGAAAGGAAATTGGGAATTGGGGGATTTAATGCATCAAATCCCAAAATTGGGTATCACATTTCTTCTACACCATTTACAGATGTAATTCGAAAAAGATCAATTGTAATTCGAAGATTCTATTTGTAATTCGAAGATTCCATTTGTAATTCGAAGATTCCATTTGTAATTCGAAGATTCCATTTGTAATTCGAATACTCCAATTGTAATTCGAAGATTCCATTTGTAATTCGAAGATTCCAATTGTAATTCGAAAAAGATCAATTGTAAATCGAAAAAGATCAATTGTAATTCGAAAAAGATGAATTGTAATTCGAAAAAGATCAATTGTAATTCGTAAAAGATCAATTGTAATTCGTAAAAGATCAATTGTAATTCGAAGATTCCATCGAATCTTTTTCGAATTACAATTGATCTTTTTCGAATTACAATTGGAATCTTCGAATTACAAATGGAATCTTCGAATTACAATTGGAGTATTCGAATTACAAATGGAATCTTCGAATTACAAATGGAATCTTCGAATTACAAATGGAATCTTCGAATTACAAATAGAATCTTCGAATTACAATTGATCTTTTTCGAATTACATCTGTAAATGGTGTAGAAAAATGTTGCAAAAATTAGTAGAGATCGGTCTTGCATTTTACCCCTCTGGAAGGCACCATAGGAGCGGTAGAAGCTGATTTTTTAAAACAAGTTTATAAGAAATTATAAAAATTTTATGGGGAGCACCGTAAGGATTGAAGATAGAGCGTATTAATGTTTTGAGGAAATTTTGGGTTTAAAAAAATATTGGGGGCGGGTCATATATATGACTTTTCTAGGGGCATCCTTAGGACAGTTAGACGAATGGAAGCTAATTTCACACAAATGTCATTTTGTAGGGAAGCCCCCTTAAGGAGTGGAGTAGGTTTGTTCAGAAAATGTTGGGGCGTAAGAACTATTGGGGGTCGGTCTTACGTTGCACCCCTTTAGGAGCGAATCCTACACCCAAAAAAAACGTGGGTATTCAATACTAAAAATTTAACTAAATTTTAGTCCAAAAGGACCTAGTGCAGGAATCGGTAACCAATACTAAAATTGTTTACTAATATTATTTCAAACCAGTAAAAATTTTAGTACTTTGAAGATACTAAAATTATTAGTAACTAATTAGTAGATTTTGGTGCAAAATCACTAACTAAACCTTTTACTGTAGAATTATTTTGAGTGTAGAGGAAATTCAAACGATTTTCAGAAAATCTGAAAAGCCCGCTTGAAGTTAAATGCAATATTTTCCAGCAAAAAGATTTAGAGGTTAAATCTAGCAGAAAAAATGCTAAATTAGCAAACACTTTCCTGCTTTTAATAAGCAATTTTGGAAGGTTCAAATATTTCCTTACAAATGCCTTAGAAATCAATCATAAGATGTGATGAAGGTTAAATAATGCAATTTTATAATTATATCCAAATACTTATTAAAGTAGTTCTGTTCATTTTTGAAAATTAGAAAAGTTAACGTTTTACCAATTAGTTTAATGCGTGAAGAAATGCAGCTGATAGTGAGTTTAACATACAGTGAGCGTCAAAAGAAAGTGGACAGGTCTAAAGTAGATGTAATTCGTAAACGACAAAGTTGACAATAAAACCCCTTATTATTATCAATCGACTATCAATTAAACAAAAGCTATAAAGGAAATTTTCCAAGCTTTAATTTAAGCTTGATAGCGTCCAGATTGAGCAAATATTAAATGATATACGAGGGTTGCGCTGGAAAATAAAATTATTTGTAGACGTTTTTTAGAAAAATTTTAAAAAATATATTTTTTTTTACCTACAATTCTTTTGACCACCAATTTTTAGTAAACAAAAAAACGATTTAATTGTTTATTAATTTAAGTACACCTAAGTCTATAGTAAGGAGATATAATTAAAATAATTAAACATTTTCTTTGTTTACAAAAAATTGGTGGTCAAATGTGTACAGATAATTTCATTTTCCAACGCGACCCTCGCATCTCATTTAATATTTGCTCAATCTGGACGCTATCAAGCTTAAATTAAAGCTTGGAAAATTTCCTTTATACCATTTTTTTAAATGATAGTCGATTGATAATAAGGGGTTTCATTGTGAACTTTGTCGTTAACGAATTACATCTACTTTAGACCTGTACACTTTCTTTTGACGCTCACTATAGTATTTTCATTGCACATTCGAATAGATAAATGTTTGGTTAGAGTGTCATTTCTATGTATGGCAACAAAGAATTTAACACTCTCACTTGTTTTTTTTTATACCCTCCAACCACAGTATGGGGGTATACTCACTTTGTCATTCCGTTTGTAACGCATAAAAATATCGGTCGGGGATCCCATAAAGTTTTTTTTTTTTTTTTTTTTTTTTTCAATTTTGTTTATTTTATTGAATCTTCACTAAAATTATGTGAACTAACAATAAGTATTCAAATCTTAAAAGTACAAAAAAAAATAATATTACGTCCAGCCAGTGCCAGACATAATTTTATATGCTCATAAAATTATCAAACTGTTTCAAAAGCATTCATCCTTCACTTCAGTATGCTAAGTCAGCAGTGGTCCTCCGTCTAAGGCGTTGGTGACCACGATTATTGAGTAGATTACGCGCTAAATTGTTTGGATGTGTTTCCAATTTTTGTAAGTAGTTTTGGGTAAGTCTCACGATTTCTTCTTTAACAAAGAAAACATTAAGGTCTCTGTGAATGTTTAAATTTCTAACATACCAGGGGGCACCAGTTATCATTCGTAAGATGCTGTTCTGTTTCCTCTGTATTTTTTCAATATTAGACGCAGAGGCAGTGCCCCATAACTGAATACCATAGCACCATATAGGTTTTATAATCGAGTTGTAGAGCAAAAGTTTACAGTCTAACTTAAGTTTCGAGTTTCTTCCAATTAGCCAATTAGCTTCAATGGTTTTTAATTTTATCTGTGTTAATTTGGCATCAATATGGTTTTTCCACGTGAGCCGGCGATCAAGATGAATTCCGAGGTACTTAACAGTTGAATGTTGGGGTACAATATGATTATTAATTCGAATTTTGGGACAAGTTTCTTGTCTTAACGTAAAAGTTATGTGGATGCATTTCTGTTCATTCACTTTAATCTTCCACTTATTTAACCAGTCTTCTAATTGTAAAATGTGATTTTGCAAAATATGTGTTGCCTCAAGTGGATTATTATGAGAGCTTAAAATCGCTGTATCATCAGCAAATGTGGAAGTATGTGTATTTTGATTTGTAGGCATATCAGAGGTGTACAAAATATACAAAAGCGTCCCATAAAGTATATATATTATTGATCTATGATCGATTCTAAGTCGTTCTATGAATGTCCGTCCGTCCGTCCGTCCGTCCGTCCGTCTGTATAAAACACGATTCAGTCCAAAATAAAAGAGCTAGAACCCTGAAAATTGGTCAGAATATGTTTAATGTTCATAGGCCGGTTAAGTTCGGAAATGGGCAAAATCGGGCCAGGGGGAAAAAAGTTCCCCCTTAACAAACTAAAAAAACCTCTTGAAAAACGCCATTTTTACATCTTTTTTTGCCATTATTGTTAAACAAATGAAATCTTTTTATGTCAGAAGGGGGTTTAAACTCCTGAACTAAGACCCAGGGGGCTTGAAAAATAGTTTTTTTCTACCCGCCCCCTTTTGTGGGCGTGGATTTAAAAAAAACATTAAAATAATGAGAAAATGGTATTACTAAACACGGACAGCGATGTTCAGGTTGAACTTTAGTGTCGACGAAAAGTGTAAGCGCAGTTCGATTTCTACATGAATAAATGTCACAAAACTGTTAACAGCGAAATCGTAGCTGATCGCATTCGCGAGATATCGCGAAATTAGTGTTTTTGTATTTTCTAAAATTTTGACAATGAAGTTTTTTAAATATCTTCAAAAATTGGGTATGCAGTTTTAATTGTATTTATTTACATGTCACAACACAGTTAACAGCGAAATCATATCTTCTCAATTTCGCGAGAAATCGCGAAATTACTTTTTTGCTGTTTTTATTTTTGTTTTTATCTTCATATATGATTTTTTAAAATTTCATAAAAACATGGTATGCAGTTTTACTTGTGGTTGATCAAAGGTTGACATCAAAATTGTAGGTGCTAAATTTCGCGAGATATCGCGTAATTATATATATATTTTTTTTTTTTTATTATATTTTAAACCCGGTTCTTTAGAAATGATAAAAAAAAGTGGTAAGCAGTTTGATTTGAACATGCTGGAAGAAATTAAAACTGCCCTCAAAAAAATTATAGCTGCTCACTTTCGCGAGAAATAGCGAAAAACAGCTTTTTGAGGGTATTTCTTGTTTTGATTAATAAAAGAAGTTTCTTTAACATTGTTGAAAAACACGAAATGCAGTTTGACTTGCTATTGATCAAAGGTCATAAGGCTGTTAACATTTAAATTCTAGCTGCTTAATTCTTCGAGATATCGCAAAAAAACTCGCTTATCTACTATTTATTCATTAATTTGTGTTATTTGTGGTCTGTAAAAACATATACTTCAATTAACGACAAAAATGTGGTATGCAGTTTGAATTCGAGGTTATTAGAGGTGACAAAACTGCAAGCATAAAAATTATAGACGATCAATTTCCCGAGAAATCGCAAAATTACTGTACGAGCTTTTATAATAAATTACTTTTTTTTCTTTGGTATCAAAAAAAAAAAAAATTTAAGTAACGACAAGTATATGGTATGCAGTTTAAATTGCCCGTAACTGAAGGTGGTAAAACTGCTGAAATCTATATATTGACGCTAATTTTCGCGAAAAATCGCGAAAAATTTTTCAATTTTTTTTTTCATTTATTTTGTATTGTAATATTATGAACAGGCTAAAGGAATTCTTAATAGATTTATAAATAATAGATTTAATATTAACTTGGCGATTCCTTAAAGAATTGACCACATAGGACTTTTGTGTTAGCAGTTTAATGTCTTTTTATCATGTACAAATAAAAATGCATACCACGTTTTTACACCATTTCAAAAGAACATGCAAAATTGAAAAATAAAAAAAAAAAATAAAAAATATATAAATAATTCTGCGATATCTTGCGACAGTATACACCTACAACTTTGATGTCAACACCCTTATGACCTTCGATCACTTACACATTAAAGTGCATATCAGCTTTCCACAACATTTGAAAAAAAACTAGAAAAAGTTGAAAAACAAAAATTGACAAAAAAGTTATTTCGCGATTTCTCGCGAACTAAAGAAGATAGGATTCCGATGTTTACTGTTTTGTGACCTTAAAATAAGTACAATGAAAACTGTATACTCAGTTTTTGAAAATATTTAAAAAACTTCAATATCAAAATTTTTTAAAATATAAAATCACTAATTTCGCGATATCTCGCGAATGCGATCAGCTACGATTTCGCTGAAAACAGTTTTGTGACAACTAATCATGTAGAAATCGAACTGCATTTACACTTTTCGTCGACACTAAAGTTCAACCTGAACATCGCTGAGGCTCACCGTGTAAATTGCAAAAAGAATAATAATTAATAAATAAATTAGTTAATTAATTAATAAATAAATTAGTTAACATTTATCGCAATGGCAAAAGTATCCCTCACCACCCCCACCGAGCTCCCCCCCCCCCCCCAAAAAAAACGACCCTGTATTTTTTATATGTTTTAACATGTTGGAGGGTATCATAGATTCGGCATGGCCGAATTTAACACTCTCACTTGTTTTTTTTAATTTTTAAGAAAGATTCTTATTAAGCGACCCCAAAAACTCGTAGTATAAAAAGTTTCAAGCAAATCGGTTTACTTTTTAAAAATATTGAGCGCCATGTTGAATACGCCATTTTGAATTTTAAAATTCCAACTTCAGATTCTTCTTTAGCAACCACAAATACCCATGTATAAAGAGTTTTAAACGCATCTGTAATGTTTTTAAAAAATCGGGCGCCATATTGGATCCGTCATTTTGATATTCAAAAACCGTTACTCGGCATTTAAAAGTAAATATTTTTAAGTAATTTCGAGTTTTTAAAAAAAAGTTTTAAACCCATACCAATTTTGGAGAGAAGGGTGGCCCGGTTGACGAAGAAACCCTCATATATAAACTTGAAAACTCTAACAACAAACATATTTATTGTATGTTTTGATAAAACTCCTGAAATATTAGTTTGACATACGACTCATTTGTGTCCCAGGGCACGGAGACATTCCAGGGAATTGCAAAGCCGATGAGCTTGCAAGACTTGGAACTACCTTACAGGTTCCAACAGAATTGGAATGTGTTGGTATGCCTCTAAAAACTTGCAAGAAAAATCTACGGCTTTGTTCCGAGACGGATTTGGCCCACAAGTGAGCTGATATCGCTTACAAGAGAAGAGATTTCGGCGATAGTTACTGTTATAACCGGACACTGTCTTATAGGCAAGCACGACGAGTGGTTAAATGTGCCATCAAATTACTTTTGCCGTAGTTGCATGGATAAGGAGGAGTTGGAAACTAAGGAACACTTTATCTGCCATTGCCCGGCACTTTCCGGTCAGAGACTTGCTTTACTGGGATCTAGGGAGCTGCACGATCTTACCGATTTGTCGGATGAAAAAATTCAATATCTAAGGAGATTCATAAGTAGCTCAAATTAGTTAAATGGCAGGAATAGTAGGGAAACCTATTACAGTCACTTGGTACCACAACGGACCACAGAGTTTGTGTGTGCCTTAACAAAAAGCTACATTTATTCACGGTACTTTTTTATACTTTCAAACCCACAGTACCCTAAAACAAACTTATGCTTTAACAAAATTTAAAAGTCCTTCGTATGAGTGCGTGAAGGCTGGCTGTTAGGTGGCAGAAGTATATAAAGAATGTAAATTTCATCATTTTCACAAGTATTAAAAACCAAAATAAGTTTTACTTTGGACATTTATGTATATTAAATTTGATTCTCAGCCAAAAGTATCTGGTACAAATAATCGGTTGTGGAACGTTTTAAAGTGAAAGTAGAAAAATTGTCTGGTGAAAATAATCGGTTGTGGAACGATTTAAAGTGTAACTACACCATTTTCAATTGTCAACTGATTTTCAGAAATATTCAATTGTATTTCAGATTTTTCAATTACATTTTAAAAATAGTCAATTGAATTTCAGATTTTCCAACTGTATTTCAGAAATAGTCAATTGTATTTCAGATTTTTCATTTGTATTTCAGAAACAGTCAATTGTATTTCAGATTTTTCAATTTCATTTCAGAAATAGTCAATTGTATTTTAGATTTTCCAATTGTATATCAGAAACAGTCAATTGTATTTCAGATTCATCCAATTATATTTCAGAAATTATCAATTGTATTTCAGATTCATCCAATTGTATTTCAGAAATAGTCAATTTTATTTCAGAAATAGAATTTTTTTTTTCAGAAATTTTCAATTGTATTTCTGAAAAAACTATTCTATTTGTTTGAAAATTTCTGAAATTCAATTGACTATTTCTGAAATACAGTTGACTATTTCTGAAATACATTTTATTTATTTCTGAAATACAATTTACTATTTCTAAAATACAATTGATTATGTCTGAAATATAATTGACTTTTTCTGAAATACAATTGGAAGAATCTGAAATACAATTGATTATTTCTGAAATACAATTAGAAAATCTGAATACTAATGACTATTTCTAAAATACAAATGAAAAATCTGAAGTATAATAGACTATTTCTAAAATACAATTGAACTAACTTGACTATTTCTAAAATACAATTGGAAAAATCTGAAATACAATTGACTATTTCTGAAATACAATTGAAAATGGTGTAGAATTGATTATTTTTTATCAAAATCTTGTTCAAAAACGATCGTTCCATAATTTTTATACCCTCCACTTACAAGGGAAGTATCTCAACCCTTATGAACCGATTTGCATGAAACGTAAAATATATATTAAAGAGACAATTCTAAGGTTGGGGTGTCTCGGCTTATCGGCCATATCGGGGATTTAGGGGTTCAAAACATGGGTCAAAAAATGGCGAAAATATCGTTTTTTGGACTTTTCAGTCATTTTTTTTTAAGAAACTATATGATGTTTACATATGAGAAGAAAGGTTTTTTTAATGCCTATCCAACGGCATAACATTGTAAAAGTTTGGCTTCGTTAAATACCTTTTTCATGAAAATGTGTAAAATTTGGGGGTATTTATATGGAGACATAGACCTACGATGTCCATATGAATAAGAAATAATCTTTATTAAATTTAAGTTGACACGTATTTTTTTCTAGAGGATATTCCTGTTAGTTCGGGAGTTATCGAAATTTTCCCGAAGGTCCACATTGTTTCATAAGGGGGCAACGAAATTTTGAAACACTGATTTGGCCGATAAGCTGAGACACCCCAACCTTAAAATCGTCTCTTTATATATATTTTAAGTTTCAGCCAAATCGGTTCATAAGGGTTGAGATACTTCCCTTGTTAGTGATAGAGGGTATATATAAGTTTGTCATTCCGTTAGTAACTCATCGAAATATCGGTCTGGGACCCCATAAAGTATATATATTCATGATCCCCGATCGATTTTAAGACATTCTAGCGATGTCCGTCTGTCTGTGGAAATGGTGATCACGACCAAAATACTACACGGATATGACTAAAACTTAACATATTTATTGGAAGTTCTCCCGAGAAGTTTGGTATTGCATTTGAGCGATATCGGTTCAGCGGTTCAAAAGTTATGAACGAAAATGTAAGACAACCTAAAAAATTTTAGTACATTCAACATAACCTAAAAATACAAAATACTTTAATTCGGCTGTTGGTTGACATATGTGAACATAATTGAACACAAAGTGGTATTTAAACATATACAAACATATTTGTTGACAAAAAAATAAAAAAATCGCGGATTTTTTTTTTACCAAAATTTTTTTTTTGCGGAATTTTTTTTTTTAAAAAATTTTTTTTTTTTTTTTCAAAAGTAATTTCCTTTAAAAAAAAGTGTTTTGCAATAATCTTTTTGAAATTGTGGAGGGTATCACTACATTCGGCAAGGCCGAATTTAACTTTTTTACTTGTTTTTTGTCTTATTTTACTTTGGAATCCTGATTGCCAAAAAATATCTTCTAGAACCTATTCCTCTTTTAGAAACCTGTTTCAAAAACTTTTCTTGATTACATCATATAACTAAATCAACTTCTAAATGTCATCGTTGGAAATAATTTCGTCTTCGGCAACAATTAGAATACATACATGGCAGGCATTTAAGAATCACTGGATTTTATGGAAATTTTGTGGTTTACAGCCGCCAAAACGTGACTCAAAATGGTTTAAACCATACATTGCTTACGCCATTTTCCTTAATGTAACCACCACTTTATTTTTTCCAACAACATTTATCGTGAATTTATTATATTCGCAAAATATAACGGAATTATGTGAAAATCTTTATATGACAAGTACTGATGTAATTTGTAATGTAAAATTTATAAATATATTCATTATACGGCATAAACTTCTCAATGTACGTAAAATTTTGGAACGTTTAGATGCAAGAGCTAAAACCATGGCAGAAGTCGACGTATTAAAGATGGGAATTAGTTCAGCTAGACACTGTTTTATGACATTTCTTAGTTTATGCTGCTTTGCCATATTTTCAAGTCAATTGGTGGCATATCTTTCGACCGAAAGAATTTTAATGTATCCTGCTTGGTTTCCCTGGGATTGGAAGGCATCACAACGTAATTTCCTGTATGCCCATTTATATCAACTTTATGGCTTGACAGTGCAAACTTTACAAAATTTGGGAAATGATACTTATCCTCAAGCATATTTGGTTGTCTTAACAGCCCATGTTAAGGCCTTAGCTTTACGTATTAAAGCATTGGGTAATACAAGAAATTCCTTGTCAGAAGACGAATTATATCAAGAGCTGATTGATTGTATCAAGGATCATAAAACTATATATGAGTATGATAGTCCTTCTTTAATCTTTTAAATTTCCATTCAATTTCTAATTTCTTTATAGACTTTTTCTAACAATTCAAGAAAATATCTCAACCACTTGTTTTCTTCAATTTCTTGCTACTGGTTTGGCTCAGTGTACCATTGGTGTCTATATGTTTTATGTGGGTTTTGATCCTTCCAAATTTCTTAACAATACCATGTATTTTAGTGCTGTCACCATAGAAATGTTTATTTTATGCTATTTTGGTGATGTCTATTGCCAGGCTAATGATTTTCTAACTAAATCAATATATGAATGCAATTGGATGGATCGTGATGAGAAATTTAAGAAGGCTATGTTGGTGCTGTTGCAACGTTCTCAGAAATCGAGTACAATAATGGCAGGAAATATTATACCTGTGAGAATGCCAACTTTTGTACAGGTAGGTGGACAATTGTATTATTAAGGTCAACGTTTCTCAAACGGCTTTCCGTGACCCCCTAGGGGGTCCTGGAAACAGATTCTGAGACATTTTTTCTATAGAAAAAATCTCAGATTTTGAGACATTTTTCTTCTAGAAAAAGTCCCAGATTCTGAGATATTTTTTCTATAGAAAAAGTCTCAGATTCTGGGACATTTTTCCTATAGAAAAGTCACAGATTCTGAGACATTTTTCCTATAGAAAAGTCACAGATTCTGAGACATTTTTCCTATAGAAAAGTCACAGATTCTGAGACATTTTTCCTACAGAAATCTAAGATTCTGAGACATTTTTCCTATAGAAAAAATCTCAGATTCTAAGACATTTTTCCTATAGAAAAAATCTCAAATTCTAAGACATTTTTTCTATAGAGAAAGTCTCAGATTCTGAGACATTTTTCCTAAAGAAAAAGTCTCAAATCTATATAAAAAGTCACAGATTCTGAGACATTTTTACTATAGAAAAAGTGTCAGATTCTGAGACATTTTTCCTATAGAAAAGTCACAGATTCTGAGACATTTTTCCTATAGAAAAGTCACAGATTTTGAGACATTTTTCCTATAGAAAAGTCACAGATTCTGAGACATTTTTCCTATAGAAAAAGTCTCAGATTCTGAGACATTTTTCCTATAGAAAAGTCACAGATTCTGAGACATTTTTCCTATAGAAAAGTCACAGATTCTGAGACATTTTTCCTATAGAAAAGTCACAGATTCTGAGACATTTTTCCTACAGAAATCTAAGATTCTGAGACATTTTTCCTATAGAAAAAATCTCAGATTCCAAGACATTTTTCCTATAGAAAAAATCTCAAATTCTAAGACATTTTTTCTATAGAGAAAGTCTCAGATTCTGAGACATTTTTCCTAAAGAAAAAGTCTCAAATTATGAGACATTTTTCCTATAGAAAAAGTCTCAGATTCTGAGACATTTTTCCTATAGAAAAAGTCTCAGATTCTGAGACATTTTTCCTATAGAAAAAGTCTCAGATTCTGAGACATTTTTCCTATAGAAAAAGTCTCAGATTCTGAGACATTTTTCCTATAGAAAAAGTCTCAGATTCTGAGACATTTTTCCTATAGAAAAAGTCTCAGATTCTGAGACATTTTTCCTATAGAAGAAGTCTCAGATTCTGAGACATTTTTCCTATAAAAAAAGTATCAGATTCTGAAACATTTTTCCTGTAGAAAAAGTCTCAGATTCTGAGACATTTTTGAGATAGAAAAAGTCTCAGATTCTGTGACATTTTTCCTATAGAAAAAGTCTCAGATTCTGAGACATTTTTCCTATAGAAAAAGTCTCAGATTCTGAGACATTTTTCCTATAGAAAAAGTCTCAGATTCTGAGACATTTTTCTTATAGAAAAAGTCTCAGATTCTGAGACATTTTTCTTATAGAAAAAGTCTCAGATTCTGAGACATTTTTCTTATAGAAAAAGTTTCAGATTCTGAGACATTTTTCTTATAGAAAAAGTTTCAGATTCTGAGACATTTTTCTTATAGAAAAAGTCTCAGGTTCTGAGACATTTCTCCTATAGAAAAAGTCTCAGATTCTGAGACATTTTTCCCATAGAAAAAGTTTCAGATTTTGAGACATTTTTCCTACAGAAAAGGTCTCAGATTCTAAGACATTTTTCCTACAGAAAAAGTCTAAGATTCTGAGACATTTTTCCTATAGAAAAAGTCTCAGATTCTGAGACATTTTTCCTATAGTAAAAGTCTCAGATTCTGAGACATTTTTTCTATAGAAAAAGTCTCAGATTCTGAGACATTTTTCCTATAGAGAAAGTCTCAGATTCTGAGACATTTGTCCTTTAGAAAAAGTCTCAGATTCTGAAACATTTTTCCTTTAGAAAAAGTCTCAGATTCTGAAACATTTTTCCTTTAGAAAAAGTCTCAGATTGAGACATTTCAGATTTTGAGACATTTTTCCTATAGAAGAAGTCTAAGATTCTAAGACATTGTAAGAAAATGTTTTAGAATCTGAGACTTTTTCCGTAGGAAAAATGTCTCAGATGTCTTTAGATTTTTCTCTTGTCTTGAGATTTTTCTATAGGAAAAATGTCTCAGAATCTTAGACTTTTTCTATAGGAATCATTTTGCTTATAGAAAAGTCTCAGATTCTGAGACTTTTTCTTTAGGAAAAATTCTCAGAATCTGAGAATTTTTCTATAGGAAAAATGTCTCAGATTCTGAGACATTTTTCCTATAGAAAAAGTCTCAGATTCTGAGACATTTTTCCTAAAGAAAAAGTCTCAGAATCTGAGACTTTTCTATAAGCAAAATGATTCCTATAGAAAAAGTCTAAGATTCTGAGACATTTTTCCTATAGAAAAATCTCAAGACAAGAGAAAAATCTAAAGACATCTGAGACATTTTTCCTACGGAAAAAGTCTCAGATTCTAAAACATTTTCTTATAGAAAAATTCTGAGACATGTTTTCTATAGATAGTCTCAGATTCTGAGACATTTTTCCTATAGAAAAAGTCTCAGATTCTGAGACATTTTTCCAATAGAAAAAGTCTCAGATTCTGAGACATTTTTCCAATAGAAAAAGTCTCAGATTTTGAGACATTTTTCCTATAGAAAAAGTCTCAGATTCTGAGACATTTTTCTTATAGAAAAAGTCTCAGATTCTGAGACATTTTTCCTATAGAAAAAGTCTCAGATTCTGAGACATTTTTCCTCAGATTCTAATAAATTTTTCCTGTAGAAAAAGTCTCAGATTCTGAGACATTTTTTCGACAGAAAAAGTCTTAGGTTCTGATAAATTTTTCCTAAAGAAAAAGTCTCAGATTCGAAGACTTTTTTCCTATAAAAAAGTGTTCAGGCTCCAAGACATTTTTTCTATAGAAACAGTCTCAGATTCTACACTCCAAAAATTATGACGGTAGATTCCACTACAAAAGACAGTTAAAACTTCTACATTTGCTGTTGTTTAGGCGTCCACTACATTTTACGGTAAAATCAACCAAAAGTTGTTGTTGTTTTTAAATATCAATTAACAACTACAAAAAACGGTAAAAACTACTTCAAATTACAGTTATTTTTACTGTAACTCAAATTGTCTGAATTTTCTTCTAAACTTAAAAAACGGTTAAAATTATTTGGAAATAATTCCTGCTGCATCTGACACTTGCAACTCTTTCAACACATCCGTTTTTCTAAAAATTTCTAGAAAATTATAAGTTTTTTTATAGACTAAAAACAACTACATAAAACAACTGTTACTACAATGTAGTAATTTTTTGCATTTATTTTTTAAAACTACTACAAAAAACAGTGGTTTGAGATTTTTCACCCAAAAACAACTGAAGTTGTAGTTGAAAACAACAACTACTGCTTACTACACAAATGACCACCATGTAGTAACCGCAATAATTTTCTAAGTGTAATAAATATTTCCTAAAGAAAGAGTCTCAGATTCTGAGACATTTTTCCTATAGAAAAAATCTTAGATTCTGAAACATTTTTCCTATAGAAAATGTCTCAGACTCTAAGACATTTTTCCTAAAGAAAAGATCTCAGATTTTGAGACATTTTTCCAGTCTTTTTCCAGGTTTTTTTTTTCAGTAATTCTCATTTGTTGATTTTGATTTTAAAATAAATTAAAATAATTGTGTAAATAATTTTTTTCCAGGTTATGAAAACAGCATATTCAGTATTTACAGTGCTTAGCAAAGTCAAATAAATAGTTTTTAATGTATTTACCATAAATTATGTAGATATTTCAAGTATCAATTAAAATAAAACACTACGATTTGTAAATTCTTCTGAAAGAATAATAAATAAACTTTATTTTTTTGATGTTGTTTTTAATTTAATTTATTAGATTGTTTTTAGTTTTTTTTTTTTTTTAATTTATACATACATTTAATATACGACTTTATTTATTTATTTATATTAATATAATATCGAGAGTATTTTAAATACTCGTAGAATGTCAGTAAATAATTTATTACAAAATAAAAAAAATAAATAGAAATCAATTAATTTGAATTGTTTTATCCTTTTTGACTAGAATTGTTTTTATAAATTTTAAATAAACATGTTTTTTTGTGGGTTTTTTACTTTTTTTTAAGAAAATTATGAATAATTAATATCATTTATGATTTATATCATGTTTTATTATGTTATTGGTTTGATTTTTTTTTTTTGTTTTTGTTAATAATATGGAATAACTCGAGTTTATAATAATAAAAATATTTTTTTTTATACTTATTGTTAAATATTTTTTTAATACTAAATTGTTACATACAATAAAGTTAATTAATATTAAATATAAAAACACCAAGTGTTTTTAATTTTAAACTGTTTTTTTGGACTAGACAAAAGTTGAAAGAACAATGGGACCAAAAAAGTAATTTTTAAAGATTTTTTTTATGATTTTTTAATAAAAGTTAATTTTAAAAAAATATTTGGAATATGAATATCTTGAATTAAAAATTCCTATTGAATTGCTTAATATTTAACCGGTTCGAAGGACTAAAGTAGATTTGTTGGTTATGTTTAGATGAAACACGATTTTATATCTTAAGTGGTACCAAAAAAATAATGAAAGCATACCATTGGTTCAACAAAACCCCCAAAAAATTTTGAAAACTTAGCTCGAGTTCTTTTAATGACTCCTGTAATGTTTTTTTATGCCCTACACCACTCTGAGGTTGATATGTTGTTCTTACGATTTTGACCGACTATAATTATCTTACTTGTTTTTTTATAAATATGTACCAATACCTAAGCTGTTTGGTATTGCATCTAAGCGAAATCGGTTCAGCGGTTAAAGAGTTATGAAAGAAAATGTAAGGACACCTCAAAGATATTGGTACATTCAACATAACCTAAAAATACAAAATGCTTTAATTCGGCTGCTGGTTGACACATGTGAACAGAATTGATCACCGAATGATATTTAAACAAGTAAAAACATATCTTTTTACAAAAAAAAATTTCGCCGAATTTTTTTTTTTTTCACCAAAAATTTTTTTCTCGTATTTTTTTTTTAACTTTTTTTGTTGCAAATAAACTTTTTTATACCCTCCACTTAGTGATAGAGGGTATATATAAATTTGTCATTCCGTTTGTAACTCATCGAAATATCGGTCTGGGACCCCATAAAGTATATATATTCATGATGCCCGATCGATTTTAAGACATTCTAGCGATGTCCGTCTGTCTGTCTGTGGAAAATGTTGTCACGACCGAAATATTACACGGAGATGACTGAAACTTAACATATTTGTTGGAAGTTCTCCCGAGAAGTTTGGTATTGCATTTGAGCAATATCCGTTCAGCGGTTCAAAAGTTATGAAGGAAAATGTAAGGACACCTAAAAAATTTTAGTACATTCAACATAACCTAAAAATACAAAATGCTTTAATTCGGCTGCTGGTTGACATATGTGAGCATAAATTAACACCAAGTGGTATTTAACAAGTACAAACATGTTTTTTGACAAAAAATAAAAAAATCGCGGATTTTTTTTTTCAACATAATTTTTTTTTTTTCGCGGAATTTTTTTCAAAAGTAATTTCCTTTAAAAAAAAAGTTTTTTGAAATAGTGGTGGGTATCACTACATTCGGCAAGGGCGAATTTAACTTTTTTACTTGTTTAAATTATGGAGGATATCATAACATTCAGCAAGGTCGAATTTAAATTTTTTACTAGTTTACCATTTTTTCGAATTTTATGTATCATCACCAAAAACGGTTTTATTATTATACCCAGCAAAACTTTGGTAATGGGTAGTGATTATATAACACATTACCAGGTAATGCATATTACTTATTTGTAGCATTATTTTATGATGTCTTACCAAACATTTGTTCCACAACGTATTATTTTCAAGTGAAAAATAATGCATTACTAATAATTTGCTTCGTAATGCATGATTATTGGAAAAAATGTATTTCATATTTGTTATTTCTAAACATTAAATCATGGATGACTTATATTTGGTTACATTATGTATTATTTGAAAGTTTGAAATAATGTATTTATAATTGGATGCATAATGCATTACAATAACATAAAAAATAATTATTTTATAAAAAAATGCATAAGTTTAAACTAGAGATGGGCTCACGACAGGAAATTTCTAACGACACACAATCACGAGCATATTTTATCTACTTCCAATCACGTGAGTAAATTTAATACAAAATTATATTTTCACTACTCGTAACACCTTATATATTATCTTCTGGTATGCTATATTATTTCATTTCTCGTAACCTATAAAATATCATATATTTTACACCTTACTCGTATTCTTCGTTATAAATTTATGACTTATTTTATACCTTACTGGTATTCTTTGTGATAATGTGGATGCATTACTTTGAGTCTCATCGCCTGTTAAAATCATCAATGCTGCAATGTATAAAATAAGAGATCATATACCTTATTTTATACCTTATTTGGTAATCTAAGTTTTGCTGGGTACCCTCCAATTAGTGATAGAGGGTATATATAAGTTTGTCATTCCATTTGTAACTCATCGAATATTACTGATCAGTGATCGATTCTAAGATGCGATGTCCGTCCGTCTGTCCGTCTGTGGAAATGGTGATCACGGACAAAGTATTTAACATATATGACTGAGACTTAGCACATTCACTTGCTGTTGTCCTAAGTTGTTTGGTATTGCATTTGAGCGAAATCGGTTCACCGGTTCAGAAGTTATGAACGAAAATGTAAGAACACCTCGAAAATTTTGGTACATTCTACATAACCTAAAAATACAAAATGCTTTAAATTGGCTGCTGGTTGGCATATGTGAACAGAATTGGTCACAGAGTGGTATTTTTACAAGTACAAACCTATTTTTTTACAAAAAAAATGTTTCGCCGAATTTTTTTTCATTGTGGAGGATATCAAAACATTCAGCAAGGTCGAATTTAACTTTTTTTACTAGTTTACCCTTTTTTCGAATTTAATGGTTTTAGTTTTTGGTTTATAATTTGGTTTAAAAACTCTTTAACCCTGTCAGACAATTTTAACCCGTGCCGCTTGGGGTTAAAGTTGGGCCATGAAAACAAATTTGGGTCTTGTATTTTTTAGGGCCACCCTTAAGCCATCCAGCGGCACGGGTTATAATTGTCCGATTTGGTTAAAAATTACTTTTTTTTTTGTCTTAAAACTTTTAAGAAAAAAAAAGTAATTTTTTGTGATGATATAGATTTTTCGAAAAACTGTAAATAAACGCAGTTTTTGCTGTTTTCGGACACATTTTAGAACACGACAAAGGTGTCACTGATCGGAATCTTATTTTTTATGAATTTGTATCAGTTGTAATCGGTCAGTCAATGATTAAGGACATATAAGCTGCGGCGCGCCGCAGCTTATATTAATCAACTACAACGCCGCGGCGTTGTAGTTGATTAAAATTAAAGACAAAACTGTACCGCGTGTTTTTTTTGTTGAGCCTGCTGCACAGTGGGAAAAATTGCCAATCTAGCGGGAAATAATTCAAAATATAACTAACAGATTTTAACAAAGTTATAATGCAATTTTAAAGTGGGATAGTGACTGCGTTTTAATCCGTTGAGAACTTAAAGTTTAGTTAACCCATTAGGGAATTACACACTATCAAATGTTGACAATTTATTGGGCTCTCACAGTTAGTTGTTTATAATAGTAAACTTGTCATCGCCGTGTATCGGAAGGGGTAAGCCGTTACCTACCAAGTGTTTGATTTCTTTTAAAGGGTGCTATTAGGTATATTATGTATAAATTTCCATACGTTATCTGTTTTGCGAAGGCTCCCCCGTAACGAATTACATAAACAACACTTTTTTTTAACTTGTTTAAATTTTTATGGAGCTACAGAAAAAACGCTGCCAGATGCTGCTTAATCTTTAATTATAGATTATTCTACATATAATGAAGTATTACTATTCAAAAAATTAGCTGCGTAGGCCTGCGTAGCGATTTTTTAAAATTATTTTTGTAATTTTGGTCTTTCAATAATTATAATTCTAAACCTAGGCAGCGATGAACGCGACTCACGTATATGTTGAAAATCGCGAAGGATTGTTAGTAATTTGTTTTTAACATAGTAGAGCGTCGAAATCTTGAAAAAAGTTCATGCTGAATTAAAATTATTTTTGATTTTATGATTTTTAAATAACCGATTTAAGTCGCATTCAGTTGGTGAAAAAATTCTTAATAAAAATATTGTTATAAATAATAATAAATTTAATACTATCATTTGAATTAATTAATAAACTCTTTGGTTTTTTTAAATTTGTTTGACATGTCATTTCAACGGAGAGAGATATTTGAAGTTTGGCGTAAATGCGACAGTGCTTCTGATCGGAACTCAACAGTTATCAATTATATCTTATCCAAACTTGGAAATAACATCTGCAACGAGAATGATAGCTATAAAAAACTAACTGTTAGTGTGCGAGATTTATGTAGTAAATTCAAATGTTGATGGGCCAGTATTTCTCGCAATTTATATAGTTTTGAAAATCATTACAATATATGGTTGAATGAAAATATAGATTTTTTAATAGAAGACGAAGAATCAGGACCTTCACAACCTCGAGGGCGTCCTTTGAAGACTTTTTTGGAAACGACAGAAAAATCTAAGAGGAGTCGTGTTTCGGATCTTGTACAAAATAACATCAAGGAATAATTGTTGGTCGCTACGAAAGTAAGTCTGTACAAATCTGGAAAGAGAGATGCAGCCCAATTATTAGATGAAATTAAAAAAAACACCAAAAAGGGCTACAAAAATGAAAAAAGCCGTATTTTACCCCTCTGAAGCACCGACATAATACACATCAGAAGAGGCAATGGCACTATACATTGACAAAAGGTTAACTAATTATTCGTATATGCTTATGCAATCAGGTGATAAGACTCCTATTTTAGTTATATGCTGGATGTAGGGTATATGCCCAAATGTTATCAGATTTCACTTACAATATTTGATAACCCCATTTACTTTTCAAAAAGTATAAAATTCTTATTTTAAACATAATTTTTCACAGCTAACAGGTACAAAAAAAAATACTCCTGAGGTAGTCGTATATAACACCTTTTGGGGCACCCTGTATTGAAAAACAGTTTCTTATTATTCATTATACAAAAAGCTCATATCCTTAGCTATAAAATCTCCAAGTATTGTTATCGGATCAGACCAATAGTTTAGAAGATATGATTTTTTTCCTGCCAGATTGGTGTTTTTTCCCACTGTGTGCTGGTTCACTCGGCATTGCGTCAGACACTTGTGGTGTCTGATTGGATGTCTATCGGCACTTGGGAGCATTGTTTCACTGCCTCCATTGTAAAGGCAATGGTCGTGTTTTGTGTGCAGAGCCAACTTAAGTGTCTAGGCTTTAGCGTGGTGTCAGCAAAAGTAACGGGGTCTCCCGTTATTCTTCGTGGCTGCTAATCTACTGCCATAATTTTATTTAATACGTTCTTTGTTTGAAACCCTGGCTGTATGTGAGTGCATGCACTCCGCCAACAAAATTCAGAGTTTAAAAAAAAAAAAATTAATTTGTATCATTAAGGGCTGATTACTCAATGAAAAGTTAGATGCTAACTGCCGATTTAACGGAGTCTTATGTCAAAATTTTTTTGAAAAAGTTAAATTTAACGAAGAGTTGTTTTATAACGCAGCATTGAGTAATCCAGCCTAAGAGCAACATATCAACTAATATATTTGCTTGTCAAAGCTAAAAAATAACAAGTAGAAAAGTTAAATCCGACTTGCCGAATCTATGAATACCCTCCACAATGCCCTTTTTAAGTTATAGTAAATTTTCTAACGTACAAAAAATAACATTTTTGATTAGAAATATTTTATTTTGTGTAAAAAAACTTTTTTTTAGTAATTTTTGAAAACAAAAAAATAATTTACTAAATTTTTTTTGAGTGTAAAATTTTTTTTTTTGAGTGTAAATTTTTTTTAACTGTATTTTTTTTTTGTGTTTTTAGTGTACAAATTTTTTTGAGCGACAAAAATACGTTGCAAAATATTTTTGTGACTTACCAATGTTTTTAAAACTTGTTTAAAGGGTTTTCAACACGTGAATTTAAGGTGAAACTAATCTGAAATTCACGGTTTTGCTAATAATTTTTGAACCACTGGACCGATTTGGCTGAAATTTAATACGAACCAGGCTAGAGGAACAATAAATATATATGCTAAGCTTCAGCATCCTCAGAATTGTCTTTCGAAAGTGAGCGTGTTTTTATCTCTTAAATTCACGGAAAACCCTTGCCGAAATTCAGTCTTTTGCTCATAACTTTTAAACCTCTGGACCGATTTCGCTGGATTGCAATACCAACCTGACCAGGTAAATGCCCAACATATATGCCAAACGTCAGGAGCCTCCGTAAAGTCTTTTAAAAGTTAGCGTGTTTTCAATAGACAGACAGACAGACAGACGGACGGACATCGCTAAATCGTCTTATTTCGAGGTAATAGAAACGGAATGACAAACTTATATATACCCTCTATCACTAGAGTGAAAATAGAGTAAGACCCCAAAGGTCCTCAATTTTAAGTTAATTTTAGGGCTGAAAGCTTATCCCACCAAAATGAAACTTTTTGCAAAGAAAATAGAAAATTAAATTTTTTGTTTTGTATGGATTTTGTTCAGGTAAAAACTTTAGCCCCCTGCTGTACCTTTGAAAAAAAAAATAAAACGCCTGTGGCCATAAAAAAATCCTTCCTTCGAAGGATTTCATTCCTTAATTCGATTTGTCATTCTGAGTGAATATTTTTTTTTCATTCCTTAATTCGATTTGTCATTCTGAGTGAAAATTTAGTGATTGCATTCCCCAATCACTTTTTAGCGAATTGAATGAATTCACTTTAGACTCATTCAATTTATAAATATCGAATGCATTCGTTTTATTTTTCATTCGACTTTCAAAAATCGAATGCATTCGATTTTTTTTCATTCGACTTTTAAAAATCGAATGCATTCACTTGCGAATGCAATCGATTTTCTTTTCATTCAATTTGAAAAATCGAGTGGCTTATTCATTCATTGCATAAAAAACTTTGTATACACTTATTTACCGTTCAAAAACAAATTTAGATAAAAATAAAAAAAAAACGTATTTTTTAAAATTTTTTCAATTATTATTTGAGTTTAAATATAAAAAATTTCTTATAATAGGTATATTCAATTACCTAAATTTTCTACTATTTTTTACTACAACTGGAAAGTCTTGTTTACTTTTTGTATTGAAAAATTCCAGCTGTAGTAAAATGAGTAAAAATTAGTAGATTGTAGTAAGGTAATCGAATTGACCTAATACTCTACATGGAAAACAAAAAAAAAATATAACAATTTTTAACACAAAACCTATTTCAAACCAGAAATTTTTCCAGTTTTGTAATTTTGGCCAAGAAAAGTGATAACCGGAACCATAGTGCAATGTAAATATTTAAAAAACAAAAAAAAAATATTTAATAAGTAGGTATGAAAATTATATAAAAGCAACCACGTGTATGACACATACTACGTATTTTTACTTCTATTGATACAAATAACAACTAACGAGCCAAGTAAGCATCAACAACTACAAAATGGCGCGCAGCCACGTCATATCCTGGAGGTTTATATTGAAACTCATCTCAATTGCTTATAGTTTCTTAACCCCTTGACCGATTTTGCCATAATTGGTACCAAAATAACCAGAAAAACGTTGAGAACAATAAAATATGAACCTGTTTAAAATTTTATTTTAATATGCCAACCATGAGCCAAGATAAGTCATTTTAAAATTTTGGGTTAAATTTCTGGTGCCTCTCCCCATTGTACGATTCCGCCCAAATTTTTTGTGAGTATTAGGAATGATAAAATTACATTAAATTCCAAGTTTCGTTCTCATTCATTCAACAGGTGTCAAGTAATAGCATTTTTTTGTGTAAAATTCACCATTATTTTACATTAAAAAATACATCAGTTTCTGCCTAGGAGAATTACGCAACTTTTGGTACCCCAAGCGTTTAAATCGGTTCCGGATTATTGCCAAAAACGTGATTTCAACAGACAGACGGACATCGCTAGATCGACTTAAAATCGATCAAGGATCATGAATATATGTATATACTTTATGGGGTCCTAAACCAATATTTCAATGTGTTACATACGGAATGACAAACTTATATATACCCTCTATCACTAGAGTGGAGGGTATAAAAAAATTAACTACTTTAAATAACTGTTACTACATCACAGTACTTTTTTGTTAGTTGTTCAAAAAAACGACTTAAAATAACTAACAGAAATAGTTGTTTGATATTTTTCATACAAAAACGACTGACTTTGTAGTTAAAAACAACTAAATACTGTAAAATATAGAAATAACTAACATGTAGTAACTTACATAATTTTCTGAGTGAAGGACTGCATTCAATGTTGATTTGTGAAATCGAACACTTAGAAAATTATTGCAGTTACTACATGACGGTCATTTGTGTAGTAAGTAGTAGTTGTTGTTTTCAACTACAATTTCAGTTGTTTTTGCATGAAAAATCTCAAACAACTGTTCTTTGTAGTCGTTTTAAAAAAATAAATAAAAAATTACTACATTGTAGTAACAGTTGTTTTATGTAGTTGTTTTTAGTCTATAAAAAAAAATATAATTTTCTAGAAATTTTTAGAAAAACGGATGTGCAGGAATTATTTCCAAATAATTTTAACCGTTTTTGACGTTTAGAAGTTTTTTTTGTTAGTAAAAAAATTCAGACAATTTGAGTCACAGTAAAAACAACTGTAATTTGAAGTAGTTTTTACAGTTTTTTGTAGTTGTTAATCAATAGTTAAAAACAACAACAATTTTTGGTTGATTTTAACGTAAAATGTAGTGGACGCCTAAACAACAACAAATGTAGTAGTTTTAACTGTCTTTTGTAGTGGATTCTACCGTCATAATTTTTTGAGTGAATGCATTCACTGACTATGAAAATTGAATGTATTTTTTTGAGAATTCATTCGAAAAGGATTTCATTCTTCGAAGCTTTGTGCAAGATACACACGATGACCTGAAATTTTTTACAGTTTTATTTATCCGGTTCGAAGGACCAAAATGGATTTTGTAATTAAAGCTTTATAGTTTAAATTTTAATAAGGAAAGATTTTTTTTTTTGCTTTCAGGTTTGTTTAATTAATAAAAAAAGTTTTTTAATCATGTCAGCTAAACAAAATATTTTTTTAACAAAAAATTAGTCCTTCGAACCGTGCCTGAAATTTAATAAAAGATGTTTTAAAAATTCACTTTAAAATAATTTAAACAAATTTTACCACAAAAGTCCCATTATTCTAGTTAACATAATAAAAGCTAAAATTTTTATATCATAAAAAAAAGTCTATAAAATAAAATAACTTAAATATACAATACTTTATTGATGACTACACAATGCTGATTTTACTTTTTTTTATATTTATGATGAATGATTTTTTATCATAATATTAATGATTTAAATGATACCGTATCTAGATAAATATGTATATACAATTTATTTTGTTGTTTATATTAATTTAAATATATTTTACAGAAAAAAAATTTAAATAATAAAAAATATGTTCAACAATGAAAAACTCTCTACTCTTAATTTATGTTATTTAATATTTAATTTATAACTATTGTATTTAAAGTTTTTTTTTGCATTTTTTATAAATTTTTTGTGTATATTATATTGCATAACCCAATTATGTAAATATTAAAAATCTACTATTATTGAAGAATGTAAAAGTTTAATATTTTTTTTTTTTTTTTTTGTTATATTTAAATTGCAAAAATAAAATTTCCTTAGTATTTTTAAATTTTTTTAAGATTAAATTTAAGGTTTTTCTTTGTTTTTCGTTTTTTTTTATAAATATATTTTGAGCATATTGTATAAAGTATGTCGAAAAAGAAAAAAAAAACATAAGAAAAACTGACTAGAATTCCAATAAATTCTTTTAAAGAATAAAAACAAAATAAAATAAAAGTAACACTGGTCTGCAAAAATGTGTTTTTTTCAGAGACCATAACCGTTATGAGATTTATTGAAAAAACTCAAATTTAACTTTTCAAAAATATTATTTTGAAATAGAAATTTAAAATAACAGTTTCAAAAAATTTATATAAATATCTGTCCAAAATAACAGAAATAAAAAACTTTTATTTATTTTTAACTGTTATCAAATACTCTTTGAGCCTTATAAAATTTGATATATTTAAGTAAAACTAAAATAAACGCATACAAAAGAATCCTATTGATAGCTAATACCTCAATTATTGATTTGAACATTAAAACTTTGATTGATTTGAATACAAATAACTGTTATAACAGTTATTTAAAATAAATAAATGTTATTTTAAACTTTTTGAACAAAAAGTTTTTAATTACTGTTATTTTATACTTTTACTGATAAAAATCAAAAAATAAAAGTTATTGCAAATTTTAACACAGGACATCTCTAGAAGTCTTTCCATATATATAATGCATATTTTGGACAACATTCGTTTAATGATTTTTTTAAAGCAAAATAACACATATAACTGTTTTATTTGGTCTCTGGTTTTTTTTGTTTTGGAAAACATTTTGAGGTTAAACAAGTAGAAAAGTTAAATTCGACTTGGCCGAATCTATGAATACCCTCCACAATGCCCATTTTAAGTGATAATAAATTTTCTAACGTGAAAAAAATAACAGTTTTGATTAGAAATATTTTACTTTGTTTAAAAAAATTTTTTTTTTAGTAATTTTTGAAAAAAAAAAATAACTTACTAATTTTTTTTTTGAGTGTAAAATTTTTTTTTGAGTGTAAAATTTTTTTCGAGTGTATTTTTTTTTTGTTTTGGTATAAAAATATTTTTGAGTGACAAAAATACGTTGTAAAATATTTTTGTGACTTACCAATGTTTTTAAAACAGTTTTAACGGGTTTTCAACACGTGAATTTTAGGTGAAGCTAATCTGAAATTCACGGTTTTGCTAATAACTTCTGAACCACTTAACCGATTTGGCTGAAATTCAATAAGAACGAGGCTGGAGGAACGCAAAATATATGTGCCAAGCTTCAGCATCCTCAGAATTGCTTTTCGAAAGTTATAGTGCTTTTTATCTCAAAAATTCACGAAAAACCCTTGCCGAAATTCAGTCTTTTGCTCATAACTTTTGAACCACTGGACCGATTTCGCTGGATTGCAATACCAACCTGACCAGGTAAATGCCCAACATATATGCCAAACTTCAGGAGCCTCCGTTAAGTCTTTCAAAAGTTAGCGTGTTTTCAACAGACAGACAGACAGACGGACAGACGGACGGACGGACGGACATCGCTAGATCGTCTTAAAATCGATCGAGGATCATGAATATATATACTTTATGGGGTCCTGGACCAATATTTCGAGGTGTTACAAACGGAATGACAAACTTATATATACCCTCTCTCACTAGAGTGGAGGGTATAAAAACTGTATAAGAGGATAAAAAAACTGTGAGCGTCAAAAGGATAGTGTAAAGTATGTCAGATTATTGTAATTTTTTAAGTATTTTAAATATGCCGATCGAACTTAAAGCGCTTTACAACCCCTTTTGAAATTTAATGCAATAAATATTAGTAAAACACCTATTTTCTGTCTCGATCATTCAAAATAAAAATTCTTGTTCCACAGTGTAATCAAACGAGTATAATTTTAAAAAGCGCTGTTTAGGAACTGCATCAAACTTTAATTTAAGCCTGGTAGCGTACAGATTGAGTAAATAATAAATTTGCTAAGAAGGTCGAAATAAAACATGAAATTATAGAAAATTTAAATAAAATGGTCAATGTGTTGATCACAAATCATCATTCCAAATTTTTAAGGAATTGGTCCAGTTGTACTTCTAGCCTCCATACAAACCACCCTCCCAATATTCATAACAAATTTCAAAATTTATGAAAAAATAAATTTTTTGATTGAAATTTTTTTTGTAGCCGTTAAACGTATACTTTGGTAACCTTATTAAATCTAATTACTTTTTTTGGACCCAGTTCCCAAATTTAAATTTTGACCGATATTCAGTTAAATAGATTTATAACGACAAAAATAAGTCAATTTTCTCAAATTTATTTTGTGATTTCTACACCAATTAAAGATCTAGCAAAAGATAGATCCAATCGGTCCATGTTTGGACTTGAGATCCATTTTCCAAAAACACTCGTGTAGGTTGTTATATGGTCTTGACCGACTATAATTTTCTTACGTGTTATTATTCATTTATATCTACAAAAAAAAATTTTGTAAATATTGGTGCTCGAGGTCTTGATTTTGTTTAAATATTTATTATTTATTTTCCGATATTTTGGTATTCACTGACAAGCATCCTCAGGGGTGGTCTTACTTATACACTAGGGTGGAACAAATTTGCCTTTCTTTGATTTTCAAAATCGTCGGGGTAGGAAAATTTGCATTTTTAGATTAATATTAAAACACAAAAATATTAGACCTGTAGGGCAATATCTTTGGGTTCCTTTTTTGAATCGAAAATTGAAAAGTTCTGAACAAAGTAAATCGTCAGCAGCCACTTACAACCTATTGAAAATTGTTTTTTACCCTCCACTCTACACCATTTCCAATTGTTTTTCAGAAATTATCAATTGTATTTCAGAAGTTATCAATTGTATTTCAGAAATTATCAATCGTATTTCAGAAGTTATCAATTGTATTTCAGATATTATCAATTGTATTTCAGAAACTATCAATTGTATTACAGAATTTATTAATTGCATTTCAGAAATTATCAGTTGTATTTCAGAAATTATCAATTGTATTTCAGAATTTATCAATTGTATTTCAGATATTATCAAGGGCAACAATTAGGGCAACAAAAAGTAAATGTGCTAAGTCTCAGTCATATATGTTTTATACTTTGGCCGTGATCAAAATTTCAACAGACGTACAGACAGACGGACATCGCTAGAATGTCTTAGAATCGATCACTGATTCAGAAATTATTTCAGAAGTTATCAATTGTATTTCAGAATTTATCAATTGTATTTCAGATATTATCAATTGTATTTCAGAAACTATCAATTGTATTTCAGAATTTATGAATTGTATTTCAGAAATTGTCAATTGTATTTCAGAAATTTTTAATTTGTATTTTAGGAAATATCAATTGTATTTCAGAAGTTATCAATTGTATTTCAGAAATAATCAATTGTATTTCAGAAATTATCAATTGTATTTCAGAAATTATCAATTGTATTTCAGAAACTAACCTTTGTTATACAATTAAAACTTTCTGAAATACAATTTATAACTTCTGAAATACAATTGATATTTGCAAAAATACCAATTAAAAATTTCTAAAATACAATTGACAATTTCTAAAATACAATTGATAATTTCTGAAATACAATTGATAATTTCTGAAATACAATTGAGTATTTCTTATTAATTTCTGAAATAAAATTGATAATTTCTGAAATACATTTGATAAGTTCTGAAATACAATTGATAACTTTTGAAATACAATTGATAATTTCTAAAATACAATTGATAAATTCTGAAATACAATTGATAACTTCTGAAATAATTTCTGAATCAGTGATCGATTCTAAGACATTCTAGCGATGTCCGTCTGTCTGTACGTCTGTTGAAATTTTGATCACGGCCAAAGTATAAAACATATATGACTGAGACTTAGCACATTTACTTTTTGTTGCCCTAAGCAGTTTGATATTGCATTTGAGCTAAATCGGTTTAGCAGTTCAAAAGTTATGAACGAAAATGTAAGAACACCTCGAAAATTTTGGTACATTCCACATAACCTAAAAATACAAAATGCTTTAAATTGGCTGATGGTTGGCTTATGTGAACTTAATTCGACACAAAATGGCATTTTAACAAGTAAAAACATATTTTTCCACAAAAAAAAAAATCGCTGAATTTTTTTCACCAATAAAATTTTTTCCGCTAATTTTATTATTCCACAAAAAAAAAATCGCTGAATTTTTTTTCACCAATAAAATTATTTCCGCTAATTTTATTATACCCTCCAACCACAGTATGGGGGTATACTCACTTTGTCATTCCGTGTGTAACGCATCGAAATATCGGTCTATGACCCCATAAAGTATATATTTTATTGATCAGTGATCGATTCTAAGACATTCTAGCGATGTCCGTCCGTCCGTCTGTCCGTCTGTAGAGGACACGATACAGTCCAAAATAAAAGAACTAGACTTCCGAAGTTTGGCACGAATATGTCTTTTATTCCTAGGCAGGTTAAGTTCGGAAATGGGCAAAATAAGAGCAGGGGGAAAAAAGTTCCCCCTTCGAGAACTTAACCAACCTAAGAAAAACTGCAGTTTTTGAAGGTTTTTTTTGTACTTTTGCTAAGCAAATGCAACATTCTTATCTCAGAAGTTCGAAATCGCAAGGGGCAGATGCTTCCTAACGTCTCCCAACAACCCCCCCCCCCAAAAAAAAAAACGCCCCTGGATTTTTTTATACCCTCCAACCACAGTATGGGGGTATACTTACTGTCATTCCGTGTGTAACACATCGAAATATTGGTCGGGGACCCCACAAAGTATATATTATATTGATCCACGATAGAATCTAAGACATTCTAGAGATGTCCGTCTGTAGAAATAACGATGCAGTCCACACCAAAACAGCTAGACCCCTGAAATCTCTTATGTCACTGGTAAGGTTAAGTTCGAAGATGGGCAAAATCGGACAAGGGGGAAAAAGTTCCCCCTTGAAGAACTAAAACGACCCCTGAAAAATACGATATTTTTACGAGTTTTTTTTTAATTTTTGCTCAACAAATGTTACATTTGTATGCCATATTATGTTCATAGACCTGCGCTTGGACCAGGGGGTTAAAAAATTAAATTTTTTTCAGGCCGCCCCCCTTTGGGGGCGTGGTTATAGAAATTAATTAAAAATAACGGCAAAAATTTATTGTTTAAGCGTAAATATCATAAACAAATAATTTGTAAACATATATAGCGGGGGTAAAGGTGTCCCCACCAACTCCGCCGACATTACCTTTTTTAATTGTTTTATAAAGATTTTTATTTTTTTAAATTAATTTTTCTTGCCCATTTAGTTGAATTTGGTTTGACAAATGAAATTTTTTTCTTGATTCTTGAAACTGACAAAAAAAAGCTTGACAATCAAGCCCGTCTGGCAACCCAATGTGGAAGCTAAAAAGTTAAGTTTTTGGTCAGCTTTACCTAGATATGTCTTAAGCAACCTACAAAAATGGCGCCCAATTAAGGGCCCTTTACAACGACTCTGGTGTTACACAACAATTAATTATTTTCAAACAAGAAAACGTTACTAAAAAAAGCACTTTGAAAAATTGTATTTTAATTAGGGATGTGCGATTAATCGATTAATTAATCACTTCGATTAATCGAAATTCTGATTAATCAATTAATCGATTAATCATACTTTCTGATTAATCAGAACTATGATTAATCAATTAATTTGAATTTTGATTAATCAAAAACGAATAATTTTATTCAATTTTTAAAAAATGTTGGCAAAACAAAATAAAAGTCAAACAAAACAAAAAATATTTAAATATGAAAACAAAATTTATAAATTAATAAACAGAACGAAATTTAACATGCCAAAATCCAAAAATATATTTAACCAAATTTTCCAAAATTTATGAGGAAAGTTCATACTTAGATCTATCATGGAAGACTGGCGATTATATGAATAATATGCCTCTAATCCTGCTGAAATCTAGATATTAATATACATACATATGTATGTATGTATCGTCGGCGCGCCAACCAGAACCGCTATGTATGTGTATTTCAAAATTTTCTGAAGAGACTTTAACAACAGCTACATATATTTGGTACTATTGGGATGTTTTTTATAATTCAAATTAATGGAAATAGAAAATTTGCAATATTATTTAAATAAATAAAAAAGAAATATTGTTTAAAAGCACCGCGACCTTTAGAGCTGATTTGTAAGCCTCTTGAAACATTAAAAAAAAAAACACAGCGTTTCTGGTCGGCGCACTGACGATATGTATGTATGTACATATTTATGCAAGACGACCAATAACACGCATCCATGTTCAATCCCTCTAGAAATGCTTCTCTCTGACAGCACTTCGACGACAATTGGTTGTATTGTACATGAAGTGGAGATCATTTAGAATACAACAAAATAAATGTTCTACACGGGCTCAATAAGAATGGTTGGTTCTCTGTGTCAGCAGTTCGACGCCAATTGGCATTGAATTGTGCATGAGCCGGAGATCATGTGCAATACAACAAAATGAATTAATTTTCGAAACAGGTTCTTTTAAGGTCCCAATTTGTTAACTTCAAATAATTGGGGGCACATCCATTTTTTTTTAGATTGTGTAATTTTGTAATGTGAAGAGACCGTGATAATATCCGCATTGTGAGCTGAGAAGAACCACTAAAAGTAAATTTGACTAAAATTTAATACATTTTTTAAAAAATTTTCAATATTCATGAAACATTTAAACATAGAGAAACATAGAGGCGAAGGCGTCAAAAATTGAGTTGTCAAAGTACAACTTGTTTAAATGTATTTGTTGACAAAGTACGACTTGTAAACATGTATTGTGTGGTGAATTCACATCGACAACGTACGTGTGAGAAATTAGAAAAAGATAGCAATATTGTTTTTTATTTCACCTTCGCCTCTATGTTTCTCTATGCATTTAAATATAAAAACAAAATAAAAACAAAACAAAATATTCAATTATTCAAATTTTGAATATTCAACTTCCTGATTAATCAATTAATCATGAATTTTGATTAATCAAAATTTAAATTATTCGATTAATCATAGTTCTGATTAATCAGAAAGTATGATTAATCGATTAATTGATTAATCAGGATTTTGATTAATCGAAGTGATTAATTAATCGATTAATCGCACATCCCTAATTTTAATAAAGTTATTCTTTATAATTTCAAATTGCTATTTGGGGGAAAAATATTTTTTTTTTAATTTCCTGTATTTTGACTATACTCGTCCCTTTTTCTCCTATACTTCATTTAAACAAAAAATCTACACCATTTTGTTTAATATTTACACATTTTGCATTCCAGTGTTTGGCTTCTAACAACTTAAGTAAACTTAAATAAAATTCAAAGAAACAAATATCTTAAAAGTTATTTAAACAATAAATAAAAAAAATAAATAAATATATAAAAAAAACACCTTTCAGGTACTTATAAATCATTATGATACAATAAAACTTTTCTTTTCTTTTCATTTTTGGTACTTAGCTTAAAAAATATTACAATATAAAACAAATATTTATGAAGGACAGACAGACGGACAGACAGAGAAAAAAAAAATATTAAAAAAAAGTTTACAAAAGGAAAACTTTTAAGTTAAAATCATAAATGAGGGTGTATATGTGTAAATAAAACACAACAAAAACAAACAGAGCCTTAAAGAATGAATTCTTAAATTATCCCCCATGTAATGGAAATCGATCGATTTCAAATCGATTAGTTTCTGAATATTCAATTTCGATTATTTTGAAACATTTATAATTAAAATGAGATGAAGTTGTTTAAATTCATATATTTGATTCAACCCAAGCCTTTAAAAACAATTTAAACTTATTTTGGCTTTTTTATTCACTTTTTCGAATTCCATCACATACCAGTATGAATTGATATTTGAATTTTCAAAACAACTTTTAATTGTGGCAAATTCAGCTTTTTTTATCAAATTTTTTGAATTTTTAATATCAAATTTCTTATAAACGCACTCTTTTAAATCTCATCCAAAAATCAACAACTTTTTTATTCCATTCAATATTCAATTGGAAATTTGTATAAGCTGTATGTTATTTGTTGTTGTCGTTGTACTCCTATTTGCTCTTATTGTTGTTTGTGAATGTGTTTGTTGGTGTTGTTGTTGTTGTAGCTGTTTTTGTTGTTGCATTTGTATGTGTTTGGCATTTGGAAAATTTAAATTCTATTGTTCCATTATTATAGTTTCATCGCCCTTGGCATTACCACTTGTTATGGCTTCCATGGCCTTCGACAATAGGGTGGCATCTTTAAGACTTACCACCTGTAACACTTGTGGCTCTTGGCCGGGTCCACCTTGTATCATCATTTGATGCATGCCGGGTGACATGGTTATGGTTTCTAGTTGATCACCATTTTCAATCTGAAAAAAAGAAGGGAGAAAATGGTTTATGTTAGTATGAGAGACCTAGAAATGCAAATGTAAATTAATTTTAATTAAATTTAGATTTTTAAATACAGGGTGTTGTGTTAAAAGATTTTGATTTTTTTCATATAGATGTAAGAGTTTTATTTTCAGATGTAATCAATTTGTAATACAAATTTAGTTAGGGCCCATTAGGTCCACAGATCTGGCAATACTATAAAGATTTAAAGCAAATGGCCTCCATTTTGCTTTATCTGATATAGTTTTTGAGATATCGCAATTTTTGAAAATTTAAAAAAAAAATGTTTTTTGTCATGTTAAAAGAGGGTACATCAAAAAAACGGCATGTTCTAATCCTTTGTGTCCATGTGCAGGACTTCGAACATCGTTTGACACAAAAATTTTTCATTTACTTAATAAAAGCATAAAAAACCTCTAAAATACACTTTTCAGAGGTTGGTTTAGTTTTTTAAAGGGGGAACTTTCCCCCTGGTCTGATTTTGCCCAATTTCGAACTTTACCAGCCTTCGAACATAAGACATATACGTGCCAAGCTTCAGGAGTCTAGCTCATTTATTTTGGACTATATCGTGTCCTCCATTCAGACGGACGGACATCGCCAGAATGTCTTACAATCGATCGATTATATTTATGGAGCATGCCATGCCAAATCGGGCACTTTATTTTTTAGATTTTCCGAATTTTTTAACACTTTTAAGTACCCTTCCTGGTTTATTGGAATTTTCAATTATTTTTTTGGAATTTATGGAATTTTCAAAAATTCGAATCTTGGTCGTTTACTAAAACTTCTTTTACTCATTTTACTCATAACTTCTTCAAAAATGGTCCAAATTTAAAATTTATTTTATTTATTTTTTGTTTTTCTACATATTTTTTAGAAAAACAAAATCTAAAAAATTTTCAAAAATGTTTTATTATGCGATTTTTAAGTTTTAAAATTTAAATTTCAATTATGAAAATATTTGTCCTCTTTGATTTTTTGATTTTTTTTTTGTGAAAAATTTCTATAGATTCTAAAAATGTTTTGTAAGATTGTGGGATTATGATTATCACTATTTTTTCGTTTTTTTCAAAAAAAAAATATATTGCAGTTTTCCAATATTTATATCAAATCCACTGCTTCAAAGGTGCGTCCCAGAGGGGTCAATACCAAGACCGAACCCCATTAATTTTTCAAAGTGTCCGGTTTGTTCCTAGACCGATATTTTGATGCGTTACACACGGAATCTAAAAGTTAGTGAACCTGCATGCAGTGCCCAGTTGGAAAATGTGTCACTGAGGAAATTTCCACAGTGATTCCTTGAGGAAATGTCTTCAGGTTCTGACAAATCATAGGTAATCCTTGATGACATGTCCTAACATTGTCAGCACTGAATGTTTGCTTTAAGAGTGTGGACAATTCCTCTAAGACGTCTAAAAGGAAATGTCTTCAGAATAGCAGTAGTATATTAAATTAGAATTTTAAATCTGGGCAACTCTTCAATTTCCATGAAAAAGATGGCAATATTATCGATTTATTTAAAATAAAATTAAAATCTAACAAGTAGAATAAAAGTAATAAATAGACAAACAATTTTCAAAATAAAGTTTGGGACAAGTAGTAAGGTGTGGGACTAATAAACTGGAGGTTCCAGGTTCAAATCCAGTTGGGACTAAAAAAGGCGAAAAGTTTTTTCTAAATATGAGAAAGTTAATTTATAAAGGAAAATGGATAAAAGTAAAAACTAAAGGAAATACGAAAATTTTTTGTATTTTCGCATGACCTACGTCAGACATTTCCCCAAATAAGTCTTAGGTGACATGTCCCCAGAAGGTCAGGCCTGACCACTGCTGACTTTGAGTGAGGACATTTTGAAAATTTGTATGAAACTGTCCTCAACCCAGTACATAGAGATGTCTTGTGGATGTCAGCAGTGACTCTGACATGTCACCGCTCCGTCACCGAGGATGGCTCGAGGACGTTGCCAACTGGGTGGTTGGGTATAAAAAAATTTTTAAAAAATTTCGAAAATCATTTCAAAATTCGAAAACTTTTACGATGGAAAATGTTTAGAATCTGAAAATTTGTCTGCCATAAAATGTATCATAATCCAAAAATTTTTGTTCTTAATCTAGAACTTTTCAGCTTCTAATTTTAAGTAAAATGGGAGAGAATTTAATAGATTTTCCTCATTTTATATTAGGGCACACTAGACACGTGCCCAAGGCCCCAACCTAAGGGAGCCCCGAAATGCCCCTAAATTCGCTTATACGAAAATGGAGCAACATTTTTTTATTTGTTTTGAAAGAAAATTTCACATTTTCTTATAGAAAAATTCTAAGAATCTAACAAATGTTTCGTACACATTTGAGATTTTTTCTATAAGAGAAATTTGTCCATATAAAAAGTCTTAAATTCAAAGAAATTTTTCCTGCATAAAAAGTTTCATATTGTGAATAATTTTTCATACAGAAAAAGTTTAAGATTTTTAGATTTCAAAAGTTCGTAAAAGGTTTGGCAAAATATTCCAAAAAATAAAAAGTCTCAGATTCTGAGACACTTATCGTATGCAAAGTCTCCGATTCTGAGACATTTTCCGTATAGAATAGTCTCAAATTCTGAGACATTTTTCGTATAGAAAAATTCTCAAATTTTTAGACATTTTTCGTATAGAAAAGTCTCAGATTCTAAGACATTTTTCAGAATTTGAGACATTTTTCATATAGAAAATGCCTCAGATTCTGAGAAATTTTTGGTAAAGAAAGTCTTAGATTCTGAAAGATTTTTCGTATAAAAAGAGTCTCAGATTCTGACATATTTTTCGTATAGAAAAAGTCTCAGATTCTGAGACATTTTTCGTATAGAAAAAGTCTCAGATTTTGAGAGATTTTTCGTATAGAAAAAGTCTCAGATTCTGACACATTTTTCGTAAAGAAAATTTCTCAGATTCTGAGACATTTTTCGTATAAAAATATTCTCAGAATCTGAGACATTTTTCGTATAGAAAAAGTCTTAGATTCTAAAACATTTTTCGTATAGAAAAAGTTTCAGATTCTGAGAAATTTTTCGTATAGAAAAAGTTTCAGATTCTGAGACATTTTTCGTATAGAAAAAGTTTCATATTTTGAGATAGAAAAAGCTCATTAAAACCAAATTGTTCTACATGAATGTCATGGTTTTAATTAGTAAAAAGAATGACCTCGAGCTAGAATATCCTTACTCAAAATATTTTGTTTAGTTTCCTTTTCTTAAAACAGGTAATAACATGAATTTAATTTGTACCAAAACAATATTTTTTGGCATGTGACTTTTTACTTTCTAGCGGGACCCCAAATTCTTGTTTGCCCAGGGGCCCCGCCATACCTTAAGACGGCCCTGTTTAGCATCTAAGACTTTTTCAAAGGAAAACTGCCTTAGAGTCCAAAACTTTTTTTACTTCGAAAAAAAAATCATAAATTCACCTATTTTGGACGGCCAAAAATAGGGATTCGTTTTTTTTGTGCAAAAAAAGGTTATGGAAACCTATAAAATCATCAAATTCAAAAGTTTTTGCTGAAGGAGGTTTGTTTTTTCATGATCATAAGTATTTCGTGTAGATCATTTTTTTTTTTAATTTGTCTAAAAAGAAAAAGTCTCAGATTCTAACACATTTGACGTATAAAAAGTCAAAATCTAAGACTTCTTCTTTACAAAAAAAAGATCTCAAAATCTGAGACTTTTTTTGTATAGAAAAATTTTCAGATTCTAAGAACTTTTTTCTACAAAAAAGTCTAAGATTCTGAAACCTTTTATAGAAAGTATCTCATATTTTAAAGCATTTTTAATATATTTTTCTTATAGAAAAGGTCTCAGGTTAGTATATTTGTTTCGTACTGAAAAAGATTTATATTCTGAGACTTTTTTTCTGAAAAAAAAGTTTCAGATTCTGTTTTCAGATTTCCTAAGTTTTCAGATTTCCTAAAGAAACAGTTTCAAATTCTCAGATCTTTTTGCTATAGAAAAAGTTTCAGATTCTTAGACCTTTTTTTTGTGAAAAAAGTCTCTGATTCTGAGATTTGTTTTTTATACCCTCCAACTACAGTATGGGGGTATACTCACTTTGTCATTCCGTGTGTAACGCATCGAAATATCGGTCTAGGACCCCATAAAGTGTATATATTATTGATCAGTGATCGATTCTAAGACATTCTAGCGATGTCCGTCTGTCCGTCCGTCCGTCCGTCTGTCCGTCCGTCCGTCTGTGGAAGACACGATACAGTCCAAAATAAAAGTGATAGACTCCTGAAATTTGGCACATATATGTCTTTTGTTCATAGGCTGGTTAAGTTCGGAGATGGGCAAAATCGGACCAGGGGGGAAAAAGTTCCCCCTTGAAGAACTAAACCAACCTCTGAAAAATATCAAATTTTTACATGATTTTTTGAGTTTTTGTTTAACAAATCCAACATTTTTATGCTACAAGAAGTTCAAGGTCCTGCATTTGGACCCACAGAATTAGAAAATATCGTTTTACGGCCCGCCCCCCCCCCCCCCCTTTAATGGGGGTGGAATAATTTTTTTTTTTTTTTATATAATGATAAATTTGTATTTCTTTAGTGCAAAAAGCATAAGAATTATTTTTTTTAACACTTATTTGAGAGGAATTGTGCCCCCCAATTACCACTACCGACCCCCACCCCAAAAAAAAAGAAGACGCCCCTGCAATTTTTTTTTTATTTATTTGCATGTTGGAGGGTATAAAAGATTCGGCACAGCCGAATTTAACACTCTTACTTGTTTTTTTTTGTTTTAACCTTTTTCCTTTTTCCCATAGAAAAAGTCTCAGATTCTTATACCCTTTTCTTTTCAAAAAAGTATTAGATTCTGCGACCTTTTTCCTATAAATAAGTCTCAAATTTTAGGACCCATAGAAATATACTCAGATTCTGAGACTTTTAGAATTTGGGAATTCTTCTACAAAAATCCGAAAAAGAAAATTTTTGAGAATGTGAAAAGTTTTAGAGTTTTTCTGCACATTTTCTATAAAAAATGTCTCAGAATCTGAAACATTTTTAATATAGAATAAGTCTCAGATTTTAAGACCTTTTTCCTATAGAATAAGTCTGGAACTCCGACACATTTTTTCTATAGAAAAAGTCTCAGATTTTTTACAAAGAAAAATTTTTCAATCCTCAAATATTTTCTTTTAAGGATTTTTGTAGAAAAATTCTCAAAATATATAGTACTTATAAAAAGTATATAAAAGATACCAAAATTCTTAATAAGATTGACATACATATATTTTTTCACAGAAAATTTTCAGATTGAATCACATTTTTTCCTTTAAAAATTTTCCCTATAAAAACTTTCAGATTTTTTCTATGAAAAATTTTCGGATTTCGAGATAATTTTCGTTCGGAAATTTTTTTCGAAAATTTCCTTTTTCCTTCTTTTTTATACCCTCCAACTACAGTATGGGGGTATACTCACTTTGTCATTCCGTTTGTAACGCATCGAAATATCGATCGGGGACCCCATAAAGTATATATATTATTGATCTATGATCCATTCTAAGACTTTTCTAGAATGTCCGTATGTCCGTCCGTCTGTATAAGACACGATGCAGTCCAAAATAAAAGAGATAGACTCGTCAAGTTTGGCAGGAAAATGTGTTTTGGTCCTACGCAGTTTAAGTTCGTAAATGGGCAAAATCGGACCAGGGGGAAAAAAGTTCCCCCTTGAAGAACTTAACTAACCTCTGAAAAACACCATATTTTCACAGGTTTTTTTGTATTTTTGTTGAGCAAATGAAACAATTTGATGTCAGAAAAAGTTCAAGGTCCTGCACTTGGACCCAGGAAATAAAAAAAAATCGTTTTTTTTTTGCCCGCCCCCTTTTGTGGGCGTGGATATTAAAAATGTTTTTAAATAATGTTAAATTGTATTACTTAAGCTCCAAAAGCATAATAAATGAATTTTTAAACATTTACCGCATGGGTTTATGTGTCCCCCAATGACCCCAACTGACCCCCCAAAAAAACGCCCCTGCAGTTTTTTTTTTTCATTTTTTCATAAGTTGGAGGGTATCAAAGATTCGGCACAGCCGAATTTAACACTCTCACTTGTTTTTGTCTCCTTTTTCTTCTTTTTTTTCTCTTTTTTTCCTCTTTTTTAAACCCTCCACTCTAGTGATAGAGGGTATATATAAGTTTGTCATTCCGTTTGTAACACCTCGAAATATTGGTCTAGGACCCCATAAAGTATATATATTCATGATCCTCGATCGATTTTAAGACGATCTAGCGGTGTCCGTAAAACAAACAAAAAATACACTCAAAAAAAATTTTACACTCAAAAAAAATTTTACACTCAAAAAAAAAATAGTAAATTTTTTTTTCAAACATTAATAAAAAAAAAAAATTTTTACAAAAAATAAAATATTTCTAACCAAAAATTTTATTTTTTTCACGTTAGAAAATTTACTATCACTTAAAAAGGGCATTGTGCAGGGTATCGAGGGTATTCATAGATTCGGCCAAGTCGAATTTAACTTTTCTACTTGTTTCTTTTTGAAATTTGGTGTGGGGTGAAATTTCCCCTTCCCCCCCCCCCCTTGTACCCGCGCATGCATATTTGTATATGACAAACTGTAGTTTATGTTAACTTTAAGATATCTGAATGTTGTGGTAACGGGTATTAATACTATATATCACGAAACCAATGTATTTCTTTAAAACAACACACCCTGTATTATTCAATTTCACTTAAAATATATAAATAATAAAAAATATTAATAAACCAATATAAAACAATTCCACATCTTCAAATTTCAGCTTGCAAAATTTATTTAAGCAACTAGTAAATTTGCTGCAAAATCATCAAATAATAAAAGTTGAAGAAAACCATAAAATGATAACAAAAAATAACTGCAAAATAAAAAAAGAAAAAAAAATATTAGAAAAAAATTAAATATTTGAACAAAATAATAATTTCAAATAAAAAATATAAAAAAAAACAAATCATAATATTTACTGAATTATATACATTTTTATTTATTTAACTTTTTTTCATAAAATTTAAAATTTAAAATATTTTAAAAATATTTATAAAATAAAAATAAGCATAACTTTGTTTAAAATTTAACAAAAGTATGTTAGTCTAACTAAATTTAAATTCCAAAGAAAAAAAAGTAAAATTTAATTTAAATTATATAAAACAAAATAATAAAAAAATAAAGGTTTTCGTGTAAAAATGTATTAAATTTTATCTAATCGTATGTGATTGCATATGATTAAATCTAAAATGACCAAAATCGAGATCTAACTATAACTCGGATTTGGTCAGCATTGGCACAAATTCAATAAATTATATATGAGCAGACAAATTTATATATAATCCAATTCAATCATATATAATTAGATCAAAGTATATAAGATAAGATCAAATAGATTTTTACACGGGTTTATCTATAATATGACAACTAAATAATTCACAACAAAAATATAAAAAAACAATAAACATTAGAGTTCGTTTGGTGACTATGTCACTTTATCTGCTTATCGGATATCATCATTTTTTTTAAGGATTTAGGGGAGCTAAAAAGAATGCCGGTATTTTTTTGAAAAAATTTTCACTCCTTGGGGTGGTTCAAAGCATTTGAAATCGCGGATTTTGAGCTGATTATACTGCAGAGAAAAAACGGCTGAATATATTGCAAATCGGATTTTACCAGTCGATTCTACAGCAAAAAATAATACAATAGTGGTTTTTTGAACTCTTAAAAAAGTTCCAATAACCCACAGCAGGGGGCGGAAAAATCGATTTTTTTTTTAAATTTAAATTATTTTCAAATTCTGATTAATTTTTATTAATAAATAAAAATTGTTTTATTCGACCTTTAAAATATTACATTTTGTGAGGATGTTTATTCTGGCTCGAGGTCATTATTTTCTTTACTAATTAAAACCATGATATTCTCATAGTATAATTTTCAAGAAAATTATTTTTTGTTTTAAATTTATTTATGTTGGTCATTTTTGCAAGACTTAATCGACACGTGTATAGTAGGGTGCGCCAAAAATGTCAACTTTCGATTTTATACCGTCACTCCCCCCAAAAATATTCGTTTTTATATCAAAATACACTATGCAAAAAATTATGGCGATCGCTTGAGGGGAAAGGGTGCCTCAAACGCCTTGAAAATGGAGAAATATGTCAAATTTGACCATTAGATAAAAAAATTTTTTTTTTTTTTGTTGTTATTCAATTTCGCCAATTTTTTTGTATTAGGTTTAATAAGAACTACTTACAAAAAAAATATAAGCTCTCCACTACATCGCTTACCCATTTTAACTTGCGATACAAAAAAGGGCAGTTATTTTTAGGGGTACCCAAAAGTAACATTTTTACATTTTTGAAAATTTTATTAAAAAAAAATTTTAAAAATTAAAATCGCTCTCCACCAGTTTTTTATATATATTATAAAGATAAAAAATGTGAAATATTATAAATATCCGTTCGGCAGTTTTTCTTTTATAGCGACTTGAAGTTAGCGGATTTCAAGGAAAATTGATTTTTTGCTGTATTTTCTTTAATTTTTAACTTATTATTACGTTTTAAACAAAATTGACGAAATTGGCTTTGCAACTGATTTAATTGGATCATAAATTTTAGTAAGTAAATAATTTTTGCAGGACAGCATTAACCCTTGTAAACCCGGGTCGAAGATGACCCACAGGGCAAATATTTCCCATTGTATGCCGGCTTTTTTATTTTTATTAAATATAATAAAATTAATCTGTAAAAATAAATGTTTTAGTCCAAGTTTATTTAAATCTACATGTGAAAAAACAATGTTTTTAAATTATACCGCATTTTTTATATACGGTGGGTGACAATACAATGAAACTTTCTAAAGTAGATCCAATTTGTTAAAAAAAAATTAAACGTTATTATTTTAAAGTTAGTATTATTTTTAAAAATGTTATTAATATAATTTATAAAGCTTCAATTTAAGTTAAATAGCGTGCAGATTGAGCAAATATTAAATGAAATACGCGTGTCGCGCTGGAAAATGAAATTATTTATACACATTTTTTTTAGAAAATTATTTAAGAATATTTTGAAGTCGATTTTTTCTAAATTCAAAGAAAAAAAAAAGAAAAAATTGTCCATTAGCTTTTCTTTAGTCATCAACTAATTTTTTCAACAACCCAAACAAAAAATTTAATTTTTTAAATAAAGTAGAAGATATCATGATTTCTTAATGTGTTTGATACAATCAAAAAATATATCATCATATTTATGAAAAGCTTCATTAAATATACAAACACTACATAAAAAGGGTTAAATTCTTTAAGTGCATACACGATGAATAGCTAAAACTATTTCCATTTAAGTACTACTTTCATGATAAAAAAAAAAATAGCTTAAAGAATAATATTTCCAAAGTGGGACATAATTGACCCGGGTTTACATGGGTTAAAGCTAAACTGTAAAAATTACTAACTAACTAAAATTTATGATCCAATTTAATTACTTGCAAAGCCAATATCGTCAATTTCATTTAAAACGTAGTAATAAGTTCAAAATTAAAGAAAATACAGCAAAAAATCAATTTTCCTTGAAATCCGCTAACTTCAAGTCGCTATAAAAGAAAAACTGCCGAACGGATATTTATAATATTTGCCCTTTAATTGTGCATATTTAAAAAATTAATTTTATAAGAAAATGGAAAACCCTTATATTTCCGCCCTCTGTGGTGGGTTTTTGGAACTTTTTTTAAGAGTTTGAAAAAAGGCCATTGTATTATTTTTTGCTGTAGAATCTACTGGTGTATTCAGATTTGCAATATATTCAGCCGTTTTTTCTCTGCAGAAAAATCAGCTCAAAATCCGCGATTTCAAATGCTTTGAACCACCCCAAGGAGTGAAAATTTTTCCAAAAAAATACCGGCATTCTTTTTAGCTCCCCTAAATCCTTTAAAAAAATTATGATATCCGCAGATAAAATTTTCAAAATTAACTCTAATAAACAAAAACATTTTAAATAAATTTTTAAAATTTACATTAGCACATATTTGTTTACAACAATATAAAAAAAATTCTAAGAAAAAATTAAAAAAATTGAAAGAAAGAAAATAAATTTTTACATTAAAAATTTATTTGTTTACAACAAAAAAACATAATTCTAATTTAAATAAACAATTTTTCGTACTTACAAAAAATAAAACAAAACTTACAAAAAATAAAATTCACTAAAATTGCACTTTGAAAAAAAGTTTTAATTATATTAAAATCTAATATTTATTTTAAAATTCTATTTATTTTATTATTTTTTTTTGGTTTATAGCACGTTTTTAGTTAATTAAACAATAAAACTACTTAAATTCAATTCAAATGTAAATTAAAAATAATAAAAAAAATTAAAAACAAATAAAATCATTTTTTTATGTATAAATAACATGGCAAATTAAAAACAAATAATAATAATAAATTTTACAAATTTATCAACAACGAAAATAAACAATAAAATAATTAAAATATATTTTTAATTCGATTTAGCTGAAATTTGTATAAATTGTTTTAGATTTTTTAGGAACATTTTTCTTAATTAATTTAATTTTTTTTTTATTATAAATTTGAATTTAATATGTTTGGGGTGGGTGATTGGTAGGTCATTTTGGATATATTTTATATTTTTTTGTAAATAAATTTATGTGTTTTTAACACAACTTTGGCATTATTATAATTAATTGTTTACAATTTAGTTTTGGTACAAGTAGTATTTGGCAAATTCAATTCAATTATAAAATAATCATAATAAAGCTAAATAAATCTATAATTTTTAGTTTTTAGTTAATGGCAAGAACACTTTTTGTAAATTAAATGGCTAATTTAAAAAAATTAAAAAAAACTAAATTTATTTTAATGAAATTATATTTAAAGCAACAACAGCATCATTTTTAGAAAGTTTTAAATTTATTTTTATGAAAATACTAGCAGGCCCGCTCGGTATTTTGTCACCGGTTATATAAAATAAGAGATAATAAAGTAATAAGAATTTAATTCCCTTTTAAAAATTCTCCCAATTTAATTTAATTGTGCTTGTTTAAGTCCTTTTAACTGTTTAGAATGATTTAAACTAGGGTTTGTAACAGGGTTGCAAAAGTTGGTACAATTGTACCTTTTTGGTACTATTCGAAGCTCAAAAGTACAATGGTACACCAATGACAAATTTGGTACAATTTTAGATCTTTCTCAGTTTATCCCTTTTTTGATGATACTTCCCTAGTTTAAACGATTTACGGTGGAAACTTAACTTTTGTATCATTTCTATGTGAATGGATCCATGTTTGGCCAAATCCGAAATTGGTGTAGAAATACCTACAAACCCAATTTGAGTTAAATAGGAATATAAGGATGCCAATAGGCAGATTTATGTAAATATCGGAAGGACGTTTGTGTGGAGACTAATTATATGGACCGACAGAGGGACTTAGTCATAGCAAAATCGACTCAAAAAGTGATTCTGCGTCCATCGATATACTTAAATATTTCGGATAGCTGCCAGCCCTGGCAATATGGCAAAACGTACTTTTTTAAAAAATTATATGTATTCTGAAATGTATTTTTGAAAATTGAATTTTTTTTATTAAATTTTTGATATTATAACGAAATAATGATAAGAAAGAATACTTTAATCAGCGCTGAGAAGATACATGATTTCATTGCATCAGCAATAGCACTCTTTCAGTGCTACCAAACAGTGCTCTAAACTGTGACATTGCCCACAGGAATCATGCAATAATTCAGGCGTTTTGGATGCGCTCTTTGAGTATTGGTACCTTTCCAAAAGCTGCTTCCAGTTCAGCAAAAATTTCTGCTGGGAATGTTTTTTTTCGGTCCTTTTTTTAATAACAAAAAATTAAAAAAATAAATTGTTGGTACAATTGGGGTCGAAAAAGTACAATTTTAGGAGCTCGTTGGTACAATTTTGATCTCATTTTGCAACCCTGGTTTGTAATGCGGTTTTAATCGTAACCGCGGTTAACTGCACTATTTAACCGTAACCGCACAAAAATACTGCGGTTACGGGTGGGTTATTTAATTAAAATTAAATGAATAGGACAAAAAGGGTTTTTTTTAGAAAAGGACAATAAAAAAAAGGAACAAAGAATAATAAAAAATTTATAAACACAAAAATTGCCTCAGAATATGAAATTTTTCTTGTAGCAAACAAATTCTGACACAGATTCTAATAAAAATATGCCTGAGACTTTTCCTTAAAAAATATGCTTCGGAGTCTGAATAATTTTCTATTGAAAAATTTTTCAGAGCCTGAATCTTTTTCTATAGAATCTGAACAAATTTTATAAAACAAAAGGTTTTAGAATCGAAGAATTTTTTATAAAAAGAATATTTCAGAATCTGAGAGTTTTTCTACAGAGAAAATTTATGTTTTTCTATAAAAAAAAAAATCTTAGAATCTTAGACTTTTGCTATAGAAAAAATTTCTTAGCCTCTGAACCTTTTTCTAAAGTAAAAATACGGAAATTTAAGAGCATTTAAAAAAAAATATTCTTTTTTAAGAAAAATAGCTTTAAATCTGAGACATATTTAAAGTATAAAATTTTTCCGAATTTGAAAAGTGAACAATCGAAAAAATGCCTCAAAAACTTTTTACTAAGATTAATTAAAAAATATCCCTAGAATCCAATATTCTTTCTTAAGAAAAATCTGAGACATTTTTGAGGTATAAAAATTTTCAGAATTTGAAAAGTGTTCAATCGAAAGTGTCTTAAGAACTTTTTTTATAACTTTCTCCCATCAAAACCCAAAAAATATAAACTCCTCTGACTACATTTTACATAAGATTATTAATGTACTTCTATTATAATTTTTTTTAGTCAAAAAAATAATTAAATTAAAAATATTTTAAAAGAGTGCGGTTAACCGCGGTAAATCGCATGAATTTTAACCGTAACCGCGGTTAAGGGAAACTGCAGTTATTTGAAAAAAAAAAAAAATTAAAAAAGCCCCGTTAAGCCCAAAATCATGCTTGTTAATGTGACAAAATATTCTTATAGTGCATTCACATTGGCATCGAAAGCCCGTTTAACGAGGTTTCGCCTCAAACCTCATTTGAAAGTACGTATTTTCCCATACAAATTGAAAACTTTTTGTTAAGAGTTTTCAACGAAAGTACGTTCGAAAGCTCTTAAATTTCATAAAGAAAATAAATTAAAGAAAGTGTCAAAAATAAAAAATAAAAATATTTAAATATTTTCATAAAAAATAGCATTAAATCAAAAGATTTAAATAAATTATTGTAAATTAGTGCGAAAACTAATTAATTGTGTGCGATTAATGTCGGTATGTTCGCAAATTTTATTCGGTAATTTTCGAAAACGTGATAACCGTCAAAAAATTCGGGTGTGAACGGTTATGTTTTCAAAATGAAAGTACATACTTTCAACGAGGTTTCGAGCTGAGTGTGAATGTACTATTAAAAACTTTCAAAATTTATATAAAACAGCCTAAGCAGGGCCGTCTTAAGGAATGGCGGGGCCCCTGAGCACACACGAATTTGGGAAGATTCTGAGACTTTTTTCTATACCAAAAATGTCTCAAAATCTGAGATTTTTCTATACGAGAAGTGTCCCCAAATCTGAGACTTTCTTTAAGAAAATGTCTCAAAATCTGAGACGTTTCTATACGACAAATGTCTTAGAATCTGAAACTTTTTCTATACTGTATCTGAAAATTATTCTATACGAAAAAAGTTTTTTGACTTTTATACGTAAAATGTCTCAGAATCTGAGACTTTTTTATACGAAAAATGTCTCAGAATCTGAGACTTTTTTAATACGAAAAATGTCTCAGAATCTGACACTTTTTCTATACGAAAAATATCTCAGAATCTAAGAATTTTTCTAAACAAAAAAATGTTTCAGAATCTGAGACTTTTCTTATAAGAAAAATGTCTTAGAATCTAACAGCGGTATTCATAAGTAAAAGTTAGCAGAACGATCGCAGACAACGAGCTGCTTACTAGAATGTGTTTTTTCCTTAGCAAAATGTTGACGTAGAACAACCCTGTTTTTGAATATCAACTTGTTTTAGTGTTTCTTCACAATACAGCGGCAAGCAGCAGCCAGTAGGCAGCAGAAATAAATAGGACTATATTTAATTATAATTACAATTAAATGCCGCATTATATATTTCCATAAATTGAAATAGCATACATCATGCTGCAAATACAAAATAAACTGCTTTTTATTACAATTATAAATAAATACAGTACTTTTCATTATTTTTGCAGTCTGCTGCTTGCTGCTGCATTGCGAAGAAACAAATAATTGTCGTGAGAGAACTTTACTCAATTGAGAAAATTAATAAGAGAAGTTAACAAACATCTGTTTTTACTTGTTAGCAAGGGTTTTTAAATTAATTATGAATGAACCACTTGTCAAATCCATGCTAACTTTTCGTTTTGAATACGGCTGTAAGACTTTTTCTATTCGAAAAGTGTCTAAGACTCTAAGGCTGCGTTTTTGACATATCGCTTTAACTTAGTTTAACCGGGAGTTTTATTAAACTTTATAAAAATAAAACCAAGTTTAACCAAGCATTCTGTTTTTCAGTTCAAGTTTAGCAAATGTCGATTAACGCGGTATTGCCATACCAAATGCCACATTTCCAATTAGAATAGTTGCCATCATCGCACATTTTTTCGAATAAAATACCACAACATGGCAATACTAACCAGTATATTTGAAAATCAGAGGTGTTTTTTTGACGTTTTTGTACCTTAGTTTAACTCTCCATCATTGGTGGGTTAAACTTAAAATAAACCACATCTCAAAAACAGAATTTGTGGTTTTAACTCAGTTTAAACCTAAAACCAATAAATTTTACAACTCAAAAACTCAGCCTAAGACTTTTTCTATCGAAAAATGTCTCAGAATCTTAGACTATTTTTGAAAAGGTCGAATTTTGAAAAGGTCGAATAATAAATAATTTTTATTAATTTAAAAATTAAAACAGAATTTTAATCTTAGACTATACTAAAAGTGTCTCAGAAAAACGAAAAAGGTCTCAGAAACTGTCTCCCGGATAGCATGTCGTATAGCAGACAGACGAGATGCTATCCGGGGGTAAAATGCAGCGACCCCACGCTGCAACTGGGCGCTGAGATTGATGCTCTAGCCTCTGCGCACTGCAAATATCTGTGGTTACAGCACCTAGAAGAGTTGGATAAATGTTCTAAACGTCTTTGGTAGACGATAAAGAATCTTTCCAATCCCCGCAGAAGCGGAAGAACCACTTATATTTTCGAGAGTGGCACGCCGATTGACTCCCAAAGGTGCTGTGCTGCCTTAAACCGACAGTTTGTAAAGCATTCGGCCAGACGCAACAGGGACCACCGAGGCATCCGAAGAAAGATTAGATATCTACCTCTGACAGCAGATGTAGAGACCGCCCGGAAAATGTCTCTAAATCTATCATAGAAGCGAGGCCTCCACGGCAATAGGTCCCGATGGTCCTGCAAAGATTATGCTCAAACACGTGGGGGAGAAAGGGTTGGCATACATGACAAAAACATTTAGCCTGTGTGTCAACTCCTTGGAGATTCCAAGTAAAATTATGGTTACTGATTTAAAATCAGTTAGCTGTTAAACAGGAGGATTTTGAAAGGTGAAAAAACATGCTCGTGCTGGCATTTCGGTTTGTCTTTTCATTCGCAATATCCAATCTGAAGTCGGATATGGATTTTTGGCCTTTCTTTTGGAATTGCCGAAGAGAATTTCCGCGTGAAATAAAAATAATAATAAAAATTTGCTAACGTCATTCCTGGAAATTTCGATAGCGAAAACGATATCACATAACGATATCGTTATCGCCTGGAATAACGATAGTTTTTCGATAAATTTCGGAAAATGGCGATTTTACTATTGTTATGACTGAAATTATCGATAGCGAAAACGTTATCGCCCAATAAACCAAACGGTACAGTAATGATACCGAGGCAATATCACCCAATTATCTCATATTATACGAAAAATAGTGTTTTCGTTCATAATGTACCTTTCCATATGATGTAGTTATTCCATAAAAATATGATATCGTTTTCGCTATCGATAATTCTACTCATAACGATAGAAAAATTGCCATTTTCCAAAATGCCTAAAAAATATTTAATTACGATAAATATTATTAATTTTTAAGTTTTAACTTAAAAAATTAAAGTTTTAACTGAACAATGTATAACTTTTTCTGGATTCTCAATTTCACAAAATTATTCATGGAAAAAATTTAGTACTTAACAGCAGACATCAAAAGAATCTTGTTAAATCAATCCTTTTGAAAAGTATTTAGTTTCCTATGAACAAAAAATCTTTTGTAATTATTTAAAACAAAAATTCCCTCTATTGTAATGAAAATAAAAGTTAATAATAATGGATTTCAATGGTTATTTTATTATAATCAAAAAGCTCACTATAAAATGCATTCTTGCATAAATATGTATAAAATAATAACCAACGGTTGTTTTTTTTATAAACTTTTTATTTTTTTGTTGAAAACTTTAAAAATTGAAAACTTTAAAAATTCTAACTACTCCAACCAGCTGCAAAAAAAAAACAAGTAAGGAAATTATAGTCGGTCGAGACCGACCATATAATACCCTACACCAGAGTTTCCCGGAAAATGGGTCCCACCGATTAGATCTACATTTTGTCAAATCTTTAATAAGTGTAACACGCAATCACAAATCAAATTTGAGTGAAATAGGCTTCTATTTGTTGACAATAAACCGCTTTAACTGAATATCGGGTGAAATTTTCTCAAGGGGCCCAAGTCCAAAACTGGTCCGATGATTATCAGATTTGATAAGGTTATTTATGTACGCGTTTAACATACACAAATAAAATGTTAATTAAATATTTTCTATTTTCATGAAATTTGAGAGATTTATGTGGAAATCGGGAAGGTGGTTTGTATGGGGGCTATAAGAACTGGTCCGATTTCTTTAAAATTCGGAATGGTGATTTGTGAAGACAAAACACTTTTACCTGTCAAATTTCGAAAAGATACCTATTATAATACGGTTGTTAGAGTCATTTGAGCCAAAACTAAAGAGGACCTTTGTATGGGGGCTAGATGTAAATATGTACCGATTTTTTTCCAATTTCAATAGGCTTCGTCCTTGGGCCAAGAGAGGCTTAAGTTTCAAATTTCAAGTCAATTGATTAAGAATTGCGACCTGTATCGTGTTTACTCCGTTTACATGGACAGACGGACAGACAGACGGACAGACAGACGGACAGACAGACGGACAGACAGACGGACAGACAGACGGACGGACGGACATCGCTAAATCGACTCAAAAAGTGATTCTGAGTCGATCGTTATACTGAAAGGTGGGTCTAGGGCCAATATTTCGGGTAGTTACAAATATCAGCACAAACTTATTATACCCTGTACCACAGTGTGGTGTAGGGTATAACAATTAAAACAAGTAAGAATATTATAGTCGGTCAGGACCGACCATATAATACCCTACACCAGTGTTTCAAAGATGGACCAGGGATCTAACTTTTGTCAAACCCTAAATAAGTGTAAAAAACACTCGAAAACCTAATTTGAGTGAAATAAGCTTTTATTTGTTGCCAATAAACCTCTTCAACTGAATATCGGGCGATATTTTCATATGGGGCCTAAGTCCAAAAATGGTCCAATTATAATCATTAGGTTATTGAAGTATAATTTAAAAACATACAAACAAAATTTTAATAAAATTTTTTCTATTTTCATGAAATTTAAGAGATTTATATGAATATCTGGAAGGTTGTGTGTATGGGGGCTACAAGAAGAACTGGTCCGATTCCTTTAAAATTTGGAATGATAATTATTGAATACAAAACACGTTTACCTGCCACATTTCGAAAGCATGCCTATTATAATACGGTTATTAAAGCCATTTGAGCCAAATTAAAGCGGACCGTTGTATGGGGGCTAGGTCCAAACATGGACCGATTTATTCCAATTTCAATAGGCTTCGTCCTTATGCCAAACGAAGCTTAAGTTTCAAATTTCAACCAAATCGATTGATAATTGCGACCTGTATCGTGTTTACAACGTTTACATGGACGGACGGAGAGACAGACGGACGGACGGACATCGCTAGAATGACTTAAAAGTTATTCTGAGTCGATCGGTATACTTAAAAGTGTGTCTAGGACCAATATTTCGGGCAGTTACAAACATCAGCACAAAGTCGTTATACCCTGTACCACAGAGTGGAGTAGGGTATAAGAAGTTAAATTAGGTGGCTAAATATATACTAATACCCTCCACAACGTAAAATTGCAAAAAAATTAAAAAAATATGTTTGTACTTCCTTAAATACCATTTGGTATCCAATTCTGTTCACATATGATGTCAATATTTTTCCAAAAGAAATCTTCGATTTAATTTAAAAGCTCTTAGAAAGAATCGTTGTTCACTTTGTTATAAATTCTTAAATTCAAAACATTTTTCCCCAAGAAAATTTTTTATGTTTAGTTTCTCGGACATAATCAGAAAATTTTTTGGATTTTAAAAATTTTTCTCAATTTAAAATTAGTTTTTCACCCTTCTCTTTCTTTCTTTTTTTTCTTCTTTTCCCTTTGTTGTTTTTTTCTTTTCTCACCTTCCTTCCCCTCCTCCCCTCACCGGATCAGACCTGACTTTAAATGATACTTAAATACTGTAAATTTCCATTATATTTCCAATTTATAGTACGGACCCACATTATTTTGCCCGACACTGTATCAGAGAACGAAGCCGACATGAAATTGTCGGCGGCGGCGGCTAAGCAAAAACTCGATCGGCGGCGGCTCATAGCCGATTAATTTTATGAAATTATTATTTTTTTAATTTAACACATTTTTTTAAACAAAAATACGGCTAAATTGCTGTTTACTGAGCATAAAAAATTAAATATGAGGGCTGAACGCGTAAAATTTAAAATTTTTGGACACCTTAAAAATTAGGTGTCGTAATCGAGTACCGATAAACAACGGTGTCTAACTATTCTCAAACACGCGCACGCATGTTAAGGAGCTTCGCTTCACTCTTCCATTGTAAGGGCAATGTTCGTATTGTTTCCAGAGTTTTCCGCGTGTTAAATCCCCACAAAAGGGCATATAGACTAAGTTCTCCGGCCTCCTTTTATTCAGTCCATTCTGGAAACGGTGTAGCATTGCTGCACCGTTGAAGAAGACATACAAAATTAAACGCGTAAATCGTGCTACCTAAAAAAATATTTTTAAGGATATCGTGGCGGATCATGTCCAAAGGGGTCCCAGCCGAAGGCCGGCTACGCAGAAAAACGTTTTTTTGTTTCATTGGCTTTAAATTAAGTGCCCACACACACCAGAAACCCCTCGACTCAGAAGGGGCATAGGTGCACCAGCCCCCCTAAATTGTAGTCTCGATTTTTCGAACTAATTGGATATGCAAATTTTGTGTATTCAAGAAAACCCACATTAACTTTAAGCTCCGCCCCTTCTAAAGGAGGCATGTCCCCACGGGTTTGAACACCGCATTCGACTTCTTAGAAGTCACACATATATATATTTTTTTTGTAATTTTAAGCAAGTTCGGTATCTTTTATAAGTTTCAAAATATTTTAGTCAGAATTTTATGCAAATATTTTCCAAGCCGAATTTAGCTGATCAAACTGGCGGCGGCTGCAGTACCTGCAAAAATGTCGGCGGCGGCTAAGTCGCGGCTGTTAGCCGATCGGCTTCGTTCTCTGCACTGTATACATACGTAGTTTTTACTATAGGTATATGTACTTTTGATTCTAAGTTTATAGAATATAAAAAAAATTATGTTAAATAACACAGTGCTACAAAATCGAATTTTCCGAATCGGAATGGGTTGAAACCAAAAGCAAATGAAAGTTGACATTTTTTTTTAATTCAGCGCTAGATTTTTCTACACGCATTTAAAGTTGGTGATTTTAAAGCATTTAAAGTTTTTGTGTATAAACATGTCCTACTTTAGGAGATCCTGGTGTTGCCCTTATTAGATATGTGGGGACCATCGTCCAAAATAAAGCTCGAAATTATGTTAGCATTAACGGGTATGAATTTCGCTGCAATCGGTCCAGTACCTACCTACTGAATAGCCAAATTATTAAAAATAAACCACTGTGCACCGTTGCGTATCGATGGCGAATATTGAAAACTTGCTAATCTGCAGTGTAATCATACGCCACTTTAACAGTTTTCAAGCAATTATTATTATAATTATAATAAAAGTTCACCAACTTCAAATGAGTTTAAAAAATCTAGCGCTGAACTAAAAAATAAAACGTTGAGGGTTTTGTTATGGAATAGGTCAACTTTCATTTGCTTTTGGTTTCATCCCATTTTAATTTTGGTTGTTGCATTGTGTAATTAAATCCGTACTAATTCGTAAAGTTCAAACAACATATCAATGAAAAAGTTGGTTCTAATTATACCCTACACCACACTGTGATACAGGCTATAATGAGTTTGTGCTGATGTTTGTAACTACCCGAAATATTGGTCCTAGACCTACCTTTAAGTATACCGATCGACTCAGAATCACTTTATGAGTCGATTTAGCGTTGTCCGTCCGTATGTCTGTCAATGTAAACGGTGTAAACACGATACAGGTCGCAATTTTCAATCAATTTACTTGAAATTTGAAACTTAAGCCTCTCTTGGCCCAAGTACGAATCCATTGAAATTGGAAAAAATCGATCCTCTTTAATTTTGGCTCAAATTACTCGAATAACCGTATTTTAATAGATATATTTTTAAAATTTGGCAGGTAAACGTGTTTTGTATTCACCATTCCGAATTTTAAAGGAATCGGACCAGTCCTTCTTGTATCTCCCCATACAAACTGCTTTCCCGATATTCACATAAATCTCTCAAATTGCATTAAAATAAAAAATACCTTTTCTTTTCCATGTGAAAATTTAGCCCGATATTTAGTTAAAATGGTTTATTGGCTACAGATAAAAGAATATTTCACTCAAATTTGATTTGTGAGTGTTTTTTACAGTTATTAAAGATTTGACAAAATATAAATCCAATCAGTTTGAACTGGGGACCCATTTTCCAGGAAGCTCTGGTGTAGGGTATTATACAGTCGGTCTTGACCGACTATAATATTCTTACTTGTTTTTTTTTTTTGTTTCATTCAAAATACATTTTCGTGTTGAACAGTGTAATTAATTCTTTATTGATTTTTTCCGAAACTTTGATTCTTTAGGAAATTTAAGCTTTTTAACATATCGAATTCTAAGTATATATCGATGGAAATTGGACCTTTTTTATAAATAAATCGCTTGTTCAATATTATTTGGCCAAACCATACCCTCTATCAACCATAAATGTCTGCTTATAAAAGAAATTTAAATTTAAAACTATAAAAAATTAAATTTCCTATGTGACTCTTAGCTTGTCTAATTACATATTAATGTAATCAAATTAAAAGTTTACAATTCCAGTTTATTTTTAGCACAAAATTTTCATAATTTTGAGAGGTTTTTTTTTTGGAAATTGTCAACTTTAATATGAGTAGATGATGATGATGGTGATAATTATTTTTACAAAACAAAAATTGTAAAAACTTTATGCAGAAAACTGTATGAAATAATTAATAATAATGATAACAACAAATTTAAATTACCTAAATTGTTCTGTTTAAACTTGCCTAACAAGGGAGGTATCCCACATGTCGACTGTCGATTTTCTTGAAAATAGCACTATTTTGTAAAGGACAACTTCAAGTTGTAGTTTTTTTTACCGAAAAATTTAGTAAACGTCAAAAGAACTAAAATTGTTGTTACATATGGTTTGAATTGAGAAAGGTGTGAAAGAAAAATTTAACTTTCTAAACTAATTAAAGACGTCCTGGTTCGTTTTTACTAGTTTCATATAATACAGTTATTTTAATCATCAGAAAACTTGTAATGTCAAATTTATTCAGGTAATAGTCAATGTAGTTGTTTTTACTGCAAAAATTTTCTTATTGTTGGTCGCTATACTTCCCATGTAAGTTAAATTATGCATCATAAATCTTTTAAATGTTAAAAATATAATTAGAAATATTGTATGAGAGGAAGGACAAGCAATAGAAAAAAACAAGTAAGAAAATTATAGACAGTCAAACCGACCATATAATACCCTACACCAGAGTTGGCCGAAAAAAGGGTTTCAAGACTAAACATGGACCGATTGGAGTTATATTTAGTTAGAAATTTTATTAGTGTAGAAAATACAACCAAACCAAATTTGACTTATGTTTAGTCTGACCATTCGTACTGATTTGATCAGTACATGTACTGATTTTTAGTCAGGTGTACTGATCAAAATACCTTGTACTGATTTTTTAAAATATGTACTGATTGTACTGATTTTTGGAGATTTCCACATAAAAAAATATTTTATTAAAAAACTTATTAGAAAAGTTTTATCTAAGTAAATTCTGAAATACTTTCTGTTGAAAAAAGTCTAAGAAGCTTATGAATTAAAAAAATTCTAATCGAAAATTAATCTGTTCATGATGATAGATTTTCTATATTTTTTGGAAGAAACTGGCCAAACAAAAATTAAATGTGTGCATGCTGTAAAGTCATCGGCATTTGCGGGTTTTATCCTTATAAAATGGACACAAAATCTGAGCTTTTTTGTATCGAAAAAAGTTTCAGGAATACACAAAATTGTTTAAAAAATATTTGCTCATTATTTGAAAGGTTTTCTAAAAGGAAGAGAGAGATCTTAGAACTTGAAAAAAAGACATTCGAATTGGGGCGATTTTTAAAAGAAATAAGTCTTAATAATTCCATTCTCAAAACCTATGTGGTTTGTATTGAATTTTGTTTGTGATGAGCTTCATTTTATGCAAAATTACTATAACTGTTCATGTCAGTTGTTTTTTACAGTTGTTTTTACTAAACGAGTAGTTAACCCCTAAATAACAAGTGTTATTAATTCAACCCATGGCACAATTATACCAGGTAGTATTATTAGAATTTGTTGTCAATAACGTCCACCTATTAATTTCAAATTTTAAAAACAAAAATTCAAATAAATAAAAAAATCAAAACAAAAAAAATTATAAACAACAAAATAAACAAGAAATCCAAGAAGACAATTTGAAAATATATTCCAAAAAGTGGTTATGTTTATGCCCGAAATCCCACTTTCAAATCATGCGAAATTTTTAGGAATTATTCTGGATAGTAAATTATCATGGAACCAAAATACCGATGAACGATTGAGAAAGGCGAATAATGTATATTATGCATGCAAGAAAATGTTCGGCAAGACATGGGGACTTGAGCCAAGGATCACGTACTGGATCTATACTTCCATCGTAAGACCTATCTTACTTTACGGAGTTATGGTCTGGCACAGAGCGCTAGAGAGGGAGGTGACTCGTAGTAAGTTCCAAAAAGCCCAACGGCTTATGGGTCTGAGTATCACTGGTGCCCTAAGAACAACATCAGCTGCATCCATCGACACGATATTGCATCTGCTGCCAATTGACGTCTTTGCTAAGGGTGAGGCATATAAGGCATGCCTCAGACTCAAAGAGTCAAATTGGCTCAGACGCCGAAATTTTGGAAACAGTAGCATGGACAATTTGGATAACGTTGTCACTGACTACAGGGTGCCCAAACTACTTTTCGATCGGAAATTTAAAGTTGAATTTCCGACACGAGAATTTTGGTCGAACTGGCGTTGCGTTCCAAATGACGCTTTAAATATTTTCACAGACGGCTCCAAACAATCGACGGGAGTGGGAGCGGGATTTACTACGGACGTCTGTGATATTCGAAAATCTTTTAATCTACCTTTGAGCTGTAGCATATTCCAGGCTGAAATAGTTGCTATTAATAAGGCAGCCTTGCAGTTTCTTGGAGAATCGGAGAGAATAATAAACTTTTACATCGACAGCCAAGCTGCACTAAAAGCTCTAAGAGGCTTTTGTATTAAATCAAAAGTCGTTTTTGAGTGCTACGAGAATCTTCAGAAACTATCCAGCAACAACCTCGTCTCTCTAATATGGGTTCCAGGACATAAGGGAGTAGACGGGAACGAGAAGGCTGATGAGCTTGCAAAACTGGGCGCAGATGGGGTAGGGGATTTTGTTCATATCGATCCCCCAATGCAGTACTACAGATCGAGAAGTGATTGTCAGTGTATTTCCATGGCGAACAGGAAATGGCGAGAGTTAAGTACAAGCAGAATTACCAGAATAATCTGGCCGCGTTACGACCTTAAAAGAACTCGTTACCTACTTTCTCTTAACAGAAGAGAATGTCGTTTACTCACGGGAGTGGTCACGGGACACTGCCTTATTGCTTTCCACGCAAGAACAATTGGACTTATCTCTGATTCCAATTGTAGAAGATGTGATGAACCGAATACGGATGAAACTGTTGAACATATCCTGTGCAAATGCCCCGCATTGGCCAGGCATCGCAAACAAATTTTGGGCAAAGCAGAACTCGAGAATCTGGAAGAAATCGCAGTCATGGACCTCATGCGCATTAAATTGTTTGCAACATGGACTAACGCGTTTTATCCTCGTCGCTGAAGGAACATGTGGTATTTCTATGGACCAGCCGGTCTATGCGAGGAGTTCAAAATTTTGAGCTCCGCCACCAGTAACCTAACCTAACCTATGCCCGTATACAAAACTTAAAACCACGGTTTTAAACAAATCGGTTAATATTCACAATACGAACACAGTTTTTGCAACAATAGCCATTTTTCTCCAATGAAATACGATTGGAAATCTTTCTTTTATTTCTTTGTTTGTTGGGTTGCTTTATTATTTGGACTTGTTGAAGTCAAGGGGTTTTATGTTTGTTTACATATTTTTGATTACTTTTTCTAATGATAGTACCGTTATAGTTTTACAATGAATTCAACTTGTTGAGTGTTGAAGCATTCGTCATAATTTTTCTTTCATTATGTGTTATAAGAGAGTTCTTCTATAAAAAACAAAATCATAAAAATGTAGGTGTACTGATTTGAGTTCAAGAAAAAATGGTCACCCTACTTATGTTGCCAAAAGACCAAACCGATTTAACTGAGTATCGGGCTAACGTTTTCTTTGGAGACTATAAAGGGAGATCTTTCACAGGGCACCCGTCGGGGAAAACCTGTTTTTTTGTTAGCTGCCGAATATCAAATTAAAAAAAACAGAGACCAAATATAACAGTTATATGTGTCTTTTTGTTTTAAAAAAATCATGAAACGAATTTTGTCCAAATTTAGTATTTTATATATGAAAAGACTTCTAAAGATGTCCCGTGTTAAAATTTGCTATAACATTTCGTCGCTTCTCCGTCATGATTTGGTATGTGACATTTTTGTTTTTTTTTATTGCATAAAATGAAACCTCTATAGGTCATCCGTCTGCCCACTAAACCGTTTAGCGATATCTTGGATGGTTTAGAAATTAGCAAAAGTAGCTATGTGAAATCCATATGTAAATGTTCCAAAAAAAAGTGGTATGTGTAGTTTAAAACCAGTTTTTGTTACAGATATTTATATAAATCATTTCAAACTGTTATTTTTAATTTTTATTTGAAAAAATATTTTTTAACAGTTAAATTTGATTTTTTTTCAATAAATCTCATAACTGTTATGGTTTTTGGAAAAAAGGGTTGCCAGCTTATGAAAAAATATGCTTTCGGGGAAATCCAAATAAAATTCGAGCTAGCAGTAATTTCGCCAAAACGCAAAAATATACAAAACAAATTTGGGCATGACCGATACATCATTGGATGGGCCAAATAATCTGTCGACCTGTATAAAATGCTCAAATGGTTTATTTTGAAGAAATGTTAAAAATTCCCAAAATAAAACAAATAAAATCCATTTGACCCACTACATGTGAGATTGGGCAACTAAGAAAAATCAGTTACTCTGATTTTCCTCCCCTTTCGTGAATATCGGGAGGAGGTTTGTATGGGGACTATCTGTTCAAATTTTTTTATCCCGTGAAAATTTATAACGACGATTTGTGACTGCAAAAAAACGTTTACCTGCTAAATTTCTAAGCCAAATTCAAAGGGACCAATTTTTTCCATCGGCAAAATGAAGCTTAGCAAACATCAATAAATTGACTCAAATGGTGACTCTGAGTCAATTGTTATTCTTGAAGGTTAGTCTAGGACCAATTTTTTTGGTAGTTACAAACATCAGCTCAAACACATTATACTGTGTACCACAGAGTTGTGTAGGGTATAAAAAAAAACATAATCAAAAGCATCAATAAAAACAAACAAAAGAAAATTCTAAAGTAAACAGAAAAAATCTATTGTGATATGTAAAGTTGTTATAGTTCCTTCATAGCAGATATTTAAGAGAATGTTTTCATTGTTTAAATAAAAATTAAATAAACTATTAAAATAATTTTTAAGGAAAGTGTACACTCATAATAATAACTCTGTAAAATACTCTGTAAAATGACTGTAATCTCAATTCAACAGATATTTGACAGAGTTTTCTGTCAAAATACAGATTTAAAGAAAAAACTTTGTATTTTGTTGTGACAAAAAAAAAAAATTTCCTCTGTTATATTACTTTTTACTTTGTAATCTTAATTTTACAGATAGTTAACAGAGTTTTCTGCTTAAATACAGATCTAAGCAAAATACTTCGTTTTTTTTATAACCAAAAAAGTTTTCTGTTTTGAGTAGTTTTTGTTACCAAACATCAAAATTTTATCTGTATTTTTTTTTTTTTGAGAAAAAGTTGAAAAAATAGCAAAAAAAGTTATCAAAATTTATTTTTCAGAAATCTTATAAAAATTTTACAAAATAACATGCATTTAACTAAACTCTGTAAATTTACAGAGTTTTTTCTGTAATTTTTTTTTTTTGCATCAAATATATGTAAATTTCATAGTTTTCCTTTCTAAATGGTGGTTTATTTAACCAATATTTTACTAGAAACTCTGTAAATTAACAGTTTTTTTTTGTCCAAATCATTTTACAGAGTTTTATGGTAAAATTACAGAGTTTTCTCTGTAAAAAAGCTTTCATATTTAACCAATATTTTACTATAAACTCTGTAAATTAACAGTTTTTTTTCTGTCAAAATCATTTTACAGAGTTTTTTAGTAAAATTACCAAGAAATGTTGTTAGCTGGAAAAGTATGGTGTACTCTGTTAAATTAGCAGAGTTTTTCTGTAATTTAACAGAGTTATTATTTTGAGTGTAGTGTCACCCGCCGATCTTCATGAAACTTTTTTTAGAGGAGTAAAAATAACGGAACACGTAAAAATTTTTAAAATTCGGCGGAAGGCGTTGAACGACACTTACCCCTCGTTAGAGTTGTGTCGTTCACGAACGAACTAGTTCAATTGAACTATTCACTTAACTGAGCGGTTTATCTAGTTCGTTCATTACCGCTCTTTTAGGTATTTTCGTTCATTTAGCTCAATTAGTCATTATTTCACTTTGCTTTCAGTTCGGTCGTTCAATTTTGTTTTATTAATTTTGTCAATAGGCGTTAGTTTTCTCTTCTTTTTTGGCACGCTTTCTCAGCATTAATGTTTTTTTACAAAAGTTGCATGTTTTTTTTAAATTCATGTTTTTATTCGACATTTTTGTATATTTTGAACGAAAGCCAAAACAACAAACATGATCAAAATGATTCGTTCACGAACTGTTGAACGAAAAAAACAACTGACCGATTTGAACTATTTGAATGACCAACAGACATTATCAAAATAATTCGTTTACGAACTGTTGAACGAAGACCACAAAAGAGCGTTTGAACTAGATGAACGAACTAGGTCTTTTATCTGAAATGAACGAAAATGAGCGCTCACTCAATTGAACGATTAAGCACAAGTCTACCCCTCGTGATCAGTGTTGCCAATTTAGCCATTTTCCGGCTAAATTTAGCTCCTTTTGAACTCGTTTAGCCGGAGAAAAAGGCATTTAGCTCTTAGCCGTTTTTTTAGCCATTTTCGAAACTAATTTAGCAGTTTTTTAGCCATTTTTGAGTTTTCGGTTAAAAAGTAATTTTTAGTGTGTTTTTAATACTAAAATAGACAATTTATTGGTTTTTAAGTTTGTACAGATCGATCACAGACTCTAATACTATTTGTTATAAAGGTTTAAGTTGAAAAATGTAGGAGGAAATTAAATTTCTAAAAATTATAGACATTTCTGGAATTGTCATTCCGGTTTCAAGCATTTTAGTTATGTGTTATCATCAGAAGGATTGTAAATGTTGGTTTATTTTGTTAGTAGGTAATTGTTTTTCATATATTTGAATTTTTATTAACACTAGTCTGGAATAAAATCACGTAAATTTTTGTCATATTCATACCATAAACATTATACTAAATTTTAGACGATCTAGTGATGCCCGTTTCTCTGTCTTTTAAAAATACGCTAACGTTTAAAACTCAACTTGAAGGCTGATTGCTGAATCTTGGCATATATATTTTTGAAATTCTTCTGATCAGGTTTTAGCGAAAACGGTCCCACGGGTAAAAAGTGTCACCTCGAATTCACGTGTTGAAAAAGCTTTTTTAAGCCAAAATAACTAAAAAAGATTTTTTACTTAAATACATTTTTTGTACACAAAATTTGTATATATATGTTTATAAAAAAATTTAATATAAAATATTTAAATCATTAAAAAAGTGATTTGAACTCTCTTCATTTTATCTAAAATATGTCAAAACAGTAACAAAAAATCTCCTTATGTATCAAAATCGGTACAAAATATGAATTTACCTTAGTTTACCTTAAAAAGTAAAATATATATTTTAGCCGTTTTTTAGCCATTTTTTAGCCGTTTTTTTCAAAAGGATTTAGCCGTTTTTGATTACAAAGTTCTGGCAACACTTCTCGTGATAAATGTTTGCGAATTACATTTTTATCAATATTGAAAAAGAATCGAAAAAAAATATTTTTTTATCCCCCGGATGTCAAAGTTTGAAAAACGACGCAAGTGATGTACTTTTTTTTGGCTGCACAGCAGTGTTGGTAGCAAAAACTCTTAGTTATTGCGATATTTATACCTTACACCACTCTGTGGTACAGGGTACAATGAGTTTGTGCTGACGTATGTAACTACCCGAAATATTGGTCTTAGACCTACTTTTAAGTATACCGATCGACATAGAATCACTTTTTGAGTTGATTTAGCGACGTCTGTCCGTCCGTCTGTCTGTCCATGTAAACGGTGTAAACCTGATACAGATCGCAATTTGCAACCAACTGACTTGAAACTTCAGTCTCTCTTGGCCCAAGGAAGAAAGCCTATTGAAATAAGAAAGAGTAGGCTCATGTTAAGACCTAGTCCTTATACAAAGGAACCTTTTAATTTAAGCATAAATGACTTGAAAACCGTGTTATAATAAATATCCTTTCAAAATTAAGCAACTTAATGTGTTTTGTATTCACAAACCATCATTCCAAATTTTAAAGGAATCGGACCAGTTCTACTTGTAAAATAGAAAATATTTTATTAACATTTTGTTTGTATGTGTTAAACGCGTACTTTAATAAGCTTATCAAATCTGATTATAATTGGACAAGTTTTAGATTTAGGCCCTATATAAAAATGTTACCCGAAATTCAGTTAAATCGGTCTATTGGCAAAAAAAAAGAAGTATATTTAACTCAAATTTAGTTTGCTTGTGTTTTCTACACTTATTAAAGATTTTATAAAAGAAAGATCCAATCGGTTCATTCAGTCAAAGAATTTACGACTTTTAATTTAAAGAAACAGTTTTAGTTTCTGAGACATTTGTTCTTAGAAAATTTCTGAAATTTTAAGACATAAATTAGGAGTACATATGAAAAAAAAGTAAAAAAGCAGTAAGCAGCCCAGCAGAAATTTTGCTAACTGGCAACAGATTTTGAAAATTAATCCCGAGTCAAAGAGCGCATCCAAACCACCTAAATTTATGCATGATTTCCTAAGGCGATCTCACAGTTTAGAGCACTGTTGGTAGCGCTGAAAAAGCGCTCTTGAGATGCAGTTAAATCATGTGTCTTTTCAGCGCTAATTAGAGCATTCTTTCGTACTATTTTTATTATCAACAAAAACTTTTATATTTAAAGTTAAAAAAAATAACAATGCGCTACGATATGCTATAAAAAGAAGCTGTGGTTTTTGGTTTTGCTTAACTTTTTCTGCTAGAAAACAAATATCCAACCAAAATTATATTTCAAATAACGTGCTAGAAATAGCACGTTTTGTTTTTAAAATATTCGCTTTTAAAATTTCATCCAGCATTTTGGCGCCCAACGTGGGGCCATAATATTGGTCACATGCTAAATAGTGGCTATTATTTTATACCTCCATAACGTGCAAGAAATAGAAAGTTAGGTTTTCTGGTAATCTTTCATGGAAAGTCCGCATGTGAAACTTCCTGAGTTCTTTAAAATTTATACAGCAGATAGAAAAAAATCTAAGTTCTGTCTGAGCGGAATCGAGTTCAAGAGGTCAAAATAGATAAAGATTCGATTCAGATTCCATCTTGTGTATAAATTTTTAATGATATCTAAATTGGTAATTTTGGGGACCTTCCTTAAAAGATTACAGTAAAACCCAACGATAGATTCTTTTGGCCGATTCGATTTCAGGGGTTCGAAATACATTTGGTCTGGTATCTGAGTCAGGACCTGTTTTTTTGTGGGGCCTTGTTATAATTGCTGCAAAAATCGGGTTGGCAGATTTTAAATTACGAGGTTCATTCATAAGAAAACATATCAGTGGAAGTCACAAAAAGTATGGTAGACTTCAGGGCGCCGAAATACATTAAGATTTGTTGGTCTGGTTTCTGGGTCAGAACCATTTTCTCTTTTGTTGGGCTATGTTATTATTGCTGCAAAAATTAGGATAGCAGACTTGGAATGACGTGGTTCATTCATAAGAAAACATATCAGTGGAAGTTACAAAAAGTAATAAATTAGCGATTTTTCGTCTTTTTCAAACTGGAGTTTTTCAAAATTAGTACATGTTAGAACAGAGCTTCTCACTAACTTTTGCTTTGCGACCTCTTTTCAATATTTCAAATTTTTCGCGACCCTCCAACATAAAAAAAAAATAAATTATTAACGTGAACTTTGCCCTCGGTTTTTTTAAAACCCTGAATGGAAAATCCAAATGGAAATATTTGGAAACCAAATTCAGAAGCAGCATTGAAAGATTGATGGAAACCGTGTGGTCAGATCCCAGACGCATACCGAAAATTTCATGTAAAAAACTTTTAAAAAATAAACAGAATTTTTGTGAACTTTGACCGCAATTTCCTTAAAAATTTGGAAACCAGGTCCCGAACTACGGCATTTTGTATCGAAACTTATTATAGTCATTTTTTATTTCCAAAAATAAAAGAAAAATACCAGTTTAACTTGATCAGAAATGAAGAAATGTTTACCAAGAAAGCACTTAAAGTCCAATTTGGAGTAATGATTGTTCTTTTTTTCAAAATTATGTACCAGTGTTTATTATTGATCGAAATTTTGTTCGATCACGAATCTGGATCCGTTATTCGGATCCAAATTTAGAATCAGCATTAAAAAGTATATCAAAACAAGTAAAAAAATTAAATTCGGCCTTGCCGAATGTAGTGATACCCTCCACAATTTCAAAAAGATTATTGCAAACAACTTTATTTAAAAGGAAATTACTTTTGAAAAAAAAAAAATTTGAAAAAAAATTTCCGCGAAAAAAAATTTTGTTAAAAAAAAAATCCGCGATTTTTTTCTTTTTTTGTCAAAAAATATGTTCGTACTTGTTTAAATACCATTTGGTGCTCAATTATGTTCACATATGTCAACCAGAAGCCGAATTAAAGCATTTTGTATTTTTAGGTTATGTTGAATGTACTAAAATTTTTGAGGTGTGCTTACATTTTCGTTCATAACTTTTGAACCGCTGAACCGATATCGCTCAAATGCAATACCAAACTTCTCGGGAGAACTTCCAACATATATGTTAAGTTTCAGTCATCTCTGTGCAATATTTTGTCGGCGAGAGCATTTTCCACAGACAGACAGACAGACGGACATCGCTAGAATGTCTTAAAATCGATCGGGCATCATGAATATATATACTTTATGGGGTCCCAGGCCGATATTTCGATGAGTTACAAACGGAATGACAAACTTATATATACCCTCTATCACTAAGTGGAGGGTATAAAAAGTGGCCAGATCTCAGCCGCATCCAAAAATATCACAAACAAAGCTCTCAAAAATGCACAAGAATACGTTTTTGTGAACTTTGCATTTAATTTTCTCAAAAACCAAACGTACTAGAAAAATTTGAAACCCATATTCGAATCAGTATCGACAAGCTAATAGAAAACGAACTGTCAGATCCCAGACTCAGCCAAAAAACTTCACAAATCAGTGTTGGGTATCCCGGGAAATTAACAACTGCACAGTGATTATGGAGGGACCCTAAGTTATGGAAATAATTTATTTCTTTAATAAAAGTATTTGTATATTTTTATAACTCAACAATAAAACAATGTGTTTTAAATTTACAAAAATTTTAAGGTTTTACCAAAATTATTCGCGACCTCCTGAAACTCTACCGCGACCCCCTAGAGGGTCGCCACCCACCGTTTGAGAACCATTGTGTTAGAACGTGGAAGTCAGACTTGTAATCAGGACTGATTTAGGAGGGAAATTTCATCTAGTTCAGCGGTTACCAACCTTTTCGGGTCGCGTACCCCTAATTTTAAATTTTATCAGCCGCGTACCCCCTTACGAGTTTTTTGTTTTCGAAAAAAAAACTTCACAAATATTACAGTTAGTTTTGAAATTTTTGATCTCCGGGTATTATAATTTTTTATGGATTTAGGGGAGATCAAAACAATGGTGGTATTTTTTGTAAAAATTTTTGCTCCTTGGGGTGGTTTAATGCATCTGAAAACCCGGATTTTAAACTGATTTTTCTGCAGAGCAAAAACGACTGAAAATGTTACAAATCTGATTTCACCAGTCGATTCTCTTCAAAAAAAGTTCCAAAAACCCATCACAGGGGTTTTTTTTTTTGAAACACCATAAAATGGCATTTTGAGCTTAAAGTGGTATAAAAATTTCCACTCTATCACAACCCGTCTCAAAAATGCCCAAAACACGTTTTTTGAAAACTTTGACATAAAATTTCTCAAAAACTGGACATCATAGAAAAATTTGGAAACCATATTCGGAACCAGCATCGAAAGGTTAATCGAAAACAAGTGGTCAGATATCAAAATATCATCCAAAAATATCGAAATAATATATTTCTAAATTGCATAAAAATACGTTTTTGTGAACTTTGAACTCAACTTTCTTAAAAACCTGACGTTATGGAAAACCTTTAAAAACCAGATGCGGAACCAGCAAATTACTAAAATTTTGCGTACCCCCGCGGACAGTTTCGCGTAGTGGTACCGCGTACCATAGGTTGGTAACCGGTGATCTAGTTTATACAATTTTCATTCGGGCATACGAATTTTTCTTAATTTTTAGTGCAGTTAAATATCATCCGAAAACTCATTTTACTTAATTTTCCTGTTAAGCCCGACCTTGTGTTTTTTTTTTCTTTTAATAACCCTACGACTAGTATTTCCTATTCCTTTTTCCTTACTTTTTTCTTAAAAATTTACTATTTTTTTTTCTTAAAAGAGCACACTTTCTTCGAATACATTCCTTTTAATATCATCTCATTTAGTTTTCCTCAAGTCACTGTCATTATTAATTGTAATTAATTGTCTGTTGTTTCTAGTTTAATGGTTTTGGCGGGTAAATGAGACCCTGAGGATGATACATCTACACTAACAAGACGATTGCCAACTCGAACATTGGCTACATTAGCAATAGCAACATTTCCTATATTTACACCACCACCCCCAGCACCACCTACTACACCCCTACTACTAACAACGACACCACCCGCATCAGTAGTATCGACAATTTGTATATTTAAAAGTCCTTCGGGTGAATTGTTGCTGGTGGTGTTACTATTGCCAGCAATCGTAGCAGTAGAAGTGTCAGATTGAACACCTTCTTCTAATTTAATTGGTAAAACTTTGGCAAAGGATTGCTTACGACGTTTATGGCCGCTAGATTTAATAATAGTGTTACGATTTCTTTCAGCTATATGACTTGGTGTGGCTGATGCTGCTGGGGTTGTTGCAGCAGCAGCAACAACTATTGGCAATGGCATAGAGGTAGCAATTTTTATATGACCACCACTGTTATTGTTATTATTATGATTATTGTTAGTTGTTGTATCGTTATTGTTATTATTCAGAATATTTGTAGCCGTTAAATTTAAATGTTGCGGATTTGCTATAAAAACTTTGGCGGTTGCATTTTGTAAAGCATTTGTTAAATTTACTAAATTTTGTTGTTGCTGCTGTTGTTGCTGGTGGGAATTCAATTGACTAGAATTTTGATTTAAACTAGATGCGTTTATTATTTGGCAACGTATACTATTATTTGGACTAATATTACTATTATTACTACTACTACTATTTAAATTTAAAGTATTTACTAAATTCTGTGTTTGACTTAAAGCCGAATTGGTCAATAGACGATGTGTGGTAGCAATGGGTGTTGCTGCCATTATTGAATAACATTGATATTGTTGTTGTGGCGGTGGCTGTGTCGTTGTACTATTGTTGCCACCTTGTTGATTTCCGGCAACATTACTGTTATTGGGACTTTGATTGCTACTACTATTATTATTATGATTATTGCTACTAGCATTACTGCTACTACTACTATTACTATTATTATTGGTATGAGCATCATCTACCTGCATTGGTGTTATACACACTGTTCCATCACTATTTGTGTGTATTTGCTGTATGTTGGCCATCATTGATTGATACATTGATGCTGAAACGGGTACTGTTATCATATTACTAACGGATACTGGATAACCTGAAATGAAAAAATATAAAATAAAATTTAATTAAAATTGATACATAATGATGATGATGATGAGGGAGGTAGAATACGGTTAATAAAAATATATACAACGATAGTTGAAAGAAGATTAAGTGGACGACACTTAATAACCATCGGTGCATGTATATTTTTGTATAGAATAGGGGAGAAGGATGATATTTGTTTTGATATGGGTGCAAAACATTTATGCTGATGATGATATTGATACAATTTTTAACGGTACTTAATCATGTAATATTATAAATGAACAAGATGGTTTTTTAAATTGAATTTTGTTTAACAAAAACTTTAGTTAACACTTTTAATTTAACACAATAAGTTTATTAACCCAATATTTTCCATTTCAAGTACAGGTTGAACTATTTTTTCTAATACAGAATATCAAAATAGATGTAAATAAGGAAAGCTAACAAGGAAGGTCTTTCGTAGGGCACCCACCGATTGTCCTGAAACTTGCAAATAGGAAAGAGGGGAGCAAAATAAGAGTAACCTGTTTTTTTATAGCTGCCCAATCTCACATTTAGCGGGTCAAAGAGGAGGGGGGAAAACTGTTTTTTTTCGATTTTGGAAGATTTTTCCTATTTCTTCAAAAGAAACTATGTGAACATTTTATACAGCTCGAAAGGTTTTTTGAAGGCCTATCTAATTGTGTATCGGTCGTGTCCAAATTCGTCTTCGTTAAGTTTGTTATTGTCAAAAATCTATAATTGTTGAGGTAGTTTATATGGAGATGTGTAAACGTAAGAAATCATATGTAATAATCTCTATCAAAATTAAGCTGACCCGTATTTTTTCGTTTGGCGATATTCCTGCACGTTCGGCCTTTATACGGATTTTTCTGAAAGCTATTATATTTTCATAAGGTGGCAATCTTTTTTTAAATTTGAGATTGGGCAGTTAAAAAAAACAGGTAACTCTTATTTTTCCCCCTTATTCCCATATTCAAGTTTCAGGACAGTCGCTGGGTGCCCTGTGAAAGACCTTCCTTGTCGTTTTTGAGAAACATCAAAACGTAACGGTTAATTTAGGTTGGAGTGTAAGTGGCTGCTGACGTTTTACGTCAAAACACGAAGACTTTGAGGTCCTTTGTGATACCACGTGACTGTAATAGGTTTCCCTATTAGTCCCTGCATGCGCGGGTACAAGGGGGGGGGAAAAAGGGGAAATTTCCCCCCCCAGACCAAATTTCGAAAAGAAAAAAAAAGGAAAAAAAGAAAAAAAAAAAAGAAAAAAAAGGAAAAAAAGGAAAGGAAAAGAAAAGAAAAGAAAAAGAAGAAAAAAAGAATAAAGGAAATTTTCTAAAAAAAAGTCCAAAAATTTTTCAAAGAAGAAAATCTAAAAAATTTTAATAGGAAAAATTTTTTAATTTTTTAAGGGAAAAGTGAATTAATCTGAACATTTTCTGTGAAAAATATCTGTCAATCTTATTATGAATTTTGGCATAAACTAATTAATTAGAATATGCTTTTTTTGTATAGAAAAATCTTACAGGATCTTAATTTGGTTTATATAAAAAATTTTTGTCTTCTACATAGCAATGTTGATAGTCGAACTTACATATGTAAAACTATTTTAATTTTTTTTTTCTAAAGAAAAAACTTTTTCTAAAGAAAAAATTCTCAGAATCTGAGACCTTTTTATGTGAAAAAGGTTGAAAATTTATTTATAGGAAAAAGGTCGCAAAAGAATTTTTCTTTGGAAAAAAAGTCTCAGAATTTCTGAATTTGAGACTTATTTTAAGGAAAAAGGTCTCAGAATCTGAGTCTTTTTTAAAAAGAAAAAGGTCTTAAAGTCTGAGACTTTTTATTGTTGAAAAATAGTCTCAGAATTTGAAACTTACTGAATTGGTAGAAGGTCGCAGAATCTGAGACTTTTTCAACGGGAAAAAGGTCTTAGAATCTAAGACTTTTTTATAGGAATAAGGTCTCCGAGTCTCAGAAAAATGTCTCAGAATCTCAGACTTTTTCTATAGGAAACAGGTATCAGAATCTATGACCTTTCTATAGGAAAAAGGTCTTAAAGTCTGAGACGTTTTCTATAGGAAAAACATTTCCGAATATGGGACTTTTTCTTTAGGAAAGGGTCACAGAATCTTCGACTTTTTCTATAGAAAAGGTGTCTTAGAATCGGAATAGATTTCAGAATCAGAAAAAGGTCTCAGAATCTGTCACTTCTTCTTTAAAGAAAAAGTGACAGAATTTAAACTTTTTCTGTATCAGAAAAAGCTCTCAGAGTCTGAGACTTTTTCTTTAGGAAAAAGGTCTGAGAGTCTGAGCTTTTTTCTTTAGGAATAAGATCTCAGAATTTGAAACTTTTTCTTTAGGAAATGTTCTTAGAATCTGAGACTTTTTTTATTGAAAAAAGGTCAAGAACCTAAGACTTTTTCTATAGAAAAAAGTTTGCAGAATCTAAAATTTTTTTCAGTATGAAACAAATCTAATAATCAGAGACCTCGCTATAGAAAAAATGTCTCAATAACGCTTTAAAATATGAGACTTTTTCTATAGTAAAATGTCTCAGAATCTGAGACTTTTTCTGTGGAAAAAAATTCTTAGAATCTGAAAATTTTTCTAAACGAAAAAAAAAATTTCCAGACACGAAAAATGTCTCAAAATCTGATATGTTCTATGCAGGAAGAATTTTTTCTATTAAAAAATTCTCAGATTTAGCTCTTCTTATGTATACGAAAAATATACAATTTTCTTTTAAGTTTCTTTTAAAAATATGAAAATTTTTCTATACGAAAATAGTCTTAGATTCTGAGACATTTTTCGTTAAGAAAAGTCTTATATTCTGAGACATTTTCCCTATAAAAAATATTTTTTTCACGAAAAATGTCTCAACATCTGATGTTTTCTATGTAGGAAGAATTTCTTCTATTAAAAAATTCTCTTCTTATGTATACGAAAAATATACAATTTAAATTAAAACAAATTAAACAAATTAAAAAAAAAATTGACCTAAACGAAATATGGTCATGAAAAACAAACCTCCTTCGGCAAAAACTAATAAATTTGATGATTTTATAGCTTTCCCATCACTTTTTTTTTGTAAAAAAAACGTATCCTTTTTTTTTGCTCGTCAACAAAGGTTAATTTATGATTTTTTTTTCGAAGTAAAAAAAAATTTTCCCCCCCCACACCCAAAAGCTGTACCCGCCACTGAGTCCCTGCCTCTAAACCAATTTGAGCTTCTTATGAAAATCCTTAGTTATTGAATTTTGACATCGGACAAATAAGAAAAATCGTGCAGCTCCCTTCGATCCCAGTGAAGCAATTCTCTGACCAGAAAGTGCCGGGCAGATGAAGTGTTCGACAGTTTCCAACTCCTCTTCATCCATGCAACTCCGGCAAAAGTCATTCGATGGCACATTTAACTTTCCTATAAGACAGTCTCCGATAATTATAGCAGCCACCGTCGAAATCTCTTCTCTTGGAAGCGATATCAACTCACTTGTGCGCTTCTTATTAGGACATGACCAAATCAGTCGTGTTGTCTCATACGTCCATCCATTTGCCCATCTTTGATCTCCGTCGCGGAACAAAGCCGTAGGTTTTGCTTGCAAATTTCTAGAGGCATACCAACACATTCAAATTCTGTTGGAACCTGTAAGGTAGTTCCTAGTCTTGCAAGCTCATCGTCTTTGCAATTCCATGGAATGTCACTGTGCCCTGGGACCCATATGAGTCGTATGCCAAACTGCTTGGCCATCTCATTTATAGATGTGCGGCAGTTAAGGGCAGATCTTGTTTTCAGAAACACTGACTCCCGGGACCTGACCGCGGCTTGACTGTCAGAATAGATGTTGACTGCAGTTGTAGATAATGCATTGCAGCTCAACCAGTCAGCCACCAATTGCAAGCATCTTTGCCTGGTAAACACTGCAACTATCCGGCAGACTTTGAGCCAGGCTCAACCAAAGCTCCTCCGAATAGACAGCCTCGATCCACCGGAATTCCCTTCATCCAAGACTCCATGGATGGTATCATAGTAGTACAGTTGAGCTCAAAAATGCTCATATGGGGATCACAGTCCACATTTTGTGGTATTGTTATCTTCTTCAAGATCACGCTATGGCCACAATCGCGGCTCCTTCACTGCAGTGTGCTATTAAGTCGAATTGCCGACGTAGTCACATACTGCCTACCCAATAAGTCCAATGGTATCCGGTGAAGAAGGATTTCTAATGCAGCCGTATGTTGAGTACGAAGAGCACCAGTGATGCACATCGACGCCATTCTCTGTACCTTCGTGATGAATATATAGTTCCGTTTTGTCTCTAAAGCAGGCCACCAGACAACGATTCCATACAGCAGAATTGGACACACCACCGCTGTATAAATTCAATGAATGACTAAATACCAATCGTTTTCCAATGGCCCTTTTACAGGAATATAAAGCAATCGTTGCTTTTCTCACCCGTTCCTCAATATTACGCCTGAAATTCAACTTTCTATCTAGAAAAACTCCAAGATACTTGGCTCCATCTGAGAAGGTGATTTCAGTTCCGTCCAGAGAAATAGGATCAAAAGTAGGAATCTTGTTTTTCCTTGTAAACAAGACAAGCTTTGTTTTACTTGGATTAACTCCCAGACCACAGCCTCTTGCACATTTGACAGATCTATCAGAGAACCCTAAAGAATAACCGTCAATGTTGGCAGATGCTTTCCCTTTACCGCTATCGCGACATCGTCCGCATATACGACAACATGACAACCACGTGCTTCTAGAGATTAGTAGTAAGAATCCAAAGAAGCGGAGAAAGAACATCTCCCTGTGGAGATATGACAGACGCCCCCTATTCCGACTATATGCGTCTATTGGCAAGTAGATTTTCCACCATTAAAACGATCTCACGCTTCAGTCCCAGACAATAACACACTTATGTAGTTTGGGATGACATTATTAAAAGCCCCCTCTATATCAAGAAAGGCCACCATAGTGTACTCCTTTACCGAAAGCGATCTTTCGATGGTACCGACGAGCTTATAAAGAGCTGTTTCCGTTAATGTACCCTTGCTGTGTGCATGTTGCCTTGTGGAAAGCAACCTCGGGTCAATCACTCTACGCAAATATGGGTCTATCATTCGTTCCATTGTCTTTAACAAAAAAGAAGACAGACGAATTGGTCTGAAATCGTTTGGAGCTGTGTGGAAATTTTTCCCAGCCTTCGGGATAAAAGACGACTTTGGTATCCCTCCATTTTAAAGGAATATATGACCAATTAATGCATGCTGTATATAGATTGCAGCCAAGGGGCTATATAGTCTGACACTTACTGTATCTCAGCCGGGATTATACAATCAGGTCCAGGAGATTTATAGGGCCTAAAGCTTTTAATCGACCAGATTAATGTTGGCATATTATTTCCGAAGCAATTTCAGATGATTGGGCTTCAGAACGTTCCAAAGCTTGAAACGGTGTCATGGAATTGCCCGGAAAATGTGTGTTTAGAAGGAGATCCAGCGATTCTCCACTGGAGGAAGACCACAAACATTTGGTTGGTTAACTACCCCTGTTACAAATATACAGGTTAGTGCTTAACAAAAACTCCAAAAGTGACTCGCCTCTATCATTTGTGTCTGTACTTTCCCATATCGAATGATGTGCATTAGCATCACAGCACACTACTAAGTGTTTCCCCTAGATTCAGATTCTCGAATCAAACCGCTAACCTTTTCCGGGGGTATTGGCCCCAGATTAGGAAAATAAGCAGAGGCAAGCCAAATATCATCCCATTGAGCTCTATGCTAGCCGCTGGTAACATCCATATCAGTAGAAGTTGATAAAAAGAATATATTTAAGCTATTTTTCGCCAAGATGCAGGCTCTACCACCGCGCACCCAGGGCTCTTTGATAAAAACCAAGTCAACAGCTCCTGTCGTCAGTCTTACATTTTATCCTTTTTCTATACCAAAAATGTCTTAGAATCTAAGACTTTTTCTATACGAAAAGTGTTTCAGAATCTTTGACTTTTTCTATACGAAAAATGTCTCATACTCTGAGACTTTTTCTTAGAATTTCTTAGAATCTAATACTTTTTATGTAGGAAAAGTTTCGAAGAGTTTGAGACTTTTTATGTCTTAGAATCTGAAACTTTTCCTATGCTAACAAAACGAAAATATTAAGATTTTTTTCTACGAAAATGAGAAATTTTCTTTAAAAAAAATTTAAAAAAAAAAATGGTCTAAAAACATTTTGTGTGCTTAAAACAGCAGTATAAAAGGATATAAGTTGTGTTCGCGAACTCAATAATTTGTACGAATTTGTACAAATTATCACGAATTTTGTCTAAAAGTCGTTCGCGTACTTTAAAAACCCAGTAACGAGAGAGAAAATGAGAGAAAAAGTGACGGTTCTATTTTAGAAACTTGCAAGTTTTTACTGGATAAATTTTTGCAGCAAGAATTATCAAGCACAAAAAAACATATGTTTTTAAGGGTCGAACCAGAATCAAATGCGTAGCGCAAGACGTAAAAAAAAACAAAAACAAACACATCAAATTTGAAATTTTTACGTCCGTTTGATTTAGGTAACTCACATTTAAATATTAGAAACGAAAAATTATTAGGCGTTACGCCTTACGCGACGTAATTTGATTCAGGTTGGACGCTAAAACATATGATTATATTTTAGTAAACAAAATACAAAATATTCTGCAGTTACATTTTTGTGTATAAAATATGATTAAATATCAACGAATGAATAAAAAAATACACACTAAAATTAAATTTATTTTATTAACAAAATAAATACCATCAAACTAAAAATTTACAAATGAAGGCAAAATTTGTTATAAGCTGATTTAAATCAGCTGTTTAGATAACTTGCAAATTTTTACGGATTTCTGTTCGCATACTTTTTACAACTTTTCCTTTTTGAGAGCGATTTCTTTTTTACTCTCTAAAATTTTGTTGTTTGATAATTTTTACTTACCCATGTGCCCTAATGGTTAAAACTGTATTGTAAACTAGCTATAATTATGTTCATCTAATTACTAATGCAAACTCACCTTGACCATCTTCAGTAGTTATATAAATTTGTCCATCTTGACCCACACTAGCTTCAGTCAAATCAACAGTCATATTTTCGTGACCATTAACATCACCAAGACTTTGTACGGTTTGTATAGTAGCGCCACCTTCGCCCTGATGTAACTGTAATGTAAAGAAAAATAGAAAATTAAAATAAATGCCTAAAGACAAATGATAATAAAAAAAATCACTACCGTAGCAACACCCTGGACTTGAGCGGTAGTACCATCCGGTAATGTTATAATAGGATTATTGGGATCAACTTGTATAAGCGAAACAGTGCCATCAGCATTTTGTATTGTAGATAAAACAGTTTGTGTGGAATACTAAAGGAAAAAAAACCGAGAGAATATTTAAAGATTTGATAATAATTTAAATAAATTACTTAAAAAAAATAAAATGATAAATTAAAAAAAGAATAACAAAGCATTCAAGATTAAAAGGTTAAGAGCAGCATAAAAAAGGTTTAAGTATAACTGATTTAAGGGAAACTTTAAATTAGTATCAGAGCACCATAAAAGTCAAAATAGATGATTTGTATATAAAAAGATTTTTTTTCAATTTTAATCAATCGTAGTTTAAACTTTTCTGATATGTTGACTTAAACTTAAGTTTACCTAAAACAAATTTTACAGTCAGCACTTGAGTCAAAGCGTAGACTTCCATAAGCGATTATTTAAGCACTTTAACCATTTAAATGGGGTTTCAAGGCATGCAAGGCTTTATAATTCTCAATCGTTTCAAGTTGCTTGAAATAAAGAATTTAAGCTCTTTAGGCTTAGTTTTTGAGATTCCAGTTAAACTTGGTTCAATGCACTTTTCAAAAACTTGACTACACATTTGACATATTTTTTACAACTTTTCAAATTGATCAATATTATTATATGTATGTATATTCTTCAATATATTGGGCAATAATAAAAAATTTTGATTTTTATTGCGCAATTAAAACATTGAAATATATAAATGGGGGCATTCATCTCTAGTAACACAGCTTTTGAAACCGATGTCTTCCGATTGAGATAAAATTGTGCACCAAGGTAGTCCGTTTGAATAGTAGTTTAGACACAATTTTTCAAAAAGATCGGAGAAGGGCTCTCTGAGTTAGACGACCCTCTCTAACACATTTTGGCATTTGACATTTTGGCCAAACAGGTGTTTTTTCTATGAAGCTATTTACCTATTGTTCTTATCAAAATTTGCCCCGAGTGTTTTAGATTGCTATTTCTTCAATATTTCAAAAAAAAAAAATATTAAAGAAAAAAAATTTTATTCTTTTTTGTAAAATCAAAAACTTTGTTGACTTTTTTCTTAAAATGTAACCCCTAGAGCTTAGAGGTTTTTCTTAAAGAGGTCGCTTAGTGGGATGCGAGTGGGATATCTATAAAAAAAAATGTTTTGTAACTAAAAAAAAGGTTTTTGTGGGATACTTGCACTAGTTTCGATTTCAATCCGCTTCACCCCCTAAGTTTGTTAGCTTCGAAAAGTCATATGCCCCCTCATCGGGGTCAAAGTTGGGTGTAGATGGGTAAAAATCCACAAAAAGCCTCACAACTGGAGGTGTACTGTGAGACAGACTGTCATTAATTTTCCGCCCTTAATGTTTTTCCTGAATATACCTAACCACTATCTCTACTTTATAAGGGGGCTCCCATACAAAATGACATTTTTATAAAATTGGCTTCTACCGCTCTAACTGTCCAGAGGGTGCCCCTAGAGGAGTAAAATCTATGTATGTCCGACCGACAATATTTTTTTAATGCCAACATTTTGTTAGAATATACCAACCCTTTAATTTCAGCTCATAAGGGCGTCCATACAGTTTTTTCATAGTTTTTATAGATGTTTTTATAATGTATAGGAGCCCCCTTAGGGAGTAGAGATATGGTTTAATTAAGTTCGGACAAAATGTTGGGTTTTAAAAGATAATGGGGGTCGGTCTTTCTTTTAACTTCTCTAGGAGGCACCACAGGGGCGGTCGGATCTGGTTTAATAAAACAAATTTATAGAAAAATTAAAAAAAAAATTGTGGCGACCACCTTAAGGGTTAAAGATGCAGGGTAAGTATGTTCCGAAAATAGGTTGGAATTGATAAAATAATGAAAGTCGGTCATACATTTGACTCCACTAGGGGCACTTTAGGGAGATTTCGAGCGGTAGGAATATTTTTTTTTTTAAATGTGTTGTATGGGAGCCCTCTTAGGAATTATAGATAAGAGGCGGAAAATTAATGGCGGTCGGTCTCACAGTTGTGGGGCTTTTTGAGGATTTTTACCCCTTTACGGCCGACTTTGTACCCGATGAGGGTCCATATGCCACCACCCCACGTGCACCACTTAAAAAACTAAGGGGATGTAGCGGATCGAAATCAAAAACTCGTGAACTAAAAAGTGCCCCGAAAATTGCATATGCTAAAAATTGAAAACCCGATTTTTTGACTTACAAATTTACAAAACATTTTTTTGCATCTAACTAAGCGACTTCAAAGTAAAGGAAAATACCTAAAGTTTTTAATTTAAAAAAAAAAAATCATAAATAAATTTTTGTTTTTTAAATATTGAAGAAATAGCTATCTAAAACCACACGCGGCAAATTTTGCAATACGTACATATATAAGATGCGAAAAAAATACCTGTTTGGCCAAAATGTCAAATTTCGACAGAGAGTCCTTGACCGATCACATTGAAAAATTGTGTCTAAACTACTATCCAATACACACCCCTCTTAAAGAAAATTTAGGATTTGTAAAAATGGTGACAAAATCAGGGAATGGCATTTAATTCCACTTTATTTAGAACTTTAAAAATTGTTAACACGAAAATCCTAACTGATCTTGTTTTCAAGTTATTGCTAAATAATTACACTGTTCGACAACAAAAACTTCCCATTAAAATTACCAACTGATTCTTATATATTTTGATCTCCTTATTCCAAATGTGCCATCCAAATTTTTTTAGCACATACAGTTTTTGAGATACTCACTGTTAAACGGTCCAAAAACCACTAATTAAACACTTTTGGGGGTCCACTGTTATGTTGCCTTTAACAAATAGGACTTGATTTCATATAAATTGCACCTCCTGATTCCAAAACTGCAATCAAAAATTTTCTAGCATGTTCCGTTTTTAAGATATTCGCTTTCAAGATTTTCGCGTGAAAAAATTTTCAAATGCGAATATCTCAAAAACGGAACATGCTAGAAAAATGTGGATTGCAGTTTGGGAATCAGGAAGACCATTTTATATAGAAATCAAGTCCAATTTTTGGAAGAATCTGTAAAAGTGGACTATTATTGGTTTTTTGACTTTTTAACAGCGAATATCTCAAAAACGATACATGCTAGAAAAAATTGGATGGCAGATTTGGAATCAGGAGAGAAAAATCTATAAGAATCAGTTGGATATTTCACTGGGACGTTTTTGTTGTCGAACAGTGTAATTATTAAGCAATGACTCGAAAACGGGATCAGCTAGGATTTTCCTGTTAACGATTTTTAAAGTTCAATATAAAGAAGAGTGAAATGCTATTTCCCGATTTTGGCACCATTTTAACAAAACCTAAACTTGCTTGAAGAGGGGTGTGAATAGGACTAGGTTAGGTTAGGTTAGGTTAGGTTGTAAGTGGCTGCTGACGTTTTACGTCAACACACGTAGACTCTGAGGTCCATTGTGATACCGCGGGATCGTAATAGGTTTCCCTACTAGTCCCTGTCGTTAAACCAGTTTGAGCTTCTTATGAAACTCCTTAGATGTTGAATTTTGACATCCGACAAATCAGAAAGATCGTACAGCTCCCTAGATCCCAGTGAAGCAAGTCGCTGACCAGAAAGTGCCGGGCAATGGCAAATAAAGTGTTCGATAGTTTCCAACTCCTCTTCATCCATGCAACTTCGGCAAAAGTCATTCGACGGCACATTTAACCGCTCTGCGTGCTTCCCTATAAGACAGTGTCCGGTAATTATAGAAACCACCGTCGAAATCTCTCCTCTTGGAAGCGATATCAGTGAATAGGACTAACTTTGGTGCAATTTACATTTCGATCGGAAGACATCTGTTTGAAAAGTTGTGTCACTTGAGATGAAAACCTCTAAATATATTATGCTTTATCGATCGATTTTTTTTTCTTTAAATTTATGTTAAAATGAAAAGTTTTAGAATAATATTGCTTTGTGTTAGGTAAACGACAATAATATTGCACCATATTATTAAAAATCATTTGAAAATTTTTGAAACTCTCTGGACTTTAGTGCTGGCTGTAAAATTCGTTTTAAATTCAATTATAGTTCAAACTGAAGAACAAAAAATAAATCATACCTTAAAAAACAAACTCATTTTTTTAACTCAAAATTAAGAAAAACTCAAAAAAAATCAAACGCAAATGCAAAAACAAAAAACTCAGGCTTATGAAAACTCAAAAAAACAAAAAAAAATAAAAACACAACACCAAAATCAGAAATTTTAGAATTTATGTGGTTACGAACATCAACATCTCCCAAAGACATCGGTTCTATGCAAACTTGAGCATTTGCTAACTGTTGAGCAGTTACATGTGTGGTTTGAATTTGATGAACCTGTTGATGATGTTGCTGCTGTTGCTGTTGTTGTTGCTGCTGGTTTTGCTGCTGTTGGTGTTGCTGTTGTTGTTGTTGTTGTTGCTGCTGTTGTTGCTGCTGATTTTGCTGCTGTTGTTGTTGCTGCTGCTGCTGTTGTTGTTGTTGCTGCTGCTGATGATGTTGTTGCTGCTGCTGCTGTTGTTGATGATTATGATGTTGCTGTTGTGTTTGAATTTGTATTGGTGCAGGACATAGCTCAATTTTTGTCGAGGCTGGCAGCCTTGCTGTGGTTGTAATATGCTGATCATTCGTACTTTGTATTATGGTGGGTCCAGGATTATTTGGATTATGTGGATTTGTTGTGGTTATAACAGTTCCTGAACTATTTATTTTAACCACATTTACTTGTTGCTAAAAAATTTTTAAGGATTTGACGAATATATATTTACAATATGTTAACCAATAAAGGAAAATTTTACAATTTTTTTATTTAAGGTTGAAAATTTTATAATTTCTTTCATGTTTTACTGCGTCCCCTATATCACGTTAATGGGTAAAAATATTTTCCAAATAAAAAATTTCTAAGACAAAACTCTATAGAGAACACTTATGGAAAGTGAATTAAATCTATACTCGATTTTAAGATTTTTATTTCTACACCATTTACAGATGTAATTCTTACAAGATCAATAGTAATTCGAAAATTATACTTGTAATTCGAAGATTACATTTGGTAAAATCCAAAATCCATTGAGTTTATTCAGAAATATTTGCAAAGAAGTCAAAACTTTGAACCAAATTTGAATATTTTTTTTCAAAAATTTTTTTGTACCAATTTCTAGGATTTTTTTTGTTAAAATTAAAAAAATTAAAACACATTTTCTAAGATATTTTTGCTTCCTGAACACAAATCTGACATCAGAAAAATTGCATGAAATCGCCTTCTATATAAGCTATTTCTATTTTTGCGGCAAATCACTCAAAACCGACAATTTTTTTAATATTGGAAAAGTGTATGTTAAAGTTATTCATAATTTTTTTATTCGAACTCCCAATAAAATAACATAACTTTTGCAAGAAATCCGGACTCCATACGATCGGGGATACCATCAGGACATTAAAAGGAATCTCAAATAGTCCGTTTTTCAGTTTTATCCATTAGTGCCCGAATTTTGCAAGAAAATTCAAAATTCAATGAGTATTAGCAGAAATATTTGCAAAAGAAACAAAATCGGTTTTGAGGGCTTGGTCCACAAAAATAAAAAAATGCCTATATCTCGAGAAGGCAATTTGATAAAAAAATTTTGATGTCAAATGCGTGTTTAGGAGGCAAAAATACTTTAGGAAATGTGTTTTAATACTACACTCATAGAAATATCTTAGTAGAAAAATTAGTAAACCCATTGTAGATCAAGTTTTACAGAATAATGCCGTATTCAACAAATATTAATGTTGATATCGTTGAATAATCAGTATACTTGTTTCAACTATTACAATGGCTTCTACAGAATTCAATAGATAAAACAAAAAAGAAAAAACAACCCTGTTCGTTCGTTTTTTTTTATTATAACGAGTGAACGAGTGAGTTGGTAGCAATGTGAAATGTCTCTTATAAAATTATTTAATGTGTTTGTTTCTTATAAAATTATTTAATATTAGAAAAATAAATAAAAATAGGATCTGATCTGTAAATATTTGGTAAGTAATAAAATACATTGATTACTTTATGTGTTCATACTATATTAAAACGTTTTTTGTTTTTTTTAGGATTTTGTTTTGGTATCATCAGATAATTAGAGAATGGCTAATGGGTGCATAACATGAATAAACGAAGTGTGTGTGAAAATCTTTGTGAAAATCTTCAAATATTGCAGCTTAAAAAGCCGGAAATAAAAAAAATATTGTGATTTATACTTAATAAAAGAATATTTACAAATAACAACAAGCTTTTTTTTAATAATAAAATTTCTTATATTAACAAAAATATGAGTTGAATTTACATAAAATACGAGTTGATTAACAAAAAAACGAGTTGATCAACTTTTACAAAAACTGACAACAATTTTTATTGAAATCAACATAAATATTTGTAGGGTCAAAATCAACAATGATTTCTGTTGAATTTACAACGATTTTCTTTGGGAATACAATGATTTTTGGTTGAGTGTACCAAAAAAATTGGTACGAAAAAATGTACGAAAAAAATGCAAATTTGGTTCAAAATTTTTACTTCTTTTGCAAATATTTCTGGATATACTCAATGGATTTTGGGTTTATGGAAAAATGTATCAGAATCTGATACTTTTTCTACAGGAAAAATATCTCAGAATCTAAGACCATTTCTACAGGAAAACTGCCTCAGACTTTGAGACTTTTTCTATAGGAAAAATGCCTTAAAATCTGGGACTTTTTCTGTTGAAAAAATGCTTTAAAATCTGAGAGATTTTCTAATGGAAAAATGCTTCAGAATATGAAACCTTTTCTACATAAAAAATGTCATAATACGTAACTTTTTCTATTAGAAAAATATCTTAGAATCTGAAAATTTTTCTTCAGGCAAAATGTCGCAGAATCTGATACTTTTTCTTTAGAAAAAATTCTCTCTGAGACTTTTTCTATAGAAAATCTGAGACTTTTCCATAGGAAAAATGTCTTAGAATCTGCGATTTTTTCTATAGGAAAAATTCCTCAGAATCTGAGACTTTTTTTATAAAAACAAGTGACAGTGTTTAATTCTGCTGTGCCGAATCGTTAATACCCTCCAAATTTAAAAAAAATATAGTGGCGTTTCTTTAGGGGGCTCGGCGGGAGCTGTAGGGGACACCTCCACCTCACGAAAACTGTTTTTAATTCATTTTCCAGGAAAATTTTTTGGAACAAATTCCTATAACAATATATTCTTAAATATATTCTACGGTAATCAAAGCAAAATTTTCTATGTAAAATTATTTTTCAAAAAAACTACTTGCTCTAAAAAACGATTGCTTTCGGGATAATTTCAAACAAAAATCAATCAATTCTGGAACGTGAAGTAGAATCGGTTGCAGGGTAATATGATGCGTTCTGGAACCGATTATTTGGAACGGAAAATGTTGCTGGGTTATTATGTTTTTTGCACTAAAGTTTTACAAATTTTTAATTTTTTAAACTATTTTTTATATCCACGCCCTGAAGAGGGGTTGTAGGCAAAAAAAATATTTTTTTTAATCCTAGTGCAGGACTTTGAACTTCTTGCAGAAAAATATTGCATTTGAAAAATGGTGTTTTTCAGAGGTCGGTTTAGTTCTTCAAGGGGGAGCTTTTCTCCCCTGGTCCAAATTTGCCCATTTACGAACTTAACCTGCATAGGAACATAAGACAAACTTTAGGAGGCTAGCTCTTTTATTTTGGACAGCATCATGCCATCTACAGACAGGCAGACGGACCGACGTACGGACAGACGGACATTCATAGAATGTGTTAGAATCGACCATGGATCAATACTATATATACTTTATGGGGTCCCCGATCGGTCGGGGATGCAACCCCATAGTGTGGTTGGATGGTATAAAAATGTCTAATGAAAAATGTTTCCAAATCTGAGACTTTTTTCTGTATGAATAATGTCTCACAATCCAAGACTTGTTCCTTGAGACAAATGTCCCAGAATCTAGAACCTTTTTATAAAGGAGCATCTCTCCATTAAAAATTTGTCTAGTAAAAATCAGAATCAAAAACAACTTCTGTACCAAAACTGTCACAAGGTCTCACTTTCTATGAGAAATTATTTTCTAAAACATCTTCTGTTGGAAACATATTTATATTTGATCAAGTAAAGGGTTTTTTATTGAGCAAAAGTTGATGTGTAAGATAGAGAAATAACAAAAATCCAAATAAAATTGCTACAACAAAATATTCTTGTTCTGAAATTCACACAATAGATGAGGGCTGTTTTCTGGAATATTTCACCATCAAAAAATCATTTCCTCTATCACTATCAAGTAAGGTTCGCCATTCCCACTACGATTTTTCTGCAATTTGAGATTTACCTAGTATTTTTTAGGGGCTAACTTGGTGGTTAAAGGGGGAAATTGGAAAGGGGAAAAGAATTTTTTAATTTTTTTCTTTTTTTCAAAGGAACTATTTGAACATGAACAAGTAAGAGTGTTAAATTCGGTTGTGCCGAATCTTTTATACCCTCCAACATGCAAACAAATAAAAAAAAATCAGGGGTGTTTTATTTTTGGGGGGGTCGTTGTGATTGTGGGGGGGCTAATTTCCTCTCGAATATGTGTTTAACAATTCATTCTTATGCTTTTTGCACTAAAGAAATGCAAGTTTATCATAATTTAAATTATTTTTTTATTATACGCCCATAAAAGGGGGCGGACCGAAGAAACAACATTTTCTAATTCTCAGGGTCCAAATGCAGGATTTTGAACTTCTTGTAGCATAAAAATTTTCCATTTGTTAAACAAAAAAACAAAAAATAATGTAAAAAAATTATATTTTTCAGAGGTTGGTTTAGTTCTTCAAGGGGGAACTTTTCCCCCCTGGTCCGATTTTGCCCATTTCCGAACTTAACCTGCTTAGGACCATAAGACATATTTGTGACAAACTTGAGGAGTCTAGGTTTTTTGTCAAAAATGTGTAAATGTTGAGGTACTTTGTTTAGCCCTTTCACACCCCTTGTACACTACAGTGTACACATCTTTAAAAATTCATTAAAAATTAACCGTACAACATTTTTGTGTTTTGTTTTGACAAGATTGATCATTGAAGGGTTATCTTTACGATAGATGTGCTCGGAAAAATAAATTTGCATTCCGGTGGACTCTACACGCAATATTTGGTGGCAAACTTGAAATTTTTCAAATAACGTAAAAAAATTGCAAAACAAAATAAACGTTAAAAAGTTCTCAAAAATCGAATAATAATCGTTCAAGCTTTCTTAAAAGCGGATTTTGTAGAACTTTTCGATGCGAAAAATACAAAATTCGAATTTTGGAAAAATGTTTACTCGTTCGGGAGATATTGCATGTGAAAGTTTCAAGTTTGGTTGGATATATCTCCGCTAGAGGGCGCGGTAGACCAACGAAATCAACAAAAAGTTTTTACTTTTCATAGATCTACATTTTCACAAATTTTGGTCAAGAAATTACTAGCCAAAAAAAGTCGGTAGTGAAAGGGATAGAGAAGTAGGACCCCCAAATTAAGATATAATAATCTCAATTAAGTTTTTGCTTCTGGCGAAATTCCTGTTAGATCGGCTTTTTCCCGAAAGGCCGTAATTTTTCAAAATATCAAGTTTAACTTAGTTTTCGGTTCTTATTAACATACATAAATTACAGAACAATCGGAGTGTAAGTAAGTGGAGGGTATAAAAGTCACAATTGTTATTCAGAAGAGTCTTATTGACCTTAACTGAGTTTTGAGTTCCTTTTTGGAAATTCTGATAAAATTGCATGATTAATAAATTTCAATTGGAATTTTGAGATTTCATCATAGTAGTATTTCTTTTTTGAACATATAGCACATACAACTTAACATAACCTTAAATATTTTACCATTTATTATTAATTTTACTTCTACACTGAAAGAAACCCTTTCATCAATGTGATGATTATGTTACATTCCTACGGGAAATGGTGGACCGATCTATTATATGACTGGCTAAAAGAGGACCTATCATAAAACTGGTACATAGCGCATACGCTGTGAGTAAAGAAGGATCTAGTAATCAGAAGTAACTGATCTAATGACAATTGAAACAAAACTGGTATACACTGAAACTCTGAAAATGACCGATTTTTATAACTTTGTACTAGTCTATAACCGATCACAGAAATGATTACCTTTCCCGCAGGTATGTAACAAAAAATTTATAAAATATATATTTTACAAATCATTTCTTTCAGTGCATATAATTATAAAATAGAAATTATATTTACCCTTACATTAGTTGTAGCATTTGTTGGTGTATTTGCCTGTATGGTTTGTATAGTAGGGGCTTGATTATGCATAGTTTGTACAATCACCTCTTCTTCCTCCTCCTCTTCTTCATGTGAGATCATGTGGGTTACTTTTTCCTCTTCGTCGGCAAATGTTGGCAAAAGATCTTCGCGACCATGATATTTATAACAATTAATAACAATTTTACGCAAAGCATGAGTCCAAGAAATCTTAAGATTTTAAAGAAAAAAAAAAACAACAATTAAGATCAACTTTCTTTTCGTAATTTTAAAATATTTACCTTTTGTTTATCATCTTCTGATCGTGCATCCATACGTACATTAGCCCATGGTAATTCTTTGGGCCACCATGGTGGTCTTGTTGCTTCACGTCCCCATCCAGGTTTACCACGACCAGTGGAATACTTTAACATCAATGGTATAAAGGCTCTCAGTTGAGCTTGTGTCATTTTTTCCACCGGCGTTGGTATGCCATCTATAATCAAAGGTGGCAGTTCAAATAGTGAGGGATCTTCTTGTGGTGGGGGTGGTGCCTGTTGTGCTAATGCATTTTCCAATTCATCCATAACAATATTCTTAAGATTACGTACTACATCTTCTAATGGTTTGGCACCAAAAACTTTATAGCTTGTATTGGGCTTGCCTGGCGTAGCCACCAAGACCACCGCCTGTTTTCCAACACGTCCGGTAAACTCATAGATTATGCCACGCAACTTGCGCAACAATCTATTCTGTTGTCGTTTACGCACCGACGGATTCGTTTCGAACGAATGTTGCCTTTTGCGTTTCTTTGACGAAGCTATAGCAGCTGCAGCGGCTACACCAACTGGTCCAGCAGCTGCCAATTGATTGGCCAAATCATCTTGCACAGCAATTTGGGCCAATTCCGTTTCATCGAATATACTACCATCGCTGCTAATTAAATCTTCGTCATCATCGTCGGAGGCCATACTATCGTCGAGCATTTCTATTTTATATGTAGTTTGTTGTTGCTGCTGTTGTTGTTGATGTTTGCCAGTTGTTGGTAGACTTTCAATTACCTGCTGGGTCGTATGTCCACCCCCTGATATCGTAGTAACATTCATTATTTGGATGTTATTATATTTGGTTTTTGCTTTGGGTTGTTCCAGTTTAATGGGGTTTTTGGGGGGATTTTGCTCCCTTTGTTTCGGGATGCACCCAAAATCTTTGGTTTCGTTACTTAAAGTAAAATTAAATTAATTTATTGCACTTTTCCACTTTATTCGTTTCTTTTGTTGTTTTTTTTTTAAAGATGATAGAAAAGATTGATAGATGAATTATAGAGTAGAAAAGTTTTGAAGATATCGTCTTTTTTTTTTTTGTAGTTTAATCTGAAAATGTACAGAAGATTAAAATTGAGGTTAAAAAAAATTAAGACTAAAAAAGTAAAAAGTTTATATTCGACTTGGCCAAATCCATGAAATTCCCAAGTGCCATGAAATTCCTATATATATGAAAAAAATCTCAAAAACTAAGCAAGATAGAGCAAAATAGAGAAAATGTTCCAAAGAAACGGTATTTTCGATCCTAAGGGCGGCAGTTTTTAGTGGTTGCTTTAAATGGCTCCATATGGAACAAAAATATTCTAGACACATGTGCTGATCTGCCCCCAACTTTTTGCCCAGGTCGTAGAACAAAAATTTTAAGAAATTAGCTGTTAAAAACTCATAGTCATATATTTTCATGTATTTACTTGAAATTGCGACGGTCTTTTTCGGTCTTAAGGACGGCAATTTTTAGTGGTTACTTCAAATGGTTCCATATGGAACCATATTCTAGACATAATTGTCGATATACCTACAACTTTTTGTCTTGGTCGTAGAACGCAAATTTTAAGAAATCGGCAGTTAAACTCATAAAGTCACGTGTTTTCCATGTATTTACGTGAAATTGCGACGGTCTTTTTCGGTCCCCAGTACGGCACTTTTAAGGGGTTACTTTAAATGGCTCCTTATGGAAAAAGGATATGCCATATATAGCTATTACACCCCAGCTTTTTGTCCAGGTCGTAGAAAAAAAACTTTTAGAAATTGGCTTTTAAACTCAAAAATTAATGGTCCTGAAAAATTTAAAAATCAAATAACTCAAAAATCTTTGATCTCAGAGTTTCGGTTATTCTGTGGTCAAGTTCTACGAGTAAAGAGCAAAAAAAATTGTCTTTGGACTTTTTAATAACACTGCAATAACACTACTGAACATTTAAAAAAAAAACCTTACGCGACCTAAATTGCAATTGTTCTACACCATTTACAGATGTAATTCGAAAAAGATCAATTGTAATTCGAAGATTATACTTGTAATTCGAAGATTCCATTTGTAATTCGAAGATTCCATTTGTAATTCGAAAATTCCATTTGTAATTCGAAGATTATACTTGTAATTCGAAGATTCTATTTGTAATTCGAAGATTCCATTTGTAATTCGAAGATTCCAATTGTAATTCGAAAAATATCAATGGAAATTCAGTTCATATTTTTCGAATTACAATTGGAATCTTCGAATTACAAATGGAATCTTCGAATTACAAATAGAATCTTCGAATTACAAGTATAATCTTCGAATTACAAATGGAATTTTCGAATTACAAATGGAATCTTCGAATTACAAATGGAATCTTCGAATTACAAGTATAATCTTCGAATTACAATTGATCTTTTTCGAATTACATCTGTAAATGGTGTAGTAATCACAAACTTTTCTATCACATCAGGTTTTTGAGAAAATTCAGGTCAAAGTTAAAAAAAATCGCTGTTTTGAGCATTTTTGACAACTCATAACGGATGAACCCAATGTGATAGCGACTTACAAATAAGTCGAGGGTAAAGCTTAAACATTCCTCTTAAGGATGCTGAACTCATTTGGACAGTCGCCTTAACCTATATAAAAAAATATGTTTTTTTTCACTTTTTTTAGTATAACATACAGGAACTGTTGATTTTTCCCTAACAATATTTGGCAAAATTTTAGCCACTGTCAAGTTGAACAACTCTTGTGAACATACCAAAACAATCTGAACGTGTTTAGGCATTCTAATTAGCTAATGAAGACTACTCCGTGCCTTAAAATTGGTCGATGTTGACTAAAATATTCACAAAAAGCCCCACAACCGCCCCGCAATTACCCCTAGAGAAATAAAATGCAAGGCCGATCCCTATTAGTTTTTCCCCCACAACATTTTTTGCAAACATACCTAATCACTGTCTCCACTTCTTAAAGGGGGCTCCCATACAAAGATTACATTTTTATAAAACTGCTCCTACAGCTCTAAGGCTTCAAAAGTGCCCTTAGAGGAGTCAAATAAATATATGATCGACCCTTAATATTTTGTCCATCCGAACATCTTATTAGAACATACCCACGCTCTATCTCTAACCCTTAAGGCGGTCCCCACACATTTTTTTTTTATTTTTTTATGAATTTATTTAATGAAATCAGCTCCTACCGCTTTTATGGTGCTACATGTGCCCAAGGCACATTTGGCACATGGCACATCTGAAATGTGCCTTAGTATGACACATGTCACATCTAAAAAGTGCCGTGTGCCATTTAAGGGCACATGTGCTGTGTGCCAGTTATGGGCTCATGGCACATTTCAGATGATTTTTTTTTCAATAATTGTTTTAAGAAATAAAATACTTTTTTACGAAAAAATAGTGCTTTTTAAAAAAAATAGTACCTTTTTTCTGACCATTTAAAGGCACATGTGCTGTGTGCCAGTTATGGGCTCATGGCACATTTCAGATGATTTTTTTTCAATAATTGTTTAAAGAAATAAAATACTTTTTTACGAAAAAATAGTGATTTTTAAAATAGAAATAGTACCTTTTTTCTAAGAAAGTACTATTTCTAAAAAAGTACTATTTTTTCTAAGAAAGTACTTTTTCAAAAAAAGTACTATTTTTTCTGATAAAGTAATTTTTTTATAAAAAAGTACTTCTTCAAAAAGTACTTTTTAGAAAAAATTTACTTTTTAAACAAAAAAGTACTTTTTAGAAAAAACAAATTTAAAAAAAAAAAATTTACTACTTTTTCAAGAAGTACATTTTTATTAAAAAGTACTTTTTGTCCAAAAAGTACTTTTTTCTAAAAAATCATTTTTTTTTTTAAGGGCGGATTACTCAATGAAAAGTTAGCTGCTAACCAGTGTTACCGTTGTGCGACTTTAGTTGCAATTTGCAACCTTTTTGACACTCTGAGACTTTTTGTGCGACTTTTTTAAACTTGTCTTATACCAAATTCGCATTCATTTTTTTAAACATGTTTAAGTACTTAAACATGTTTATATACCTTAACAAGTTTAAATTTAAACATGTTTAAGTGGTTAAACATGTTTAAAAAAATTAATGCGAATATGGTATTATTTTGCAACTTTTTCCAACTTTGTGCGACTTTTTCCCCCTTTTTTGTTAAGTGAAATATATTTTTCTTTTTTAAACCATATACTGCGAAATTACACAAATTTTAAATAATTTTACCAAATATTCGAATTTTAGATTTTTACATTATTTACATTGTTAAAATGCATAGTCAAATGAAAACAAAAATCATCAAAAAACGGAATTACGATAAAAATATGTATCGTCCATTCCAAAATATATTGCCCAATCCATAAGATATAGTCCATTCCTTTAGATATATCCTATACTATCCTAAAATATTGCATGGAAACACACTTATGAAATAGAAATAGGTTGTTGGTATGGTCAAACAAATTTTGGGGGGTAAAAATGAATGAGGGTTTGGGTTAAAAAACAATTGGGCTTCGGTCATACATTTGACGCCTCCAGAGGCACCCTTGGGACAGTTGGGGCACAGACTACACTAAGAAAATTATGTCATTAACTGTTTGTAGGTTATTTTAATATGTAATCAGAAAAGTTATTTAAAAAAAATCACTTATTTTATAAAGGATTTCATGTTTTCTACTATTTCTGTAGTTTAAAAAAAATAATTAACTGTCTTAATAATGAATTTTCCGTTACATTAAATTTTGTCAGTAAAAAATTTCTTATACATTTTTAATGTTTTTTTATACAAAATAAGTAAATATTCATTCGTTTTTTAATGTTTTGGTTAGTCAAATTAATCAAATTCGTAGATTAATTTGAAAAAATTAACCATATGGGTTAAGACTGCTTTTTTGACACCTGTCACTTATGTCGAGTCTGTATTAGTATGTGGTTAGGGCTTAGGTATGTTTGAAAAAAATGTTAGGGACGAAAAACTAATGGGGATCGATCTCCCATTTTATTTTTGTTTGGGCGTAAAAATCCACAAAAATCCCCACAACTGCCCCAGAGACGCCAAAAAAGAGTTACATTTTGACTCCCTAATACAAAAAAAAAATTATAAAAAAATCTTTAACCCTTAAAAAAAGGTGCAACTTTTATTTGGTAAAACGACTTTTTTGTGCGACTTTTTTTGTAAAAAACGACTTTTTCTGCGACTTTTTAAAAATTCTCAACGGTAACACTGCTGCTAACTACCGATTTAACGGAGCATTGTGTCAAAATTTGTATGAAAAAGTTAAATTTAACGGAGAGTTATTTTATAACGGAGCATTGAGTAATCCAGCCTAAAAGTATTTTTTTTTTCTAAAAAGTGCGATATTTTCTTATATAACACTTTTAAGAAAAAAAGTAAATAAGTACTTTTTTCCTGAAAAGGTGTGTTTTTTCTTAAAGGTTCTATAGTACTTTACTAAAAAAGTACTACCAATAGTACTTTACTAAAAAAGTACTACCAAAAAAGTGCTGCTTTTTCTACCTCTCAACATTTTTTTCTAACATACCTACCCCTATCTCTATTCCCTATGGGGCTCCCATACAAAATCACATTTCTGTAGTTTTTGAACCTAAACAATTTTTCAGAACATCTACCCTGAAAAACTAATGGGATTTGGTTTTGCATTTTATCCCTGTAGGGGTAATTGGGGGGGTGGTCGTGGGGCTTTTTTAAAAAAAATTTTAATTAAAATCCACCAGTTTAAAGGTACGGAGTGATCTTCATTAGCTAATTAGGATGACTAAACACGTTCAGATTGTTTTGGTATGTTCATAAGAGGTGTTCAACTTGACCGTGGCTACGATTTTTCCAAATATTGTTAGGGAAAAATCAACAGTCCCTCTAAGTAATGCCTAAAAAAGTGAAAAAAACTATATTTTTATATATTATATATATAAAATATATGAAATATATATATTTCATATATTTCACAAGTAAAATGAAAACAGATTTTGTACCATCATAATAGTATTTCTCATTTAACTTGTGAAATATATGATATATAATGTCTGGTTTGATGTTAGATTGACCAACACTGATTCTTTAAAATCTGCTGAAGATCCCTTAGTGCTCTTAGAAAATTATTGTAGTTACTACATGCTGGTCATTTGTGTAGTAAGTAGTAGTTGTTGTTTTCAACTACAACTTCAGTTGTTTTTGGGTGGAAAATCTCAAACAACTGTTTTTTGTAGTAGTTTAAAAATATAAATACAAAAAATTACTAAATTGTAGTAACAGTTGTTTTATGTAGTTGTTTTTAGTCTATAAAAAACTTATAATTTTCTAGAAATTTTTAGAAAAACGGATGTGTTGAACGAGTTGGAAGTGTCAGATGCAGCTGGAATTATTTCCAAATAATTTTAACCGTTTTTAAAGTTTAGAAGAAAATTCAGACAATTTGAGTTACAGTAAAAATAACTGTAATTTGAAGTAGTTTTTGTAGTTGTTAATTGATAGTTAAAAACAACAACAATTTTTGGTTGATTTTACCGTAAAATGTAGTGGACGTCTAAACAACCCAGGAAAATTTTTTGGAACAAATTCCTGGTTCAATAGATTCTTGAATATATTCTACGGTAATCACAGCAAAATTTTCTATGTAAAAGTATTTTTCAAAAAAACTACTTGCTCTAAAAAACGATTGCTTTCGGGACAATTTCAAACAAAAATCATTAGAGGTATTCAGAGTCTTGTTGCCACCCCTGGCAATGAAGCAAAAGAGTACTTCTTTAAAAAAATACATGTATTTTGAAAAGTAATTTTGAAAAGTGCTCTTTTACAACCAGTGCCAGGGCTGGCAAGCAAGACTCTGAATACCACTATTGATTCTGGAATGTTAAGTAGAACCGGTTGCAGGGTAGTTTGATGCGTTCTGGAACCGATTAATTGGAACAGAAAATTTTGCTGGGAACAGCAAATGTAGTAGTTTTAACTGTCTTTTGTAGTGGAATCTAAGGTCATAATTTTTTGAGTGTGGGGGTGAAACTGATCAGTACAGATATACTATGAGATGAGTAACTTTTTTAAAGCAATAAATTAAAAATACTCTATTATGACAAATTTTTAGTAATTTGGACATTCGTTTTAGATTAAAGTTTTCCATATGGTCAGGTTTTCAAGAAAGTTGAGGTCAAAGTTCACAAAAAACTTATTTTTGTGCAATTTAGAAAGCATTTTTTGCGATTTTTTGGATGATATTTTGAGATCTGACCACTTGTTTTCGATTAACCTTTCGATGCTGATTCCGAATATGGTTCCCAAATTTTTCTATGATGTCAGGTTTTTGAGCAAATTTATGTCAAATTTCTCAAAAAACGTGTTTTTGGGAATTTTTAAGACGGGTTGTAATAGAGTGGAAATGTTGGTACCATTTTGTTAAGCTCAAAATGCCCTTTCATTGTTATTGGGGGTGTTTCATTCAAAAAATCACAGAATTATTGATCTGCCCTCGTATAAAAAATACATTTAAAAAAAAATAAAAAAATATAATTTTTTTTAAAGTTCAAAAAACGTCCGTTGTTTTAATTTTTGATGTATAATTGACTGGTGAAATCAGATTTACAATATTTTCCTCCATTTTTGCTCTGCAGAAAAATCAGCTCAAAATCCGCGTTTTCAGATGCATTGAACCAACCACCCCAAGGAGCGAACGTTTTTCCAAAAAAATACCACCATTGTTTTGATCTCCCCTAAATCCTTCAAAAAAATTATACCGCAGATAAAAAATTTCAAAATTAACACTAATATTTATATGTGAAGAACGAAAACAAAAAACTCGTTAGGGGGTACGCGACTGATAAAATTTAAAATTAGGGGTACGCGAGCCAAAAATGTTGGTAACCGCTGCTCTAATCGAATAAAAAAAATAAATTAAAATTATTAAAAAGTATTACTTGTTTTAAAGCTCTGCACTGCAATACCTACTCAAATTAGATGTACTATATTTGAAAGAAAAAGCACAATATTGAAAAAAAACTAAATTTCAATACTATAATTAACTTTAGTAGAATTACAATAGAAAAGTACACATGTGCACATAGAAAAAAAAACAAAAACATTATACACAAATAAACATTTTTTAAATATTTTTTTATTTTTTTTTAATTTTTTGTTTGTTCTTAATGTGTTGTAGTGATAACAAAATGAGGTCATCTATGTCGGTGCACTTAATTGGAGTCACTTAGGGGAAACAACCAAAACTCAGTAACGATTACAAAGTTTAAAAAAAAAAAAAAATTTTATACAATTGCGCTTGCGTAATAAGGTTAAATAATTTTTATTTAAATTTTTTTTTTTAATTAAATAATTAATTTTTTTAATTCATATAAAACTTTTTACTTGTTTGTCACATAGATATTTTTTTATTTATTTTCTCTTAAATCAAAACTTACTAAAATTCTGAGAATATTTTATATATTTTTCATAATTTTTTTCAAATATTATGTATTTTGTAAATTTTTAGTTATATATATTATTTTTTTTTTTTATTTAAAACTTTAACGCAACGTTTAACGGTCATGCGTTAAACAAAAATAATCACTTCTACACTTTAACGAACCACCCCACCGACTGAGCAGGAGCATTGAGTTGTTTTAGATCAACGAAACGTCATGTGTATAGAGAAAGCAAGAACAAAAAAATACAAAAACATACAAACAAAACGTAAATGAGAAAAACAAAAATACAAACAAAAAATCAATAATACCCAGACTTTTTTTGTTGTTTTTGTTGCTGTTTATTAGGGTGGCAGTAAAATTTCAACTTTGGATTTTCACCATGTCCCAGGCGGAATATTGTATCACATGGTCTTAAACTGATGTAAAAACAAGTAAAAAAGTTAAATTCGACATTGCCGAATGTATTGATACCCTGTAAACAAAATATTCCGTAAAAAAAAAAAATTGGAGAAAAAAAATCCGTGATTTTTTTTTTTTGATAAAAATATGTTCGTTATTGTTAAAATACCATTAGGAATTGAATTTTGTTCAAATATGTCAACCAGCAGCCGAATTAAAGCTTTTTTATTTTTAGGTTATGTAGAATGTACCAACATTTTCGAGGTGTCCTTATAGTTTTGTTCATAACTTTTGAACCGATTTCACTCAAATACAATACCAAACTGGTCAGGACAACAACCAGTAAATGTGTTAAGTTTCAGGCATATGTGTAATAGTTTGGCCGTGATCGTCATTTTAACAGATAGAGGGACATCGCTAGAATGTCTTAGAATCGATCTCTGATCAATCCCTTTATCTATATAAATAAAAATCAATTGTCGTTCGTTGGTAACCGCATCAGTTGAGAACGCCTGGACCGATTTTGACAATTTTTTTATTGAAATGTTCGTCGTAGTCCAACTAAGGTTTTTACGTAAAGAAAAATTGACCACGCCCACTTTTACGCCCACTTTTCTCAATTTATATAAAATCGGAAAACGGCTGCACCGATTTGGGTAAGTTTTTATTTAAAGGTTCGTAGTATTCCAATTTAAGTTTTTACTAAAAGAAAAATCGACCACGCCCACTTTTGCGCCCACTTTTTCAATTCATCTTAAATCTGAGAAAGGCTGGATCGATTTGACTAAGTTTGTATTAAATGAATTTTCATCATATTCCAACTTTGATTTTTACGAAAAAAGAAATTGACCACGTCCACTTTGGCTAATTTTTGTTGAAAATGTTCGTCATAATTCAACTAAGATTTTTACGGATATTAAAATTTCCCACGCCCACTTTTTTCTATGTATCGAAAGAACTATAAGGGCTAGACCGATTTGATTATAGTCCGCAAAAGATTTTTAAGGAAAAAAAAAAATGTCCAAGCATACTTTTACGCTCATTTTTCCCGATACATAAAATTTAAAGCATGGAACTGGATCAATTTGTCTTATTTTGTTTTTAATGTTCGCCATTAGGTTTTTCAGAAAGAACAATTTTCCATTTCTACGCCCATTTTTGAATGGATGGACCGAGTTGGCTAAATTCAAATAAGGTTTTTACGGTAAGAAAAGTTGTCCATCCACTCTTATTTTCGATACATATAACATTTTTTCTATAGAAAAATATAAAATAATAAAATATAAATAAAAATCAAATGTAGTTCATGGTATTCGCAACACTTAAGAACATGCCGATTTGGATAATATTTCTTTAAATGTTCGTCTTATTTATTTTTTTACATGTTCGACTTAACTTTTTTCGGAAAACAAATTAATAACGCCCACTTTTACGCCTCTTTTTTTCGATAAGTTAAATGTTCTTAGGTTTAAACGGAAATAAATTTGTTCACGCCCACTTTAATTTCGATATATCTAAAAACAGCAGGGCCGATTTGGCTATTAGTAGTATTTGTTGACGTTCGTGATAGTACAACTAAGGTTTTTATGGTAAGAAAAATTGTCCACTCCCACTTTTTTCAATACATCTAAAATTGGAGAACGACTGGCCTGATTTGGTAATTTTTTTCTTTAATTATCATTAGGGCAAGTACTTTTATGCATTTAAAAAACGAAAATATGTGCCTATAATATGCGTCTAAAAATCCAAAATATGCACTAAAAACTTTAAAAATATGCATCTAAAAATTATTTTTTTAACTAAAAAAATGGGTTTGTAAACATAAATTAGACTTTGTCACATACTTCAAGCCTTGCGACAATTCCTAACAGCGATTTTTTTAATGGGAATCAATTTTAATTTAGTAAAATATTTTTTTACTTGACAACTTTTTTCTTTGAGTAAAAAATTTTATAAAAAAAACATATTTCAAAAAAATATATTTTCTAGAACAAGTAATTTTTAAATTTTTTTCTTTTTTCTAAAAAAATTTTATAAATTTTAAAATATTTTTTTCACTTTTTTGGGAGTTTTAAATTTTTAAGTCAAAAAATTAACTTAAAGGCAAAAGAACCCCTGACTATAAGCGAAATAAAAAATGTAATTGTCCTGTAATAAAATCTTCAATTAGAAAACATTTTTTTCTTTACGATTAGTAAATTGTTTCAGAATAGGAACATTTTAAATAGGAAACATTTCTCAGAATCTAAAAATTATACTTCCAGAACTAATTTTCCATAAAAGCCGCATCAGCATATGATTTCTATAAATAAAAATTGTTTTCAATAAGAAATAGGGATAAATTTTTAATTTTCCCCATGAAGTTTTGAAAACATATTGATAAAATTTGAAAAAAGTCCAATTTATATGGAAATATGCAAAAATATGCATTTATACCAAAATATGCAAAAATATGCAACTACAAATCGATGCCATTTTATTGCAAATTTGTTGATTCGCAAAGATATTTAATAAATATTATGTTTACAATGCTGAGTAAAAACATGCATTTTCATGAAAGTACTTGCCCTAATTATCATTATAGTCTAATTGTAAGTAAGAATTTTACGGAAATAATTATTTTCCTCCCCCAATTCAAAGGCCCAATATCCTTAAAATTTGCAACACTTGAGGACGCCTGGACCGATTTGGCTAACTTTTTTGTTTTAAATGTTCGTAATAGTCCATATAATTGTTTGTTTTAAGGAAATTTATATGAGAAAAGTGTCCCGGAAAAATGGAAAATTCGGGAAAACTATAAAGGTTTGTTTGATTACAAGGCAATAGCTCCCGATAAGAACGAAGGATATACGTAATTTATTTTTTGTATTGTTCATAATGATACTAAAGAAGTTTTAAATTTGTACAGTTTGCAAAGTCTAAGACATGGTGTTTTTTTTTAGTTCCTAAAATATAATTTGAAGATTTTCTGCCTAATCGGGTATTTAAAACCACGCCCACAAATTTTTCTAAGCCTAGAAATTCATTACATTTTTTGCAGGGCTATATATTTGAAGCGGCACGAAATATAACACTGATCATATATTTGGGCCAGCAACGCGGACCGGGCCAGCTAGTCTATATAAATAAAAATCAATTGTCGTTCGTTGGTAACAGCATCAGTTGAGAACGGCTGGACCGATTTGGACAATTTTTTTTTTGAAATGTTCGTCATAGCCCAACTTAGGTTTTTACGTTAAGAAAAATTGACCACGCCCACTTTTACGCCCACTTTTTTTGATTTATCTAAAATCGGAAAACGGCTGTACCGATTTGGGTAATTTTTTATTTATATGTTCGTAGTAATCCAATTTAAGTTTTTAGTGAAAGAAAAATCGACCACGCCCACTTTTACGCCCACTTTTCCAATTTATCTAAAATCTGAAAATAGCTGGACCGATTTGACTAAATTTTTTAAATGAGTTTTCAATCATATTCCAACTTTGGTTTTATGAAAAAGGAAAATGACCTCACCTACTTTGGCTAATTTTTGTTGAAATTTTTTATCATAATTCAACTAGGGTTTTTACGGAGAGTAAAATTTCCCACGCCCACTTTTTTATGTATCGAAAGAACTATAACGGCTAAGCCGATTTGGTTATACTCCGCAAAAGATTCTTAAGGAAAGAAAAATTGTCCACACCTACTTTTACGCTTACTTTTCCCAATATATATATTTTAAATGATGGAATGACTGGAACAATTTGTCTATTTTTGTTTTTAATGTTCGTCATATTCCAACTAAGATTTTTTGGAAAGAAAAATTTTCCATGTCTACGCCTACTTTTGAATGGAGGGACCGAGTTGGTTTAATTTAAATAAGGATTTATTTAAGAAAAGTTGTTTTCAATACATATAAAAACTGCTCTATAGAAAAATAAAATATAGAATAATAAAATATAAATAAAAATCAAATGTAGTTCGTTGGTTCGGATCACTTGAGAATTTACCGATTTGGATATTTTTTTTTAAATTGTTTGTCTTATTTTTTTTTTAATGTTCGTCTTAGATTTTTTCGGAAAACAAATTATAATTTAAATGATTATAATCACTCCCACTTTTACACCTCCTTTTTTAGATATATCTAAAATCGAAGAACGGCTGGATCGATTTGATAAACTTTTTTTTTAATGTTCGCCATAGTCCAACTTACGTTAAAACGAAAAATAAACATTTTTCACGCCCACTTTTATTTCGATACATCTAAAACGGAAGCACAACTAAGGTTTCTACGGAAAGGAAAATTGTCCACTCCCAGGTTTTTCAATAAATCTAAAATCGGAGGACGAATGATCTGATTTGATAATTTTTTTCTTTAATGATCATTAAAGTCCAAGTAAGGATTTTACGGAAATAATTCAAATCCCACATTTTTCAATATCCTTAAAATTTGCAACACTTGAGAACGCCTTGACTGGTTAGATCTTTTTTGTTTGAAATGTTCGTAATAGTCAATATAATTGGTCGGAAATAAAAATTGTCCTCGCCCACTTTTTTTTTCGATATATCTAAAATTAATTTTTACTCCGAGTCGATCTATTAAAAAAAATATTTCTTAATAGATTCCGCATAAACTTGGTACAAGTGACAAGTTTAACTTACCACACAAATTTTAACGCCTACTTTTGTCTAAATAAGTCGACTACAAATGACCGGACCGATTTTTGTATGTTAATTATAGATCAAATTAGGTTTTTAAGGAAATATTAAATGAGAAAAGTGTCCTGAAAAAATAGAAAATTCAGGAAAACTGTAAAGGGTTGTTTGAACTCAAGACAATAGCTCACAGTAAGAACGAAGGATATGTGTGATTCATTTATGTGTTGTTCATAATGATACTAAAGAAGTTTGAAATTGGTACAGTTCGCAAAGTCGAAGACATTTTAATTTTTTTTTTGTTCTTAAAAAATAATTTGAAGATGATTATCTGCCTAATCGGGTCTTTAAAGCCACTCCCACAAATGTTTCTAAGTCAAGAAATTCATTACATTTTTTGCAGGGCTATAAATATGAAGCGAGACGAAATATAACACTGATCTTATATTTGGGCCAGCAACGCGGACCGGGCCAGCTAGTTAATATTATAAATCTGAGTGTTGGTTTGTCTGTCTGTCTGTCTGTCTGTCTGTCGGTCTGTCTGTTCCGCAATCAGTGGAGAACGGCTGAACCGATTTTCATGAAATTTTCACCACAGATAGTACTAACCGAGGCGAGAACTATAGGCCATCAAAAAAGCGATCGGACAAAGGGGCGTAAAATGCCACGCCCCTTTTTATTTTATGGAACGTTATTCTGCCTTTTCGGTAATAACGCATAAACGGCTGAACCGATTTTAATGAAATTGTTACTACAAATAGTTCTATCCGAGGCGGAAACTATGAGCTACAATAGAGGGCGATCGAAGAAAGGGAAGTAAAATGCCACGCCCCTTTGAATTGCATTGAAAGATATTTCTGCCTTTTCCGTAATCACGCTTAAATTGCTAACCAAATTTCATGAAATTTTCACCTCAGATAGTATTTATCGAGGCAAAAACTATGCGCCAAAATAAAGGGCGATCGAAAAAAGGGGCGTAAAACGCCACGGCCCTTTGTGATACATTGACAGTAGATTCTGCCTGTTCCGTAATCACGCATAAACGGCTGAACCGATTTTAATAAAATTTTTACTACAGATAATACTAAACAAGGCGGAAACAGTAGATTATAATAGAGCGCGTTTGGGCAAAGGGGCAGAAAATTCCACTACGTCAAAAGGGCGTAAAATAGCACGACCCTTTTTCTTTTATTGAACGCTATTTGTGCCTGTTCCGCAATCTATCATAAACGGCAGAACCGATTTAAATGAGACTTTTACCACAGATAGTACTAACCAAGACGGGAACTATAGATTAAAATAGAGTGCGTTTGGACAAAGTGGTATAAATTGATTCGGGCCTTTTTACTATACTGAACATTTTTTCTGTCTGTATCAACGGGCGATTGTACAAATAGGTGTAAATTTCCACACCTTTTGCAATGTACTAAAAGTTTTTTCTGCCTGTTCCGTAATCAAACTGAAACGCGAACCCGATGTTATTAAAATTTTCACCAGTACTAAATTTTATTCGAAACAGAATTTCTTAATTACTTAATATTAAAATATATTTTCAGTAAAAAATTAAACATTTTCTCACTTTGTTCTTAGCTTCCCGATTTTCAAGTCAAAACAGGAACCCAAAAAAAGTTACCCACAAGTCCAATATTTTGTTGTGTTAATATTGACCCTAAAAGGCAATTGTTCCAAACCCGGCTCTAAGCGAAATAAAAAAAAAAGTGTACACCAGTGAAAAGTCATGAAGCAGTAGATAAACTCGCTAATAAAAAAAAGAATTCAGTGTATAATATTTTTTTTAACCCGGGCAACGCCGGGCGCAAAACAGCTAGTATTATATATACTTTATGGGGTCTCTGAAGGCCCCGCTAAGGCCTCACGTTACGCGACAAGGGGTACACCGCAAGGCGGAGTTCTGTCACCTTTACTCTGGCTGTTAGTGGTAGACCCTATCCGGAAGAAACTGAGAACTTCAACCATCGCTTATGCGGATGATGTCGTGATATTTTCTTGCGGAAAGTATGCGGACACGATACCTTATTTACTTGAGGAGTCATTGAAGATGATGTGGAAGTGGACATCAGATAACGGACTCAACGTAAACCCGAAAAAGACGGAAATAGTACTTTTTACTAGAAAATACAAGATCCCAAATTTTAGGAGGATTAGAATCGGGGGAGTTGAAATTCCACTATCACCTCATGCGAAATTTTTAGGAGTGATTTTGGACAGTAAACTCTCTTGGAAAACTTACACGGTTGAGAGAATTAAAAAGACTAACAATGCTTTCTACGCATGTAAGAAAATGTTTGGTATGACATGGGAATTAGAGCCTAGAGTTACGTATTGGATTTATATTTCAGTGGTAAGACCAATCTTACTTTTCTAAGTGTTAGTTTGGTATAAGGCACTTGAAAGGGATGCGATACTAAACCAGTTCCAAAGACTTCAACGGCTAATGGGACGTAGTATTACAGGCGCTTTGAGAACAACATCGGCCAACTCTATTGATGCGTTATTGCACTTTATACCAATTGACGTCTTTGCAAAAGGTGAGGCTTATAAGTCCTGCCTTAGACTCAAAGAATCAAATTGGTTCAAGTTTCGCAACTTTGGACACAGTAACATGGACAATATAAACAGTATTGACTCGGATTACATAGTGCCCAAACTACTTTTCGACCGAAAATATGAAATAAAATTTCCGACTCGAGAATATTGGTCTAACTGGCAGGACACCCCTGCAAACACAAACATGAATATCTTTACTAATGGATTGAAACAAACACATGGAGTAGGAGCTGGTTTTACAAACGTGGAACTAAACCAGAACTTTTCGTTTAATTTTCCGTTGGATTCGATCATATTTCAAGCTGAAATAGTTGCAATAACTAAGGCTGTGGAACATATCGAGGAAACCTATAAATTTGTAAATGGATAGCCAGGCCGCTTTAAAGGCGCTTAAAGGTTATTATATCAAATCTAAAATAGTTTTACAATGTTACGAGAACTTGCAGACGTTGTGTCAACACAACCAGGTTAATTTATTATGGGTACCAGGAAACAACGGAATACAGGGAAATGAAAGGGCAGACGAACTCGCGAAACTTGGAGCTGATGGTGTAGGTACCACGGTGCTAGTTTTACCATCGCTCCAACACTTCAAAAACTCTGACGGGAATAATAACTGGTCACTGTCTCATCGTCATTCATGCTAAGAATATTAGGCTCATCCCAGACGCCAGTTATAAAAGATGCGCCTCACCAGGAGTGTATGAAACGATAAAATACACACTTTGTCACTGTCCAGCGGTGGCAAGAAGTCGCCGATCGATTACAGGTCAGATAAGCTTTAATACTTTGGTGGATATAACGCGAATGGATCTTAAAATATTAAAGAGATTCGCAATGACTTTGAACGTGTTTAACTTGCGCCGCTAGCGAAAAAAGTTTTGTGGTATCGCTATGGACCAAAAGGTCTATGCGAGCTGTAAATCGTACACCGCCACCCTAACCTAACCAATGGGGTCCCAGACCGATATTTTTATGAGTTACAAACGGAATGACAAATTGTGGTACAGGGTATAGAGGAGGGCAGCCAAATCGAATAACTTTAAATCTTGCCACTTTGAGGTCAAAGTTAAAAAAAATTCCAATCAAGCAAAAAAAAATTGTTTTTTATTTTTTATTACAATACTCTACACGGTTTTTGCACAGAGTTTTTTTTTTAAGTATTTTATTCGCCTAAACACAAATCTGTCATCAGAAAAGTTGTATCAGACTGCCTTCTCCAGATATAGGCATTTTACCCTCAAACGTGAGGGGTTGTTGCGAGAATCTTCAGAAACTATACGGCAATAACCTCGTCTCTCTAATATGGGACATATATTAGGAAATAAGGGAGTAGACTGGAACGAGCAGACTAATAAGCTTGCAAAGCTGCGTGCAGATGGAGTAGATTTTGTTCATATTAAACCCCTGATCAGTACTTCAGATCGAGAAGTAATTGACAGTGTATTTCCAAGGCAAACAGGAAATGGAGAGAGTTAAAAACAAGCAGAATTACCAGAATAATCTGGCCGCGTTACGACTTCAGAAGAAATCGCTATTTACTATCTCTTAACAGAAGGACACTGCCTAATTGCTTTTCACGCAAGAACGATTGGGCTCATTTCTGATTCCAACTGTAGAAAATGTCCGTTTTATCCACGTTAAACCAAATATCTTTGCGAATCAAAGTATTAGCTTGAAAATGGCATCGATTCGTTAGTGTATATATTTGCATATTATACCGAAACTGCATATTTTTGCAGGTGAAAGAGGACAAGACGAAGTATTTAATTTCCAGTGGTAGAACAACTCAGCGTCTCGAACAACGTGTACCTATAGAAAATTATAACTTTGATGTTGTTAAAGACTTCGTCTACTTAGGTGCCAGTGTTAGTAATAACAACGATGTCAGCTTAGAAGTCAAGCGGAGAAAAACTCTGGCAAACAGATGCTACTTTGGGCTTGGTAAGCAGTTAAGAAACAAACCCCTCTCTCGACGAACGAAAATCACACTCTACAAATCGCTCATCCTGCCCGTTATATGCTATATGGTGCTATATATATTCTAGGGTAATCACAACAAAATTTTCTATGTAAAATATTTTTTCAAAAAACTACTTGCTCTAAAAAACGATTGCTTTCGGGACAATTTCAAACAAAAATCATTGATTCTGGAACGATAAGTAGAATCGGTTGCAGGGTAATATGATGCGTTCTGGAACCGCTTATTTGGAACAGAAAATTTTGCTGGGTTATTTATGCTTTAAAACTGTATCAGGTGGTATTCAGAGTCCTAGTACTGGTGGCAAATGAGGAATTTTCGAAAATACATTTTAAAATACGTGAGAGGTCTTCAGAATCTTACTGTCAGCCCTAAAAATGTAGCAAAATATTACTTTTTTCAAAAAATATATGTATTTTGAAAAGTACTGACAGGGCTGACAAGTAGGTCTCTGAACACCATTTTGAAAGATATACTATTTTGGCACATTGACAGGGCTGGCAGCTATCTTTATATACCAATCGACGCAGATCGACGTATTTTACACCAATTTCAGATCTGAGCAAACATGGATCAAATCACAAAGAAATGATAGCAAAGTTTAATCGACACCGTAAATCAATCAAAACTATAAACTGGTTAAATTCCATTAAAAAAAACATAATCTGAGAAAGATTTAAAATTGTACCAAATGAGTCATTGGTGTATCATTGTACTTTTGAGCTTCGAATTGTACCAAAAAAGGTACAATTGTACCAACTTTTGCAACCCTGGGCTGAAACCGACTCCCGGTTGTAATAGCCATCTAAAGTAAAGTAAAAGCATATTTTTGCATATTTTTTTTTTGCTATAAATTCATATTTTTTGGGTCATATTTTGCATATAATTTTAGTTTTAGCTCGTTTTTTTTTTAAATTTTTGTGATTTTTTTAACTATTTTTCTTCATAAAAGTGCATATTTTTGTTCATAAATTTTTTTGTACCAATTTTTATAATTTTTTGGTAATAATCAGGGACAGAAACTTTATGCACTAAAAACTATGTTCTAAGCGCCTAAAATATCCACTAAAAATCTTGAAATAATAAAACTACAAAAATATGCACACTCAAAAGATGATGTTAGTAAAATCAACTGAAAATGTCAGTTAAAATAACTAATTTATAAGTTGTTTTGGTAAACTTCTTTTTCAGTTAAATCAACTTACAATCTTAGTTACTTTAACTGATAAAAAACAATTGACTTATGTAGTAAAAACTACTTACATTTGTAGTCAAAACAACATGTTGTAAAAATAACATAATTAATATATTTTTATACCCTACACCACACTGTGGTACAGGGTATAATGAGTTTGTGCTGATGTTTGTAACTACCCGAAATATTGGTCCTAGACCCACTTTTAAGTATACCGATCGACTTAGAATCACTTTTTGAGTCGATTTAGCGATGTCCGTCCGTCCGTCCGTCCGTCTGTCCGTCCGTCCGTCCGTCCGTCCGTCAGTCTGTCTGTCTGTCCATGTAAACGGTGTAAACACGATACAGGTCGCAATTTTCAATCAATTGACTTGAAATTTAAAACTTAAGCCTCTTTTGATCCAAGGACGAAGCCTATTGAAATTGGAAAAAATCGGTCCATATTTAGACCTAGCCCCCATACAAAGGTCCTCTTTAGTTTTGGCTCAAATGACTCTAATAACCGCATTTTAATAGGTATCTTTTCGAAACTTGGCAGGTAATCATGATTTATCCACACAAATCACCATTCCTAATTTTAAAGAAATCGGACCAGTTCTTCTTGTAGCCCCCATACAAACCACCTTCCCGATTTTCACATAAATCTCTCAAATTTCATGAAAATAGAAAATATTTAATTAAAATTTTGTTTGTGTATGTTAAACGCGTACTTTAATAACCTTATCAAATTTGATTAAATTGGACCATTTTTGGACTTAGGTCCCATGTGAAAATTTCGCCCGATATTCAGTTGAAGCGGTTTATTGTCAACAAAAAGAAGCCTATTCCACTTAAATTTGATTTGTGAGTGCTTTTTACACTTATTAAAGATTTGACAAAATATAGATCTAATCAGCCCATGTTTCATCTTGGGACCCATTTCCCGGGAAACTCTGGTGTAGGGTATTATATGGTCGGTCTTGACCGACTTTAATTTTCTTACTTGTTTTTTTTTAAATTGAAGACCAAAATTTTTCAAAGTTTTAAAAAAAAAAATGTGAAAAATAAAAAACGAAAATTTATTTTTATTTTTTGAAAAATTTTCAGAAATAAAAAAAATAAAATTAACTACTTTAAATAACTGTTGCTACATTACAGTACTTTTTTGTTAGTTGTTTAAAAAAACGACTTAAAACAACTAACAGAAGTAGTTGTTTGATATTTTTCATACGAAAACAACTGACTTTGTAGTTGAAAACAACTAACTACTGTAAAATATACAAACAACTAACATGTAGTAACTTACATAACTTTCTGAGTGCACTTTAAATTTTACCTATTTGAAAAAAATAATTTAAAAAATGCCTTCGGTCATGAAAAACCTATAGCTTGTCACAACTAAAAAATATATTTTTTTTTTAATTTTTTGGAATAAGCCCCTAACCAGCTTCTATTTTTTTTTCGGAGTCACTTTAACTAAAAATCTTGTTCGATCGAAATAAACATTTTTGTCATTAAAAAGCTAATAAAGCTCACTAATAATCAAAAATGAAAAAGTAAAAAATCGAAAAAAAAGTTTTTGAACTTTGGCCTCAACGGGGAGGCTTGAAAGTTGTCCGATTTGGCTAAATTTTTTTCTACAACAGTTTAAGACCATGTGGCACAATATTCTGCCCGGGAGACATTCATATTCAAATATAAAAATTCCTCCGTTCATTTCGCTGCCACCCTAATGTTTACATATATTTATCACATAAAACCCAAAACAAAAACTACCACCAAGTCTGATATAAGCTTTATATAGAAAATAAAAAAGACCACCACCTCCAGAGTACCACCTTACTTTGTATGTCAAAATGCTACCCTTAACTTGACGGTAAAGAGGAATGAAACACAATACAGATATGGTTGTTGGAAAGGGGGTGGATGAAAATGACTTTACACTTGCTAATGCTAGTATAGAGACAACGCATGCACTGCACCCTTACGCTGTCAGTCTATATTTCTGTCATGTTATACCCACTTACGCTTCGTTGGAAAAGTTGTTTTTAAGCTTTCGATGTAAAATTGTCAATTTAGCTTTTTTCAATTAAGATTAAGCGTTTTCTATCTACACCATTTACAAAAAAAAAATATGTATTGTAAATTCTACTTGTTATGCGAATATTCCATTTGTAATTCGAAGATTCTATTTATATTTCGAAGATTCTACTTGAAATTCGAAGATTCCATATGTAATTCAAATAATTTATCTAATTACAAGTAGAATCTTCGACCTACAGATGGGATCTTCGAATTACATTAACTTACAATTATTGTCAAAAAAAATTGTGAAAAAAAATTTGTCTAAAAAAAAAAATATTTGTCAAAAAAAAAAAATATCGAAAAAAAATGTTGTCAAAAAAATTCTTTAAAAAAAAATATCTTCAATAAAAAAAAAATTGTCAAAAAAGCTTTTTGTAATTTTTTTTTTAATTTTTTGATAATATTTGTAATTTAAGGTAATTCGAATAACACAGCTCAACATGAAAATGCGTAATGGATTCTGGTAAGTGATTTAGGTAGTATTTGTTGCGCTGATTACAAATCTGCGACCCAAATATGTCTATCACGTCAGGATTTTGAGTTATTCGCGGTTAAAGTGCCAAAAAAGGCCATTTTGGATCCTTTTTAAAGGCTTATAATATAAGATCCTGACATGCGATTGACTTGGTATCAAGCTCATTCGAAAGTATGTGATTTTCTCTATAAGACAAGATAAAATGTTCTTGGAATTTAGTTTTTTAAAATGGTAAAAAAATCATTAACAAAAAACCTTCCATTTTTTAAATATTTAGTTTATTTACACAGTGTTTTTTAACAAATTTCCATACAAATACATACGTAAATATTAGATTTAAAGCACTTGTGGCTAACGATTTTTTTTACCATTATAAAAAATTAAATTCTAAGAAAATTTTATTTTGTCTTAAAAAGAAAATTACGCACTTTCGAATGAGCTTGATATCAAGTCATTCTTATGTCAGGATCTTATTTTATAAGCGCTCAAAAATGGCCAAAATGGGCCTTTTTTGACACTTTAACCGCGATTTTCTCAAAATTGTGACGTGATAGAAAAATTTGAGTGACCGTTTTGGAATCGGAAAACCAAAACCTATAAACTTTTTTCGGTTTCATTCAAAACGCAGCGACAAACCTCAGATTTGTAGAGCGGTGTAATCAATCTAATTAGATGTAAGTAGAATCTTCGACCTACAAATGGTGTCTACGAATTACATTAAATTACAATTATTGTAAAAAAAAATTGTTAAAAAAAGCTTTTTTTTTTGTCAAAGAAATATAATTCTGTCAAAAGAAAAAAAATTGTCAAAAAAATTTGTTAAAAAAAAAATTTTATCAAAAATTTTTTTTTTGTCAAAAAAAATTTTGGTCAAAAAATATTTGTCAAAGAAATACAATTTTGTCAAAAGAAAAAAAATAATGTCGTGAAAAAATCATTTGATTTATTCGCTTCAAAATAGAGATGGGCGCAAGTTTCTTTTGACCCACACTAGTGTGGCCCATCAACATATAGAAAAATACCAAGTGTAACTCACAACTGAACGTACCTCAAAATATGATAGATGGCATCGTAACGAACAATTTGCGCCAAATTTCAGCACCCTACAACGATTGGAAGGGAATGCTAAATTATCATAAGTGTTTGCAACCCCCAAAGAAATCTTAAAAATTTTTTTATTGGAATCTTAAAAATAACCATATGGAATGATAGCGTAACAAGAGCACATAATTCACATGTGGCCATTTTGTCCTAAGTTTGTCCTTAAACAAAAAAAAATACATATTAAAAAAAGTGGAACCCTGCATTTCACTAAAACCGCTGTAACTCAAAAACTATGCGGAGCATTAAGTTGTGATAAAGTTCATTTGAAAAGTAATACAAATATCTTTAATTTGAGTATGATATCAAAAAATTTTTTTTTTTGTTTTTTTCCTAATCGAAACTAAAATGACCTTATTGTCCTTTGTAGGCAACCTTAGGACAAAATGGTCATATGTGACTTATTTGCTCTTGTAGCGATAACATTCCATGTAGTAATTTTTAGGATTGGAAAATTTTTTTTTTTAGATTTCTTTGGAGGTTGCAAACACATGTGATCAGTTAGCATCCCCTTCTAATCGTCGTAGGGTGCTGCAATTTGGCTCAAAATATTAGTTACGATACCATCTTTAATTTTTTAAGGTACGTTGACCTGTAGCGAAGCAAAAGGAATTTTGGGCCACCCTAACCCACACGCATGACAGGAATATTCGAATCGCGCACACTCACTCACAAGCTTATTTTTTCATTCACAATTGAGTAAATTTAAGACAACTCACTCTCACGTGCTCTAACACAAGCTTCACTTACATTTACTTTGACTCACACTAACGAAACTTTTTTTATACAAAAAAGTTTTGACAAATTTTTAATTTTTTTTTTTGGACAAAAGGAAATATGAAAGGAAAACAAATCACGATATTTTATTAAATTCCCCTAATAAAGGTAAAAAAAGTAGGTATCCTTTCAAAATTTAACAGGTAAACGTATTTTATATATATATATATTAGTCATCATTTTGAATTTCAGCGGGATCCGACAACTTTTACTGGTAGTCCCCATACAAACGACCTCCCGATATTTATAAAACTCTCTCAAAATATTTGGAAATGGAAGATATTTGACAAAAATTGTGTTAGCAGATGTTTAACGTGTACTTTGGTACCTTTATTTAATCTGATTATTATCTGAGGGGCGTCCGCCAATTTGGCGAATTTACTTCTTGGTCATAGTCCCATTTAAAAATTTTGCCCGATACTGCGATAAATCGGTCTATAGGCCACAAATACCAGCCAATTTCAGTCCATTTGGTTTGCGTGTATTTTTTACACTAATAAAAGACCTTAACAAATATAGATATAATCGGTCCATATTTGGACATGGGACCCATTTTCCGGAAAACACTGGTGTACGGCAATAGTCGTTATCGACCGACTATAATTTTCATACTCGTTAATTTTAAAATTCCTTTATTTGTTCGTTAATTTTTTTTAATGCATAGAATACATTTTTCATTCGTTTCGAACGAATAGAATAAAATGTTTTTTTTACTCAAAATTTTTAGAATGTATCTAAACGAATTTTAAATGCATTCGTGCACATGTCTGTAATTTTAAGATTCCATTTTTAATTCGAAGATTCTATTTATATTTCATAGATTCGACTTGTTGTTCGAAGATTCCATTTGTAATTCGAATATTCAACATGTAATTCGAATAATCCATCCAATTACAAGTACAATTTGAAACTACAAATGGAATCTTCAAATTACAAAAGGAATCTTCGAATTACAAATGAAATCTTCGAATTTCAAGTCGAATCTATGAAATATAAATAGAATCTTCGAATTAAAAATGGAATCTTTAAATTACAGATATGTGCACGAATGCATTTAAAATTTGTTTAAAATTCTTCGAACTGCAAGTAAAATCTTTGAATTACAATTGATATTTTTTCATTACATCTGAAAATGGTGCATACTATAAACTTCTAAACTCTACGTACATATATGACACTCTTAACGTTTTCTGTTACGTGCTTTTTGCACCTTTAGAAAATTGAATATAAATCCAGAGTTTTAAATGAATTAATTTGTTTATTTAGTTTCCAAATTGTATTTTAAGACCTTTAGCTTAACCAGTGCTGGTTCCAGCTCAATGGGTATGTTTTGGGCAGTTTTTAAACCCACAAGGGAAGTCTTTCTAGCGTCATCTTCCGGTCTTTATAAAACACGGATATGTTGTTTATGATAAAAAAAACTAGGAACTAAATTTATTTTAGCAGCAGTGGATTTGATTGAATGGGGGTATTTGATTTTATGGGGTTTGATTTGTTTGGGAGGTAATTGAATTGATTTGTTTGGGGTATAATGGAAAAAAATCTGTCAAACTTCATATAAAAAAATTACAACTCGAGGATTTATACAAAGAGAAACATAGAGGCGAAGGTGAAAGAAAAAACAATATTGCTATCTTTTTCTAATTTCTCACACGCACGGTTTATAGACATATAAAGGTTAAGATTGGACAACTGGTCGTCCATGTCAATATTTTGACAAGTTTCGATGTTTTCTTTTAATTTTTATTATTTGCGATTTCTCACACTTTTAGCAGAAACAATTACTTAATTTTTAAAGATTAATTAGCAAAAATTAATAATTTTCAAAAAAAAAATAGAAAAAATCACACAATTTTCTTGTATTTTAAACAAATTAAAAAAAAAATAAATTGACAATTTTCACAATTGAGCTGAAACACCTCAATTCAACCGACGAGTTGACCGCACCCCCTCCAAATTTAATGAAATTAAGTACTAAGGCTTACTTTAACAAAAAACAGATTTTGCCAATTTTTCAGGCTTCTGGTCATTCCAGTATTCGAGATATGCGGTCTTGAAAATTAACAAAATCGTATATATTTGACAAAAGTGTTCTGGCATAAATAAAGATATTTCCAAAAGTAATAATAATACAGGTCTCATTCAGTTTTCAAATAATAGGTAATGAGACAGCCTTTAAAATGGCATTCCCCAAGATTTTTTTTTGAAAAAGGTCAAAGGTCATTGGTTTTTACCATAATTTTTGGAGAGCTATATCTCAAAAAACGATATTTTTAAATTTTGGAAAAAAAAAATTTTTTTAAATCACCTTTACTACTTAAGTTTAAATTTTCAGGGTGGAGACTTCATTGAAACTTTTAATATTAATAGAAACATTGTGACAGGAAAAGAAAAGCGGCATAATTTCCATAAGAAAACAAAATATTTTTTTTTGTCTTTTAAATTCTTGTACCAAAATTCATTTTTCTGAATGTTTTTGACGTGCTGAGCCCAAATATGACCTTTGAACTGGCCTATCGCTATTACTTTTCAAGATATATGCACCTAAATGTTAAAAAAAAAAAACACAGCAATAGCGTTTTAGCAATTTTCACACATTTATGTGCAGATATCTCGAAAACTAATAGCGATAGGCCAGTTCAGAGGTCATATATGCACTCAGCACGTTAAAATCATTCAGAATGAATTTTGGTACCAGAATCTCAAAGACAAAAAAAAAAAAATTTCTAAGGGAAAATACACCGCTTTTTCTTTTCTGTCACTATGTTTCTATTAATATTAAAAGTTCCAATGAAGTCTCCATCCTGAAAATTTAAACTTAAACTATAGGTGACCCTTAATAACCCGTGAAAAAAAATTATATGGTTCCAGATATAAATTTATCTTACTCTATATCTGTGATTTAAGATCAAATTAGATATATCAGATCCGAAAAATGGGGACAAATCTCGGATCTAATTGTATCAAAACTGATATAATAAGATCTGAATTTGCCATATCTGATATATAGAATTGATCTGGCATTTTCGAATCCACTCTTAATTTAATCTGGATTTTTTCGCTAACTTGTATAAATTATCCCATACAAATTTGACGTTTAAAAATTATATAGGGGAAAAATGCTGTCAAATTTGAATGTAATAATTTATACGCGTTAGCAAAAATATCCGTGGATGTCTAGCTGCAGCTATATTTAATTTGTATACATAAATTCATTAAAACCTGCATTTTACATAATTCAGATAATTTTTTGTTTGTTTTATAATTTAATTTTTATTGATAAAAAAATAAGACACATACATATGGGGCAAAACGCGTCAAAGGTCCACACCAAAAAACAAATGTTGTCCAATTTAAGTATAATTTTGGTAAAATAGTAGGTTAATGATAGGTATTCTAAATTACAAATATAAAATTTTTTGATGAAATATTGGCAGAGTTACAGGGTTGGAAAGTTTTGATGTTTTTGAAAAGAACATATTTTGGTGAATTTTAAATAACATTTTGATGAAACAAAAATTATAATTTTAAAAACGACTTTTAAAGTATTTTTGACTGCCTTTAAAATGGCATTTGTGTTTTTTTTGAAAAAAAAAAATTTGACCTTAAAATTCAAGGTCAAAATATTAAATTGTAATTATCTTATAAGGGTCGCACTTTTAAATTTTTTTCACTAAGCCCATTAGAAAGCTTGACATTTTTTTTAATTTCGGTTTTTAAAAAAAAAATGGTATGTATGATACTTTATGAGAAATCAATTTTTTTACGAGTACATAACGCCCAAACTGTACTGATTTCTTTATTTTTTATGCGTGCAACGTTTGTTGTGTGTGTTTACAACGCACACTTTATCTAAGCATTGATTTTTGTTGTTGTTATTATATGCAGATTTAAGCGATTTCAGTACAATTTGAGTGTTATATACTCCTAAAAAATTGATTTCTCATAAAGTATCATACATACCATTTTTTTTTTAAAAACCGAAATTAAAAAAAATGTCAAGCTTTCTAATGGGCTTAGTGAAAAAAATTTAAAAGTGCGACCCTTATAAGATAATTACAATTTAATATTTTGACCTTGAATTTTAAGGTCAAATTTATTTTTTTCAAAAAAACCACAAATGCCATTTTAAAGGCCATCAAAAATACTTTAAAATTAGTTTTTTAAATTATAATTTTTGTTTCATCAAAGTGTTAATTAAAATTCACCAAAATATATTCTTTTCAAAAACATCAAAACTTCCCAACCCTGTAACTCTGCCAATATTTTATCAAAAAATTTTATATTTGTAATTTATACTACCTATCATAAACCTAATATTTTGCCAAAATTATACTTGAATCGGACAACATTTGTTTTTGGGTGTGGACCGTTGACGCGTTTTGCCCCATATGTGAGATAAAAAAAAAAACTTCATTATTGGAAATTCACCGACTCAAACATATTTACATCATTTACAAGTTAAAATTTTGCTTTAAAAGGTCAACAAAACTCGCTTCCGTCAAGCTTACATTAGAAATGATTCGGTTTATGAAGGGATTGGTTCCTAGACTTTCGATGTTTCTTTTTGTTGGTTGCAAAGCAGAATCTTCTTTTTTTTTAAATATAATGTTGCGCCAAGATTCAGCCACTTATTCTTGTTAGTTTCGCGAATTTATGTTAATTTGTGCAATTTATGAATGTACAAACCAAAACAATTAAACAAAACAATTTTGTGTATATATGGTGATAGATATATAATATCTGTTTACATATAATCAGATCTAACATCATATATAATGAGATATAATTACATCTAATTAGATCCAATTATATCTAATCTTCTTTACACGGGAACATATATTTTTTTTCAAAATTTTAAAAATATCGTTTTTTGAGATATAGCTCTCCAAAAATTAAGGTTAAAACCAATGACCTTTGACCTTTTTCAAAAAAAAAATTATTTTAAAGGCTGTCTCATTACCTATTATTTGCAACCTGACTGAGACCTGTATTGTTATTACTTTTCGAGTTATCTTTATTTATCTCAGAACACTTTTGTCAAATATATACGATTTTGCCAATTTTCAAGACCCTATATCTAGGGAAGAAAAACTACCAGAAGTCCAAAATTTTGGCACTATGATTTTTTTGTAAGGGCCCAACTATATTCCAAGTTTTATCAAGTTCGAAAGGGGCAAGGCCAAAAATGCTACTTTTTTCGGTTGAATTGAGGTGTTTTAACTCAATTCCTTTTTGTTTCGACATTTTATTTTTTTAGTACACACCAATTTCTGTCGTTCTTCTCAATCCTTTATATATGTCATTCATTATTACAATTTGAGACGTTAAAAGTTTAAGTGACATTTTCGCATTGAAAAACAAAGTACTACTACGCTTTAAGGTGCATATTCTGTTCGTGTTTACATGAAAAATTCTGCCAAACTCATTATAAAATAATTAAGAAAGTTATAGTCGGTCAAGACCGACAATATGAACCCAACAGCAGTGTTTTCCGGAAAATGGGTCCGAAGTCCAAACATGGATCGATCTGATCTATCTTTCGTTAGATCTGTAATTAGTGTAGTATTAGTGTTAGATCTTTTATTAGTGTAACTATTTTTCTGTTGCCAATAGGTCGATTTAACAGAATATCGTTCGTTTTTCATTGAGGACTATCAAGAAAGGTCTTTCATAGGGCACCTACCGATTGTCCTGAAACTTGCATATGAGAATGAGGGGAGAAAAATAAGAGTTACCTGTTTTTAGGCTGCCGATTCTCAAATTTAAAAAAGTGTGGCAACCTTATGAAAAAATTTAGTCTTTCGAGAAAATCCGAACTAGAAGGAATTTTGTCAAACACTAAAGTACGGGTCAGCTTAATTTTAATAGAGATTATTATATATTATTCTCCATATAAACTATTCCAAAGTTTTTACATTTATGAAAATAAGGACTTAACGAAGCCAAATTTGGACACGACCGACACATCATTGGATAGGCCTCCAAAAATCATTCCATTCCGATTCGAAAAGTTTGATTTTATACCACTGTGTATCATTTAAATCGGTCTATTGACACCAAAAAGAAGCTCGCTTCACTCAAATTTGGTTTTTGTGTGTTTTCTACACTAATTAAAGGTCTAAAAAAAGATAGGTCTGATTGGTTCATGTTTGAACTTGGGACACATTTCCCGGCAAACACTACGATTAGTGTAGGGTATTATATGGTATTTACCATAGATTAATTTAGTTTTTTTTTTTCAAGCGTTCAAAATGGGTCAAAAATATTCTTTTTTAAGCACTTTTACCTCGGTTTTCTCAATATCCTTTAAAATGAATGTTTAACTTTGTAATATCTTGTTTCTCTGAGATATCTTAACCTGAAGTTTGTGCTCGTTTCGCCACTGTTCGGCAGAGAGTGGTAGTATGTATTCATCAAACACACTATATAAAATTCAACGGACGATATCTCAGGAAATAAAAAGGATATCTAAACAATGCTAAAAGCATTTTTTCTTTTAGATTGGGAATTTAAGACTTTTATAGTTTTGTCGTAAAATAAAGGCGAAATGTAGCGAAAATTCAGTCCAATTTGCATTGATAACAAAAATTAATCGAAAACCCGAATTTTTCAAACTTCATGTTAAGATATCTCAGAGAAGAAACAAGATATTACAGAGGTTAAACATTTATTTAAAAGATAACACAGTGCAGCAGCACATTTAGGGCCTCAACCAAACCAAGACAGTTTGAAAGTACTTATGTGTAATAGTAAAAACCCCAAAGGGTTTAGCTCTGTAACGTCTCAAATTTTTTTTATAGCCCACTGAATTTTTCAGTTTTTTTTTCAAAGGCGTTGGAAAAAAGTCGAAAAAACGTATGTTAATGTTTTTTTGAACTTAAAATAGTGTTTGGATGTCTTCAATAGAATTTTATGGGGAACATTTTTTTAGAGTACGCTAAACCTCTATCTCCCGTTTTAATGGGTCATTTACGTCATTTTTTTAAGAAATGGCTCAGAAACCTACTAATTGTAAGACGTGCGTTTAAAGGGTTAAAATGTTCTACGATTATTTTCAGCATCAAATTTCACTGGCGGTTACTGAAGGCAGAAAGTTCGACCGGTATACGAAAAATGCATAAAAAAGGTTAATTGTAAATTATCATTAACTTTTTATATTTTTTCCCCTATTTTTTAGTTACAATTGTATACAATTTCTGGCAAAAATATAAAAAAATGAATGACACTTTACAATTTATCGTTTTTCTGCATTTTCCTTATTTCAGTCTAACTTTCTGCCTTCAGTAACCCCTAGTGAAATTTGATGCAGAGTATATTCGTAGAACATTTTAACCATTTAAACGCAAGTTTTAGTAGACTTTTGAGCCATTTCTTAAGAAAATTACTTAAATGACCAATAAATACGGCAGATAAAGGGTTAATATATTCTAGAAAAAAATTCCCCATCAAATTCTATTGAAGACATCCAAACACTATTTTAAGCTAAAAAGAACAGTTACATTATTTTTTTCGACTTTTTTCAAACGCATTTAAAAAAAAAATGAAAAATTTAGTGGGCTATAAAAAAATTTGAGACGTTACAGAGCAAAACCCATTGGGGGTTTAACTACTACACACAAGTACTTTCAAACTGTCTTGGTTTGGTTGAGGCCCTAAGAAATGACCCTTCAATTGTGTCACAGTGTAATTAGTAGGACTTTCAGACGACATATCAGGTTTAATAAATAAAGGTGAATTCACGTAGTTAAAACGTCTCAAATATGGCGAAAACAGGGTTTTTTCTAAAGGGTAGCCATCATATCTCGAAAACCTGATGTGATGCAGAAATTCTGAGTACAGATTAGGACTCAGCGCAACTTAACCCCTTGATAAGGTATACTTTAGTCCTAGGGTTTTGACTTTTTTTTTTAATTTTTGTCGGCCTGTGTAATAAGGGAAGGTGCCTTAAAAATATTTTTAATTTAAAATTTGTAATAAAATTTCTTTTGGCGCTTATCGTGTTTTCAAATTTTAGCATTACCTTTTTCGTGATATAAACGTTATAATGAATTTTGTGTTTCCATACGTTTGCGCTAAACACCCTTATCGTTAAAAACAAGAAAATCAAGATAATGAAAAAAATTATGAAAATCTCAATATGTAATTTAAAATAACAAAAACACCCTAAGTACTATGACACGAGCCAAAACAAATATTCAAAATTACAAAAACAAAAAAAAATCTAAATCTGTTGCAAATTTCTATCATTTAGTATGTAGAATTTCCTAGGGTCACTAACACTTGCCAATGCAGTTGTTTTTAATTTAACGTATTTCGTTTTTTTGTATGATTTGTTGTAGACAAATTTGCAAACAATTTTCTTCTTTTTTAATTCAAAATATTAGCCAAATTCAAATACTTTGTAGTTGTTTTTCTTGATTTTATTTCGTATTATCTATTTTTAGTTTAAAAAAAAATTATAAATATTTTTTGTTTTACTAAAGAAACTTTTTTAGTCCCAAATTTTACTCTTTGGACTCTTTTTATTATTCAGTTTCCTTATCTGCTCATGTGCGCCTATAACAAAAAAAAAAAGAAAAAGAAGAGATCTTCATTACGGAACGGACAAATATTTCGTTAATACGTTTATTATTTAGTGCGACGGAGCAATGTCTTGTCATTTATTTGTTTAGTTTTAGTAGTTTATTATATCTCTCCCACTGCGCCTATTCGAAAAAAAATATTATGTCTGTCTGTTTGTCGGGTTGATTGTGGTGGTGCTTGCTAGTTATAGCGCTTGTCAAGAATATTTTGTACACACGTTGAAATTGAGTTCTCACTCTGTGTTATGTAGCGAATAGATTGCATGCTTTTACAAAGAAAACAAAATATTTAATCGTCATCATTATTGAGAAATACTGAAAATTTTCATATGGTAGTTTCCATTCAATTTAAATAAAATTAAAATTGCAAAATTTTGATCATTCCAGACGGTGCTTTTAAATATGATTTCCTCTAAGACTGACTTCCAACGAACACAGTTAAATTTGACTTTAGCTCAAACTTAAAGACCTCATATCTCATATTCTATTGATCTTCTCTAGGTTATGCGAGATCTACCGACTCAACGATTTACTTTATTAAAGGGGTTCCAACGTAAGGCATGTTTAGCAATGTTGTTATCATCAGTTCCACTTTCTACGTCTAATTTCGATGGAAATGTGAACTTGAGTTGTTCTCGTAGAAACTATTCTTTTGAAATTGTTCTTGGGCAAATTATGCGAAGAATACGTCTCAAAGAAAACTAAATATTTAATCGTCATCGTTATTGAGAAATATTGAACATTTTCATATGGTAGTTTCCATTCAATTTATATAAAATTAAAATAAGTTGCAAAATTATGATCATTCCAGACGGTGCTTACATATATGATTTCCTTTAACTCCTATTGGAGCAAAGGGCGTCAACTACGGCCGACTTTCAACGAACACGGTTGAATTTGACTTCAGCTTTAATTTAAAGACCTCATGTCTCATCTTCTATAGATCAACTCTAGGTTATGCGTGGTCTACCGGCTCAACGATTCCATCCTAAGGCATGCTTCGCTATGTTGTTATCATCAGTTCCACTTTCTACGTCTAATTTCGATGGCAATTTGAAGTAGTTTTGTTTTTGTATTAATTCTTCGTTTGAAATTGGTATTGGCCAAAATATACGAAGACTACGATTAACAAATGCTTGTAGGCGGCTGATTAGCTGAACTGTTCCCATCCGGGTTATACATGCATATGTGAATACCACACATTTGATTGCGAGTTCTCAGAAAAGATGTTATTGAGAACCGTGAAGAAACCGTCTCTTCATCGTCACAGAAGTTCTTCATCGGTTATTAATATTAAACCATCATTACTGTTAGCTGCTAGCTTGGCCTCGGCTGCTAAATCGTTGATGCATTTCGAACTAAGCGTTGAGCTTCCGTCTTAAGAACCATGTATTTAAATTCTTTTTCCGGGGTTTCGTGTATTATTGCTGTTTTTGCTTTATATCATTATTCTATCTTGCTCCAGGTATCCTCGCTTATCCATGGTGTTCTGCCCTTATGTATAGGGCCGATAACGTTTTGGCGACGTTGTTAATTTTGTCCGTTAACGTGGTATTTTGGTTGTCGACGAAAATGACTGGATAGATGTTATTAATGAGGAAGGAATAATTGGCCATCTGGTTTCTTAAATTTAATTTAACGGCGCTTATTTTTAGCCAACAATGGTTGCCGGAAAATATGTCCTTGTACAAACATGAACTGGTATGATCTTACAAAATTTAAAATGAATAAACCTGTGAAACTAAACAAAAATTGACCGATTTGAATTAGATGAACGACCAACAGAAATGATCAAAATAATTCGTTCACAAACTGTTGAACGAAAACAACAAATGAGCGATTGAACTAGATGAACAAACTAGGTCTTATACCTGAAATGAACGAAAATGAGAAGTCACTCATTTGAACGATTAAACACAAGTCTACCTGATGTCATTAGGAGGAACCTTATTTTAGGTGAGGTTAGGGTGGCGGTGTCTGAATGACACCTCGCATAGACCTATTGGTCCTCTTCAATATCCTAAGATCCATTCGCGTTATATCCTCCAAAGTACCGAAACTTATCAGACCGGTCGGCGACTCCTTGCCACCGCCGTCATTGACAAAGTATTTTTTCCATCGTTTCATCTTCTCCTGGTGAAGCTCATATTTTACAACTAACGTCTGAAATAAGTCCAATATTCTTTGCATGGAAGCCGATAACACAAAGACTAGTTAATATCCCAGTCAGAACTCGACATTCCCTTTTGGTAAGTAATAGTAGATATTTAGTTTTTCCCTGATCATAAGTCCAACTCCACTGCCTGTTTGTATTTGCAACATTGATGAAATTTCGTCTACACCCAAAAAAAAAACGTGGGTATTTAATACTAAAAATTTAACTAAATTTTAGTCCAAAAGGACCTAGTGCAGAAATTGGTAACCAATACTAAAATTTTTTACTAAAATTATTGAAAACCAGTAAAAATTACCAATTTTAGTACTTTGAAGATACTAAAATTAGTAAATTATTAGTAGATTTTGGTACAAAATCACTTACTAAACCTTTTACTGTAGAATTATTTTGAGTGTAAGTTTATAGTGTTGAAGCGGTGGTAAAACTGGCACCATGGCACCCATACCATCACCTCCAAGTTTCGCTAGTTCGTCTGTCCTTTCATTTCCCTGTATTCCGTTGTGTCCTGGTACCCATAATAAATTAACCTGGTTGTATAGAAGGAACATCTGCAAGTTCTCGTAACTCGTGAGTCTTGTGAAGAGCTGGACATTCGCAATGGGGATAAGACTTTCTCTTTCTTGTTTAATGTATGGCAACTTCGAAATGTCTATTGTATTGAAGTCCGAGTTTTCTAGCGACCTTTCCGATCTTCCAGTGACCCGTTAGCGCAGCAACGTTTTTTAAGATCTGCAACTCAATAATAGTTATTCTACAAAAAATCGCTCGACAAGCAATGATCTATTTGTCTCTAAAATAGAGATTATTAGTTCATAAACATTGAGGACTTGAAAGTGGATTTAGATGATTTGAGTTGAGTTTGGGAAATTTTTAGGCAAGTTCGCAGATCGGAGAATGAAACAAGTCTCAGTAAAGTGAGCGAATGACATTGGAAGATGTGCTCTCTAGACAAAGAAATTCTTTGATCATTTTTCTAACCAGACCCCAGTTATCGCCACAGATCAATCAATTTCAACTTCCATGGAAACTACCATACATATTTATAAAATTTGCCTTAAGCACTACTGCAATTGTAAACAGACATACAAACGAATGAACTCTACAAAAGTAAAAACAACGACTACCAGAAGAAATTATTCAAATAAAACAGAACACTACAAGTTATAATGAGAACATAAAATGAACAAAAATAAAAATTAAAAAAATAAAATAAAAATCGATAAAAAAAAAACTCATACACTTGTGCTGTAATCATCACTTTTAACTTTGCTTTAGTTTTATTTTTATTATGGAAGAAAACTAAAAGAAAAATTTTTTAATAGAACGTTAAGTTGAGTAGGGCAGAGGATAAGGTACGCAAACGCCGCATGTTCAAACAATTGCACTATCCACAATCAAATCAGGGGTGAACGACTGAATGAATGAATATATGAGCGGTACGAGTATGCGTGAATTCAAGTACATATTTTTAATATTACCTCATAGTGGTGTGTCTGGTTACAAAAAAAAAATCTAATTGGAACTGTACCTGACACATATGGAATACGTAATTATTTATGCAATCAACCCCATGCGCTCAAAAGCAGGGGGTTGTTTTTAAATATGTTGTTTCAAAACAAGATTTTTTATATGCATTATTGCAGTGGCAGATAAAATTCTTATTAGAATTCATTATTGTAAAATAATATAGTAAGATATAAAGAGTTTAGAGATCCGTAATATTTTTGAGACTTTTAAAATTCATGATAATTAAATTATGGAGGAAAATACAGAAACATTTCTACACTCAAAAAACTAATTTTCTTAAAATATTGTAATTTTAAAGGACAAGTCATGTTAAAAATGTAGTGATTTTCATACCGGCCACCAAAGGGTGTTCAAGATCTTCCAGCCTCCAAAAAAGAAATTCACTAACAAGGGTGGTCTTTCATATCGCATCCACCGATTGTCCTGAAACTTGCCTATGGGAAACAGGGGATGAAACTAAGAGTTAACTGTTTTTTCTTAGCTGCCTAATCGAACATTAAGATTGTCAAAGGGTAGGGAGAAAATGGTATTTTTTTTTTTAGTTTTTTGATCATTTTTCACACTTCTTTAGAAGAAACTATATAAACATTTTATACAGATCGAAAGGTTTTTTTGAAGGATTATCCAATGGTGTATCGGTTGTTTCCAAATTCAGCTTCGTTAAGTTCTTATTTTCAAAAATGTAAAAACATTGGGGTATTTTATATGGCGATGTATGTACGTATGACCGCCAAAATCATATATAATAATCTCTATTAAAATTAAGCTGACCCGAATTTTTGCGTTTGGCGAAATTCCTGCTAGTTCGCCTTTTATTCAGATTTTCCCGAAGGACCATATATTTTAATATGGTGGCAACCGTTTTTATACCCTACACTCAAAAAAAAAGTGAACTAAAATCTGGGAAAATTAACTCAATTTTGAGAAAAAGAGGGAATGATTTGGCTCCAAAGATTTTTTTTCTTGGTTTTAGTTCATAATTTTCCCAAAAATAAGGAATACAAAGTTATTTAATTTTAAGCCAATTTTAACTAGAAAATGGGAAAAATTATACTTCACATTTTAGAAATAGATTGGGTCTAGACCCTGGATCCATGGGTTCGGGCCCCATTTAACTCGAGACCCCGTTGGGTCCTTTCAGGGTCCCCATAAATTTTGAACCAAAACTTGTGTCCGTTTCGCTCTAACTTGCTTAGTTTTTGAGATACGGTAAAAAGGGGCCTGATGGGGTCTTGAGAATATTAAAAACCGGATAACTCAAAAACTATTAATCGGAGGGCTTTCGGATATGCGGAAGTGTTCTACGAGTCAAGAGCTACAAAAATGCCGTTGGACGTTTTCTCGTGTTGGCAGCATTTACCGAGATATGTGTATATATAAAATCTCGGGAATTTCAAATTTTCGATCTAAAGTTAGGGTCTTGAGAACCCGACAGACATGCAGAGCTAGGCTATTCCATATTTTTCTTTCTAGTCTTTCTTTTGAAAATTTCATCCGTTTCGTTCTATCTGGCTTAGTTTTCGAGATATCGCCATTTTGAATTTTTAACTAAATTCTAAGAAGTTATTTACTAAATTCTCAGAAGTCATTAACTAAATTCTAAGAAGTACACTTCCCCAATTCAAAGAAGAGAAATACGATGATGTTTTTTTAGTAAATTTTAACTAAACTTGAACTAAATTGTTTTTTAAGAAATATGTCTTAAAAATAAAGATACGATTCTTAGATTTGTGGAAAATTTCTTTGGCAGTAAGAATTTTTTTCCTAATATTTAAAAAAATCCATTTAAAGAAAACTTTGAACTAATAATAAGTAAATGAACTAAAATTTTTTCCTCATAGTTAAGAAAATTTCTCATTTTTAAGTTAAATTTAACTAAATTTTAGGTAAATTCATGATAAATTTTCAAAGACATTTTTTCCTTAAATTTAGTTATGTCTTTTTTTTTCAGTGTACACCACTCTGTGGTACAGGGTATAATGACTTTGTGCTGATGTTTGTAACTACCTGAAATATTGCTTCTTGACCCACCTTCTTATAAACCGGTCGACTCAGAATCACTTTTTGAGTCGATTTAGCTATGTCAGTCTGCCCATGTAAACGTTGTGCGCACGATACAGGTAGACATTTTTAATCGATTTGTCTCAAAATTGAAACTTAAGCTTTTAATAACTCAAGGACGAAGCCTATTGAAAATAGAAAAAGTCGGGTCATATTTAGACCTAGCCCCCATACAAACGTCTCCTCCAAATTTTGGCTTAATGACCCTAATAACCGTATTATAATAGGTATTCTTTCGAAATTTTGGCAGATAAAAGTGTTTTGTAAGCAAATCATCATTTAAAATTTTAAAGGTATCGGACCATTTTTACTTGTAGTCCCCATACAAACCACCCTCCCGATATTCACATACATAAATCTCTCAAAACTCATGAAAATATGAAATATTTTGCTAAAAATTTATGCGTATGCGTTAAACGTGTACTTTGGTAACCCAAACGAATCTTATTGTGATTGGACCATCTTTGGACTTAGTCCCCATTGACTTAGTAGCCCGATATTCAGTTAAATCTCTCTATTGGCAACAAAAATATGCCTTTTTCACCCAAATTTGGCTTGTATGTGTTTTTTACACTAATTAAAGATCAAACAGAAGAAATGTCCAATCGGTCCATGTTTGGACTGAGGATCCATTTTCCGAAAAGCACTGGTATAGGGTATTTAGATCGACCATACTTTGTTTGATTTTTTTTGTAGGAGTTAAACGTGGACTTTGGTATTATACTAAAATCTGATTATATTTGGACCATTTCTGGACCATATAAAAATATCGCCCGATATTCAGTTAAATCGGTCTAATGGCAACAAAAAGCAGTTTATTCCACTCAAATTTTATTTGTGTGTATTTTTACCCTAATTAAAGTTCTTACAAGAGATAAATCCAATCAAGTTGATGTTTGGACTTGGGACCCATTTTCCGGAAAACGCCATTGTAGAGCATTATATGGTCGGTTTTGACCGACTATAATTATCTTACTTGCTTAAATTTGAGATTGGGCAGCAAAGACAAAACAGGTAACTCTTAATTTTCTCCCCTCAATTTCATATACTTGTTTCATATACAAGTTTTGCCCTCTGAAAGACCTCCCTTGTAAAAACAAAAATAAAGCTTCATTAATATAATGAAACTCATCATAAAAGTTCGTCCAATTAAACTGTTTCATTATATTTATTAAAATTTTCATAATATTTATGAAAACTTCATTAAAAATTTTTATTGGAAGAACTTTTATGACAAATTGTTTTACAGTTCTTTGAGTGTAAGTGTGTATTGGTAGATTCCGATTAAATTTGGGAGTGTATTAGTGGATTCTAATTGCAATTTCAAATTGGATTCAAAATATTTTTTCTCATTTTATGAGGGCGATAGGAGCAGATTTAGTAAAACAAAGTTTTAAAAAAAATTGTATGGGGACCACCTTAAGGGTTAAAGATAGAGTGTAAGTATGTTTTAAAAAAATGTATGCGAAGTTTGTACTCTTGCCCAAACCATTGAATCATGATAATATTTTTCTGTATAAATAGGTGATCTTTCTAAAGCAAAATTTTTCTAGAAAAAATAACGCGATATTAATTGGCATTCCATGCAAAACGCATCAAAATATCGTTCGAGGACCCCATTATGTTTATATATTATTGATCCGTAAAGGTTTCAAAGACATTTAAGTGATATCCATCAATCTGTTTGCTTGTGATTGTCGATAAAAAAACTTTTTATGAAAAAAAGTTTTTAATGAAAAAAGATTATTGATAAAAAAAGGCTAAATTATACTTTACGGGACACGAATATTTTGGCAAACAAAAATATGCCACGATTAAAATATGGGCATTCAAATGAAAGGTATTTTGCTAACGATTGCAAATATGTATTTTTTGTATGTATTTTAACAATATTGTACCCCCTAGATCCATTTTATTATCTTTCTGTTCAATAGTTTAGCCATTTAGTAATTAACGAGTTGAACTGTAATGATAAGGAATTTAGCTCTCTTTGGGTTAAATTCCAGATCAGGTCGCACATATTGCACTTCGGATTTCTATATAGAAGTCCAAACACGGAATGGGCTAAATCCCTTGATGGCTTCGATGCCCTTTGCGATTCAATTTCAAGAATCTTGGAGAGTTGTCCGAATAGTGAAATTGTAGTTGCTGGTGATTTTAATATCCACAACTCATCCTGAATTCGCCATTCGAGCCATACAACTCCCGAGGGCCAATACGCTGAGCTTTTCGCCGCGCATAACGATCTTGCGCAACTTGTGAATGAACCAACGCACATTGCGTGTGTTGAAGGGCAGTCGGAAAACACTCTCGACCTCTTCCTCACTTCTCACCCTGAAAAGTACGAAGTGAAAATACTTGCACCTCTCGGAAACTCGGATCACAGTACTATTTCTGCATCTTTTTCATATTCTACTCTTCGTAGCGTTTCTAACATGGCGCCGAAACGCTCTATTTTCCTCTATGAAAAAGCTCGTTGGGCCGAGCTCAACGATTTCTTCCGGCATTTTAATTGGAAACTCTGTTTTCTCGATGGAGACGTCGATGCCGCTGAGGAAATGGTAGTAAATATTATTATGCTAGGAATGAAATTTTTTATTCCCACGAAGCATATTTCGGCTAAATCAAAGCACAAGTGTTGGTTTAACCAGACGTGCAAAAATGCAGTCAGATCCAGAGAGGAAGCGTTCAGTAATTGGCGTTCGAACAAGAATGTCGTCACTGATCTGCATCGCAAAAAGGCGAGAACCGAGTGTGCCAAAGTACTTAGACGTGAAAAGGTTCTTTACGAACGGCGTCTACGTGCCAAAGTTCCTTCTGCTCCTCGGGGCAGTAAGACTTTTTGGTCGTTCGTTAAAAGAGTAAAGGATAATGCTAGTTCTTCTATTCCAACTCTTTTAAAGGACGACCAATTATTCACTGACCCGGTTGATAAGGCCAACCTCTTCGCTGAACTTTTTGCAAGAAATTCTTTCTTGCCGGAAAGCGATCAACCACTGCCCGTTCTCGAAAGGGTATCCTATACTATGCCTTCGATTTTCTTTCGAGCCCGAGCAGTCAAAAGGGTTCTTGCGAACCTCAACGTAAACAAGTCACCGGGGCCGGATGGCATATCAGCATAGGTGCTGAAACAGTGCTCTTCTACGTTGGCACGTCCATTGGCTAACCTTTTCAGCTCTTCTTACCGTGCGGGAGTCTTCCCCTCTTGTTGGAAGGTGGCCAATGTCCAGCCAATCCCTAAAAAGGGTGCGGCTAACAACCCTGAAAATTACCGCCCAATCGCAATTTGCTCTGCGCTCTCCAAAGTGATGGAGAGCATGGTTAACTACCATCTTGTGAAGTATTTAGAGACCAATTCACTTTTAAATGATCGACAGTATGGCTTCCGTAGCGGTCGATCTACGGGAGACCTGTTGGCGTTTCTATCGGAACGTTGGAGTCGGACCCTTCACCATTTTGGTGAGAGCAAAGTGGTTGCTCTAGATATTTCTAAGGCGTTCGACCGTGTGTGGCACGGGGCACTCGTGTCTAAGCTAGTTGCTTTTGGTGTCGGTAATGACTTCTCTCGTTTTATAACGAGTTTTCTCAGAGACCGCACTATACGTGTTGTTTTAGATGGGGTCTCATCAAACGAGTTTCAGCTAAATTCAGGGGTACCGCAAGGTTCTGTTCTTTCTCCTACTCTATTCCTTATTTTTATTAATGACCTTCTTGGTCAGACCTTCAATCCTATCTACTCTTTTGCAGATGACAGCAACATTTGCCATTCATTTTCATTCGGTCACAGGCCAAGCTCTCTGGAGATTGAGGGCATGCGGCAGAACATGAATGACACACTCAACCACGACCTTTCTACAATCTCCGAGTGGGGTCGAGTGAATAAGGTCGATTTTAATGCGCGCAAGACCCAATGTTGTACACTCAAAAAAATACGTCAGTAAAAAAGTTTGTAAAATGGTTTGTAACCCAACTTTACAGGTTTTTTACTAATTCTTACTAAAAAATTATTTTTTAGTAATTCTTTTTTGTAAACTCGCGTTACAAACTATTGATTTTTTACTGATTTTTTAATAATTTTTTCAGTTGATTTTTTAAAAATTATAGTACTAACTTTTGATAATTATTTTGTAAATTTTACAATATTATTTAGTAAATTTAGTTTTTTTTCTAGAAAAAAATACACTTTATTAAAAAATTTAAATTTTATTAAAATATTTGGAAATTAAAAAGAGCATTAAGAAATATATTATTACTTTTTTTCTTTTAATTTTAAAACAGTGGACCAACGCTTTGATGAATATTAATGCATATGTTTATTATTTTTTATATTGAATCACACTTATTTTTTCCAATTAAAGAAGCATATTATAAAAAGGAATGGAAATGCAGTAAAAAGAAGATATGCAAAAACAACAAAATATAAATAAATTATTTTTTCTTTGTTCTCAACTCGCGTTACTTTTTTGCTTATTCTTTCTATGAATATTTTTTTTTTGTTTTCGTGTACATAAAGGGTTGATTTTTTTTTATTACTGAGAGAAGTATTGACAATTTTGTGTCTCTTCATAAATTTTGAATCACAATACAGCAGCAGACAGAAAAATATTTTATACAAACAACAGAAAAAAAATAAATGAGGATATTTTTCTGTCTGCCGGCGGCAGACTGCCGCTTGCTGTTGTATTGTGAAGAGACACTGTGTAATTTTCTTTATTTCTTTCTTTCTTTTCTTCAGTCACAAAATAATACTCGAATAATGAACGTCGCGACACGGACGAAATGAAAAAGAAATTACAAACAAATATTACAACACAGAATACGTTTACCTGTTACAAATTTTAAAGTATTTTTTATTTAAAATTAACTCGTTTTTTATGATAATAAACCAAAGTAAAACATAATAGGAAATGCTGAAAACAGGTAACAATTGTATATTTATGTGTTCCATTTAAAAATTGTATTGATATTTTTATTCTAGAACATCATGCAAAAATGTATTCAACAACATAATTTTCAAAGCATTAATGTTATGTGGTATGTAAAGTTTTTATTTAATAAAATGTGTTCAATATTTTCTTTTAGTTTCATTGGAATAGTAATTGGTGACAACAAGGGCAAGGGATGAAATGAAAAAAAAAATACAAATATTACAACACAAAGTACGTAGCAGGTAACCATATTGTAAAGTATTTTTTATTTAAAATTAACTGTTTTTTAGGATAATAAATAAAACCCTCGTAGAACAAAATAGGAAATGCTGAAACAGGTAACAATTGTATATTTATGTGTTTAAAAAATTATGTTTATATTTTTTATTCTAGAACATCATACACAAATAAATACATATATTCAACATGTCAACAACACAATGATGAACAAACAACACAATAAAAGAATTAATGTGATGTGGTATGCATAATTTCTATTAAATAAAATGTGTTTAATATTTTCTCTTACATATTTTAGATCAAAAATTGAGTTTCACTGGAATAGTAATTGGCGGCAACAAGCGCAATACGCAGTTTACATATTGTACAAAAATACCAAAAATTATAAATACACAATTTACATTTTTTTTACAAAAAAAGTTAATAATATTTACAAATGGGTTTTAAAATTCATTTTACAAAAATTGTACAGAAAAATTCTGTATTACTAATTTTTACCAGTTATTTTAAGTTTACTAAATTTTGAAAACCAAAGTTTGTAATGGTAACTGAAAAAGTTATCGGGCACAAATTGAAAACTTTTTTAGTAATGGTAACAGACTTTTTTGTAAGGAATACTAACATATTTTTATGAGTGTATGTTAACTAGAGTTGTCAATTATTCGACTTTCAACTTTGTTCGAATAATTCAAATAATTGTTTTTCCTCGTTCGATCAAACGATTAAAGATCAAAATTTATTCGATTAATCGAAGAGAATAACGAATAAAAAAATTATTTTAAAAAAAAAAATTTTTAACAAAAAAAATGAACAATTTATACAAAAAAACTTAAAATAAGAAAGTTTAAATTTTTATTAACGAAAAAATGCATAAAAAACTTAAAAATAATATAGTTAAAAGATAAAAAAAACTTAAAAATTGAATAACTGAAATCACTTTTAATTAATGGATGTCGATTTTAATACTTGTTGAGAAATAATTCAAATACAAACTATTATTTGAAGTATTCAGACAAAATCTATATATATAAAAGAGTGTGGTGACTGACTGACTGACTGATTGGCAATAATCATCGCCCAGCCCAAACCGCTGAAGCTAGAGACTTGAAATTTGGAATGTAGGTTCGGCTCCCGACAAAACCACCCACTAAGAAGGGATTTTTGGAAATTCCGATTCTAAGGGGGGCAAAAGGGGGAAAATAGGGCCCTTTGGGGGATTTTGTATCTTTTGAACTAATAGTCCTAGAAACTTCAAATTTGAACTCTAGGATCCTCTCGCGGAAATAAAATTTCGAAAAAAATATTTTTGGAAAATTCCGCCTCCAAGGGGGGGAAAAAGGGGAAAATAGGGCAAATTAGTTAATTTTTTATATTCTAAACAAATGGTCCCAGAGACTTGAAATTTGAACTCTAGGAGCCTCTCGCGGAAATAACATTTTGGAAAAAGTAATATTTTGAAAATTCCGTTTCTAAGGTGGGGGGAGGGGGAAAATAGGGCAAGGTGGTATTTTTTGTATCTTCTGAACTAATGGTCCTACAATCTTGAAATTTTGAACATAGGATACTCTCGCGGAAATAAAATTTTGAAAAAAGTACTTTTTTGAAAATTCCGGTTTTAAGGGGGACAAAGGGGGAAAATAGGGCAATTTGTTAAACTTTGAACTAATGGTCCTACAAACTAGATATTTGAACTATAGTATCCTCTCGGGGAAAAAAACATTTTCTTACTAAAATTTTTTCACTCAAAGTTTTTTTCACTCAAAATTTTTTTCACTCAAAATTTTTTTCACTCAAAATTTTTTTTACTCAAAATTTTTTTCACTCAAATTTTTTTTTCACTCAAAATTTTTTTTCACTCAAAATTTTTTTTTACTCAAATTTTTTTTCACTGAACTTTTTTTCAAGTTTTTTCACTCAAAATTTTTTTCACTCAAAATTTTTTTCACTCAAAATTTTTTTTACTCAAATTTTTTTCACTCAAATTTTTTTTTCACTCAAAATTTTTTTTTTCTCAAATTTTTTTTCACTAAAATTTTTTTTCACTGAACTTTTTTTTAAGTTTTTTCACTCAAAATTTTTCTAACCCAAAATTTTTTTCACTCAAAATTTTTTTCACTCAAAATTTTTTTCACTCAAAATTTTTTTCACTCAAAATTTTTTTCACTCAAAATTTTTTTTAACTCAATTTTTTTTTACTCAAAATTTTTTTCACTCTATTTTTTTTCTACTTCAATTTTTTTTACTTAATTTTTTTTCACTTAAAACTTTTTTTCACTCAAAATTTTTTTTTACTCAAATTTTTTTTTCTAAAATTTTATTTTCACTGATTTTTTTTTTAAATGAAAGAGTTTTTTACTCAAATTTCTTACTCAAAATTTTGTTTCTCCTTTTTTTAGTTTTTGGGAATTTATTAATTTTATCACTTAAATTTGGAAGAAATAGGACAATGCTCAAAGCATTTTCTATCTTCTGACCCCCAGAAACCCAAAATTTAGACTATAGGATCCTCTCGCCGAAATAACATTCTGAACAAAATATTTTTGGAAAATTCCGCCTCCAAGGGGGGAAAATTGGTACATTTTTTATATTCTGAACAAATGGTCCCAAAAACTTGAAATATGAACTCTAGGAGCCTCTCGCGGAAATAATATTTTGAAAAAAGTAATATTTTGAAAATTCCGTTTCTAAGGTGGGGGGAGGGGGAAAATAGGGCAAGTTGGTACATTTTGTATCTTCTGAACTAATGGTCCTACAATCTTGAAATTTTGAATATAACATTTTGAAAAAAGTACTTTTTTGAAAATTCCGGTTTTAAGGGGGGAAAAAGGTGAAAAATAGGGCAATTTGGGTTATTTTGAACTAATGGTCCTAGAAACTAGATATTTGGACTATAGTATCCACTCGGGGAAAAAAAAAAATTTACTAAAATTTTTTCACTCAAAATTTTTTTTTATTAAACATTTTGTTTTTACTCAATATTTTTTTTTTTTACTCAAAATTTTTTTCACTTAATTGTTTTTTATACTTGAGTTTTTTTACTCAATTTTTTTAACCTAAATTTTTTTCTTAGGGGGTGTTTTCACCCAAATTTTTTTACTCAAATTTTTTTTTACTCAATTTTTTTAATTTAAATTTTGTTCGCTTAATTTTTTGACTACAATTTTTTACTCAATTTTTTTCTCTCAATTTTTTTTTTTTTGGAATTTATTGATTTAATCACTCAAATTTAGGGGGAAAGAGGATAATTTTGAACATTTTCGATCTTTTAAACTAATGGTCCCAGAAACCTGAAATTTGGACTATAGGATCCTCTCGCGGAAATAATATTCTAAAGAAGATACTTTTAAGAAGGTGAAATGGGAAAAAGGGCAATTTGGTACATGTTCTGTCTTTTGACCTAATGGTCCTAGAAACTTAAAGTTTGGACTATAAGATCCTCTAACGGAAAAAACATTCTGATGAAACAAAGTTTTTTTTTTAATTCTGATTCTAGGGTGTTGAAAAGGGGAAAATAGGATAATTTGGTACATTTTGTATCTTCTGAACTAATGGTCCTAGAAATTAAAAAAATTGGACTATAGGATCCTCTCGCGAAAATAACATCTGAAGGAAGTATTTTTTTTAAATTTTTCATTTAAATTTGGGGGGGAAATATGACGATTTTGAATATTTTCTATATTCTTAACTAATGGTCCCAGAAACCTGAAATTTGGACTACTGGATTCTCTTGCGGAAATAACATTCTTAAACAAAGTTTTTTTTTTCATTTCCGCTTCTAGGGTGGTAAAAAGAGGGAAAATAGGACAGTTTGGTACACTTTGTATCTTCTGAACTAATTTTCCAAGAAACTTAAAAAGTACTTTTTTGAAAATTCCGCTTCTAAGAGGGAAAGTAGGGCAATTTTGTGTCTGCTGAACTAATGGTCGTAGATACTTGAAATTTGGTCTGTACGATCCTCTCGGGGAAATAACATTCTGAATGAATTACTTTTTGAAAATTCCGCTTCTAAGGGGGAAAAGGGCTGAAAGTAGGGCAATTTTGTATCTGCTGAAATAATGGTCCTAAATACTTAAAATTTGAACTGTAAAAAAAATTCTAAAAGAACCATTTTTTTTTAATTCCACTTCTAAGGGGCGAAGTAGGGCAATTTTGTATCTGCTGAACTAATGGTCCTAGATACTTAAAATTTGAACTGTACGATCCTATCGAGGAAAGAACATTTAAAAAAATTCCACTTCTAATGGGACAAAAGGGAGAAAGCATGGCCCTTTGGGGGATTTTGTATCTTTTGAACTAATAGTCCTAGAAACTTGAAATTTGGACTCTATGATCCTCTCGCGGAAAAAAAATTTGAAAAAAATATTTTTGAAAATTCCGCCTCCAAGGTGGGGAAAATAGGGCAAATTTGTACATTTTTATCTGCTGAACAAATGGAGGCGAAAAAACATTCGGAAAGAAATACTTTTTTAAAAAATCGTTTTTAAAGGGAAAAAAATGGGGAAAGGAGGTCAATTTTGTATCTGCTGAACTAATGGTCCTAGATACTTGAAGTTTGGACTGTACGATCCTATCGCGGAAATAACATTCTGGAAGAAGTACTTTTTAAGAAAAATCTGCTTCTATGGGGGAAAAAGGGGGAAGAAGGGTAATTTTGAAATTTGAATCCTCTCGCGGAAATAACATTCTAAAGTAAGTACTTTTTTAAAAATTCCGCTTCTATGGGGAAAAAGGAGGAAAGTGGGGTAATTTTTTAACTGCTGAACAAATAGTCCTAGATACTTGAAAATTGCACTGCACTATCCTCTCGCGGGAATAACATTCTGAAAAATCTGCTGAACTAATGCTCCAAGATACTTGAAGTTTGGACTAAACGATCCTCTCGCGGAAATAATATTCTAAAGGAAGTACTTTTTGAAAATTTCGGGGGGAAAAGGGGAAAAGTAGGGTAATTTTGAATCTGCGGAACTCTGGCGGAAATAACATTCTGGAAAAAGCACTTTTTTAGAAAATTCTGTTTCTAAAGGGGGAAAAATGAGAAAATAGGGCCTTTTTGTATTTACTGAACTAATAGTCCTAGATAGTTTGGACTGTACGATCCACTCGCGGAGATTACATTAAGAAGAAGGTGGGGCAATTTTGTATCTGCTGAACTAATGGTCCTACATACTTGAAATTTGGAATAAACGATCCTCTCGCGGAAATAATATTCTAAAGGAAGTACTTTTTGAAAATTCCGGGGGGAAAAGGTGGAAAGTATGGTAATTTTGTATTTACTGAACTAATGGTCCAAGATACTTGAAGTTTGAACTTCACATTCCTCTCCCGGAAATAACATTCTGAAAGAAGTACTTTTTTGAAAATTCGTTTTTAAATGGGAAAAAATGGGGAAAGGAGGTCAATTTTGAATCTGCTAAACTAATGGTCCTAGATACTTGAAGTTTGGATTGTACGATCCTCTCGCTGAAATAACATTCTTGAAGAAGTACTTTTTTAGAAAAATCTGCTTTATGGGGGAAAAAGGGGGAAGAAGGGTAATTTTGAAATTTGAGTCCTCTAGCGGAAATAACATTCTAAAGTAAGTATTTTGTTAAAAATTCCGCTTCTATGTGGGAAAAAGGGGAAAAGTAGGGCAATTTTGTATCTGCTGAACTAATAATTGTCCTAGATACTTGAAATTTGGAATGTACGATCCTTTCGCGGAAAAAAAATTCTGAAAGAAGTACTCATTTGAAAATTCCGTTTTGAAGGGGTAAAAGGGGGAAAGTAGTGAAATTTTGTATCTGCCGAACTAATGGTTCTATATACTTGAAGCTTGAACTGTACGATCCTATCGCGGAAATAACATTCTGGAAGAAGCACTTTTTTAGAATATTCTGCTTCTAAGCCTTAGAATCTAAGAGCAAAAAATGGGGAAAGTAGGGCAATTTTGTATCTGCTGAATTCACAGAAAAAAAAACGAATTGTTATATTGACCCCCATATTTGTGAAAACAATAAACTTTTTATACGGAAATTTGTGATATCAACTAACGTTTGTAAATATTGATTGTTGAAAAAAATGTAAAAAAAAATGATAAACGAGTTTGAAATAGTTCTCTCAAAATTATTATTTGTATTGACAAACGCACAAAATCTTATTTTTTTTTTTCAACAAACACAATTTGTTGATCTGACAAACGTAAAAAATCTTATTTTTTTCAACAAAGAAATTCAACAAACACAAAAACTATTTGTTGACATGATAAAATTATTTTTAAATAAAATTACTTGACTAAGTTTGCTGAAAACAAAATAGAAATTTTGTATTAGGGCCTAACATAGGACCGTTTTTACTAAATGTTTGGTTGATATCATGTTTGGTAAATTAACAATTGATGTTTGTTGATTTAAATTTGGCGATTTTATTTTCTGTGTTAATGGTCCTAGACACTTGAAATTTGGACCTCTCGCGGAAATAACATTTTAAAATAAGTACTTTTATGAACATTATGATTATAAGGGGGAAAAAATTAAAAAAATAGGGCCATTTTGTATTTGCTGAACTAATAGTCCTAGATAGTTGAAATTTGGACTATATTTGGACTATATCGCGGAGATTACATTCTGGGAAAATAAGTTTTTGAAAATTTCGCTTCTAAGGGGAAATTGGACAATTTAGTACACATTGTTCCTTATGCACTAATGTTCCTTGAAACTTAAAGTTTGAACTATAAAATCCTTTTGCGAAAATAACATTCTGAGAAAAGGTTTTTTTAACTTCCGCTTTTCAGGATGGAGGGGGGATAAGTCAATTTGTTACATTTTTTATCGTATGAACTAATAATCCTTAAATTTTTAAATTTGAACTATAGGATCCTCTCGCCGAAATAATTTTCCAAAATAAGTACTTTTTGGAAATTCCGCTGCTAAAGGGGTAAAAAGGGTGAAAATAGGACAATTTGTAACATTTTGTATCTTTAAAACTAATGGTCCTAGAAACTTCAAATTTGGACTATAGAATCCTCTCGCGGAAAAACATTCTGAAAAAAGAGTTTTTTTGAAAACCCGCTTCTAAGGCCGAAATAGGGCAATTCGGTACATTTTGCCACATCTAAACTTATGCTCCTAGAAACTTAAAATTTATACTGTAGGATCCTCTCGCGGAACAAAAACATTATGAAGTCCAGTTTTTAAAATTCTTATTTTAAAAGGAAAATGGGTCACTTTTCACACTTTCGGAAATAATGTTACTAGCAACTCAATATTTAGCACTTAGGATCTTCCAGCAGAAAAAATATTTTTTCACTCAAATTTTGGTTATACACAGTCTATAGATGAAACACAATTTTATAACATGGACTTGAACTAACTTTATTAATTATATTTTGTTTTAAAGTACACTCCAAACAAATGAGTCTAGTTTCTTACTATAAATTGGGTAAATTTCAATAAATTCAAATAATATACTACTAAAAATATGTAAATTTCCAATAATTTTTTGGTGCAACTACACATTTTGAGTAAATTTACCCAATTTATATTAGGAAACTGAAATCATTTTAGAGTGTATTTAAAGAGCATTGAAAATTAATTTTTTCAACAGAGTATTTGGTTACCCTGGAAACAAAATTTTATACTAATTTAAATCTACTCAAAATATAATATTTTAAAGGTTGAAACAAAAAATTTTTATGTTTAATAAAAAAATTAATGAGAGTTTAAAGCAATAAAGTTGTTTTTTTTTTGTTACAGCTAACCGGTAACGAAGTACCGGGCGAGTTAGCTAGTATATCATAAATGATTTTAATTTTTGTCAAATAAGACAACTAAAGTTGTTTTTAAGAAATACTCTTTTAAAAATAAAAGTTGACTTAATTTTTTTGCTTTCAAACGATTTTTGGTTTTTGTTTTTATTAAATTAGATTTTGAAAACACTCCTTCGCTAATTATTGAAGTAGGTGATATAGTAAGAACAGCATACAAAAGTTTTTCTAATTTTTCTGTTCTTTTTTCAGATTTTCCCAAATATAACATATCGTCTGATATATCGCTGAAGTCCTTTTTATTTTCTGAATTTTTAATACTTTGAATTGAATTATTTAACTCGCATAAATGATTATTATTTTCATTACTAATAACTTCCTCTATTTCAATACTTTTATCTGAATTATTGTGATTACTTTCAACATAAAATATGGAGTATAATTCATTTGCGTATTCTTTTGTTTCGCTTTTTGGAGAATATTTTAAGAAACTTTCGTTGTTCGGAAAATTTCCAGAATTTAGAAAAATTATTACATAACGTATTTAACACTTTTATACGTCTCTCATTAATTCTTATTTTAATACGTTTAAGTCTGATGCAAAAGAATTATTAATTTTTTCTAAATTATTTATTAAAAACTTGATAACTCCCTCAAATTCTATAATGGATGTGCTATCCAGGGCTATGGCTACAATATATTTTAACTTTCCTACATTTTGTATAAAATCTTTCAAAATTTATGAGAATAAATCAAATTCTAAGCATTTATTTAATTTTTTAATAAAAAAAAATTGTTCGATTAATCGACATTAATTAATCGATTTATTCGTTATTCGAAAATCGTCATTTTTGAATTATTCGAACAAGAGTTGGGTTTTGTTTGATCGATTAATCGAATTATTCTTAATCGACTGACAACTCTAATGTTAACCCACAGACGCACTGTGGAATTAACATTGTCATCTGTAGCTATGGATGGTATAGGTATTGAGGAATCGGATACTCTTGATGTTCTGGGCATGAGAATACAGTGTGATGTCCGTTGGAATAAACACGTGTTTCAAGTGTCGAAAGAGGCATTCAAGTGTCTTGGTTTTCTGAAACGGTGCAAGACTTACTTCACTCCATCCGATCTCCTTACTATTTATACCAGCTATATCCGGCCTAAAATGGAATACAACTCTCATATATGGGCAGGGGCTTCAGTGTCTATTCTGAAGCTTCTGGACCGTGTTCAGGGGAGGGCGGTGAAGCTTATCAACGACAGTAGTGTATCCAACTCTATTGATTCGTTGGAGCATCGTCGGAATGTGGTTTGTGTGGCACTTTTCTATCGATATTACCATGGGAGATGCTCATCTGAGATAAGTGAACTTATTCCTCGGGACCGAGTATTTATTCGTAATACTCGCTTATCTAGTAGAGCACATCCGTTTGTAGTTGATTGTCCTGTGTTTCGCACAACGCATTACAGAGAAAATTCGTTTTTTAGTCGAACAATTCGTATGTGGAATAAACTTCCCGCAGAAGTCTTCCCTGTTACTTATAATTTAGAAAAGTTTAAATCAAATATCCATAAACACTACTCCCTCTTTCCTCATTCCCATACCCTATTTTCCTGATCAGTACAATGCATACACGCAAAAAAAAAATCTGTGTCAGATTGAGCAATCCTACTTGGTAAAATTTTTTTCATACCAAAAAAAATTTTTTACCAAATTTTTGCTAAAATTATGCTTGTCGATGTTAAAGTAACATAAGTAATTAGTCTTTTATGTAAATTAACCAAGTAGCTTGCACAATAACGCAAATTACTTGCACAAAAATTTATCGAAAGAAAACAACAACAAAAAAAAAAAACAAAAACAGACCGCCATTGTCATTTTGTATTTTTGTGTGCGTGCTTCGTTCATTTTTTGTGTTATAAAAACGTAAAAAGGAAATTGATAAATAAAATTAAAATAAATTAATAAATAAAAATAAATAATTAGTTTTTTAAAAGATAAATAAATGTAAGATAAAAAAATGCTAAAGTTAATTTTGCTGTCATAACTTAAAACACCATTCATTTAGCAAAACCAATTGAGTCCCAGACGTTTGTTTCAATGAATTACAAATGGAATGATAAAGTGAGTATACCCCTATTCCGAAGACACCAATAAGGTTTAATAGATTTTTAGTTAAAAATTAGTGTTTAATAATAATTTTCTATTTTTACAGGGTACTGCTAAATAAATTTTTGAAGCTATGGCGAATCCTTCACTACAATAAAAAGCGTGGGCACCATTCCTCCCTTTAGTCATAAAATTAAAACCTAAAAACTTATTTATATAGCAAAGCCAATGGAGTCCAGACCTGTTTTGATGAGTTACAAATGGAATCACAAAGTAAGTGTTCCTCCTAACCAAAAGACCAATGGGATTTACTAGTTTTTTAAATTAAAAATTAATGTTTTGTAATAATTTTATATTTTTACAGGATGCCTTTAAATAAATTCGCGAAGCTATAGCGGATCCTTCACTTCAAGAAAAAGCGTAGGCAGCAGTCACTGGAGAAAATTGTACATAAAGGGTCAGTTGGTCGGTGGTAAATAAAATCCTACACAACAATTATTATATTAAATGGATTTATTCTGTAAAAATTTTAAATTCAACAAATATACAAATTTTTACAAAAATTTTATAGAAAAATTATTTTAGCATAAATATGGTAATTTTTAGTATTATTTTTAGTCACCTTTTCTAATAATTTTGGTATATTTCACCATATTTATTTTGGTATATTTTACCAAGTTTTTGCTTAAATAGCATTAGCATTTTCTTCAAAATTTTTTACATAAGTGTTTTGGCTAAATTACGAAAACTACTTCGTCGGTTGTAGTTTTAGCATATTTTTGGTAAAATTATGCCAGATTTTTGCTCTCTCCGACACAAGTTTTTTTTTGCGTGTAGCATGAGTAGGGGGCATTACCTGAGTATTGGTTTATTTTGCGATGCCGCTAAATTTATTTATGGGTTTTGTAGTTCCTGGGCCCGGCCGAAAGACCGGCTGGACGTTCTTTTTAATAATTTAGAAAAATTTTATATTTTTTTTTTAAATACCATCAGGACGGTTTTATGGACCTAGAAGGCCCCTGGGACCTAGCCCTCTTTATATTTATTTTTCTTTTTTAATTACCTTTAATTTAAGTATCCACACAAACCTGAAGGCTCTTTTGGCTTCAGGTGGGTCCGGGGCCCAGCCCCTTAAATTTTAATTTCGTGTTTCCCCCAAAAAAAATTTTGTGCTAAAATTAAGGAAAAAATGTCTTTAAAAATTTATTAGGAATTTTCCTAAAATTTAGTAAAATTTAACTAAAAAATAAGAAATTTTCTTAATTACGAGGAAAAAAGTTTAGTTCATTTACTTATAATTAGTTCATAGTTTTCTTTAAATGGAATTTTTTAATATTAGTATCTTTATTTTTAAGACATTTTTCTTAAAAAACAATTTAGTTCAAGTTTAGTTAAAATTTACTAAAAAAAACATCATCGAATTTCTCTTCTTTGAATTGAGGAAGTGTACTTCTTAGAATTTGGTTAATAACTTCTTAGAATTTAGTAAATAACTTCTTAGAATTTAGTTAAAAATTCAAAATGGCGATATCTCGAAAACTAAGCGAGGAAAAATATGGAATAGCCTAGCTCTGCATATCTGTCGGGGTCTCAAGTCCCTAATTTTAGATCTAAAATTTAAAATTCCCGAGATTTTATATTTGCACATATCTCGGTAAATACTGCCAACACGAGAAAAGGTCCAACGGCATTTTTGTAGCTCTTGACTCGTAGAACACTTCCGCAAAATACCAGAAAACCCTCCGATTAATAGTTTTTGAGTTATCCAATTTTTAAGATTCTAAAGACCCTATTAGACCCCATATTACCGTATCTCAAAAACTAAGCAAGTTAGAGCGAAACGGACACAAATTTTGGGTCAAAATCTATGGGGATCCTTAAAGGATCGGGGTCTTGAGTTAACAAGGGGATGGAACCATGGGGTCCGAACCCATGGGTCCAGGGTCTAGACCCAATCCAGTTTAAAATGTGAATGAACTAAAGTGTAATAAAATTTTTCCCATTTTCTAGTTAAAATTGGCTTAAAATTAATTAACTTTGTTTTAGTTATTTTTGGAAAAATTATGAGTGTAAAGTGCACTTTTGCCAAAAAATTTATGAAAAAATATTGATGAAAAAAAATTTATGATAAAAAAATATTGAAAATTCGATAAAAAAAAATTTTAATAAAAAAAATATTGATGAAAAAAAAAAATTTATGAAAAAAAAAAATATTGATGAAAAAAAAATATTGATGAAAAAACAAGTAAGAAAATCATAGTCGGTCAAGACCGACCCTACACCAAAGTTTCCCAGAAAATGGGTCCGATGGACCGATTAGATCTTTATTTTGTCAAATCTTTAATAAGTGTAAAAAACACTCACAAATCAAATTTGAGTGAGTATTTGTTGACAATAAACCGCTTTACCTGAATATCGGACGAAATTTTCACAAGGGGCCTAAGTCCAAAAATGGTCCGATGATTATTAGATTTTATAAGATTATTTAAGTACGCGTTTAACATACACAAACAAAATTTTAATTAAATATTTTCTATTTTCATGAAATTTGAGAGATTTATGTGAAAATCGGGAAGTTGGTTTGTATGGGGGCTACAAGAAGAACTGGTCCGATTTGGAATGGTAATTTGTGAACAAAAACACGTTTACGTGCCAAATTTTGAAAAGATACCTATTATATTACGGTTATTATAGTCATTTGAGCCAAAACTAAAGAGGACCTTTGTATGGGGGCTAGGTATAAATATTTCAATTTCAATAGGCTTCGTCCTTGGGCCAAAAGAGGCTTAAGTTTCAAATTTCAAGTCAATTGATTAAAAATTGTGACCTGTATCGTGTTTACATCGTTTTCATGGACAGACGGACGGACAGACGGACAGACGGACGGACATCGCTAAATCAACTCAAAAAGTGATTCTGAGTCGATCGGTATACTTAAAGGTGGGTCTAGGACCAATATTTCGGGTAGTTACAAACATCAGCACAAACTCATTATACCCTGGGGTATAAAAAATATTTTATACCCCTAGGGTATAAAAAATATTGATGAAAAAAAAAATTTGATGAAAACAAAAAATTATTAAAAAAAAAAATATATTGATGAAAAAAAAAAATAGTGATGAAAAAAAAATATTGATGAAAAAAACAAAAATATATATAAAAGAGAAACAATGATGAAAAAAAAATATTGATGAAAAAAAAATATTGATGAAAAAAAATATTGATGAAAATACAAATATTGATGAAAAAAAATATTGATCAAAAAATATATTAATAAAAAAAAATTATGAAAAAAAAAATATTGATGAAAAAACAATATGAAAAAAAAAAAATATTGATGAAAAAAAAAAAAATATAAGGAAAAAAATATTGATGAAAAAAAAAAATTGATGAAAAAAAAAATTGATCAAAAAAAAAAATATTGATGAAAAAAAAAAATATTGATGAAAAAAAAATATTGATGCAAAATAATTATGTTACGTTTTATTCACCAGCTGGTGATTATTTGTTTTATTCCCCACGGGGTGAATTATTATCCAAGTTACAAACCCAAGTTACAAAAATTTTTGGTTTTAAGAAAATAAAAACAGTTATTCCAATTTTCTTTTTTGTTAATCGTTAGCTTATATAGTCAAACTGAGGTGTATTAATGTTGGGGTTGAAAAACTGCAAAATTTGGTGGTTATTTATGCAAAGACATATGAGGGGGTAAGAGCACAAGGGGTTCAAGTGCATTATATTTAATAATGAGAAAAAGGAGGTTAAAGTTAAATTGCAATAAAAAATGTTAGATGCTATCTATAATATTATTTTTTAGTTAATAGAGATCCTGAGATATATTTTAATCTAACAAGTTAAAAAAATACCATCTTTTGCAAATGCAAGGACCCAAAAATTGCCTTTGAAGTAAGTAAGTCGCACTTATACCCCTTGTGCTCTAACTTTTTTATAAATTTCTAAATTTATAAAAAAAAATTAGTTATAAAATAAAATTACATTTTATTACGAAAATCTTTAATGGTTCTTTGTTTCATTTATTAGTCGTCATAATCAGATTCCATGACATCATCGGGCTCATCTTCATCCTCATTAGGGCGTCCCGCCAAATCTAAATTTTCGAATTTCTTGCCATAATACCTGCCGAACGATGGCCATGGAGTAGCTAATTGTGGGAAAATTTATGAAAAATTTTTGCAAGGTCATCTTTAGTTTAGTCGGCAACCAGCGGTCAAAGTTAAAAAAAATTACATTTTTGTACCAAAATTCATATCCGAATTATTTCACCAAATCTGGCTCAAAAATAAGGAACTTTTGGGTACTTTAATAAAAAAATATTTAAAAAATTCCAAAATAGCGATTTTGATCCACAGATGCTGATTTTCAAACATAAAAAATATTTCGTGGCGTATATTACTAGAAATTGGTGGAGGACCACAAAAAACTCATCTTAGTATATATATTTATACTATTTGTGCCGTCTAATTTATGTTTAATATGGTTGAGTGCCATTAAAACTCATCGATTGAAGAATTAAAAGGATTTGCCCTGTTTCATTAAGGGTTGTTACCAGCCCTAGGAAGAGGGAATCTATGAAAGAAGAATAAGTAACCTGTGACTTGGTTACACACCTGCTAGCACTGGCATATAAACGAACGTTTTGCCATAATTAAAAGTCAAAAAAAAAAAAAAATATTTTTTAACCAAATTTGTCTTAAAAGTCGAAAAATGTTGAGTAGTTTACGTGAAAAATAAATAAAATATAAAAACACGATTTTGGTCCAAAAATGTTGATTAGCATCTGTGGACCAAAATCTTTGATCAGCATTTTTGAACTAAAATCGTGTTTTATATTTTTTTAATATTTTTGAAACAACATGCCTACATTTTTAAAGTTTTGAGACCAATTTGGATAAAAAAATAAATTTTATGTTCAAAAATCAGCATCTGTGGACCAATATTTTTTTGCATTTTTTTTTATATAGTTTTTTCTATAAAGTATGCAACAATTCCTAATTTTTGAGCCGGATTTGGTGATTTAGACATGAATTTTGATCGAAAAACGCCATTTTTTTCAAATTTGACCGCTGGTTACCGACCTAAGATGTTCTTGCTAAATTTTATTACTATTAATACACGAACTTCTCCAAATTCAACCACTTTGTCCAGGGGAAAAATTAAATTTTAATAATTGTTTGGAGCACAAGGGGTTTAAGTGCTCATATACCCCTTGTGCTCCAAACAAAACAGGCATTTTAGTAACAAGAGCTAAAAATTGTCTCCATATCTCGCTAACGGATAAGAATTTCACATTGACCTCTTGTGCTCTGAACTTCTGTGAACTTCACCTACTAATTCCATATGTCAACTCAATTTTTTTAAAAAAGTCACTTGAACCCCTTGTGCTTTGAGCCCTTCATATGATATCCCTATGAATACGAATCCATATGAATACAAAATATATTTTTTTTTAATTTAAGTTGACACGTATTTTTGCTCTAGAGTCTAGACGATATTCCTGTTAGTTTGAGAGTTATCGAAATTTTCCCGAAGGTCCACATTGTTTTATAAGGGGACAAAGAAATTTTTAAACACTGAATGGCCAAAAAGCCGAGACACGCCAACCTTAAAATCGCCTCTTTTATATATATTTTAAGTTTCAGGCAAATCAGTTCATAAGGGTTGAGATACTTCGTTTGTTAGTTAAGAAAAATATGAATTTTTGAAAAAATTGAAAAATATTATTTTAGCTACAATAATGTCCGCAAATCACAAAAAGTGGTCCTGCTAATACACATACAACTAGTGTAAATTTTCATTTTAATAGGAGCAAGGATTCAAGGTCCTGCCAGCCCGGTGATTGGCGAAATTCGAAAAAAATGTATTATTCGTGCCACCCTAATTTGCACATTGGGCTGTATTTGAATATACATTGTACTTTGTTAAATCTTGTTTCCCAAATTTGCTTTGGAAAATTAAATTTGATTTTGTGGACAAACAGCGCCAGCGCTGATCCTAAAAAAAATTAAACAAATTACTTTCTAAAACAAAATCAGCAACAATTAACAACAACATACCATAGAACATGTTAATAAAAAATAAAAAAAAATTAAGAATATCAACAAAAAACTGAATCATAAATGAAGGAGGAACACCACGACTGACTACTATGTGCTCTTCTAAGGTTGCTTATATTTTTTTGTGTTAAATATGTGTGCAGCGCAGAAACGGAGCATTTAGAAAATTATAAATAAAAATAAATAAAATAAAAAGGTGTTAATAAAGGTCTGCATTGAGCATGCATAGATTTGGGACATACGCAAAGACTTTGTTTATGGAAACACAAAAGGTCTGTTCCACAACGTTACCGCGGGTGCCCGCGGGTACCCAAACCAGCCCGAAAAGCGTTCCCGTACGCAAAAATTGGGTAAATGAGAGAGTTTTTGAGAGAATAAATTAGTTTCTCATTTTACCGAACTTACCCGCACTTTTTTTTCGGGTAAATTGGTAACAGTCAGATGTTGAAAAAAACAGCTGTTTTTTTTTGTGAAGCCAAATTGGAAATTTAAATAAAATAAAGAACTAAACCACGGAAATGTGTTATTTCAATACAAAAAAAGATAATTTGTTATTAAAATAAACATTTACAATTTGTTTTCTTGTTTAAAGTAATTTTTCTTACGAAAATATTTTAGCGTTATTGGTTTGTTTACATTTTCTATTATTTTGGGCTTGAAATGTGGTTTTTAGCGTTCCCGTACTTTTGTGTATTTTTGTGGTATCGTGAGAGGTTTTTTGATTTGCTCTCATTTTACCGAACTTTACCCGGAAAGTTCTGGAACACACCTAAAATTTATAATGCCGGGAAAAAATCGCGCATCAACTGACAAGTACAAACAAAAAAGTCCAACCAACTGAAAATGTGCGTGTTTGTGTGTGGCACACATACCTTTTGAGAATTTAGAGACATGACTGAACTTTTTGTGTAAAATAACTCTGACAAAATTTCAAAAGGAAAACTCTGATGTGTGAACTTGACGCTTGTGGCTGTCTCGACGTGTAGTCTTTGCCATTAGTCATTTATTGGCCAAAGGAACTAGTTACAATTAACAAACAACAGCCACTTGGAGATGGAAGTAAAGACAAATCGAAAAAAAAAAAATTATCAAGTGTTTGAGACAACCGAAAGTTACAACATGTAGTGATAGTTACAGATAATACATATTTTTTGGGGAATAAAAGGAAATTGTTAGATAACCAGAAGAAAAAATATATATTGTATACTTTGTTTTTTGTGCAACAAAAATAAAATACGGAATAGAAATAGAAATCAATCAAATAGATATATTTACAACTTACATTTACAAAATAAAAGCAGAAAAACACTAAAAACCTTTTATTTCTTGGTATCCAACAAGATGGCAACGATGAAACCAATAACAAATTAAATATACCAGAGCATCCAAAGAATTGTTTGTGGGAATTTACATGCATACTTTTTTGAGCTCGTGTTTGCCTTTTTTTAGGGCAAATGGTGCTCAGCAAAATTTTCTGTTCCAAATAATCGGTTTCAGAACGCATCATATTACCCTGCAACCGATTCTACTTAACATTCCAGAAGTAGAAAGTATTTTTTTTTTTTTTTTTGAAAAATAATTTTACGCAGAAAATTTTGTTGTGTAGAATATATTCAAGAATCTATTGAACCAGAAAATTGTTCCAAAAAATTTTCCTGGGTGGTGAAAAGAAAACGGGGTATTTACTAGGGATCAAATCCCGGAAATCCCCAGATTTTCGAGATAATCTATATTTTAAAAAAAAAATTAATAATAACATTAATAAAAATTTTAAATAAAAATAAAATGTTAAAAAAAAATAAATTAGTTTTCTATGACGAGTGTAAACTCCGTCATCAAAAAAATCTTAACATAGATCCACAACTGATAAAAATACATATTAATAGTGCGTTTACATTGGATTTCTAATCTAGTAAATTGCGATTTTAATCTACTTTGCAATCTGTACCGTTTACATTGGCATTTTTTACATTTGAGAAGATTAGGATTGGCATTTATAACAACAAGTTGGTAATAAATGTGTGTGACTGCGTCAAAAGACAGCGACGGTAATTAGTCGTCGTATGATTAACAAGGACAGTGACGGCGTTTACAAATAACAATGACGGCGGCATACACATTAGGCTGGGTCGTATTCCAACAAAGTGCTCAGATCAACTATTAATAGTGAAAAAAAGTTGGTACAAGTAAATACAAGCAATTTAAAACCAAAATGAACAAAATCGGTCCATGGCTTCCGTTCTCGCATCGCGGGTCAAAATTGCGGTTTTTGAAAAAATGGACATAATTTAAAAAAAAAATTAAATATTTAAAAAAAAATTATTTAAAAAAAGAAAAAAATTTTTTGTATCGCATTAATTCAAAGATATTTAGAAAAATTTTGTTTGTTTTTTCGGATATCGATAACCCACCCAAACGTGAGGCCAAAAAAAACTCACATTTTTAACATTGAGCTCAAAACTACTTTTTCACTATTTTAAAAATTTAGTGAAACAAAATTTTTAAATATATTAGTATATCCACTTGATATCATTGAATACATCTCAGAGATTGTAGAAAAAAATTCTTAGTTAAATTCCTTCGTCCAGTTGGTGTGTGGAGCGATTTGAATTTAGCGGATTTCCAGAACATGTGTTTTTATCGACATTTTTGACTAATTTGTAGTTGTTAGCAACATTTTACTTAAATTAACCAACTTTTTTTGTTCAAATGGTTGTTTTGGACCATAGTAACTCTGCTTTGAAATAATAGGCTTTTTGGACAACGTTAACCCTTGCCGGCACGGGGTTAAAAAATTCCTCCAATGAAATTTTTGAAAATTCCTCACTCTAAAATCGTGTATGTGTTTAAATAATCAACAATTGCGCACTTAAGCGGAAAATGCTTAAAACTAAATAAAATAAAAAAAAAATGGGATCCGAAATTTCATTACGTCTTCGTCGTTTTTACTGTTTAAAGCTAAAAGTGAAAAACATATTATTTAATATGTCAAAAAAGTCCATTTGACTATGAGCAAAAAAACAGCTGTTTGAAATTTTTGGGCGTTCGTTCAACAAGGGTTAAAGATGTCCTTCAAGAAAACTTTGTATAAATTTGTAATTGTTGATTATTTAAACACATACACGATTTTAGAGTGAGGAAATTTCAAAAATTTCATTGGATGAATTTTTAACCCCGTGCCGGCAAGGGTTAACGTTGTCCAAAAAGCCTATTATTTCAAAGCAGAGTTACTATGGTCCAATACAACCATTTGAACAAAAAAAGTTGGTTTATTTAAGTAAAATGTTGCTAACAACTACAAATTAGTCAAAAATGTCGATAAAAACACATGTTCTGGAAATCCGCTAAATTCAAATCGCTCCACACACCAACTGGACGAAGGAATTTAACTAAGAATTTTTTTCTACAATCCCTGAGATGTATTCAATGATATCAAGTGGATAAACTAATATATTTTAAAATTTTGTTTCACTAAATTTTTAAAATAGTGAAAAAGTAGTTTTGAGCTCAATGTTAAAAATGTGAGTTTTTTTTGGCCTCACGTTTGGGTGGGTTATCGATATCCGAAAAAAACAATCAAAATTTTTCTAAATATCTTTGAATTAATGCGATACAAAAATTTTTTTTCTTTTTTTAAATAATTTTTTTTTAAATATTTAATTTTTTTTTTAAATTATGTCCATTTTTTCAAAAACCGCAATTTTGACCCGCGATGCGAGAACGGAAGCCATGGACCGATTTTGTTCATTTTGGATTTAAATTGCTTGTATTTACTTGTACCAACTTTTTTTCACTATTAATAGTTGATCTGAGCACTTTGTTGGAATACGACCCAGCCTAATACACATACTTGGCGGCGTCATCAAAACGGCAGGCTTTGTGTCGGTGTTTTTCAGTGTTGGAAAATGCAAATAATAGAAATACAGAGTTGTATCTAACTTTACCAGATTGTGTTTGCCGATTAGAGTCTAAACTACTAGATTGAAAAAAATAAATTTGTATGGGCAATCTAATAGATTGAAACTGGATTGGAGCCACAATCTACTTTAAGCTAGCTTAGAGGACCAGTGTAAACGCACTATTAGACATTACGTCAAAATTTATACGGTAATAATTGCTTGAAAATTTTTCTGAGCAACTATTGCTGACAATTAAACGTCAAAATCGTACACCATATTTGTTTAAAATTCATCAAAATCGACGCAAGGTGTTTTTGTTCGTTCTGTCGATTCTATGTATGATCAAAAATTTTCAATATTTGTTTTTACAATTTTGGCTCAAAAACACCAACATTTTTTTAATTCACCCATATGTATATATAAGCGTTTTCAATTCGGTTAATCGATTAACCGATTCCTCGATTAATCGCCTCTATTTCGGTTAATGTCGAAACAAATAATTTAAAACGCAAATAATTATTCGACCCGATTAATCGGTTAAAATGGTTCGATTAACCGGTTAATATTATTATCTCTATATTCGACTATAATTTATTTGAAACACTTCCTCTTTTTTACAAAAACTTCCGAAAAAAGTCAAAACTACAGAAAAAAATATTCAGAAACCAGCAATTAACAGTTTAGAAAAGCAAAATTAAAAATTTAATCATTTAAGACTCAGAAATCCTAATTAAAATTTTCAAACGCCATATTTAAATTTTCAAACGCCATATTAAAAATCCCAATTAAATTTCAGAAAATCCCAATTGAAATTCAGAAATCCAAATCGAAATTCAGAAACGCCCAATTAAAATTTACGAAAGCTTAATCCAAATTCAGAAAAGTTTATTGAAATTTAGAAGTTTTAATTGATATTCAGAAACTTCCAATTTCACAAAATTTAAATTTACAGAAGCCTACTGATGTCTTAAGACAATTAAGACAAAATATCAAAAAAAAAATTAAATCGGTTAAAAAAATATTTAAGATATTGCTATTTGAAATTTGCAAGAAATGGAGGTTTTTTCTTCGTTCAAGAAATTTGTTTTACAAAAAATCTCAAAATTTCTTTCCATTGACCCTTTCATAGAGACAAGCTTTCATTAAAAACTAATTTAAGCCAAATGTTAACATTTTAATCCTTAGCGCTCTTAAAAATTTTGATCTTTTCACAAAAAAATCTGTTGGCTTAAATTAAGTTTAAATGAAAGTTTGTTTCAAGCTCTATGTAATAGTCAGCGGAAAAAAATTAAAAAAAAATTTTTTGAATGTAGGAAAAACAGCCATTTTTAGAAATTTTTTAAAAATTTCAAATAGCGATATCTTGAAAACCGCTGGACCGATTTTGATAATGACACAGGCAGAAAAATACATACGGGCCAGATCTGGCAAAGTACCCAGCCAGAAATTGCCAACCGTTCCAAAAAAAAAGTACTGGGAAAGCAACTTTTTTTTGTACACCAAGCTGTTTTTAGTAAAGTACTTGGTTTTACCGAACTAATTACTTTGCTAACACTTTTTTACCAAACTAAAGGCGGTTTATATTATTAGTTTGAAATATTTTTTTTTTAATAATTTTACTAAATTTTAACATTTAAAAAAACTCTTAATTATGTAACAAAGCAATTGCAATGGTGTCATTATAAAATTTAGTAAGAATACATTTTGATTCTACTATATTGATACTGATTTCAATGTTATTTTTATCTAATTTATTAACATTGTAGAGTCCTATTTCTCTTGATGGTAGTTGAAATTGAAAAAATCGCTACATTCAGTGAAAATATTGCCTTTCAAAAATATATCATCACTTTTGTATTTAGACTGATTTCTACTAAAAATTTCAGTAACGATAATAACGTTTTCATTGTCGAGTAAACATACGTTATCTGGATGATTAGGTTTTATTTTAAAACCTTTAATGTTTACGAAAGAAAATACAACTTTTGATTCCGAGCTTTGGTTTATATTTCCTAGAGAGTATTTGGAATTTCTATTAAGCGGATATAGCAATGGAATATTATTAACTGAGTTATCGGAATGAAAAATATGTAGTTTTCTTTGGATTTGAGCAATAGGGTTAGTTGGGGATTTTATAATAGGTTTTAAATAACCAAGACTAATTTCAAAATCAAATGGCGAAAACTGTGATATAGGGGCGCCCATATTAGCTACATCGTCTGCAATGTGAATTAAGTTGTGGATGTTCATTGTTTGGGAATTAGAACCGTAAAAACTTGGCATAAGTTCGACAAATGTTCTTAAAATCTGCTTAGCAAACTTATTTTTTAATGTAGCCAATTTCTTTGATGATAAAATTCTGCATGCCGTGTAAAGAATTAAAAAATGCTTGTATTGATCAGATTTTAAAACGTTTTTCAATATGATACCTCCACCGTATAATAAAAAAAATCGGAATTGTGTTGCTTTCCAGTTTCCTATATCATATAAATCGAATGACTTCCTCTGAAACTCTGATGTAATATCTTGAGACAAATTTAAAAAGTTTTTTTGTAAAACAGCAAGATTTTCTGTAGAAATAAATGAAAATGATTTCTTATAAATCATCTTTTGAAGCAAATATTTGCTTATGCCGAGATGCAACATATGCATCTCATCCAGAACAACATTCTTGACTAGGTCAATATTTAAAATTTCAAGTAGTGGGCTATTTTCCTTTGTTAAATAATGTTCTGAATTTATTTTTTCTTTAAATGACTGCAAAGTCCTTTCATCGCAGTTAATTTCTTTAAAAACTCGAGTTTTGTTATCTGTTTCTCCTCGTACTGTGCATCTTTCACAGGAAAAAATCCAGTATGGCTTTTAGTGCACCTAATAAAGGAACGGGCAGGCATATCGCAACAGAATGCTAGAACTTTAAAGTTAAAAATATTTTCCACTTATATTTACACCTTTAAAAATAAAACCAAAATTAATCTTGAATTCATTTTTTTAGAAATATTATACCTTCATTTATTAACAAATTGGATTCCACAACGACTTCTTCCAAAAACTCTTGTGAGGAATATGGTTTTGAATTTCCGTAATATAAGCCTATTAAAAAAGTTTTACTCATATAATCTGGTGCAAACACTTTTCCCATAATAGACCAAAAACCTTTTTTGGATTTGTTAAAGACATCCATGCCATCCACATGAATTATCAACGATATACCTGCCTCAACATACAGTTTAGGGTTCACAATATCAACAAGATTTTATTTTATTCCAAAATACCGGAATTTCCCAAAAGTGTCATCTGAACTTTTCATAATTTTTGTGCAACCGCTTACAGCTGAAATTCCTAGCAATGTTTTAGAGGATTTTGGTAGTGACGTATATCCTTCTTCTCTCAAAACTATTAAAAGTTCATCGATTGACTTTTGAGTTAGGGTTTTTATATTTCTTAAAACCCAATTCTTTAACCTGAGCTCTAAATGGCCGTTAATAAGGTTGCTAAAATCAGTTTCCGTTGTTTCAGGTATAAAATCCTCTGTACTAGATGAGGACATCGCTGTCAACTTCACAAAAAATTTCCTCATCCGTTGTTTCAAGATTTTGAGCATCAATAAATTCATCGTGAACGTCGGTTTTGAAGCTAATCATTTAAGTTTATTAAAATAAATTTTTAAAGCTTTCCTCACGAAACAGTTTCCGAGTGAAACTGAAGCCACAGTTTTTTCAAAGATAACTCGCTGGCTATCCGCAGCAAAGGATCAATGCGGAGGTCGAACTGAACGATAAAAATACGATAAAACTACATAACCATTTAAGTCAAATTCGATTATATTAACATTTGAAATGTTATTTAAACGAAAATATTTTTTAACTTTAACATATAATTTATTTAAAAGGATAATTAATATATAATTTTTTTAAAATGAAAAAAAAAAAAAAATATTTCGTAAGTACGAATTAAATAAAAAATAATTTAATTTAACACATTTTAAATTTTTCAATTAATTATTTAGTTAAAATGCATGGGAAAGTAAATTTTAAAATATCTCGGATATTACTTTTGAAATTACTGGGAAACGCTCTGGAAAGTACTGGGAAAGCCCAATATTTGTTGTATTCAATGTACTCTTATATTACTTTATTTTGATTCAACAATTACTTTGCCACTACTAAATGGTGTTATCATTTAGCATCTTAGCAAGTACAAAAAACCCAAAAAAAAGGTACTTAGCCAGTATTAATACTACCTTATTAATTACTTTGCCAGATCTGGCCCGTATGTATTTTTCTGCCTGGGTATGTACCTAATAAGGTGGTATTAATACTGGCAAAGTACCTTTTTTTGGGTTTTTAGTACTTGCTAAGCTGCTAAATGATAACACCATTTAGTAGTGGCAAAGTGCTTTTAAAAGCGCTTCCCTGTACTTTGAAAAGTATTATCCGAGATTTTTTGTAAATAGCTTTTTAACTAAAATAATCCATTACAAAATTAAAAATGTATGAAAAAAATTATTTTTTATTTAATAATTTGTACATTTGAAGTCTTTTTTAATTTTTTCATTTTAAATAAATTATATATTAACACAGCATGACAAAAGTGACCACTTTTTTAGAAAATAAGGGGCTGAGTTCAATGGCGTACTCCGTTTTTTGATGTATGGTACAGTTTTCTTGCAATATGTCATTAAAGATTATCTTATTTCCAGCCTGTTTTTTAACAAAAAAAAATGTAAAATTTGGTTTAAAGCTTGTCATCTTAAGCCCTTAAATTCGGGAATTTCTTCATTTTTCAAGGTTCTCGCGAAATTAAACTCTAAAAAAAACATCTATATGATATGGACCATCATGTTAAAAATCGCATTTTTTTTAATATAGTAGAATCATTTTAATGATGATTAGAGGGTCCATTTTTAAGTATATAATGGGGAAACCTTAAGCAATTAACTGACCAAAAATTTGTCCAAAAGATTTCATTTGCAAAAGTTATCTTAACAAAAACTACAACTAAACGTAGTAAAACTGCATTTACAGTTTTTCATTTCGTGATCCTGTTTTCTTTTAAAAGGACTTTCAAGTTAAAGAGGATTAAATTTTTATAAAATATTTTTTAAATATATGTATATTGTACATAAGACCGGGTCGAAAAAAAAAGTTCCCATTGTGCGGGCTTAATTTTAAAGCTTACCTCGAAAAAGTTCCATAGCCAAAATATAAGATTTTTAGGTCGCGATTTGGTACCGCCGAAATCGTTATTTGTTCATAACTTTGTCATTTGATGTCCGATCGTTTTAAAAAAAAATTTGTTTGAAAGTCCTCCGCGAGTACTAAATTTGACCCATATCTGGTTTTGACCTCTGAGCTCATCTTCGTGTCATGAGTGTAAGTTTCTCAGCTTTCTACCCACCTAAATGATTTTTATTTTTCCATTAAATTATAGCATTAAAAAATTCATTAAATTCTTCCCTTAGAAGTACCCTCTTAAATTAATTAACAAAAAAGTTACATTCAATTTTAAATTTCCATAGAAAAAGATTTAAAACACTTGTTCGTATGTATTTAAATACAAACTAAAAAAATTAAATATAGTTTAAAGGCATAATAACAAGTGTTTTTTCTAATTTTCTTTATATTCCCAGCAAAAAATAAACGAAGTGGTTCAAAAAGAATTAGTAGTTTCACTACATACAAAGTAGCGATAGGTGCCGAACTTCATATTCCGTAGGAAGTACTTTTAAAATCACTTCCAAAAATGCTACAAAATAACAATAAAAACATCTTTCACCAGTTCTTTGCTTATTGATTTTGAAGTACCTGTTTCATATGTTCTTAGGAATCAAATCAGAACAACATATGAACTTCTTTTTCAACTGAAACAATTAGAATGAGGGTGATACACGAAGTATGCAATTTTTTCTACGTCCAGCTTCAAATAGATTTAGGTTTTGCAAAAATGGTGACAAAATTTGGTAATGGCATTTCATTTCTCTTTATTTAGAGCTTAAAAAATCGCAAAGACGAAAATCGATTATTGATAAATTTTTCAAATTTCATATCTTATATCAAAAAAAGTTGGTCCTAAATTAAATAAATACATTTACGAACTAAAGCGGATGTTGCTGCATCACATTATTAAAGATTGTTTAAGCTTTTTAGGAAATTGAGGTACAGGCTTGTGGTCAAAACAAACTTGTGAATCAATTCGCCATGAATTTTTATAGTTTTGTGATCTCTATAATTACTTCTTTTTTTAATTCGAAGTATATAGGTTTGATTATCAATGAAATTAATTTTTCTATTACGTAATGTTTTTAAGATATTCGCGTTTTAATATTGAAATATTTCGGTCTCCTCTGTAACGTATTCTTAAGTTGCTCAAACACAATAGAACTCGATTTAGTAAAAATAAGGCATCTTTATTCCAAATCTGGCATCCAAATTTTTCTATCGCGTACTGTTTTTGAAATATTGGCGTTTGAAAAACTCAAATTTTACTGTAACGCACTTATATTCTTTATAAATCACATTAAAATTTTCAAAAACAGGACATGCTTGAAAATTGTGAATTGCAGTTTTGGAATCAGGAGGTCCATTTTATATGAAATCAAGTCCTAAGTATTTCGTGGAAGCAACATAAAAATACGTAACAGTGGACCCCTAAAAGTGCTTTTTTACTTTTTAACAGCGAATATCTCAAAAACGGTACGTGCTAGAAAAATTTGGACGGTAGATTTGGAAGCAGGAGACCAAAATCTATAAGTTAGAAATTTCACTGGGAGGTTTTTGCTGTCGAACAGTGTTTTTAGTGTAAATATTACAAAAAAATACTCTTTCAATTAATCTTACAAAAATAAGTGAAAAAATAACTTCTAATTTAGAAGTTCTAAATCACCAAATAAAAATGACATAATCACACCCAAAATGCCAAGAAATATGTACTTCTATAGAAGTGATGAAAAAAGTGCTTCCAAAAGGTCAAGTTATATTAACATCCGGATCACTACTTCAGAAGTTGTGATAAAAACACTAGTGATATATGTTATACTTAAGTGTCAATCTTTCGCCACTGAAAAGTGGCGATAAAAAGAACATACTTTGTGTGTCACGCCCACACAGTGGACGGTTTGTATGGAAAACGCGCGCATCAAAGTTTTTTGACTATATCTTCTAAACGGTTAGGAGTTGTAAAACAAAATTAGGCTTTATAAAAACTAGGGACCTTAAGCAATTAAAGCTGTGATCAAAGTTTGTTGTCCTCCTTGCACCCTACATATAAATTGAATGCAAAGTTGGTTAATTTATTTATATGAACAAATGCTAAAAAAATGTTAAGATCATTGACATTTTTGATATATTATTACTGAATGTCGTTCGGATAGAGTAAATATACATCATTAAACATTATTAGTTAAAATACATATAAAAAATTGAGTTAAATTATGACCAAATGTATCAACTTTTTTAGTTAACAAATCTGACAATATAAATATATACATAAGTGGAATTGCTTGTATCAAACCTATTTAGAATTGCATAAAAAAGATAAATTTAATATTTGCAAACATTACCTTTCACCCTACACTAAAATATCCGGCACGTATGACTTTTTTATCAATTTTATTTTATTGATTGATAATAAATAAATAGTAGTAATAAACCAAAAATGAATATTAACAGGATTAAAACATTAAAAACAAATTAACATAGACACGATAATGCAATATCGTAATAAATAAAACAAAAAAAAAAATAGTTCTTTTGTATTAGTTGCAATAGTTCCTTTGGATAAGAAACCTTTTTTACGAAGTTCGATGTTTCTTCACGTAAAATGGAAATTTTTGGATCCGATTCTACCATAAATTTTTGAAAAATATCTTTTAGATTGTTTATTCTTGAATTTTTTCTGCTAAAATTGCTTTTGTAAATCTTAAAATATTTATGCGATCTTTTTAACGATTCTTCTGATAACTGACCTAATATTTAAATTGTATAAGTTAGTTAATGAATTGCTTATATAGTTAAAAATATTTTTATTACCAACTGGTAACACCGAATTTTGAATAATCGCACTTCCGTGTATTAGGACCTTATGTACAGTAGGACTCATTGTCCACCATCCATACATTGAGATAATAAGTTTTGCTGTGTCGAATGCATATTTTTCAAATTCGGTTGCATTTATTTCTTCACTTGTGTTAATGCACGTTAATATAATATATACTCGCTTTAATATATTTTCATCTATTCCAGTAATATCGGATGATATTGCGTAGTTTTCAAAAAATGTTCTGGCTGTATTGCCATCATTACTTGTGCCATAACCTTATATTGAAAAATAAATGAGAAAGTTTAACGAATTTATATGTAAATTTTTACCGTTTTTAGGTATAAATTTTTAGGTGTAAATTTTTAGGTGTGAATTTTTACCGTTTTTAGGTATATCGATTAATATTCCTAATCGTTTTCTGAACTGTTCTTGCACAAAGCGTTTTCTCTCCTTTACGAGTTCCTTATGCTCATTCGACATGTGGGATCCTTTCTTTTTTAGTTCATTTGGCAAACTTAACCTTTTAAAATGATGTTGCATATTAAAATATACTAAAATGCGACTAAGTTTACTTCTTAAAATCAATTACCTGTAAGAGATTTTTAAGAAAAAATCGAAAAAACGTAGACGCGCATGCAATGGTGACAGTCCGTACTGCAATGCACTGTTGTTGCAATCAGTCAAATCACAATAGTTAAGATTATTTAAGTCCTTTGGAGAGCACTTGCATATAAAACATTTCTAAAAAAATTTTTAGTATATTTTACAATTAATAATCCAGAATATATCTTTAAGATATTTTACCGAACTAGCATCGTTATCTTCTAGTATGTTTATGACTTTCCCGTCCACCATTGTAAGAAATAGATTGTGATTTATTTCTATTATTACATTTTGATGATAGACTTGCGTTGGTTTAAGGTTTGAAATTTCTGACTTGATCCTGTCTACCTCACTTTTAATGTTTTGAGATGTTTCTTTTTCTAGTGCTATGCGCATTGGTCTGCAAAACCTGTAACATTGATTTTACATGAGGTATTTTTCTACAGTTTAAAGTACTTGTGTTATTAATATGTACCTAGAGGATGAACTTTTATTATTTTGCCAGATAATTTTTTGGTTACTGTTAATAACCCTTATTGGGACCAAGGTAGTTATAAGAACACTTGCATCCGATCCTGAATCATTACCAAACTTTTGTTTGTATTCTGTGTGGTTGCCGCTTCCATCAAGTCCCCACTTATAAAAAATTATCAAGTTATCATCAACATCTCCAATACCTTCCAACAATCGTTTTGCTGTGTGGTCAAGTAAACTTTGAAGGTCCACTTTTGCTTCAATTTCTGTAACCACTGTATTTTCAGGATAACATTTGTATTTTTCTTTTTGCAACATATCATAACATGGATAAATATCACCTGAACAGAATGCAAAATTTGTTAATTTACTAATCTAAGTGCTAATGACAAATGTACCCACATATATCCTTAGAGTTTTTCTTTAACGCATTGTATTTTCGTTTGGATAAGCCACAATCTATGAAAGTTACTAAGGCCTGTTCACTGGTCATTTTTTTATTTATATTGGGAAGATCTTGTACAGTGTTTGTGCCACTTAAGTTGACTGCTTTTCTATAAGCCGATGCAGCGGAAAATAATAGACTATTTAAGTCTTCTGAACGTAGACCTGCGAAAAATATCGGATAGTAAACAAACGAAAATAATTACTTCTATTACCAGCAGTTCTCTTCCGTTTTTGGGAATCACTTAAATTTTGAAATGCCTGGGTTTGTTTCTGTGTTTTAGGTTTTCTCTTTTTAAGTTTAAATAGTGGCCCATCCAACCAAGCTTTTTTTTTGGATTCCAGAAGCTTCTTACATCTTGAAGATGTTTTCCATAGTCTGTTCCAATATTTAATGAATGTTGATATTGTTTTTCTTTCTACGTAATTAACACCTTCTTTATGAAGATATTTTGAAATATCTTCAATAGCTTTTGATTCATTTTCACATTTTTTACCGCCCAAAAATTTCAACACAAAAAAACGCCGCGAATTATCTATATACATATATAAGGACACACATTTTTATATATACAATAACTTAAAAATAAAAAAAAAATATATAAATTTACCCATAATAAATTAAATTCTAAATATCTATTTTCAGACGCGAAACCACTTTTATCAAACTCAATTTAATAATTATTGAAGTTTTGATTGACACATATTCCATATTTTACTTTGGATTGAAATCAAAAAATTAATTGTAAGTGCCCAGAAAAAAACAGAATTATGAGTTGTGAAAAGTAATCATTATCAAGTACATTTTTTGTAATGACTACCCATTACCATTTGCATTATTTTAAGCCCAAAAGTAACAAATTTTGAATATTATGTTGTTAAAAAAGTTTTAAGTAATATTAAAATATATAGTTTTCAGTTATATGTTATATTGAAGTACTTTTAATTAATAATATCTCTTTGCAATTAACTCCAAAATTACTTAACTCAATAAAAATTTGACAAATTTTAACTTTTTTTTATTTTTAAAACTTAAATGCTTTCATTACTCCCATTTGGTAAATAGCTATTTTACTTTTTATTGGTAGTGGTTTTTTACTCCTTTTTAGTAAAACGAGAGTAACTAAGTACTTATTTATCTTAATTTTCATCACTATTTATTTTTGTCTCACGCCCTTGTTAAAATAATAAGTGTTTCAACAAGTAACTACTTATTAACATTTGTTCCGGATTACAAATCCCATTACTAGTAATGCCAAATTTTGCTGGGTATTTAGTTAGTTTCTCAAGCCAATGCAGCATCACCAATTCTTTTTTTGGAAATATCTAAATAGGTTGAAGCTGATATTTAATAATTTCGAAAAATAAAAATTTAAAAAAATAAATATATATAAATGTTTTTTTTTTTTTTTCCTTTTATGGTCCCTACTTTGGAGCCTTATCCTGAATTAACCTGCAAGTTACTGCAGACGAAATAAAGTTCCTCGTTTAGATAAATACCTCTAGTTTCACCCCATATTGAATTTGTCTGTATCCACAAGGTTCCACAAAAGATGCAGTCTATAATTAAGAGTCTTTTTTACACATTTCTTAAAAATGACATCATTTGGCAGTCAATTAACGAATAACGCGGTTTAAAAATTTGGCTTATAAGGGCAGTTTTAATTAGTTACATATCGTCGCTGCGCCTAAAAATGGAGTCATGTGTAGTTTTTTAATTTTTTTTTTATTACATCTTTCTGATCCTCTATTGGTCATACGTTTACTCACTAAACCGTTTTTTGATATCTTGATTGGTTCAAAAGTTAGTAAAAGGAGTTATGTGTTCGTCATACTAAAAAAAGGTCTGAAAAGGAGTTATGTGTTAAGCTACACATAACTTTTTTTGATAAAAAAGTAACAGCACGTGACAAAATGGACCACTATTTTAGTAATATGAGTTTCACACATAACATCCAAGTATTTTGAATGAATTTGTCAAGATTTTTTGGAAAATATTTGCTAATTTTCATCCTGTTATCTAAATCCTAAATGGCTGGTAATAAAGGCTTGTGAAGGCAATTAAATCATTGATGGCGGTAAATTTTAGTATCTAAAGTACAGCATCTTTCGCAGATCTCAATTTATGTCAAAGCTCTTAAATATTTACTAGAAAAAACAAAAAATCAGCATCAGTTTTGCGAAAAATTTGTTGTTCGCTGTTTAGTGAAGAGCTTTTAAATATCAAAATTTTAAGGACCTTATCTAACTAATGTCGCTTTAAACCGCCAACAAACTATTTTTAGTCTTTGTCCCTCTCGAAAAGAATATAACAATAAGAATGGTTTCATAAGCAAAAGGAGTTATGTGTAAAAAATATTTCCATTTATTTAAATTTTGTTCCAAAAAGTACTTAAAAAAGGAGTTATGTGTATGTTTTTTGAAAATTTCTGCACCATTGAAAAACCGCTAAATGTTTCATAATTTTTTGCAGTATGTGGATAGCATATCGGTACAAGAATTTTTTGTAGAACAAACTTTTAAAAAATATCGCGAAGGGACGAAAATAAACAGTTTTTTTGCGTTCCTGAACACTTGCCCCAAAACACATGACTCCATTTTTAGGCGCAGCGACGATATATTGTCAAAGCTGTGTTAAAATTTCAGGATGTTAGCTTACTTAGAAATAGTTTTACTCAATCATTTAAAAAAGGTTTCCTAAAAATTTTCATTTTTTAAAAAAACCTGAAAATGTTTGGACTTTGGAGAGACGCCCTGGTCAAAGTAAATGACATATAAATATTTTATGAATGGTTTTCTATCCCCTAGGATGTCTTTTATCAAACCCATGTTCAACCGATCAAATCGCTGACAATTTTGATTTTGTTACGATGCGCGTCCATCTTCCACTGTGGCCCATATTAAATTCATCAATGTCTCAGTTGAAGAAGAAGTACATCTGGTTCATAAGTTGTGGTGAATTTTGTAGTGAATGGTAAGCTCTTTTTTTGCTGGGTATGTATATTTTTATTACACTACTGAACATTGTAGAAAAAACTTTATGCGACTGGGACGCAATCTTTCACAGTTAATTGCAATAGTTCTAGTGATTACAAATCTGCTCTCCAAACTTTTTCATCACATCAGGTTTTTAAGAAAATTGAGGTCAAAGAATTCGCCAATTTTGGCATTATTGACAACTCATAGAGGATGAACCCGATGTGATAGCGACAAAAAATAAGAAGAGGGTAAAACACAAAAATTTATCTTTAAGAAGAACTACTCATTTGGTCAGTCGCTTTAATCGTTCAAGCACCAATTGTTTTTTAATAAGCGATTTTCCCCCAAAAACGTTTTTTTAATACTGGGAATTAAGACATCATTAAAAGAAAATTGTTGAAAAAAATAAATAAAAATATATGTCTTAAGACAATTAAGATAAAATTTCAAAAAAAAATAAAATCGGTTGAAAAAAGAAATTTGTTTTACAAAAAATCCCAAAATTTCTTTTCCTTGACCCTTTCATAGAGACAAGCTTTCATATAAAACTAATTTTAGCCAAATCTGATCATTTTAATCCGTAGCGCTCTTAAAAATTTTGATCTTTTAGCAAATTTTCACCAAAAAATCTGTTGTCTTATATTAAGTTTAAATGAAAGTTTGTTGCAAGCTCTATGAAATAGCCATCGGAAAAAAATTGAAAAAATTTTTTTTTGAATGTAGGAAAAACAGCCATTTTTAGAAATTTTTTAAAAATTTCAAATAGCGATATCTTGAAAACCGCAAGACCGATTTTGATAATCATATTCATAATGCCAAAATTAATAAAAATAATAGGTATATCGCAAGATATTTTTATAGAAATAGGGATAATTTAGATGTGTCCAACAAAGAAAACACATTGTCGGAGGCCCATGGTTCCCGAGTTATGGGCCTGCAAAGATAGGATATCAAATTTTATATATCTTTTCCAATAATGGTCTGATCAGACCAAAATTGGTTTCGTTCGAAAATAAGGGTTAAAAGATCCAATGAAAGCTCAAATGAAAGCTGAATATCTAAGCTTTTAATCTGGTTGTATAAATTCATGCCTTAATAAAGCATAATTTTGAAATATAACGCATTTTCTCCAAAAACTTTGGTTTAAAAATCTAAAATTTGGTGTTGTGCCACAATGGGTTAATGAGTCCAAATTTTTTAAAATGTCAAAGTAAAGGTATTTGAATAAGCTTTCCAATGAAATCGATCTTGGTCTGATCGGATCATTATTGGAGAAGATATATTAAATTCGATATCCGAACTTTGGAGGCCTATAACTCGGGAACCATGGTATGAAATATTTTTTTTTTTTTGATCAGAGAAATGTCTGCCAACTAGACTTGTTCCAAAAAAACAATTAATTCTTTCACAGCTCTGTTCAAAACAAAATCTGCAAAAGGGTGCTCCCAAATACCACCCCCTTTTTATAAATTGTTTTTGTTGTTATAACAGTTTTTACATCACAATCACACACAAACACATATCATCATATCATAGCAGTGTAGATACACAACATGGAACATTTCGATTTTTACACCAAAAAGGAACTAAGAAAATTTAGGAAAACGCACACACACAATCACATTGAAAAAATGGATACCCCTAAAGGCACTTTAAAATTACGAGACATTCAAGAAATCATTGCGAGTTCCAGGCCGCAAAAAGGCTATTAACATAATTTGTAAGACCGCGCATCATTTAATTTCCACAATAATAGGTTTTCTTGTCCCCCACAAAAAAAAAACAAGAATATATTTACTCTTTAAATTTTGTATTTGCCCATTAACATCTACGCCACAATTTTTCACAGTTTTTTCATGGGCAGGCCCAGTTGGGATACCGTCTGTCACGTCTGCGTTAACGCACCTGACCTGCGTAAATTTTGATGACAATTTTTTAGATTTTCCACAAAAAACTCCACAATTTTCACGTTCTTGCTCTTGTTCACATTGCACTTGTTTAATTATTAAATATTTTTCAAAATTTTTCACAATTTTACTAAGGAAAAAATTTACATTTCCACGGAAAAAGAAAATTTTTCGTTCTGCGAACAACACGAAAATGGAAGACAAAGATTGGGGTTGTTGTTAAGTATTTTATTTTCTATGAAGATGGAATCAAAAAGGGTAAATATATTAAAGGGGGTGGTTGGGGCTTGTTCTGTTTCTACAATAATAAGCACCCAGAAATACAACACTGCGCAAAAATTTAAACAACCACAGTACAGACTTTACAACACTACAATTTAAATTTCAAATTTTTTGGCGCCATCACAATACATATACACAATAAATTTTTTAATTTTTCCGCAGTCAGTTCGAAATTTGCAGTTTTCAATTTTCAATTGATTTGTTTTTTAAAAGTTAAATTAAATATATATTTTATATTTTTAATAATTTTTTAATAAATCAATTTTGATTTTTTTATGATGGTAAGTGATAATTTTTGATATTACTTTTTTTTCACATCTTTTTTAAGAAATTTGAAAATTTGAAAAAAAAGATTCTAAAAACTAAAAAAGTCAACAGGATAAAAGATAAAGATTGTGGCCTTTATTCATAATACTTAAAGTGTACTTAAAGTAGGTTTATTTGACAAATATTCATGCAATATCAGTCAAATAAACCTACATTATATTTAATTTACTCATTATGAATAGCCCAGTGTGAATTCAGTAGAAATTTTTAAAAATTTGATATTAGTCTATTCGATTACCTTTCTACAATCTACAATTTTTTGTAATAATCGAGTTTTCAATTCAAAAATTGTAATTCGAATACCCAAATTTCTTAATATTTTTTACTACTGAAAATGCTACAAATTTATTTTTTTTATACCCTCCAACCACAGTATGGGGGTATACTCACTTTGTCATTCCGTTTGTAACGCATAGAAATATCGGTCGGGGACCCCATAAAGTATATATATTATTGATCTATGATCGATTATAAGTCATTCTATGAATGTCCGTCCGTCCGTCCGTCTGTATAAAGCACGATTCAGTCCAAAATAAAAGAGCTAGACTCCTGAAAATTTACACGAATGTGTCTCATAGTCATAAGCCGGGTAAGTTCGGAAATGGGTAAAATCGGATAAGGGGCAAAAAAGTTCCCCCTTACAGAACTAAAAAAAACCTCGATAAAAGCGCTATTTTTTATAGCTTTTTTTGCATTTTTGTTAAACAAATGAAACCTTTTTATGTTAGAAAGGGTTAAAAGTAATACACTTACAAGGGAAGTATCTCAACCCTTATGAACCGATTTGCATGAAACGTAAAATATATATAAAAGATACAATTCTAAGGTTGGGGTGTCTCGGCTTATCGGCCATATCGGGGATTTAGGGGTTCAAAACATGGGTCAAAAATGGCGAAAAAATCGTTTTTTGGATTTTTCAGCCATTTCTTTCTAAGAAACTATATGATGTTTGCATATAAGAAGAAAGGTTTTTTTAATGCCTATCCATATATAATGCCTATAACCTTGTAAAAGTTTGGCTTCGTTAAATGTTTTTTTCATGAAAATGTGTAAATTTTGGGGGGTATTTATATGAAGTCATGTACCTACGAAGTCCATATGAATATGAAATAATCCTTATTAAATTTAAGTCGACACGTATTTTTGCTCTAGAGAATATTCCTGTTAGTTTGGGAGTTATCAAAATTTTCCCGGAGGTCCACATTGTTTCATAAGGGAACAGCGAAATTTTGAAACACTGATATGGCCGATAAGCCGAGACACCCCAACCTTAAAATCGTCTCTTTTATACAGTTGCGAAAGAAAAAATAGCACCAAAGGGAATTTTCTAAATCTTATGCCTTTTGAGTTTTATCCGATAACATTTACAGAAGTGTCTAACGGTCATTTCATAAAAAGAATATGTTAAAAAAATAACACGGAATAAAAATACCAGCCTGTTTTTTCTATGCAGTATTCTGTTTATAGTGGGCGTGGCTTTAAAGCCAAAATCAGCCTTATCCATCACCTCATCACCTAGCATATCTGCAAAGTTACTGATCCGATCTAAACGAAATAAAAAGTAATCGAAAGCTTGTAAAAATGGCTTCTATTCTCAGTACACAGTGGTCCTAATAGGTCACTGAATTTACAATGACATAGCTTGGAACAAAAGTTAAAATCACACAATTTTTAATAAAAATAAAATTTTGTTAATAACTCCGATGTTTCACAAGGGAAGGCACAGAGTCATAGAGTAGTCCAACAAATGACGTTTGAAAAAGTTGTAAACAAAAACCATATGGTATTGTTTACGAAATTTTATCACAAACCGAAATTCGTGCGAGATGAAAGATACCAGTTTTACAGTGAGAATGCTGATTTTTTTTTTGTCTCTCTTTGCTTTGCGTTTGAACTGTATACGGCGTTCACACTTGCTGTTTTGAAGTGTTTAAAAGTGAGATGTTTAAAAAAGTCTTTATTCTGTATCCATTTCGTTTTTATTCTGTTACTGGTGTTTTGTTAAACAACTTGTTTAAAGTCGCTAGTGTGAACTCCATATTAGTTTGGCATTGCCAGAATTTTCCAATTATCTTTGGTGATGCCAGATCTACAAAACGGTCGATGGATTACTATGTCACTATGGGAAGGCATAGCAGTATATTGCCATTTATATTCATCCCCAATACAGATTTAATTTAATGTATTTTATGAACCCTTTTATAACTTAGACTCTGAGAAATAAGCCAAATTTTAACGATATCAAAAATTACGAAAATTTTGTTTTTGTATTTGATGCTCTCACTGATAATCTGGTGAGCATTTAAATGGGCTATGAATGTTTTTTATAACAAATTTTAATAAGCTTTCCAATTTTGTGAATTTCATGCCGATCTGGTGAGTAGTTTTTGAGATATGATATGAATTTCCTGAGATGATAAATCTGCCCAATTCAAGCTAAAAACCACGCCCACTAAAAACGAAGAGCGTCATACCAAAAAGCAAAAGTGTGTTTTCTTGGCATAGTTTTCTAAACATTTTTTGTTTTTGTGGTAACCGTTGGACTGTTTTTTTGGATATTTATAACATTACAACCCCAATCATAAAACTGAAGAAAATACCACTGGTGCTATTTTTTCTTTCGCAGCTGTATATATTTTAAGTTTTAGGCAAATCGGTTCATAAGGGTTGAGATACTTCCCTTGTTAGACCCCGGGGGCTACAAAATATTGTTTTTTTTTTTGCCCCGCCCCCTTTTGTGGGCGTGGATTAAAAAAACATAAAAATTATGAAAAAATGGAATAACATAAAATGGAATAACATAAAAGCATAATAAATAATTTAGTAAACATTTATCGCGTTGTGGAAGGTATCCCCCAGCACCCCCACAGAGCCCTCTCCCCAAAAACGCCTCTGCAATTTTTTTATATGTATTTTACCATTTTGGAGGGTATCAAAGATTCGGCACAGCCGAATTTAACACTCTCACTTGTTTTTTTTTTTTTAATTGCAGAATTTTTATTTCAACAATATACCAATGGCTGCTATGGCGGGGACACACCTCCGCCACGAACGAATCGGCAAAATTGACGATTTTATAGGCGTCGTCAGCAGCCACCGGCGCCGGCCGGACCTTATAGTATAAGGCTTATACACATGATTACAATTATTCTCCCGGTCACATACTTTTCAAGGGTAAAGCTCAAACATTGCTCTTAAAGACGTATAACTCAATTCATCAGTCGCTTCAACCTTTGGAGCACCAATTGTCTTTTATTAAGGTGTTTTCCCCCAAAAACTTTTTTTTTCAATATGACAGCATTGAAATACAATTGGTGCTCAAAAGGTTAAGGCGACTGACCAAATGAGTTCTGCATTTTAAAGAGGAAAGTTTTAGATTTACCCTCGACTTATTTTGAAGTCGCCATCACATCGGGTTCATCCGCTATGAGTTTCCAAAAATGCCCAAAACGGCGATTTTTTTGAACTTTGACAACAATTTTCTCAAAAACCAGATGTGATGGAAAAGTGTGGAGAGCGGATTTTTGATCAGCAGAACTAATGTAATCAAGTGTATAAGGTTCCCAGTCGCAGATGTTTAGTAATGTTATTATATACAGACCTGTAAATATTTGAACTTGATTTTAGCAAAAAATTGGTTTTGCAATAAACTTTGAGAATTTGTAAGCATTTACAAATTCTTGCAAATTTTTAAGAAACTGGTTTTAAAATCGAATTCAGAAAACTGGATATTGTAGCTTCCATATTAGCTTCCATCATCTGAAATTTTAAAATTGCTATATTTTTTGCTTTTTTACAATAATGCTTTAAAAAATCAGGCATATGACCAGAATACCGAAATCACTCCCAGCATAATAAAACTTTGTGTATCGACTAAGGGGTCTTTCCTACGTCGCGTGAACTTCTGACTTTGGAGGGGTCACGCCCTCTTTCGAGTGGGCGGGCCTTCAAAGTTTAAACGTTTTTCTTAAATATCTTAAAAAGTACTTATCCGATTTGGATGAAATTAGTATCATTCGAAAGCTTAAATAAATTCCTTTCGAACATTTCTTAACATGAAGAAACTTCATTAACCCTTTAAGCGCCAAAACGCGATTTTAAGTTTTTATTTTTTTTAATTTTCAAATATTTCAAAAATGTTACGTATACAAGGCCATAAAGACATGGGTTTGTAGCTAAGGTTCCAAGCTTTCATTTAGACTTTTATTCGACTCTCTAACTCTTCTAACACCAGAGATATAAGGGGTTAAAGTTTTGGTGCAATTTTTTTTTAAACTTTTTTGCAGCAGTTTTCTAGTTTTTACATTTGCTTGAATATCTTAAAAAGTACTTATCCGATTTGTTAAGCTCCAAAACACAATTTTAAGTTTTTTAATGTTTTTAAATGTATCGTATATAAGGTCATAACCCCCATTCACATTATGGGGAGTAAGTCCAAAGCAATTTTAATCCCCGTTATCTGCATAGAGGGTGGGTTTAATGCATGGAGTTTGTAATCCCTAAGCCCGGCCGAAGGCCGGCAACGCAGAAAAACTTTTAAGTAAAAAAAAATTTTTTTTTTTTTTAATTTTGGGGATTATGACCAACTTGTATAGAAGACATAATCCCCATAATGGGGATTATGGCCATTTGTTACGTGGTCTTTATCCCCATAAATCTGGGAATTATGTATGTCCGTTTTTTATTGGGGTTATGTCCAAATAATTTTCGGTCATAGTCCCCACTACCATTATGGGGATTATGACCGAAATGAATGTGGTCATAATTCCATAACGGAAATGGGGATTATGTCCGTGGGAATTATGTCATGTCACCTAGAAAATTGCAACGAAAAAGCTAAAAAATACCACAAAAACTTTAACCCTTTATATCTCTGGTGTTAGAAGAGTTAGAGAGTCGAATAAAAGTCCAAATGAAAGCTTAGAACTTTGGCTACAAACCAATGTATACTCTTTATGGCCTTATATACGTAACATTTTTGAGATATTTGAAAATTAAAAAAAATAAAAAATTAAAATCGCGTTTTGGCGCTTAAAGGTTTAATGAAATTTCTCCATGTCAAGGAATGTTCGAAAGGAATTTATTTAAGCTTTCGAATGATACTAATTTCATCCAAATCGGATAAGTACTTTTTAAGATATTTAAGAAAAACGTTTAAACTTTGAAGGCCCGCCCACTCGAAAGAGGGCGTGACCCCTCCAGTTTGACTGCACATTTTTGCTCTGTGAGATCAAAGGTTAAAAGTTAAAAAAAAATAAATAAAAAAATCGCAATTTCGGTAAAGTGGTTTAGTTCCAAAAATCACTATTATAAATAAATTTTTTTAATACTTCTTCTTCTTACCATGAATTTTGATTTGCTGAATTACAAATTACAAAAGTAATTGTAATATTGTATTTATATTGTAATTGCATTTGTTTATTGTAATTACATTTGTATTGTAATATTTCATTGTAATTACATTTACTGAATAATATTACATATTAAACATTTTTTTCCAAAAAATTTGGAAATTTTAAAGAATATAATTTTTAATTTTTCATTTGATTTTTGATTTTTGATTGTTTACATTTTTAGTTTTTTTTTTAATTTTTCAAATTGTTTGTTTCAGTCTAACATTAGCGGTTCTCACCCTTAATAGAAAACTTTTGGGGAAATTTTCTACAAGAAAATTTTCTACCGATTTTTTCCTTTAAAGAGTGAACAACTTTTTAAACAAGTTTTCTCACACAAACATTTTCTATAACCTCAAATAATTATACATAATTAAAACCACGAAATAATATTAAACAACGCGGTTTTTAGTAAAAATATAATTAATCATTTAATTTTCACTTTAAATTTCGTATAAAATGTCTGAAAATATCACAAAACAATTAAATGACTCTCCAATCAGCTGTTTTTTGGTCTAGGAACTTTTATTTTTTACTTTACTTCAACTTACTCAAGCGTCAAGTCGAAGAAATTTTCTATGTAGAAAAGAAGAAACCAAGAAAATGAGAAAAACAAGCCACCATGTATTTTGTTGTTGTATCTGTCAAACATTTTCTTGTTTTCTTTAATTCTCCGATTCTTTTCTTGTTTTCTATCAAGGGTGAGAACCGCTATTATGAAAATAAATTTCAGGAAATAATAACGAGAAAGAGAAAAAAGATTTTTCATTGCTTTTGTTTAGAAAATGAAAATAAAAGATAAGGAAAAAAGAAAAAGAAAACAAAAGCAAAAGAAGCCAATAATAAAAAGTTCTAAGGTAGGCGACATCTATATGTGAATGCTGCCTAATAAATCTGATTGGGCAAATAAAGAAAACTATTTTTAGTGTCGATCATGACATCTAGATGACTCTGAAAGTGATGCAATCGCAGACATATATAACCACAGTACAGACTAGTATGCAAACACTGGTGCTAATTGCGTACTTTCCAATATGGTGGCGTGGTTATTAGTACAGAATAATCATCGCTGCCTAGTGTATGTGTGCCTGTACGTGTGAGCTTTTGTGTATGTATTTATGGTGTTTGTTTACGTTTTGTATGAAACGTCAAAAGTTACACCGTGTGCTGTCACTAATACTTACATCCATCAGATGCAACTCTGTGATACTACTACTCATGTACTGTGTATATAACAAAGGGGGCCCCGTAGGCTAGTTGGTAGCGTGCTAGCCTTTAAACGTGTTGTTAAGTATTTTATTTTCTATGAAGATGGGTTCAAAAAGGGTACACCGAAAAAATTTCCCAGTCGTATAGTTAAGGAATTTCCCAGTTAAAAATCAATTTTATTCAAATAACTAATGTGTAATAAATAACTGGGATTTCAGTAAATTATAACAGAGTTTTAGTTGCCTGTGTTTCAATTTATTTCATTTTGTCAAAATTATTAAAAAAATAAATACAAACGAAAAAAAATTCTCAAATAAATAAATATTGGAAAATTTGGACTTAAAAATATTTTGTTTTGGTAAGGTAGATTAAGCAAAATATTGTACAAAAATAAGCTAAAACTTATCATTATTTGCAGGCAGAGACCAAAAACATGGAAAGAAAAAAGTCAAGAGGCGATGCTCTATTCAAAATTTAAAGAGGAAAAAAATATGTACACTCAACCAAAAATCATTGTATTCCCAAAGAAAATCGCTGTAAATTCAACAGAAATCATTGTTGATTTTGACCCTACAAATATTTATGTTGATTTCAATAAAAATTGTTGTCAGTTTTTGTAAAAGTTGATCAACTCGTTTTTTTGTAAATCAACTCGTATTTTTTGTAAACTCAACTCATATTTTTGTTGATATAAGAAATTTTATTAAAAAAAAAGCTTGTTGTTATTTGTAAATATTCTTTTATTATGTATACATCACAATATTTTTTAGAATTATCACCGGCTTTTAAGCTGCAATATTTAAACAAGATTTTCACACACACTTCGTTTATTTATGTACTCGTAAGCCATTCTCCAGTTTTCTAATGACACCAAATCAAAAACCTTAAAAAAAAAAAACAAAAAAAATTATAATATAGTATGAATACATAAAGTAACCAATGTATTTTATTACTTACCAAATATTTACAGATCAGAATCTGATCCTCAGATCCTATTTTTATTTATTTTTATAATATTAAATATTTTTATAAGAAACAAACACATAAAATAATTTTATAAGAGACAAACAATTTTTACATTGCAATGCATTGCTACCAACTTGATAATACAAAATTGAACGAACAGGGTTGTTTTTTCTTTTTTGGTTTTATCTATTGAATTCTGTATAAGCGTTGTAAATAGTTGATTCAAATTTACTGATTATTCAACGATATCAACATTAATTTTTGTTGAATGCGGCAATATTCTGTAAAACTTGATCTACAATGGGTTTACTAATTTTTCTACTAAGATATTTCTATGAGTGTATGTACATGTGTTTCGCAAGTGAAAATAAAATGTAAAATGTTTAGAAAAAATAAAATAAGAGGAATACAAAATAAAAGTAATCAATGTTGGTATTTCTTTATTTCTAACTTTTTGACTTTTTAAATGATTATAAATAACTATGAAAAATAACGTAAAAGTTGGTTGCCGTTAACTGGACAATAGTTGTTTTCAATATTAAAAAAATATTAGTTACTTTCAACCAATTGGAATAACTGGGACTCAGTTAGGTGTATTTTACCTGGGACTCAGTTAAAAAAATAGTAGCTAGCAACTGGGAAATTTTTTGGGTGTAAATATATTCAAGGGGGTTGGGGGTTGGCAATGAAGAATGGAAAACAAAAAAGAAAACAATAATAAAAAGTTCCTTATAAATAGGGTTGCCATTCGTACTGTTTTAAACAGTACATGTACTGTTTTTTATAAAAAGTACTGTTTTATGCACAGCACCTAAAACAGTACGCAAAAGTACTGTTTTTTTAAAGCGTGTACTGTTTTTGTACTGTTTTTTATACTTATCACCAAAATGTAATATTTTTCGAAAAATGTTTCATATTTGACAAAATTTTAATTAAATTTTTAAAAAGGAGCTAAATGCAATTTAATTTTATACCACACTCAAAAAGAAAAATTATTTAAAAAGTGGAAAACTTAACTAAATTCAATAATGATTTAGCTCCATTGCCATGTTTCCTTCTTTTTATCTAAATTTTTCTGAAAAATAAGAAAAAGAAAAAACTAGAAAATGGGAAAAAATTTATTTTATTGAGTACATCTCATTAAAAGTTCCGATTGCGGGCAGACCCCATTAGGTTCGGAACCCATGGGTACAGACCAGTCCCATTGGGTCTATTAAGGATCGTCATAGATTTTGATTCAACATCTTTGCCCTTTTCGCTCTACCTTGCTTAGTTTTTAGGATACGGGAATTTAAGGGCCCAAAAGGGTATTTAGAATCTTAACGGGATAACTATTACCCGGAGGGATTAAGACGGTCGTGTAAAGAACTACCAAAATGTATTTGGCAATTTTTTTTTTTTTTTTTCGGCAATATTTTCTGAGAAATGAGGAACGCCCAAATTTTTAGATTCAAATTGAGGAGTCCATACATTGAGAGAGGAACGGAGATTCTTTAGAGATTTTTAGAATCGAAAATGAACACTTTTTTGCTCTTTCTGGCTTAGTTTTTGAAATTTTTGAAACATTTTTTGAAAAAAAAAATTTCCTTAAATTGCATAAAATTTACTAAACCTGAAGAAAACACTTTATCAATTCGAAGAAGATAAATATGATGAACTAATTGGTTGCAAAATATGTCAAAGAAATTTAAAAATTTTTATTAAATTTTACTAAATTGTAAAAAAAAAAAAACATTTTCCCAAAATTTAGTTAGGCCTTTGTTTGAGTGCAATAATACCGTTTTCGCGTTTGCTTTCTAAAGTCGTGTTTTAATTAAAACACTGTTTTATGGATTTTTTCATATGTTTTTGATAGGAAAGCATGGACTACAAAAGCTTTTCAATTAAGATATCGCGGCAACTAAGACAAATGCTCCAAAAAGTCTATCGCATTTTTTTTCAACACTGATAAAAAAATAGAATAAATTTGAGACGGTTTACCTAAAATGTTCCACCGTTCTATTAACAACCTTTTATGCTCGTTTTGGCTGAGATCTGTTTGAAATCAGAGTAAAAGGGCTAAGTTTTTGTTGTTTGATATAAAATAACACTTTTAAGAAAGTACTGTTTTTATTTGCAATGTACTGTTTTTTGAGACCAAATGTACTGTTATTCCATATTTCAAATCTGGTAACCCTACTTATAAATCTGATTGGGCAAATAAAGACAGCTATTTTTCATGACGATCATGACATCTAGATGACTCTGAAAGTGATGCAATTGCATACCCTTAGCACAGACTAATACAGACTCGACATAAGTGACAGGTGTCAAAAAAGTAGTTCTGAACCATATGGTTAATATTTTCAAATTATTCTACGAATTAGGTTAGAAAGAGAAAACTGATATAACGCGCCATAAGAAAAATGGATGCCAGATCGGTTTTTGTTGTTTCGCTCACTCCTAAGTCGTAAAAAGTGTTGCCATGTTAGCGTAAAACGGACTAAAAACCGCTGTGTTTTCTCCTAAAATCGCTTAGTTTTTCCCCATTTTTTCTTATTAAACTCTACTGTCGAGTCTGTATTTAGTCTGTGCCCTTAGCACTCCCAGTAAAATCTTCGTAATAAGTCCCCATTACCGCCTGCATTCTATGTAATGAGGGCTCGTTACCTGCTCGATTACTTCTTGTTAACAAATAATGAGTTACCGATAGCCTAATACAAAACCGGTTACATCTTGTTAATAAATAATGAGTTACCGATAACCTGATACAGAACAGGTTACTGGTAAATACGATTTAAAATATCTGATAAGTTGTCTAAATAACTTTTTTTTTAATGAAATCAAAAAAAATGCTAAAGCAAATTTAGAAAGAACTTTCACATTTAGCTTAAAAAAGATTAACATTTATCTACTTTTTCTAATAAAACTCTGTTAACAGAAATTTAAATTCAGGAATTCTGATTAAAATTGAGACAAGGCAAAAAAAAGTTTAGAAAACCAAATTGATATTCAGAAACTGTATCTACACTCAACCAAAAATCATTGTATTCCCAAAGAAAATCGTTGTAGATTCAACAGAAATCATTGTTGATTTTGACCCTACAAATATTTATGTTGATTTCAATAAAAATTGTTGTCAGTTTTTGTAAAAGTTGATCAACTCGTTTTTTTGTTAATCAACTCGTATTTTATGTAAATTCAACTCATATTTTTGTTAATACTTATAAGAAATTTTATTATTAAAAAAAAGCTTGTTGTTATTTGTAAATATTCTTTTATTAAGTATAAATCACAATATTTTTTTTATTTCCGGCTTTTTAAGCTGCAATATTTGAAGATTTTTACAAAGATTTTCACACACACTTCGTTTATTCATGTTATGCACCCATTAGCCATTCTCTAATTATCTGATGATACCAAAACAAAATCCTAAAAAAAACAAAAAACGTTTTAATATAGTATGAATACATAAAGTTATCAATGTAATTTATTACTTACCAAATATTTATAGATCTGATCCTACTTTTATTTATTTTCTAATATTAAATAATTTTATAAGAAACAAACACATTAAATAATTTTATAAGAGACATTTCACATTGCTACCAACTCACTCGTTCACTCGTTTTATTAAAAAAAAAAACGAACGAACAGGGTTGTTTTTTCTTTTTTGTTTTATCTATTGAATTCTGTAGAAGCCATTGTAATAGTTGAAACAAGTATACTGATTATTCAACGATATCAACATTAATATTTGTTGAATACGGCATTATTCTGTAAAACTTGATCTACAATGGGTTTACTAATTTTTCTACTAAGATATTTCTATGAGTGTAGCTGACACTTGATCGTGATTTATGAGCCTTAATTAGTCTTTACATAACTTCTATTGAAGTTTTCTGAATTTTAATTGACTTTTTGTAAATTGTTATTGTTTTTTCTAGAAATTTTGTGGTGTTCTCCAAATTTTAATTTAACTTTTTTTTGCCTTGTTGTTTAAAGTATGTTAAAGCCGGTAAAAAACCATCACAGACAGTATTTCCCTTAAAACCTAACTCACTCTTATATAGACTTAAGATGGTGTTTAATGCGGTTTCCATTGGCTGAGCAGAAGTCGCTTCTGTATATTTGTTATTAGTAATGTCCTAAGTAGCCAAATGTCCCTTTCTACGAGGTTCCAAGATATATTTTCGGTCCTGTAATATTTGAATTTTACAATGAAACATTTGGAGGGAAGGATATCAACGTAAACATTGGTTCCGTTGGCACATTGGATCTTTTCCATTTCCACATTTGCCCGCTTGGTTGCTCTTGAAATAAACGCGTTCAACATGAACTTGTTCAATTTCATATTGGGGGAAGTTGCCCCAAGTTAAAAATTTATTAAAAGAATCAAAAGCTGTTATTTGGTAGCATTTTTTTAAGGAGTGGGAAACGAGTTATTTTTGGGCTACTGGTAGCTACTTATTTTTGGGACTAATGTATGCTGTTATTTGGTAGCATTTTTGTAAGTAGTGGGTAACGAGTTATTTTTGGGCTACTAGTAGCTTATTATTTGTGGTTCTAATGTATGTAGTTTTTCAGTAGCATTCTCGTAAGCGAGTGGGTATGCGGTCATTACTCCAATGTTAAAATAATGAGTGTTTCACCAACATAGTAACTAGCTACCACCATCTATTTAAATGCGAAAACCTCATTACTTGGTAATAGAAGTTTTTACTGCCAGATTTGACGATTTCTCTGCATTTTGACGATTTTTACTCCCCAAAATAGCAAAATGAAAATTTGACGATTTTTGCCTAAAAAATCACGATTTTTAAAAATAACAAAAACCTGACAATTTTGTCTACTTTTTAATAAAACTTTAGCATTCAATGAATATTTTTTGCTTATTGTTAGTTAAAAAAAAGTATCCACCAATATTTTTGTACAAAAAGGGACAAAAGAGACAAGTGAGAGTGTTACATTCTCTTTTTCCCTCCAAAATGTAAAAAAATTATAGAGAGTTTTTTGGCGGAGGACACTTTTTTTTCGTGATAAATGCTTACAAATTGATTTATTATGATATTTACACAATTTTATCATTACTATTTTTTTTATAGAAGTGTCCACAAAAAAGAGCGGGCAGAAACAATAAACTTTTTAATTAGCTTGACCCAACTGCATGACCTTTTCTTTCATAAAAATATTTCATATGCTTAAAAAGTTAACAAAAAAAAGTTAATAAGTAAAAAAAAGTATTTAGTTGTGTGTGAATAAAACTCGGATATTTAACACTTAACAACTTTTCATTATTATTTATTTTAATTTAATTGATATCAAAAAGAATTTACATTAGTTTTATAAAAAGACTAGAAAGCTACATGTGTAGCAGCAAAGACAACGCGAGGAATTAATTTCCGTTTTCTTCTGTCAACTCGTTTGCCTATATCTGACGCGTTGCCAGACTGTTGGTTTTGTAAATTAGGCAGGCTTGGTGCTGCCACAAATCTAAGGTAATTTTAGTGTTACAAGGCGGAACATCCCAGGTCTGGTTTTGTCAATTTTCATACAGAACCATCCGATGGCCATAAGATATATTTCTTCAAACTGCATGGATTTAGCTCCTTTGGTTTGGACTGCATCATGTCTTTAACAAACGGGCGGACATCGCTTGAATAAATCTTTAATCAACGATAAATATGCCTTTTTTATTTTGACGATTTTTTGACGATTTTATCAAATGGGATGACAATTTTGACGATTTTTTTTGATAAAAATCTTACATTTTTGACGATTTTGTAACCAACAATTCTGGCAACCCTGACCCTTAGAACAGTGGTCGGCAGAATGTATCATCACTTTTTTAAAAAATTCCAACTCATTCCCGTGCCTCTCCGAGGTTAAAAACCCGGCTGATGACCCCATTTTTTTCGGAGCAAAAACGGCTGAATTTTGTCACAATTCGATTCTACACCAAAAATTTGTGTTATGACTCTTTTTGGAAGCTTCCAGAAGGTTCCACACAGCGCGGAAAAAATCGATGATTTAAAAAAAATATATATATTTTTTATTACACGTAATGGAAGGGCATTAAAAACTGAGAAAAATGGTACGAATGCACATTTTTATCGCAATCCGTTAACAATTTATTAAGGTTTAAAAATTTGTTTGTACTCTAACTAGTGTTTTCCAGGAAATTATTATTAAGCTTTTACTAAACCACCAACTTTGAAAGCTTTATAACTTTTTGACCAGTAGAATTGTGATTTTTGTAGGATTTTTTTTTTTTAGTTTTTAACGCCCTTTCATGACGTATGGTACAAAATCAAATTTATTTTTTTTACATCATCGGTTTTTTCCGCGCTCAATTACCACTTTTTAATAACATCTGGAAGCTTGCGAAAAATGGCATAACACTAATTTTAGCTGTAGAATCGAACCTTTTTCAATCCGCGGGAGAATGGGGTCAAAAACCGGGTTTTTAACCGCGGAGAGGTACGGGAAGAAGTTGGAATTTTTCCAAAAAAAAACTACTCAATTATTTTTATTGATGCAAAACCCTTCTAAAAAGTGATGATATCAAAAATCCAAAGAAAGTAAATTTGTGAAAACGCACTCTAATAAATAAGCATGTATTTGTGTATTTTTTAAACAAAGTGACATCACCTCCCTAAAAACAAAACAACACGACATCGATTCGCCGGTTGTATTGCCGAGATGATAAACTTTATTGCGGCAATTATCGAATTCGTATCGCCGGCGATACACCTTTCGGGAGAAACTGTTACCCGAAGGTAATACATCCTGGCGATACGAAAACGTTTCGTCTTGGCGATAAAAGGGCAATATCGCCAAATAATCATTTAAACGAAAAATAAAGATTTGTTTTTATCGCCGGAACATCGCTAAAATGATATTTCGGCGATACAACTATACACAGAACAAATTTTGTACATAAATAATATGAACTGCTTTCATTGATTTCAGGTCATACTATTTATGAATAAATTTTTACTATTTATAAATGTGTTCATATATTTTCAATTTCCAAAAAAATAAACAACTTTTTTTGTTTTTGAAATATAAAAAATTTGTAAAAATATATTTTTCTTTTTTTGTTTGCTTGGAAAATGTCAACAATGGGATTTAAAATTGGTTTACCATGGCGGATATGTATTAAGGAGGAGAAAAGGTATGTAGAACATAAAATTGCAAAATATTTTGTAGTAAAATACGATTTTTTCTTAATTTTTTTTAGGGCAATTTATCTTGTATGATTGGACCAATTTTAATGTTTTCTACCAATTATTGCTAAAAATTTTTATGTAATATGGATTATTTATGAAGTGCTAAAAGACACCACAATGTTCTGGACGATAATCTGGCAAATTTTATATGAATTTGGTATATTTTGTATGTTATGTAATTTTTGTGTAAAGACGCCTTTTAGGTTAATAAAACGCGTCTTTTAGGGCCCAAATATACTTTTTTTAAGTAAACTGATATCAAAATATTGTTATTATTGTTCGCAAAATATAATTTGTGTAGAAAATTTGCAGAAATTTGTGGAAAAAAATTACCGTAAATTTATTTATTATATGTACACTCAAAAAAGTATGTCGGTAAAATCTACTACAAAAGACAGTTGTTTTGACTACATTTTGTCGTTGAAAAGGCGTCCACTACATAAACGGTAAAAACAACTGAACATGTTGTTGTTTTTAACTATTGATTTTCAACTACAAAATGTAGTAAAAACTACTACAAAACTGTTTAATACAGTTGTTTTTTCTACAATTGCCTGAAATTTTATTTAAAAAATTTCTTAAACGTTTAAATGATTGATATTTATTTATTTAAAAAGCAATACATTTCAGTTGGTTGTATAGAATTTCGACATGATGACAATTTTTTGATGTATTTATCTGGAATTATAGAAGAAAAAAATTATATTAATAAAATGTTAAACAAAATAAATTGATTGTATTTACCTTTGTTTTTTTAATAGTTCATTTCAAATTTTCCCCGCTACTGATCAAAATTTGTCTGGAATAAAAAAAAACGAAATGCTTTGGCAAAATTGATTTATAAAAAAATTAATTAATTTGAAATGTTTCAAAAAAGTATGTACCTGCTCTGTTGTGTATACAAAGAAAAGAAAGATGGCGCGGTCATAAGAAAACAAAACACTGCACACATTTTATTTTGTTTTTTTCCGATTGGTTTTTACGCACGCTTATGTGAGTGCTATATTATACACACTTGTTATCTCATTTATCCACTTATTTTCTTTCGCTCAAGAATATTTTTCCAAAAACATATTTTTTGTTATAATTAAATTTAATAAATTGTAATTTAATTTATTTAGATATTATTTATTTGGTATAAAAATAATTCCTTCTGCATCCCGCACGACCAACTCGCTCGACACATTCGTTTGCAATAAAAATTTCTAGAAAAAAACGAGTTTTAGAAAAAAACTAAAAACAACTACATAAATCAACTATTGCTACAGTGTAGTATATTTTTTGTAGTTATTTTTTGAAACTACTACAAAAAAAGTTGTTTGAGATTTTTTCATACAAAAACGACCTAAATTGTAGTTAAAAACAACAGCTACTACTTACTACACAAACGACCGTCATGTAGTAACTGCAATAATTTTCTGAGTGTATGAACAAATTCATACATTGTATAAAAAAGATTTGGGAAAAAAAGTCATGTTAGATTCATACAGTTTATGAACAAATTTATTCCATGAATGAACTTTTTTTCTGTGTATCGATTCCATGAAGCTAAAAATAAAAAATGTGCTTGATTCGGGAGTACTCTTTAAAAACAAAAGTTAAATATTGTTCAAAAAACCCGTTATATTTTATCTGTTTTTGAATTTAAGAGTTTTCTAGCGATTTTTTACTAATTTAGCAGGTTTTTGCCAAAAACAATGGTTGATATCATTGAATACCAAAGAAATGAAGTATATGGCAATCATTTGAATTTTTGTTTCTTATTTTTTTACATTTAGTTGCTAAATTTGACATCTAGATGTCGCTAACGTACATTTACATTAATCCGGAAACAGATGAGATGGAAATAACGAGTCAATAGAATATAGTTCCACATAGGGCTCAACATCGTTTATTGCCAGATTAACAACTTTGTCTTAAGAAATATGATAAAATAGGTTTACAATCAAATTTTCTCAAAAAATACTCGATAGATTTGTTTTTAATGATGCTAATTGACTGATTTATATGTTTTAAACAAAACTATACATTTTGATACCTGCAATAAATCAAAAGTTTTAATGGTTTTACTAAAATAACATTTTGTTGTTTTGTGCTCCAATTTTAAGTATACAGATAGACTCACAAGGAAAGTCTCCTTAGTGTCACCCGCGGATCTTTATGGAATTAGTTTTATTTTGTAGATCAGAAAAAATAAAGGGACACGTATTTTTTTTTAGCGGCCCAAATTCATATTTAGGGGGCAAAAAGGAGGGGGGAAGACAAGGCCATTTTTCAGTTTTTTTCGTTTATCTCCTATATTATGCAAAGAAACCAAGTCATGTTACATACCAAATGAAAGGTCTTTGAAAAACCTATCTACGTGTGCAAATATGCACAACTTTTTTCTCATTTTGAGAAAAATACCAAAATTTTAGGACTTTTTTGTTAAAAAGTCGAAAAATATTAAGTTCTTTGGCACGTTGTTAGCACCACGAGATAGGTATTTTTAATACCTTTAATCTGATACCACACATGCCTATATTAATTTTGTTTAAATAAGCGTAAATCGAAAAAGGTCAATTTCCCCCCATACAAATCGACCCCCCCTAAAAATGAGTTTGGGCCGCTAAAAAAAATACATGTCGAATTAATTTTCGTTCTTAACAACATATCCAAATTTCATGATGATCGGAGGGTGACACCAGGGAGACTTCCCTTGTCAGAATCACTTTATGAGTCGATTTAATGATGACCGTCCGTCTGTCTGTCCATGTAAACGGTGTAAACACAATACAGGTAGCAATTAATATATAATTTTTTTTTTTTTTGAATAAATTTTTCCGAAAAAAAATTGAAGACCAAATTTTTTCCAAGTTTTTTATTTAAAAAAAAAGTTGTGAAAAATAAAAAAACGATTTTTTTTTTATTTTTTGAAAAAATACTTTGAAAATTTTTCAGAGACAAATAAAATAAAATTAACTACTTTAAATAACTGTTACTACATCACAGTATTTTTTTGTTAGTTGTTCAAAAAAACGACTTAAAATAACTAACAGAAATAGTTGTTTGATATTTTTCATATAGAATTCAACTGACTTTGTAGTTGAAAACAACTAACTACTGTAAAATATACAAATAACTAACATGTAGTAACTTACATAATTTTCTGAGTGTAGTTTTTGTACTGAAAATTTCCAGCTGTTGTAAAAGTAGTAAAAATGAGTAGATTGTAGTAAGGTTAACGAACAGGCATATTAGTAGGTATAATTTCTGTGTATTTTCATTTGTGGGTCTGTGTTTTTTAATCGTCATTTGCCTGTGCAAAGGCAAAAAAAATGAACACACTCAAAAAATTATGTTAGTAAAATCAACTGAAAATGTCAGTTAAAATAACTACTTTGTAAGTTGTTTTGGGGTCAACTACTTTTTCAGTTAAATCAACTAACAGTGTTAGTTATTTTAACTGAGAAAAAACAACTGACTTATGTAGTAAAAACTATTTACATTTGTAGTCAAAACAACTAAAATGTAGTAAAATTAAAATAATCAATATATATAATTTTTTTTTTTTTAAAAACTTTTCAGAAAAAGAAAAAAAAGTTGTGAAAAATAAAAAAAAACGAGAATTTATTTTTATTTTTTGGAAAAAAAACTTTGAAAATATTTCAGAGATAAAAAAATAAAATTAACTACTTTAAATAACTGTTACTACATCACAGAACTTTTTTGTTAGTTGTTCAAAAAAAAACGACTTAAAATAACTAACAGAAATAGTTGTTTGATATTTTTCATACAAAATCAAAAATATACAAAACTAATAATATCGGATCTTTATCTATCTCGGGAACGCGTTAGGTCCAGGAAAACATGAATTGTATACTTCAATTTGCTGTTTTTTCAAAGAAATATATATTATAAAGATGCAGCAAATGCTTCTTCTTTTTACTGTTCACTAGATGGCGTTTTTTATAACTGTTTCCGGCAGTTTATTAAAAGTTCTTAATTTCATTTGTTAATGACTGAAATCTTGACTACCACATAAAAATCAATAAAGCAAATAAAAACAATTCGTTTTTGCACTTCTTTGGTTTTTATTTGTTTATTTTTCTAATAATAATTATTTTTTTCTTCTCTTCCGTTTCCGGAATTTACTGGAAAAAATAAGCAAACGCCCTCTATATTTACAATGCGCATACAAGCTCTAGGGGTCTGGTTTTTTAAAATTATGTGTTCACCTAGTGACAACTTCACGGACCGTCACTGAAAACAACTTACTACTGTAAAATATACAAATAACTGACATGTAGTAACTTACATAATTTTCTGAGTGCAGGCAAATTTGGGCAAAATCTCTATAAAATGCCCATTAAAGAACTTATCTTTAAAAAAATTGACTTGAATACAAAGTTAATATTCAAAAAGGATTTAAAAAATACATACAAAATTACATATAAAAAATATTGAACTCTTAAAAAACGGCACAGGCAAATGACGCCTGTAGTTGTAAAAGCTCATTACTAGGGATCGGGGAATTTCCATGCAAATGCATGCATTTTTTGTCGATAGTCTAAAAGAGATATCTACACTCAAAAAATTAAGTTAGTAAAATCGACTGAAAATGTCAGTTAAAATAACTACTTTGTAAGTTGTTTTGGGGTCAACTACTTTTTCAGTTAAATCAACTAACAATGTTAGTTATTTTAACTGACAAAAAACAACTGACTTATGTAGTAAAAATTACTAACATTTGTAGTCAAAACAACTAATATGTAGTAAAAATAAAATAAACAATATATAATTTTTTTCTAAAAAGACCACATTTTTCCAGTTTTTTTTTTAAAGTTGTGAAAAATAAAAAAAAAATTTTGGAAAAAACTTTGAAAATTGTTCAGAGATAAAGAAAAATAAAATTAACTACTTTAAATAACTGTTACTACATTCCAGTACTTTTTTGTTAGTTGTTCAAAAAAACGACTTAAAATAACTAACAGAAATAGTTGTTTGATATTTTTCATACAAAAATCAAGAAATTTGCGTTAAAATGGCATCGATTTGTTTTAGCATATTTTGGTAAAAAGTATCGTGTATGCCCCCCAAAGACAAAACGCGACAGATTTCATTTATGTGGGGTTCACACTTGCTATTTTTGAGTGTTCAAATATGAGATGTTTTAAAAAGTCTTTGTTCTGTGTCCATTACGTTTTTATTCGCTTACTGGTGGTCATTATAAGGTTATGGTTATATTGGGGGTCGGTCATACATTTGACTCTTCTACGAGCCTTCTACACTCAGAAAATTATGTAAGTTACTACATGTTAGTTATGTGTATATTTTACAGTAGTTAGTTGTTTTCAACTACAAAGTCAGTTGTTTTTGTATGAAAAATATCAAACAACTATTTCTGTTAGTTATTTTAAGTCGTTTTTTTGAACAACTAACAAAAAAGTACTGTGATGTAGTAACAGTTATTTAAAGTAGTTAATTTTATTTTTTTTATCTCTGAAAATTTTCAAGGTTTTTTTCCAAAAAAAAAAAAATTGTTTTTTTTTTATTTTTCACAATTTTTTTAAAAAAAAAAAAACTTGGAAAAAAATTTGGTCTTAAATTTTTTTTTTATACCCTCCACTCTAGTGATAGAGGGTATATATAAGTTTGTCATTCCGTTTGTAACACATCGAAATATTGGTCTAGGACCCCATAAAGTATATATATTCATGATCCTCGATCGATTTTAAGTCGATCTAGCGATGTCCGTCCGTCCGTCCGTCCGTCCGTCCGTCTGTCTGTCTGTCTGTCCGTCCGTAGAAAACACGCTAACTTTTGAAAGGCTTTACAGAGGCTGCTGAAGTTTGGCATATATGTTTGTCATTCGGCTGGTCAGGTTGGTATTGCATTTCAGCCAAATCGGTCCAGTGGTTCAAAAGTTATGAGTAAAAAGGTAAGGGTACCTCAAAATTTTTTGGGTATTTCACACAACAAAAATGGTATAACTTGACATTTGTTCAATGAATATGAACCAAACTTGGTATATGTTGTTATTTTGTCATTTCTAACCCACACACCAAATGTGGGCGGAATTGGACAATGGGGCGTGGCACCTGTAGTGTTGCCCAAAATTTTTAAAATGCTTTATCTCAAGTAATAGTAAATATATTTGAGCAAAATTTAATATTGGTACATATTTTATTGTTCTCTACGTTTTTCTGATCATTTTGGTATTAAATATGGCAAAATCGGTCAAGGAGTTAAGAAGTTATATGAGTTTTAATAAATTCCACGTGGTTTAATTTTTTTGTTATTTGATTGCATTTGTATTATCGTTGTTATTGTAGTGTAGTCAAAAAAAACCCGCTATTTTTTTTTGTTTTTGTATGTCAATATATTGAGGTGAGTTTCAATATAAACAACGCCATTTTGTTGTTGATGTTGTTGCAGTTTTTGTCATACAGTAAAGATGATGATGGTTGTTGTTTTTTTAATTTATAACTAAAAATGAGTTACCAAATGTTTGTTTACACGTGGTTTCTTTTTCTTTTATATGGTTGTGATTGTTTATGCTGAAATTTCGAACACGGCAACAAAAACATTTGTACAAAATGAAGCATACAAATTATTTGTGTTTATTTTAAAATTGTGAATGTAAAAAGTTAATTAAAGTTATTTTGTGCAAATTATTAACGAAAAGTGCGCCCATGATATGTAAAGAAAAATTGGTGGCAAATGCTTGACGTTTAGTAAAATGGCAAATTTGCCAAATACCCAACTAAAAAAGGCAAATTTAATCGTCACTGTGAAAACCCTAATTATTTTTATTCTATGTATGCCTTGGTTAATATTGTGGAGGGTATTCATAGATTCGGCCAAGTCGAATTTAAATTTTCTACTTGTTTTTTTTTGAAAAATGTTTTGAAAAAAAAAATTATGTATTGATAATTTTATTTTTACTACACTTTAGACTTTACTACATAGGTCAGTTGTTTTTTGTCAGTTAAAACAACTAACATTGTTAGTTGATTTAACTGAAAATGTAGTTGACCCCAAAACAACTTACAAAGTAGTTATTTTAACTGACATTTTCAGTTGATTTTACTAACATAATTTTTTGAGTGTAGGGACAGTTAGAGCGATGGGAGCTAATTTAATGAAAATGTAATTTTGCATGGGAGCTAATTTAATGAAAATGTAATTTTGGAGTAGAGATAGGAAGTAGTAGGTTTGTTCAAAACAAAAAGCCTTTTTTTTTCAATTCCTCTTTCAACCTTCATTCTATTAATCCGAGGCAGTTAATGTTTGAGTGTTTGAGGTGCATGCCTACTCCCTGGTTTGTTCAGAAAATATAAGACCGACCTCCATTGCAATATAAGACCGACCTCCATTAATTTTTGCATGCCAACATTTTTGGACGCTATCGAGCTCAAGTTAAAGCTTAGAAAATTTCCTATACAGCACTTTTTAAAAAATACTCGATTAATAATAATCAGGATTAATAATAATAATAATAATAATAATAATAATAATAATAATAATAATAATAATAATAATAATAATAATAATAATAATAATAATAATAATAATAATAATAATAATAATAATAATAATAATAATAATAACAATAATAATAATAATAATAATAATAATAATAATAATAATAATAATAATAATAATAATAATAATAATAATAATAATAATAATAATAATAATAATAATAATAATAATAATAATAATAATAATAATAATAATAATAATAATAATAATAATAATAATAATAATAATAATAATAATAATAATAATAATAATAATAATAATAATAATAATAATAATAATAATAATAATAATAATAATAATAATAATAATAATAATAATAATAATAATAATAATAATAATAATAATAATAATAATAATAATAATAATAATAATAATAATAATAATAATAATAATAATAATAATAATAATAATAATAATAATAATAATAATAATAATAATAATAATAATAATAATAATAATAATAATAATAATAATAATAATAATAATAATAATAATAATAATAATAATAATAATAATAATAATAATAATAATAATAATAATAATAATAATAATAATAATAATAATAATAATAATAATAATAATAATAATAATAATAATAATAATAATAATAATAATAATAATAATAATAATAATAATAATAATAATAATAATAATAATAATAATAATAATAATAATAATAATAATAATAATAATAATAATAATAATAATAATAATAATAATAATAATAATAATAATAATAATAATAATAATAATAATAATAATAATAATAATAATAATAATAATAATAATAATAATAATAATAATAATAATAATAATAATAATAATAATAATAATAATAATAATAATAATAATAATAATAATAATAATAATAATAATAATAATAATAATAATAATAATAATAATAATAATAATAATAATAATAATAATAATAATAATAATAATAATAATAATAATAATAATAATAATAATAATAATAATAATAATAATAATAATAATAATAATAATAATAATAATAATAATAATAATAATAATAATAATAATAATAATAATAATAATAATAATAATAATAATAATAATAATAATAATAATAATAATAATAATAATAATAATAATAATAATAATAATAATAATAATAATAATAATAATAATAATAATAATAATAATAATAATAATAATAATAATAATAATAATAATAATAATAATAATAATAATAATAATAATAATAATAATAATAATAATAATAATAATAATAATAATAATAATAATAATAATAATAATAATAATAATAATAATAATAATAATAATAATAATAATAATAATAATAATAATAATAATAATAATAATAATAATAATAATAATAATAATAATAATAATAATAATAATAATAATAATAATAATAATAATAATAATAATAATAATAATAATAATAATAATAATAATAATAATAATAATAATAATAATAATAATAATAATAATAATAATAATAATAATAATAATAATAATAATAATAATAATAATAATAATAATAATAATAATAATAATAATAATAATAATAATAATAATAATAATAATAATAATAATAATAATAATAATAATAATAATAATAATAATAATAATAATAATAATAATAATAATAATAATAATAATAATAATAATAATAATAATAATAATAATAATAATAATAATAATAATAATAATAATAATAATAATAATAATAATAATAATAATAATAATAATAATAATAATAATAATAATAATAATAATAATAATAATAATAATAATAATAATAATAATAATAATAATAATAATAATAATAATAATAATAATAATAATAATAATAATAATAATAATAATAATAATAATAATAATAATAATAATAATAATAATAATAATAATAATAATAATAATAATAATAATAATAATAATAATAATAATAATAATAATAATAATAATAATAATAATAATAATAATAATAATAATAATAATAATAATAATAATAATAATAATAATAATAATAATAATAATAATAATAATAATAATAATAATAATAATAATAATAATAATAATAATAATAATAATAATAATAATAATAATAATAATAATAATAATAATAATAATAATAATAATAATAATAATAATAATAATAATAATAATAATAATAATAATAATAATAATAATAATAATAATAATAATAATAATAATAATAATAATAATAATAATAATAATAATAATAATAATAATAATAATAATAATAATAATAATAATAATAATAATAATAATAATAATAATAATAATAATAATAATAATAATAATAATAATAATAATAATAATAATAATAATAATAATAATAATAATAATAATAATAATAATAATAATAATAATAATAATAATAATAATAATAATAATAATAATAATAATAATAATAATAATAATAATAATAATAATAATAATAATAATAATAATAATAATAATAATAATAATAATAATAATAATAATAATAATAATAATAATAATAATAATAATAATAATAATAATAATAATAATAATAATAATAATAATAATAATAATAATAATAATAATAATAATAATAATAATAATAATAATAATAATAATAATAATAATAATAATAATAATAATAATAATAATAATAATAATAATAATAATAATAATAATAATAATAATAATAATAATAATAATAATAATAATAATAATAATAATAATAATAATAATAATAATAATAATAATAATAATAATAATAATAATAATAATAATAATAATAATAATAATAATAATAATAATAATAATAATAATAATAATAATAATAATAATAATAATAATAATAATAATAATAATAATAATAATAATAATAATAATAATAATAATAATAATAATAATAATAATAATAATAATAATAATAATAATAATAATAATAATAATAATAATAATAATAATAATAATAATAATAATAATAATAATAATAATAATAATAATAATAATAATAATAATAATAATAATAATAATAATAATAATAATAATAATAATAATAATAATAATAATATTTTTGATCACATGATCATTTATTTTTATTTATTCTTTCTATTTATTTACAACTCATTTTTTAATACATTCAACCTAACCGAGAACTGGTAACAATGACCGTCGTCTCGTTGTAGCGAAAAAACCAAGGGTTCTTGTGGGAATCGAACCCACGACCCCCACGTTGAAAGGCTAGCACGCTACCACCTAGCCTACGGGGCCCCCTAATCAGGATTAGTATTGATAACTTTTACTTTTTACAACTGGTATTAAATATATTCTGTTCCATTAAATGCCTAAGTCACTGTATGGTGATAGTCGTCAAATCGTTTCATTTGTTCATTATTCCATTACCACAAAATTACACTATAAGGTAATGGAATAATGAACAATTGATACGATTTGAAGATTATCAAATTACATAATTACCACCCTAGTTTCGGTGGATTATGTGTTTTTTTAATGGTGATATGTAATGCAAATCATTTTTTTTATAAAATAAACAAAAATATATAATTCTGAAACCATTCCAGATGAAATAATTGCCTTTACTTTATTGAAAACCTTTAAAACCACAATTATTTCTATTTTGAAAATCATTTAAATATAGATCATTCTTTGAACACACACGGTAAGACTTCTTAACGTACGTATAAGTAGAAAAATTATGCATAATTTAAGAAAGATTGCGGTTTTGATGAAACACATAACAAACATATAAAATTATTTTAACCACGAATGAATCAGAAAAATTTTACTATACTATGTACTTTAAAAGTAACCCATTTTGGACAAAGATTCAATTTTGTTTTTCTTTTTAAAAAAATGTACTTTTTATTAGCACTCCATGATCTCAAAAATCGTTTCAAACTAAATTTTGAATTTTCGTTATCCCAGAAATGCCTGGGGGCTAATTATGTAACTTGATAATCGTCAATCGTCATCGTTAGCTCCTTATTCTATTACTATAAAATGACACTATATGGTAATGGAATAACGATGGAAACGATACGATTGACGACTATCAAGTTACATAATTACCCCCCTGTATTTCATGCAATTTTATGCAATTTTAATTTTTGCATTTATTTGATATTTTATTAATTTATTTCATTATTTTCAAAATAATTTCAAAATGATTCAAATAAGTAGAATTTGATAATAAATTAAATCTAAAAAATTTAAACTTTATTAAATTAAAAACCGAAAATAAAACAAGTAAGAGTGTTAAATTCGGCTGTGCCGAATCTTTGATACCCTCCAACATGTTAAAATATAAAAAAAAATTCCAGGGGCTTTTTTTTGGATGGTGGTTCTGTAAGGGGGGGGGGATTCCTTCTACATCGCGATAAATGGTTACTAATATATTTAATATGCTTTTTGAACTTTAGTTATACCATTTTCTCATTATTTTAATGATTTTCTTAAATCCACGCCCACAAAAGGGGGCGGGCCGAAAAAAATGAACTTTCTAGCCCCCCTGGGTCTAAATCAGTGGTCGGCACCCATTGCACCCAGGTGCATAATGAAATTGGCTATTTGCACGTAGACAACGCGAACGTCAACGAAACTCGCAACTGAAAGCATTAAAAATACAAATATTTTATTTAGTGTCATGGTAGCATTTAAAAAAGCGGGTAGATGAAGCTATGTTTTAGAAAAATGTAAAAATGTTTCCTCTTTCTGCCAACCACTGCACAGTGCCACATTTGCCCAATCTAGGACGACAAAAATCCAATTTTATTTATATTGACTGGAAATTCTGTATAAATGTTCGTTTTGGCTTCAAAAACAACATTATGAAAAATACGGGAGGCCAGTTAACGGCCACGCCCACTTTTTAAAAAATTGTTAATTTTGGTTGTAATTTCTTTAAACTTGGTATATATACTCTCAAGGACTGTAGAAATAATATCACAAAAAAGGGGGCGGTCAGACAACTGCCACGCCCACTTTTTTAAAAAATATTTAAAAAATATGTAAAAACAAGGTTTACATATCGCCCCACTGTAGTCGGCGTCGCAGACGGTCGCAAAAGTTAGCCGTTGAAATAAGTACTATGGATATTGGTCAATATGTCTGAAAAAGTCCGGCGACCAATAGAGACCAAACACAAAAGTTCTATTCCATCAAAAAAAATAAATATATAACTTTCTTTTCAAAAATTTTTATTATGTTAAAAATTTAATAAAAAATAGAAAAAATTGTTTAAAAAAAGAAGAAAACATATGACTTAAAGCCTTTAAATATCCTAAAAAATTATCAAAAAAGAGTGTATAAATATCTTTTTTGTTAAAAAGTTACAACAGTTTAAAATCGACTTAATTAATACGAAATAATGAACACTACTTTCAGGATTTTACAAGATGCAACTTTATGCACCCACATCTTAATAACGAATAGAATTATAAGTAGTTCTTATATGAGTATTTCCGTGCTATTGGAAATGTTTTGTAATACATACAAACAAATCATAAAAATCGGGGAACTTTTTTTTTTTATTTTTGTCGTGCTAGATTGGCCAAATGTGGCACTGTGCATTCCCGAGTAAAAAGGAATTTATATAAATGTATATTATTTTATATGTTTTCATAAAACCATATACAACTATATGAGTCAAAGTATAAAATTATATCTCACTTTGAAATTTTCCAATTTTTTTAAATGATGTCATATAAAATCATATCTAATTATATTGTTCATAATATATTAATATAAATGGTAGATGTAATCATACGTTGCACATAAAACTTAATCCGATTTCATACATTATTATACGTGACTTTATATCAAATTATGTATAGGACTTTACTAAACAAAAAATCCATTATCAATTTATGTGTAATTATATATGACTAATATAATACCATTTAAATCTATATATGGTTCCATACTAAAAAAATTTCCAACAAAAATAATAGATATAATTATATGTGTCTTAAACGATAACATATCTGTGTTTGTATGGTACTATATATAAGCAAATTTCGTCTAAACTCAATATATATTTATAAATGGTCGCATATCTAATGGAATATATATTTTGATATAATCATGTATAAAAAAAATATTTTTTTGACCAAACAACTAGCCATATATAATTATATATGCCAGTATTTCAAAATTTATTTTTGTGTGTCAACATATATGGTTATACAAAACTTTGTATTGTATCATATAAGATTACATATAATTTTTGGGAACTCGAGTTCGATTCCCGGCCCAGTCGAGAAAAAAAAAGTTTTTTTTTATTTTTTTTAAATAGGAAACACTTTTTTATTGCGTTTAATTTTTTTAGAACTAAAAAATTTTCATTTTTGGAATTTTTGCAATCATTTTTAAAAAATTATTTTTCTTTTATACAGTTATATATAACTATATTTGATTTATTATAAAATTATCTATAATTTTTGGGAACCCGAGTTCGATTCCAGAAAAAAAATATATTTTTTTTTATTTTTTTTAAATAGAAAACACTTTTTTATTGCATTTATTTTTTTTAGAACTAAAAATTTTTCATTTTTTGAATTTTTGCAATCATTTTAAAAAAATCATATTGCTGTTATATAGTTATATATAACTATATTTAATTTATTATAAAATTATCTATCATTTTTGGGAACCCGAGTTCGATTCCAGAAAAATATATATTTTTTTAATTTTTTTTTTAAATGGAAAACACTTTTTTATTGCATTTGTTTTTTTAGAACTTAAAAAATTTAACTTTTTGAATTTTTGCAATCATTTTTAAAAATTTATATTGCATTTATATAGTTAATAATAGCTATATTTGGTTTAAATTATCAAATTATCAATGATTTTTGGAACCCGATCTCAAATCTAATTCTGATTTCCTGATTCCATGAAAAATTTAAAATTTATAAGCCAAAGTCTTATTTCACTTTGGAAGCCTATGACTTGGAAATAAGGCATACCGCTACATTAAAATTATTGTTTAAGCTTACCATGGAAGCCCCTAATAGCGCTGTACGTCATTCCAATTTTTTTTTTTTGCAAATTTTATCAAAAATTTTCTAAGTCTTTTTGAAAATTGTGTACAAGTGAATAACATATTTAATTGGATATAATCATATATTACTATATGTTAGATCAATTTGATATAATTAGATACGATCAATTTATTTAAAACTAAGTCTTTTAAAGTTGTTATTTGCTAACAACGTCCGCTGGTCTAGAGGGTAGAGATTGCGATTACAAAACGGAAGACTTGTGGTTCTAATCCCCGTCCGTTCGAAGTTTTTTTTTTTTTTTTATTTATTTTCAGTTTGACATTATTATATCTAAAAATAAATCTAAAAACAGAAACATTTTTTGGATAAAAATGTATCCAATAATTTTTTTATAAAATCAAGATATCAGATATTATAAGATAACTTTGGCGCGGCCAAATTTCGGATGAAATTACATTATATAATATCCAATTTAATATAAAATCATAATATTGGATAATTTAAGATAACTTTGGCGCGGCCAATTTCCGGATGAAATTACATCATATTATATCATATTTAATATAAAATCATGATAATAGATAATTTGGGATAACTTTGGCGCGGCCAATTTCCGGATGAAATCACATACAATCAAATATTAAACTGTAACTTCATATATTATAAGATGTTATGAGATAACTTTGGCGCGGCCAATTTTCGGATGAAATTTAGCAAAATCAGATCCAATAAATTATATATAATTTTATAAGATAACATGTTTTACCATACAATTTTTTTTTACTCGGGTTGGTCTAAATGCAGGACTTTAAACTTCTTCTAACACAAAAAGGTTTAATTAGTTAAACAAAAATGCAAAAAAGCTGTAAAAAATGGCGTTGTTTTAGAGGTTGGTTTAGTTCTTTAAGGGGGAATTTTTTTCCTTCTGATCCGACTTTGCCCATTTCCGAAGTTAACCGGCCTTTGCCCATGGGACATATTCTTACCAATTTTCAGGAGTCTAGCTATTTTATTTTGGACTGAATCGTGCTTTATACAAACGGACGGACGGACAGAGGGACGGACATTCATAGAATGACTTAGAACTGATCATAGATCAATAATATATATAATTTGTGTAATAAATATATTTATATGCGTTACAAATGTAATGACAAAGTGAGTATACCCCCATACCACAGTATATACAGTAGCGAAACTCTTAATGGTGAATTTTCCCTCTTTTTTATTCACCTCAATTTGCTCACACATATAGGAAATGTGTGAATTCAACACATTTGTCAAAAAATTGAATTGAAGACGTTTGTCTTTATATTTCATTTTAATTGTTTATATTTATTTTTTATTTTTAAATAAAAAAAAATCTTCCATCCCATCATAAATTAAACACGAAACAAACGGAATTAAATATTAAGAGGATCTCGGCTCTAGGAAAAATCAGTAGAACAGGGAACTTGGTACAAAACATTACAAAACCTCCGATTTACTAGGACGAGAGGATGCATGGAGTTTGTTATTTGTAAGCGTTTCTGGTTGAAATTTTAAACCATAGAGAAACATAGAGGCGAAGGCGTCAAAAATTGAGTTGTCAAAGTACAACTTGTATACATGTATTTGTTGACAAAGTACGACTTGTAAACATGTATTGTGTGGTGAATTCACATCGACAACGTACGTGTGAGAAATTAGAAAAAGATAGCAATATTGTTTTTTCTTTCACCTTCGCCTCTATGTTTCTCTATGTTTTAAACATTCAAAAAATAAAACAGTGCATTTAATATGTTTTAAATCAAATAATTAGTTTATTAATTTATTTTTTTTACAAAAACACAAACACAATGAGATAGTTTCTGTTTGATGAGTTCAAGACACATTTTTCCTATTGAAAATGCGATTCTTAGACAATTTTTCTATAGAACAAGTCTCAGATTCAGACCTTTTTTATAGGAAAATGCCTCAGATTCTGAGACTTTTTCTATAGGAAAAATGTCTCAGAATCTGAGACTTTTTTTCTATGAAAAATGTCACAGAATCTGAGACTTTTTCTATAGGAAAAATGTCTCAGAATCTGAGACTTTTTCTCTATGAAAAATGTTTCAGAATCTGAGACTTTTTCTATGGGAAAAATGTCTCAGAATCTGAGACTTTTTCTATAGGAAAAATGTTTCAAATCTGAGACTTTTTCTAGTGGAAAAATGTCTCAGAATCTGAGACCTTATCTATAGGAAAAATGTCTCAGAATCTGAGACTTTTTCTATAGGAAAAATATCTCAGAATCTGAGAATTTTTGTATAGGAAAAATGTCTCATTATCAGATTTTTCCCATAGAAAAAGTTTGAGATTCTGGAACATTTTTCTCAGAATTTAAGACTTTTCTCAGCATCTGAGACTTCTTCTATAGGAAAGTGTTTTAGAATCATATTTTTTCCATAGAAAAATTTTGAGATTCTGAGACATTTTTCCCATAGAAAAAGTCTCAGATTCTGAGAAATTTTTCCTACATAAAAAGTCTCAGATTCTAAGACATTTTTTATAGAAAAAGTCTCAGATTCTGAAACAGTTTTCCTATAGAAAAAGTCTCAGATTTTGAGACATTTTTCTTATCGAAAAACTACCAGATTCTAAGACATTTTTCCTATAGAAAAATCTCGATTTTGAGACATTTTCCCTACAGAAAAAAGGTCAAATTCTGAGAAATTTTTCCTATAGCAACAGTCTTAGATTCTGTGACATTTTTCCTATAGAAAAAGTCTCAGATTCTGAGAAATTTTTCTTTAAGAAAAAGTCTTAGATTCTGAGACATTTTTCCCATAGAAAAGTCTCAGATTCTGAGACATTTTGCCTATAGAAAAAGTCTCAGATTCTGAGACATTTTTCCTATAGAAAAAGTCTCAGATTCTGAGACATTTTTCCTATAGAAAAAGTCTCAGATTCTGAGACATTTTTCCTATAGAAAAAGTCTCAGATTCTGAGACATTTTTCCTATAGAAAAAGTCTCAGATTCTGAGACATTTTTCCTATAGAAAAAGTCTCAGATTCTGAGACATTTTTCCTATAGAAAAAGTCTCAGATTCTGAGACATTTTTCCTATAGAAAAAGTCTCAGATTCTGAGACATTTTTCCTATAGAAAAAGTCTCAGATTCTGAGACATTTTTCCTATAGAAAAAGTCTCAGATTCTAAGACATTTTTCCTATAGAAAAAGTCTCAGATTCTGAAACATTTTTCCTATAGATAAGGTCTCAGATTCTGAGACATTTTTCCACTAGAAAAAGTCTCAGATTTGAAACATTTTTCCTATAGAAAAAGTTTCAGATTCTGAGACATTTTTCCTATAGAAAAAGTCTCAGATTCTGAAACATTTTTCCCATAGAAAAAGTCTCAGATTCTGAAACATTTTTCATAGAGAAAAAGTCTCAGATTCTGAGACATTTTTCCTATAGAAAAAGTTTCAGATTCTGTGACATTTTTCCTATAAAAAAAAGTCTCAGCACCTGAGACATTGTTCCTATATATATAAAAAATAATATAAAAAATGTTTTCTATAAAAAATCTCAGAATCTTGGAAATTTTTCACGTAGAAAGTCAGAATCTGAAACATATTTTCTATAGAAAGTGTCAAAATCTGAGGCATATTTTCTGTAGAAATAGTCTTAGAATCTGACACATTTTCGCTATTAGGATATGAGAGATTTTCTTATAGAAATTCTCGGATTCTAAAACATTTGCCAATAGAAAACGTCGAGGGTTTTTGAATATTTTTCCTTTTCTATAGTTCTCAGATTGTGCAACAGTTCTTTAATGAAAAAAATTTTTGACTAAAAAATTTCGTTATAGATTATTTTCAAAGTTTATTGACGAAGCTCCATATTTTTCCCATGACATTTAGTTTTATAGTTGAACAGCATCGCTCCCAATTTTTAATATAATTGATCTTGGTTATGATGATGGTATGTCCAACTAAAAGACATTTAAAAAGATTTAAAGAGAAATCATTGTGCATAGAGAAACATCATTGTGTGTACAATTTGAAGTTTAAATAATTTTTTATTTATATACATACCTTTTTATAATAATTGAAATTTTTTGATTGTTTTCGATTTTTTAAACAGTTTTTTGTTTGAAGAAATTTTAATAAATATTTTGGAATTTTGAAGTTTAGCGTCAAATTTTAATGTGGTGATTATAAAATTATGACGTGTTTGAGGTAAATTAAAAAAAAATATATGACATTTCGGTGTAACACCCGGAACAGTATGCTATAATTTTTTTATTAACTGACAAATATTATAATGGGTGTTTCGTAAGTAATGAAATTGTTGAATTCTTCTATCGTTATTTTTGCGTAAAAAATGCAAATTTATATGTATGAAAGTATTTTGCACGCTATTTTATTAAAGGATATTTATTTGTAACGGTGTTTTAATGCGTAATAATACATATTTAAGTAAATTTGTGAACTAACAACCAAAATTATTATCGCATCCTGTATTGAAATTTACCAATACCAGTAAAGCAAAATGTGATAGTATTAGTGACCGAATGATTAAAGTAAACCTAAAAAAAGAGTTTCGTTACTGTATATACTGTGGTATGGGCACAGTATATACAGTAACGAAACTTTTTTTTTAGGTTTACTTGAATCATTCGGTCACTAATACTATCACATTTTGCTTTACTGGTATTGGTAAATTTCAATACAGGATGCGATAATAATTTTGGTTGTTAGTTCACAAATTTACTTAAATATGTATTATTACGCATTAAAACACCGTTACAAATAAATATCCTTTAATAAAATAGCGTGCAAAATACTTTCATACATATAAATTTGCATTTTTTACGCAAAAATAACGATAGAAGAATTCAACAATTTCATTACTTACGAAACACCCATTATAATATTTGTCAGTTAATAAAAAAATTATAGCATACTGTTCCGGGTGTTACACCGAAATGTCATATATTTTTTTTTAATTTACCTCAAACACGTCATAATTTTATAATCACCACATTAAAATTTGACGCTAAACTTCAAAATTCCAAAATATTTATTAAAATTTCTTCAAACAAAAAACTGTTTAAAAAATCGAAAACAATCAAAAAATTTCAATTATTATAAAAAGGTATGTATATAAATAAAAAATTATTTAAACTTCAAATTGTACACACAATGATGTTTCTCTATGCACAATGATTTCTCTTTAAATCTTTTTAAATGTCTTTTAGTTGGACATACCATCATCATAACCAAGATCAATTATATTAAAAATTGGAAGCGATGCTGTTCAACTATAAAACTAAATGTCATGGGAAAAATATGGAGCTTCGTCAATAAACTTTGGAAATAATCTATAACGAAATTTTTTAGTCAAAAATTTTTTTCATTAAAGAACTGTTGCACAATCTGAGAACTATAGAAAAGGAAAAATATTCAAAAACCCTCGACGTTTTCTATTGGCAAATGTTTTAGAATCCGAGAATTTCTATAAGAAAATCTCTCATATCCTAATAGCGAAAATGTGTCAGATTCTAAGACTATTTCTACAGAAAATATGCCTCAGATTTTGACACTTTCTATAGAAAATATGTTTCAGATTCTGACTTTCTACGTGAAAAATTTCCAAGATTCTGAGATTTTTTATAGAAAACATTTTTTATATTATTTTTTATATATATAGGAACAATGTCTCAGGTGCTGAGACTTTTTTTATAGGAAAAATGTCACAGAATCTGAAACTTTTTCTATAGGAAAAATGTCTCAGAATCTGAGACTTTTTCTCTATGAAAAATGTTTCAGAATCTGAGACTTTTTCTATGGGAAAATGTTTCAGAATCTGAGACTTTTTCTATAGGAAAAATGTCTCAGAATCTGAAACATTTTCTATAGGAAAAATGTTTCAAATCTGAGACTTTTTCTAGTGGAAAAATGTCTCAGAATCTGAGACCTTATCTATAGGAAAAATGTTTCAGAATCTGAGACTTTTTCTATAGGAAAAATGTCTTAGAATCTGAGACTTTTTCTATAGGAAAAATGTCTCAGAATCTGAGACTTTTTCTATAGGAAAAATGTCTCAGAATCTGAGACTTTTTCTATAGGAAAAATGTCTCAGAATCTGAGACTTTTTCTATAGGAAAAATGTCTCAGAATCTGAGACTTTTTCTATAGGAAAAATGTCTCAGAATCTGAGACTTTTTCTATAGGCAAAATGTCTCAGAATCTGAGACTTTTCTATGGGAAAAATGTCTCAGAATCTAAGACTTTTTCTTAAAGAAAAATTTCTCAGAATCTGAGACTTTTTCTATAGGAAAAATGTCACAGAATCTAAGACTGTTGCTATAGGAAAAATTTCTCAGAATTTGACCTTTTTTCTGTAGGGAAAATGTCTCAAAATCGAGATTTTTCTATAGGAAAAATGTCTTAGAATCTGGTAGTTTTTCGATAAGAAAAATGTCTCAAAATCTGAGACTTTTTCTATAGGAAAACTGTTTCAGAATCTGAGACTTTTTCTATAAAAAATGTCTTAGAATCTGAGACTTTTTATGTAGGAAAAATTTCTCAGAATCTGAGACTTTTTCTATGGGAAAAATGTCTCAGAATCTCAAAATTTTTCTATGGAAAAAATATGATTCTAAAACACTTTCCTATAGAAGAAGTCTCAGATGCTGAGAAAAGTCTTAAATTCTGAGAAAAATGTTCCAGAATCTCAAACTTTTTCTATGGGAAAAATCTGATAATGAGACATTTTTCCTATACAAAAATTCTCAGATTCTGAGATATTTTTCCTATAGAAAAAGTCTCAGATTCTGAGACATTTTTCCTATAGATAAGGTCTCAGATTCTGAGACATTTTTCCACTAGAAAAAGTCTCAGATTTGAAACATTTTTCCTATAGAAAAAGTCTCAGATTCTGAGACATTTTTCCCATAGAAAAAGTCTCAGATTCTGAAACATTTTTCATAGAGAAAAAGTCCCAGATTCTGAGACATTTTTCCTATAGAAAAAGTCTCAGATTCTGTGACATTTTTCATAGAAAAAAAGTCTCAGATTCTGAGACATTTTTCCTATAGAAAAAGTCTCAGAATCTGAGGCATTTTCCTATAAAAAAGGTCTGAATCTGAGACTTGTTCTATAGAAAAATTGTCTAAGAATCGCATTTTCAATAGGAAAAATGTGTCTTGAACTCATCAAACAGAAACTATCTCATTGTGTTTGTGTTTTTGTAAAAAAAATAAATTAATAAACTAATTATTTGATTTAAAACATATTAAATGCACTGTTTTATTTTTTGAATGTTTAAAATTTCAACCAGAAACGCTTACAAATAACAAACTCCATGCATCCTCTCGTCCTAGTAAATCGGAGGTTTTGTAATGTTTTGTACCAAGTTCCCTGTTCTACTGATTTTTCCTAGAGCCGAGATCCTCTTAATATTTAATTCCGTTTGTTTCGTGTTTAATTTATGATGGGATGGAAGATTTTTTTTTATTTAAAAATAAAAAATAAATATAAACAATTAAAATGAAATATAAAGACAAACGTCTTCAATTCAATTTTTTGACAAATGTGTTGAATTCACACATTTCCTATATGTGTGAGCAAATTGAGGTGAATAAAAAAGGGGGAAAATTCACCATTAAGAGTTTCGCTACTGTATATACTGTGCCCATACTGTGGTTGGAGGGTATAAAAAAGCTAAATTTTCGCTTTTGCTTGCACTTATTGTTAGACAATTATGTAAGTTACTACATGTTAGTTGTTTGTATATTTTACAGTAGTTAGTTGTTTTCAACTACAAAGTCAGTTGTTTTTGTATGAAAAATGTCAAACAACTATTTCTGTTAGTTATTTTACGTAGTTTTTTTGAACAACTAACAAAAAAGTACTGTGCTGTAGTAACAGTTATTTAAAGTAGTTAATTTTATTTTATTATCTCTGAAAAATTTTCGAAGTATTTTTCCAAAAAATAAAAATAAATTTTCGTGTTTTTTTTTCATAACTTTTTTAAAAAAAAAAAAACTTTGAAGAAATTTGGTCTTCAATTTTTTTTCTAAAAAATTTTTTGGTTGTTTTATTTTTACTACATTTTAGTTGTTTTGACTACAAATGTAAGTAGTTTTTACTACATAAGTCAGTTGTTTTTTGTCAGTTAAAATAACTAACATTGTTAGTTGATTTAACTGAAAAAGTAGTTGACCCCAAAACAACTTACAAAGTAGTTATTTTAACTGACATTTTCAGTTGATTTTACTAACATAATTTTTTGAGTGTAAGTCTCTATCTCGTGAACTATTCGAAATATTGCTTTTCTTTCTTCAGCAAATTTTTACCTCTTAATTAGAGGTAAAAATTTTCTTTAGTAGAAGAAAAACCCTAGCTGGGTTTTTACTTATTAGCTAAGTTTTTTTATACCCTCCACTTAGTGATAGAGGTAGACTTGCCAACCGTCCAGTTTTCGTCGGGACAGACCAGTTTTAGAGTGGAGTGTCCCGTGTCCCGGCGATACCCTGAACGGGACGCCATTTGTCCCGTTTTGAGAAAATTTTGAATTTTTTATTTTATTTGTCTGTTTTCAAATGAATTAAAATTTTAACAGAGCGTTATTTTTTGTAGAGGTATTTTTTTATTATTTTAAGTAGTTAATATTCTTTCCAATAAAATTGCACAAATGTTAAAACTATTAAATTTTTCATAGGAAAATGAACAGAAAAAGAGCATCGGAAAAATAGAACAAAAAGGTATTGCAAATTTCAACCAGATCACGGTGTGGTAGAACAAGTTTAACTAAAAGTTCACTGCATATGAAATTTTATTTCAGATTATGTTAGTTGGCACCCGTACAAACATTTTAAGCCCAATTTGAAAAAATCATTAGTGGGGTTTTTGAGATAATAAGATGTTCATGTTATTGAATGCTTCAGAAAAACGGTGCAACTTGTGTTAAAGTGTAACATATGATAAATAAAGGTTGATGTCCTGAATCAAAGTCCTTTACCAAAAGTTTCTCAATTTTGAGACGTCATAGAAATTTTGAGACGTCGATTTTTTTTGGAATTTTTTTAATGTTTTTTAGTGGTGTCCCGTTTTGGAAATTTCAAAAGGTGGCAAGTCTAGATAGAGGGTATATATAAGTTTGTCATTCCGTTTGTAACTCATCGAAATATCGGTCTGGGACCCCATAAAGTATATATATTCATGATGCCCGATCGATTTTAAGACATTCTAGCGATGTACGTCTGTCTGTCTGTCTGTGGAAAATGCTCTCGCGGACAAAATATTGCACAGAAATGACTGAAACTTAACATATATATTGGAAGTTCTCCCGAGAAGTTTGGTATTGCATTTGAGCGATATCGGTTCAGCGGTTCAAAAGTTATGAACGAAAATGTAATCACACCCTCAAAAATTTCAGTACATTCAACATAACCTAAAAATACAAAATGCTTTAATTCGGCTTCTGGTTGACATATGTGAACATAATTGAACACCAAATGGTATTTAAACAAGTACGAACATATTTTTTGACAAAAAAAGAAAAAAATCGCGGATTTTTTTACCAAAATTTTTTTTCGCGGAAATTTTTTTTTTCAAATTTTTTTTTTTTTCAAAAGTAATTTCCTTTTAAATAAAGTTGTTTGCAATAATCATTTTGAAATTGTGGAGGGTATCACTACATTCGGCAAGGCCGAATTTAACTTTTTTACTTGTTTTAATTCATTTTTGAAGTTTTCGACTAGGAGGAGGATTTTGGTACATTTTTCAAAGAACATGTACACCCAAAAAATTTCCCAGTTACTGGCTACTAAGAATTTAACTAAGTCCCAGTTGAAATACACCTAATAGTGCATTCACATTGGCGTCGAAACCCCGTTTAACGAGGTTTCGAGCCAAACCTCATTTGAAAATACGTATTTTCCCACACAAATTGAAACCTTTTTGTATTGAGGTTTCAACGAATGTACAATTGAAACCTTTTAAATTCCATAGTTCAACTCTTTTTTACAACTGTTATAATAGAAGAAAATAAATTAAAGAAAGTGTCAAAAATAAAAAAAATTAAAAATATTTAAATATTTACATAAAAAACAACTAGTAATAAAATATTTCGATAAATTATATTAAAATATAGCGTAAATTAATTAATTGTGTATTTTTAAAGCCGATATAATCGCGAATTTTGTTCGGTAAATTTCGAAAACGTCATAAGTGTCAAATTTTTCGGGTGTGAACGGTTAAGTTTTCATAATTAAAATACGTATTTTCAACGAGGTTTCAAGGTCAGTCTGAATGTGCTATAACTGAGCCCCAGTTGTTTTCACTCGGTTGATTGTAACTAATTTTATAAACAATTTTGAATTTAATTGAATTTCCAGTTAAAGGCAACAGCATATTAATTAAATTTGTGAAATCGTTGAAAATAGTTGGTAATAACTGGTCAATAAATAAAAATTGTCAATGGGGACTAAAAATTTTTTTTTTTTTTTTAATTTTACCATTAAAGAAAAATTTTTTTATTTTTAGCACAATTTTATTTTAAGATTTTATTTAAATTCATTACACTTCACCAACCAAAAACAACCACCAACTGAACAAATATGTATATCACATTTTCAGGACACAAAATTCTCGACTTCTTAACTCCTTTACAGGCTGCAATCATATTTCCATTTATTCTCCATCTGAAAAAATATTTTTAGTTATTTTTTTATTAAAGGAAGACACAAATTAGCAAATAAAACTTACCATTACAAAATTAAAATCCGTTTTTGTTTTTTTATTTTTATAAAATGATGTTGAGTTTTGAAATTTGTAAACAAATAAATAAAATTTTATTAACAGGGTAACTGATTGTTTTTATTTACTAAAAACCCAGTTGTTCGTAACCAGCCCAGTTATTTTAAATTTATTTCAAATCAACTGAGGATTTTCGTAACTATGTAATTTTTTCAGAAAAAAATTATAAAAAAAAATTGCTGGACTTGATTCGACCCAATTTTTAACTAAATAAAGTTAATCTGGTCTGCAAAAAACAAGCCTATTGATTTGTTTTAGCGTATTTTTGCACATTTTGGTCCTAAAAGCATATTGTTGCATATTTTAGTCTAAAGAGCATATTTTAGCATAAAAGCATATTTTTATGGCACATTTTTGTGTTTTGTGAGTATATTTTACGAAAAACTGCATATTTTGATAGAAAAGCATAAAATATTTTTTGTATTTTCGAAAGCAGAAAAAAAAAACTTCGCTAAAAAATTGTGAGGAACTTTTTAGTGAGTTGAAAAAATATTTTATTAAAAAGTTTAGAAATTGTTTGGAAAGGGCTAATTTTTGAAAAAGTTCCAAAAAAGTATTAAAAATTTCGTAAATAAAACTTAAAAAAAATTTCTTTTATCGTTTTCATGTAGAATTTTAAATAAGAACTAAACTTTTAAGAGCATATTTTTCACATTTTAAGAGCATATTTTCCGTTTTATGCTGCATATTTTAAGCGCATAAAACCGTTTTTTTTTTGGAGCATATTTTAAGTTTCCCTGGTAATCAGTTTTTCAGTTGGGTAAAAGTTGGTTAATTTTAAGCTGAATTCACAATGATGGAGAACTCTGTACTACAGAGTGTATTCTGTTTCCTTCTTTTTCGCACATATTATGTGTATGATGTCATCTCTATTTTTAGAGATGGTATTCTGTAGTACAGAGTACTCCGAAATTGTAAGTCCAGCTTTAATCTACAAAAAAAGTAAAGCGTATGTGACTTTTTAGTTGTTAGTTGCAGAATTGCGCGACAAGTCCATGTAGTACTAAAGAGGTTGTTAAAGAAAAATTTCTCCGTGTTGATTTCTTTATAAAGTTATATTTTTTTGCAGTTTAGAAGTAATTTATTTATCACTACTTTGTTTTTTGTTATGCTGGGTTTTTTTTCAATTGAGCTGATAACAATTACTGCCCATATCCAGTTAACCGTACTCCAAATATCCAGCTAATTTTTTTTCCAAAATAAAAGTTTTTAATCACATTTTGTTGTCTTGAAATAACAAGGAAGCCCTTCACAAGGCAGCTAACAATCTTAAAACAGCTAGGTTGCCAAATGATGGACTGTCTTGTAATTTTATTTTAATCACTAATTTCACTTCACTTTTTTCATTTTATCCACTATCACAAATATTTAAAAAAAAAAATAATTTTAGGAACATTTTAGAACGATTTGAGTTCTCAACGGAAGTAACAATAAATAACGAATGAGGATTTACTTATAAGTAACGAGGTCTTAAATAGTGAATGATTTTAAAATAAAAATGAGTTTTAAGATTTTCTGAGTTGAGTATTCATAATGTGTTGAATAATTCATAGTATGGTTGGTTTTGATAAGAAATTGAAGATTTTTTATTTTTTGCGGCTGGCTGGCTGGCTGGCTAAATACCCGCAGCTGAAATTTTTATTATTATGTACTTATTATTATTCAGCTTATCGTAAAACCACGCCTACACGTCATACTGGAAAAAAATATTTGTCTTTAGCATAGAATGGTAATAATCTGCAGAATATTTTTTATGCAATTGTATTTAAAATTATTCCCATTTTTTTTATACATGATAAAAACTTTTAAAATTCAGACAAAAAAATTTTAGTTCTTGGTACCAAGATAAAATTTTGGCATTTAAAAAATGTACAGTTATTATTTAAAAAAAAAATAATTTTGCATTCCACACATTTAATTAAACTTTTTTTTGTTTTTTACAATAAACTTTTCAAACTACTTGAAATTGTCTTAGGTCAAGTAATAATAGTTTGTCCAAATTATTATAGGTTAAATGATTTTTATATTAGAGATGAGCATTAAACACATGAATAACGCCTGATTCATGTAAAGTTGTGAACAGAACAAGCCCGGCACAACTTTTTCCATACGATTTGACAGTTAAAAACCGTGACCGGCACGACAAAAAATTAAAACTTATTTTATTTTATCTCCAAGTAGAAATTGAACTGCGTTTACACTTTTCGTCGACACTAAAGTGCAACCGAAACATCGCTGAGGCTCACCGTGTGCAGGTGAATAAAAAAAATTTCATTAAACTTTTTTTCATCTAAAATTTGTTATATCATAAAAGAACATTTTTTCATCCAATTTTTTTTTTATTAAAACTTTTTTTTATCAAAAACTTTTTTTTTATCAAAAACTTTTTTTTTTATCAAAATTTTTTTTCACCAAATCTGAAATACTTGTGACATAAAAATGTTTCAGTTGTTTAACAAAAATACAAATAACAAGTAGAAGTATTTAATTCGCTAAAGTAATACGTTGGTAGGTATGTTTTAAAAAAATGTTTGGGGGTAAAACCTAATAGGGGTCTGACTCAATATGGACCCTTCAAGAACGCACCATTGGACTGTTAAAAGCTGATTTAAAAATATTGATCTGGGTATACTATTTCGGCAGCTAGAGCGGTTAGAGCAAATTTCAAGTAAGGTAGTTTTGTATGAGATCTCCCTCAGGAATTGAGGATAGAATGTAAATTTACTCGGAAAAATGTTAAAATACTATCTGAATTTGTCTGTACCAACCATAGAAAAAAATAGAAGTGAAACAGAGTCGTATTTCGCTTGAATAAGTATTAGTGACAGCACTTTATGTAACTTTTGACGTTTAATAAAAACAATGCAACATAAAGGAGAACAACAACAAAGCAAACAACAAAAGAGAGAAAAAAGTTTTTAAACTATCAATTGCGCGTATTATCTTTAAAAAAACGTTGAATAAAGCAAAATAAACAATTAATTTAATTAAATAAAAGACAAATACGTTTTTTTTTTATAAAGAATCTAATTTATTATTAAATACACGTGAGATGAGGAAGAACAAGCATTTTGCCACCATATTGGAAAATACATCAAATACAACACTGCGTACCTTCTAATATTTTCTATGATACCAACAAATCATTACAAAGCGATTTTTTTTTTTCAAAAAAAAAAACATAATTGATTATTAGGGTGGCAGCTATATTGCAAAACTTCGAATTTGAAGGAGTGCACCCCTTATTTCTATTACATTTGGTCTAAAAATGCTATGCTAAAAATTTCAGTCAAATCGGACAACGTTAACACGAGGCGCATCGAGGTCAAAGGTCAAAAAATAGCCATATTTTGATGAAAAACATTAAATAAATGGTGTTGTTTTTTGAATATATTGTTAAAAAGTGGTACACAAATTGTTTTAAGTATAAGAAGATAATTTAAAAATGTTTGGGTTTTCAAAAATTAACCCTTGTAAGTCTTTCGGGGTCAAACTGACCCAATTTTCACAAAATGACCCCTAAAACACGAAAATCAGCCCCAATTTTCTAAATTTATTGAAATAAACCAATGTAAACCCATATTTATATTCTATTCTATCATAAATACTCAGATATGAAATACTGTCTTTCTAGGATGTCATTCACCCGTTTCACGGTAAGGCCAAAAATATGCATTTTATTTGGCGTGGTTCTCAAAACTGATATTTTGGTTTTTTTCAAAATTTTCTTAAACCAAATTAGGAAAAATGCTGAAAAAACCACAGAATCTTATAAAATATATGTTAACATATAAAAAAAAAATTTTTGGGGGATATCCCTCGGATAGTTTGGCGGGGGCATCGATTTAAACTCAGCGGATTTTGAGGAAAATGCCTTTTTTGCCCACAATTTATTCAATATGGAAAAAATTTGGTAAATATTTTAAAATTTGAAAAAGTCAGGGCCATAAATTATTAAAAACTATGTTAGACATTAACACTAAACGTTTTAGGAAAATAGAATAATATTAGCCCGGTTTTTATTCGGGTCAAAGGTCAAATTTAGGGATATTTGGATTTTTTTTGGAAAAAGGCATCTAAATATGAAATGTTTATTGCGATTTTTTATAAAACTTGGTATAATAATTGTAAGAGCTTAGAAAAATAATTATTTAATTTTTTTAAAATTAACCCATAAATGAACATGGGGTCAAAATGGCCCAGCACATTAAAATTTCTTTATATAGATTTTAATATTTTCTTTCGATTTTTATAAAACTTGTTATGATTATGTGCGAGGTCAGAAAACTAATTTTTGATTTTTTTTAATTAACCCATAAATGAACATGGGGTCAAAATGGCCCAGCACGTTAAAAATTCTTAATATAATTTTTTTTTTATTTTTTTTTTTTCTATTTCTATTAAACTTGTTATTATGTTTATGCGACGTCTGAAAAAATAATTATTTGATTTTCTTAAATTAACCCATAAACGAACAAGGGGTCAAAATGACCCAGCACGTTAAAATTCTTAATATATATTTTTTTTATTTCTATAAAACTTGGTATAAACATTGTGCAAGGTCAGAAAACTAATTATTTGATTTTTTTAATTAACCCATAAATGAACATTGGGGCACGTTATAAATTCTTAATGATTTTTTTTTCGATTTCGATAAAACTTGGTATAACCGTTGTTCGAGGACATATATATTTTTTTAATTAACTCATAAATGAACAATGAAAATCAAATAATTATTTTTTCAGACGTCGCATAAAAATAATAACAAGTTTTATAGAAATAGAAAAATATAAAAAAACTATATTAAGAATTTTTAACGTGCTGGGCCATTTTGACCCCATGTTCATTTATGGGTTAATTAAAAAAAATCAAATAATTAGTTTTCTGACCTCGCACATAATCATAACAAGTTTTATAAAAATCGAAAAAAAATATAAAAATCTATATAAAGAAATTTTAATGTGCTGGGCCATTTTGACCCCATGTTCATTTATGGGTTAATTTTAAAAAAATTAAATAATTATTTTTCTGAGCTCGTACAATAATTATACCAAGTTTTATAAAAAATCGCAATAAACATTTCATATTTAGATGCCTTTTTCCAAAAAAAATCCAAATATCCTTAAATTTGACCTTTGACCCAAATAAAAACCGGGTTAATATTATTCTATTTTCCTAAAACGTTTAGGGTTAATGTCTAACATAGTTTTTAATAATTTATGACCCTGACTTTGTCAAATTTTAAAATATTTACCAAATTTTTTCCATATTGAATAAATTGTGGGCAAAAAAGGCATTTTCCTCGAAATCCGCTAAGTTTAAATCGATGCCCCCGCAAACTATCCGAGGGATATCCCGCAAAAATTTTTTTTATATGTTAACATATATTTTATAAGATTCTGTGGTTTTTTCAGCATTTTTCCCAATTTTGTTTAAGAAAATTTTGAAAAAACCAAAATATCAGTTTTGAGAACCACGCCAAATATAATGAATATTTTTGGCCTTACCGTGAAGCGGGTGAATGACATCCTAGAAAGACAGTATTTCATATCTGAGTATTTATGATAAAATAGAATATAAATATGGGTTTACATTGGTTTATTTCAATAAATTTAGAAAATTGGGGCTGATTTTCGTGTTTTAGGGGTCATTTTGTGAAAATTGGGTCATTTTGACCCCGAAAGACTTACAAGGGATAATATTTGAAAACCCAAAAATTTTTAATTTATCTTCTTATACTAAAAACAACTCGTGTACCACTTTTTAACAATATATTCAAAAAACAACACCATTTATTTAATGTTTTTCATCAAAATATGGCTATTTTTTGACCTTTGACCTCGATGCGCCTCGTGTTAACGTTGTCTGATTTGGCTGAAATTTTTAGCATAGCATTTTTAGACCAAATGTAATAAAAATTAGGGGTGCACTCCTTCAAATTCGAAGTTTTGCAAAATGGCTGCCACCCTATTGATTATGCTAACGCACTTAAACTCTAATTTTAAGTTGCTATTTCGTGTCAATACAATATCTAGTATTCTGGAACTTAAAGTAAACTGCAGTTAGTCCCATACAAATTTGGCTTCTAAAACTTTCGGTTAGCACTAAACCCAACTATCTTCCGGTTAATTTGTTTGGCTTTTAATCGGCAACTCTTAAAACGAGAAGCAATTTGTTTCATTTAAAATAGTATTATTTTTTCTTTAAAATTCCATTTTTGTTGACATAACATTGTTGACATAAATAAATCCAGCCAAGATATCATCCACAATCATATGCATACGCTTTACAAGTTCAAAGTTACCAAATAGTCCTATATTTGTAGTTGTTGTTGCCTTAGCTATTATTTGTCTTCAACTTTTGTAAACCATAATATATTTCAAGGATAAAAAAACTTGAATTTTTCAATTAAAAGGATATACATAGTAAATATGAGAGCGTGAGAAGAATATAAATTACAATTAAAGAATATTTTTGCACTCCCTTACACACGAAAAAACATAATTTCCCTTAACGGACGCAAATTTCAAAACAAGAATTATAGTAATGAGGAAAAAACCAAAAAAATGATAATTATATAGACACAAGGCAGAAATATCGTGATTTTTGATCGGTTTTAAGACGGTCTGGTGATGTCCGTCCATCTGTCACTTCGTTGAAAGAAGATAGAGACTTAAAACATGTTAGGAAAATTTCTTTAAATCGGTCCATTAGAGACTGACACCACCTTAAAAAATAATGTATTCTGCTAGCATTTTTGCTTTTTAATTAACAGTTCGTGCTGGGACGCCATTTAATTGAAAATTCTAAGCAAACTTTTCTGAATTTCTATGTTAACCTAAGTAAAATTTCTTTAATTTATAAAACCGAACGGTTTTGGAATCCCGAAAACACCGTTTCCGAATTTCTCGGTTGACTCTTGCAGAAGCTGTATGCACGTGATGAAGGTGGAAATAACGACTTCTCGTATGATTTCATTAAATGCCCCAGCATAATAAATACTTTATAGATGCTTAAAACCGTTTCATTTATATTTCCTCGGGCCTTTTCCCAAGATGTTCTACCGCAAGATCTGCATAGGGTATTCCGACTTTTCGGCACTATTCTACCTGTTCCCAAACAAATCAAAAAACGTTACTTATTGTTTGCTGATAAGTTGTTGAATAGTTTTAATTGATGTCATGTATTTGTGCCGATTTTTCGACGTTGGCGGGAGTTTTTGGAATCGGGCCCCAGCTTGGGCGCCATTTGTTTACAAAATTTTAAGCAAATTTTTTGTGAATTTCAATATTTATATCAAATACCAAAACCGAAGGGTTTTTGTATATTGAAGCTTTAAGGACGTTTAGCTTTAAGGACGTTTAGAATGGGGAATCGATGACTTTCTCATCTGGTTTCATTGGCTCTTCCAGATATAGCAATAAATAATAATATTTTTTTTTGTAGATGCTTAATGTCCTTTCATTCGTATTTTCTTAAGTGTCATCCAAGATGTTCTACAGTAAGCCCTGCATAGGGTCCTAACACAATTTAATAATGTTCACCCAGTTGGCCCTTTCTGAAAAATTAAACCCAGCCGAGAGATTTTTTACTTATTGTTCGCTCGTTAGTTGCTTAATTGTATTAATTTGAGTAGGTTAGCTAAGCAGAAAGGTAGCTGGTAGCAAGCTCACGCGGGTCCTTCGAAAAAACTTGGTCCCGTTGTGTTAATTAAAGGAAAAAATAAGGAGGGAAGGGGAAGAGATAGGAAAGAGTGCTCAAGAGGCTTTACTGGGATCTTAACTGAACCGGTCGGAGTTCTGGATGAAAGAGTTTAACGGATGATATCTATAACAGATGAGCAAAGAGTGCGCAAGGGGCTTTACTGGGATCTTCACTGAACCTCTCGGAGTTCTGAATGAAAGAGTTTAACAGATGATATCTATAACAGATAAACATGAATACTCCAGCAGTGCTGGGCTGCAAAAATGATCGGCCCACCGATGGTCATATGCAGGACATTAAGAGAGGAAATGTAATAATGTATCTTCCTTCTCTACTTCCTGGCATCCTTTGCAATAACTGTTGTGGACGATTCATATTTTACTGGCGTGTGTACCGAGAGTGCACTATACCTGGTAACGGCCGCATCCAGTTTGCGTAGCTTTATAAGGTGCAGTCGAATAATCTTACGCATCATCCCGTGGCGGTCTGTAATAGCAAAGTCTCTCATCGACCAGGATGCCAGACGCATGATCGACCCGTTGTTTCGATTGCTGACGTGAATTTGACGAAATGCTTTAAAATTTTTTTTTTTTGGATTTCTATGTTTATCTAAAGCAATTTTTTTAGTTCTTTTAAACCCAGATCCGAAAACCGAAATTTTACCGGGTTTTAAGAAACTCTATGGATCTACCTTGTGCTCTCTAAGAGATTCTTGACCACTGAAAGACATGCCCTAAGGGGATGTCCTCTCTACACTACTGTGGTGTTTTGTGGTCGACTCACTTCTGGTGGAAATACAGGCTCTAGGTGTCTAGGCGTAAAGGCTTACAAGGAGGACGAGTGTGCATTAGTTTCAGATAAGCCTATTGAAATGGTCTGCAATAAAATGCACTAGACTAAGTAGATGAATAACTGGTGCAAAGTCATTTGTTATCCATAAATCCATCTAACAAGGTAAGTCTCCCTAGTGTCACCCTACGATCTTCATGGAATTGGTTTTGTTTTGTAGAGCAAAAAAAATAAAGGGACAAATTCTAAATTCATATTTAGTGGGTGAAAATGAGGGGGAATAAATTACCATTTTTCGGGTTTTTTTGTTTTTTTTTTTGAATTCGCAAAAATGGATCATGGAGACTACAATGCAGGACATGGTCAACTTTTTAAAGGGCTTTCGGAACTTTGTCCGATTTTTGCCATGCCCTTGCATAAAGTTTGGTAGGAAATGCGGTGCAAACTTTACGAGAAGGGAAGACTGGTGCTATCTAAATACACATGTCTGAAATTGGTACTGGATCTGGTTGGTATTTGGATGACAAAACCTTATTCTCTCATGCTGTGGGCAAAATGACAAAGTTCTTTTAGACTAAAGTATTTGCTATTTAGACGTAGCGACTTGGATAATTGTAAATGGATGGAGGGATAGGAAAACAACATCTCAATGAGGTCTAATGTGAGAACAGGGTTTGTCTCTTGTGGGTTCCGGGTCTTAGGGGAAATGAGATTGCAGATTCTTTGATAAGCATTGGCTCCAATAAAATTTCTCACAATCCGGAGCCCTCATAGGCTTGACTTGGATAATGCGTTACATCAACCCTTACATAAAATTAATTTAAAAAAAAAGAAAAGAAAGTGGAAAATTATTTACTCAGTTTGAGAAGAAAAGACTGTCGCAAACTTACTGGGCTAATTACGGGACATAATGCATGTGCTCGTCATTTGACGTGATTGGGTGTATTATCAGACCCTATATGTGCAGCTTGTCTTGACAATGAGGACACAACAGAACACCACGTCTGTTGTTGCCTAGCGTTCTCAAGAGCAAGACTACGGATATTGGGCCCTGATATAATGTCAATGGACATGGTCTATGGACTTTTCTTGTCTGACTTTCTAAGGTTTGTGAAAGCAACTAAGAAGTTCTGAGCAAAAATCGTCTACTATTTTTAAACTTTTTCTTATCGTTTACTAATTTTTCTTTCTAGTGTACGGTTTTACTTATGGGCTTTTTTAAGTCTGAGCGCCATGAACTTGTCTAGCTACTTTTAGGCTTCTACAACCCACCTTCAACTTAACTCAAGAAACTAAGTATATTTCCAAATACTTCGCAGAATCTCTACGGATGTCAAGAAATTACATTTGTCACTCTCCCTGTCATTGTCCATTTAATTCCAGACATAGATACAAATAACTTAAATCTTACGAATATAAAATTGAATGACATAAAACATCTTTCTCTTTGAATATCACTTTACTAACATGACTTTATGGACCCATTGATGTCGTGGTATCACAACGGGCCTCAGATTCTATGTGCACCAACGTATAGCAATCACCGCCGCTCTTAACCTAAACTAAGTAGAGAACTTCACTCAAACAAATAAAACCAGCAAATCACGTAAATGAAATTTCAATCTAGCGTGTTTCAAATTTCATATATAGCGTCCATTACATGTACATTAGAGTGTCTCTTATTTTGGAAATGTTATATAAAAAATATTTTTTTTAATATGTATCATTAAAAGCAACACAACAACTAAAACCGTTGCTTGTTAAAACTAAAAAAAAATATTTTTTAAAAATTTTTTACCGTAGGACCCCAACGGCTTTAGATTTTTTTTTTTTTCGAAAAATTTTTTAGAGCAGAAAGCCTTATCCCACCAAAATCAAATTTTTTGTTGTGAATAAGCTAACCAAATAACATTTTTCCTGAGTTATTTTTAAGTCAAATGGAAAAAAATGAGCGGGTACCGTCTCAACATTTCCAACATTTCCAAAATAAGGGACACTCTAATGTACATATTTATTGATACTCTTCGACGTTAGTGGTGGTTTTTGATAACGGGCCCCTGCTTGGGAGCCAAATGCTTGAAATTTCTAAGTAATACTCTTCGACGTTAGTGGTGGTTTTTGAAAACGGGCCCCTGCCCGTTTTCAAAGCAATTTTTTTTTAATTTTGAAAACCGAAACCGATCGGTTTTGAAAAACTGAAACCGCGGTTTTAAATTCAAACTCTCCCTGTCATTGTCCATCAAATTCCAGACATAGATACAAACAACTCAAGTCTCTCGAATATAAAAGTGAATGACATCAAAACCGAAAAATACTCACATCTTGCTCTTCGATTATCACCTTCCTTATATGAATTTATAGACCTATTGCTGCAAACCAGCGAATCACGTAAATGGAATTTCAATCTCGCGTGTTTCTTGTGAGACACGCAAATTTCGTATATCACGTCCATCATATGTACGTATTTATCAAAAATTTCCTTTTATATAATCTACTACAACTAAAAATTTGAATCTGTGTCTGTTCCATATAATGATGATTATAATGATGGCGACAAAAACGACGATCATAATGACGATAAAATTATTTGTTGTTGTTGGTTTTGTTGATGGATGGATATTAAGGTGAATAAAATAAACAAAAACAAACTATTGTTTCGTTAGTGGGTCACGTGCAAATGTATTTAGGCAATATAAACACACACACACACACTCATAAAATATAATATAACGGTTATACACGAGTATCCATATTGTATACATATACTATGTATGTTGGTTTAAAGTAGTGTTTTGTAGTAGTATATAAAATATACATCGTATATAAAAAGGACACTTGCATACACAATCACACTAACACTCACAACAAATTCTTATACAATACACATTATGTACTGTAAATAGTAAATACCGTTATATATTACATATATATTAACATAAGTATATAAATGTACTACTTTTTTTTTTCTTCTTCAATAATATTGAAATTATTTATACTGAAATGCACTTTTTATTGTATAAATTAAATAATCACTTTTGGTTTTTTAACTTTGTTAAAAAATTAATAATTATTTTTTATTATTTATTGTTTTTTATATTTTTCTATTTAAATTCACTGTTAAATTATATAAAATATGTATTAATTTTACGGAGAATCCTTTTTGCATTTGTAGCAGCACAACTTCTTTTTCGTTATGTTTTTTCGAAACCAAAACAAGTTTCCTCATGTCCCCCCAAATTTATAATAATACGGATGATGATGATGATGAGTGCATGTTCATAGTAGTATTATTATTGTTGTAGTGTTGCCAGACATAAAATCTACTATTAAAGTCCGCTTTAATTAAGAAATTTCCGTAAACCTTATCAATACATAGGTTAGGTTGTAAGTGGCTGCTGACGTTTTACGTCAACATACGTAGACTCTGAGGTCCATTGTGATACCACGGGACTGGAATAGGTTTCTCTTCTAGTCCCTGCTGTTAAACAAATGTGAGCTTCTTATGAAACTCCTTAGATATTGAATTTTGACTTTCGACAAATCAAAAAGATCGTGCAGCTCCCTAGATCCCAGTGAAGCAAGTCTTTGACCAGAAAGTGCCGGTCAATGGCAGATGAACTTTTCGATAGTTTCCAACTCCTCTTCATCCATTCAAATTGGCAAAAGTCATTCGACCTCACATTTAACCGTTCTGCGTGCTTTCACTCAGAAAATTATGTAAGTTACTACATGTTAGTTGTTTGCATATTTTACAGTAGCTACACTCAAAATAATTCTACAGTAAAAGGTTTAGTAAGTGATATTGTACCAAAATCTACTAATTCGTTACTAATTTCAGTATCTTCAAAGTACTAACATTAGTAATTTTTACTGGATTTGACTAATATTAGTTAAAAATTTTAGTATTGGTTACCAATTTCTGCACTAGGTCCTTTTGGACTAAAATTAGTTAAATTTTTAGTATTAAATACCCACGTTTTTTTTTTGGTGTAGTTGTTTTCAACTGCAAAGTCAGTTGTTTTTGTATTAATAATATCAAACAAATATTTCTGTTAGTTATTTTAAGTCGTTTTATGAATAACTAACAAAAAAAAAATACTGTAATGTAGTAACAGTTATTAAAAGTAGTTAATTTTATTTTTTTATCTCTGAAAAATTTTCAAAGTTTTTTTTCCAAAAAATTAAAACAAATTTTATTTTTTTTTTATTTTTCACAACTTTTTTAAAAAAAAAAGAAACTGAAAAAATTTGGTCTTCAATTTTTTTTCTGAAAAACTTTTTGAAAAAAAAAAATATTTATGGATTATTTTATTTTTACTATATGTTAGTAGTTTTGACTACAAATGTAAGTAGTTTTTACTACATAAGTCAGTTGTTTTTTGTCAGTTAAAATAACTAACAATTTTAGTTGATTTAACTGAAAAAGTAGTTGACCCCAAAACAACTAACAAAGTAGTTATTTTAACTGACATTTTCAGTTGATTTTACTAACATAATTTTTTGAGTGTTCCTATAAGACAGTGTCCGATAATTACAGCAACCACCGTCAAAATCTCTACTTTTCGAAGCGATATCAGCTCACTTGTGGGCTTCTGATTAAGAGAAGGCCAAATTTGTCGTGTTTTCTCACACGTCCATCCATTTGCCCATCTTTGATTAGTCTCCGTCGCAAAAAAAAACCGTAGACTTTGCTTGCATGTTTCTAGTTCATACCAACACATTCCAATGCTGTTGGAACCTGGATGGTAGTTCCCAGTTTTGCAAGCTCATCGGCTTTGCTATTCCCTGGAATGTATCTGTGCCCTGGGCCCCACACTCAGAAAATTATGTAAGTTACTACATGTTAGTTATTTGGATATTTTACAGTAGTTAGTTGTTTTCAACTACAAAGTCAGTTGTTTTTGTATGAAAAATATCAAACAACTATTTCTGTTAGTTATTTTAAATCGTTTTTTTGAACAACTAACAAAAAAGTACTGTGATGTAGTAACAGTTATTTAAAGTAGTTAATTTAATTTTTTTATCTCTGAAAAATTTTCAAAGTTTTTTTTCCAAAAAACAAATTTTCGTTTTTTTTTTATTTTTCATAACTTTTTAAAAAAAAAAAAAAAAACTTGGAAAAAATTTGATCTTCAATTTTTTTTCTGAAACATTTAAAAAAAAAAATTATATATTGATTATTTTTTTTTTTACTACATTTTAGTTGTTTTGACTACAAATGTTAGTAGTTTTTACTACATAAGTCAGTTGTTTTTTGTCAGTTAAAATAACTAACATTGTTAGTTGATTTAACTGAAAAAGTAGTTGACCCCAAAACAACTTACAAAGTAGTTATTTTAACTGACATTTTCAGTTAATTTTACTAACATAATTTTTTGAGTGCATATGAGTCGTATGTCAAACTACTTGGCCATCTCATTTAAAGACGTGCTGCAGTTAAGGGCAGATCTTGTTTTCAGAAACATTAAATCCAGGGACATGACCGCGGCTTGACTGTCAGAATATTTGTTGACTGCAGTTGTAGACAATACACAATACATTGCAATACACCGGTCAGCCACTGCCAGCAACTCTGACTGGTAAACAGAGTTGCTGGCAGTGGCAATCTTTTGGCAATCTTCGAGCCAGGCTCAACCCAAGCTCTTTCGAATAGACGAACGAGTATGAAAATTTATGGAGGCTCCACTACCCGGAATTCCATTCATCTAAGACTCCCTGGATGGTATCATAGTGGTAAAGTGGCCCTCAAAAAGGCTCATAGAGGGAGCACAATTCACATTTTATGGTATTGGTATCCACAATCGCTGCTCTTCGATTGTTGTGTGATATTCAGTAGAATTGCCGTAGTAGACTCATGCTGCCTATCTAATGAAGCCGTACTACACTAATGCAGCCGCAGCTGTAGTACGAAGAGCACCAGTGACACTTTTTATATAGAAATAATCTGAGATTTAGAAACATTATTTCTATATAAACATTCTAATCCACTTTTCTTATAGAAAAATCCTGAATAGTTTTTATATTTTAAAGTAATTCTCAGTTTTTGAGAACTTTTTCTATACAAAAATCTTCAGATGCCGAAACATTTTTCGTAAGAAAATAATTCTCAGATTCTAAAAAATTATCAGTTTCTAAAAAAAATTACAAAGAAATTTTGATACACTTTTCTAAAATATTGAGAGAACAAAAATTACAGCTTTAATGTCGGTTACGGCAATATCTTAGATTATGAACATTATTCTAAGACACCATTTTAAATTATAGTCGGTAAAGACCGACCATATCATACTTAAACCAATGTTTTTTTTTCAAAAAATGGGTCCCAAGCTCAAACATGGTCTGATTGGATCTATTTTAGGGTAGATCTTTAATAAGTGTGGAAAACACATACAACCAAATGTTGACAATAGACGGATTTAACTGAATATCGGGCGAAATTTTTAAACGGGGTCTAAGTCCAAATATGGTCCAATTATATTTAGATTTGATAAGGCTACCAAAGTATACATGAAACACTTACAAACAAAATTTTAACCAAATATTTTTTTTTTTTATCAATTTTGAGAGATTTATAGGAGGGTGGTTTGTATGGGGCTACAGGAAGAACTGCTCCTTTAAAATGTTGATTTATGAATAAAAAATATGTTTACCTGTCAAATTTCGAAAAAATTTTTGAAAAAAACTTGATGCGACTGGGCTGCGACCTTACACAGTTAATTGCAATTGTTCCAGTGATCACAAATCTGGTCTCCAAACTTTTCCATCACATCAGGGTTTTGAGAAAATGGAAGTCATAGTTAAAAAAATCGCCGTTTTGGGCATTTTTGAGAACTGATAGCGGATGAAGCCGATGTAATAGCGACTTCAAAACAAGTCTAAGATAAAGCTTAAACATTGCTCTTAAGGATGCTAAACTTATTTGGTCAGTCGCCTTAACCCTTAGGCTATTGTCTATCAATGATGTCTTATTTCGAAAAAGTATTTTTTTCCGATTTAAATCTTATGAAAAAAAAACTTTATGCGAATGGAACGCCACCTTATATACATGATTACAATTATTTTCCAGGTCACAAATCCGTTCTCCAAACTTTTCCATTACATCACACTCAAAAAAGTATGTCGGTAAAATCTACTACAAAAGACAGTTGTTTTGACTACATTTTGTTGTTGAAAAGGCGTCCACTACATATTACGGTAAAAACAACTGAACATGTTGTTGTTTTTAACTATGGATTTTCAACTACAAAATGTAGTAAAAACTACTACAAAAGACGGTATACAGTTGTTTTTACTACACTTGCCTGAAATTTTATTTAAAAAAATTTCTTAAACGTTTAAGTGATTGATATTTATTTAAAAAGCAATACATTTCAGTTGGTCGTATAGAATTTCGACATGAAATTAAAATTTTTTGGTGTATTTATCTGGAATTATAGAAGAAAAAAATTATATTAATAAAATCTTAAACAAAATAAATTGATTGTATTTACCTTTGTTTTTTTTTTGTTTTTACGCACGCTTATGTGAGCATTATATTATACACACTTGTTATCTCATTTATCCACTTATTTGCTTTCGCTCAATAAAATTTTTCCAAAAACATATTTTTTGTTATAATTATATTTAATAAATTGTATTTTAATTTATTTAGATATTATTTATTTGGTATAAAAATAATTCCTTCCGCATCCCGCACGACCAACTCGTTCGACACATTCGTTTGGAATAAAAATTTCTAGAAAAAAACGAGTTTTTAGAAAAACACTAAAAACAACTACATAAATCAACTATTGCTACAGTGTAGTATATTTTTTGTATTTATTTTTTGAAACTACTACAAAAAAAAGTTGTTTGAGATTTTTTCATACAAAAACGACCGAAATAGTAGTTAAAAACAACAGCTACTACTTACTACACAAACGACCGTCATGTAGTAACTGCAATAATTTTCTGAGTGCAGGTTTTTGAGAAATTTGAAATACAAAAAATTGCGTTTTCGGACATATTTGACAACTCATAGCGGATGAACCCGATGTGCTGACGACTTAAAAATAAGTCAACGGGAAAGCATAAACATTGATCTTTAAAATATACACCTCATTTGATCAGTCTCTTTAACCGGCGGAGAACCAATTGTAAAGTATTTTCCCCCCAAAAACGTTTTTTCAATACTGGGGAATAAGACATCATTGAAAGACAATTGGTGCCCAAAAAGTTAAGGCGACTGACTAAATGAGTGCTGCATCTTCAAGAGTAATGTTTATGCTTAAAGCTAAGTACTCTGTTTTTTATGGTGAAAATTTAACTTAAACTTTAAACGCCCCAAATCGCAATAAAACATTTAAAAATCAAAAACTTTTGACAATTAAAAGAAAAAAACGATCATAACAACCATGAAATATCACTTTTTCAAGGCAATTTAAATTGTCCTGTATAAAAAAATGCTTGAAAACTTTATTAATAATTTCCCTATTATTCCTTTATTAACAATTTCCCTATATTTCCCTATTTTTCCTCGCGTTTCCAAAATTTATTTTTTTTATATGGAGTTTGACAGATTTTTTCCCGTGAAATCGAACAGAGTACTATGCTTAACCCTCGATTTATTTTGAAGCCGCCATCACATCTGGTTCATCCGCTATGAAGTTCCAAAAATGCCCAAAACGGCAATTTTTTTTGAACTTTGACCTCAAATTTCTCAAAAACCTGATTTGATGGAAAAGTTTGGAAAACGGATTTTTGACCAGCAGAACAATTGTTATCAAGTGTATAAGGTCGCGTCCCAGTCGCATTTTCTATGTTTAGTAGTGTAATTAGCGTCATTTGAGCCAAAGTACAAAGGGACATTTGTATCGGGGCTAGGTCTAAACATGGACCTTTTTTTCAATTTCAATAGGCTTTGTTCTCGGGCAAAAGTAAGCTTAAGTTTCAAATTTCATACAAATCAGTTCATAATTGCGACCTGTATCGTGCTCACAACGTTTACATGGACAGACGGACGGACATCGCAAAATCGTCACAGAAAGTGATTCGATATGCTTAAAGGTAGGTCTAGGATCAATATTTCGGATAGTTACAAACAAAGATTAATATTAACAAAATTTGGAGGAGACGTTTGAATGGGGCTAGGTCTAAACATGAACTGACAAGGACTTTGTCCTTGAGTCAATAGAAGATTAAGTTTAAATTTTTGTACAAATCGATTAAAAATTGCGACCTGTATCGTGCGCACAATGTTTACATGGACAGACAGGCAGGCGGACATCCCTAAATCAACTTAAAAAGTGATTCTGAGTCGATCGGTTTACTTGAAGGTGGGTATAGGACCAATATTTTGGGTAGTTACAAACATCAGCACATTCATTCATTTTCCCTTATCACAGAGTGGTAAAGGGTATAAAAATCATATTTTTTAACAAAATTAGACGAATACACTCAAAAAAAAAAAACTGTAATGTTAGCAAAAAAAGCTTGTAAGCCTACAAGAAAATTTGCTGATTTTGAACCCACAATTTTTTTGCTAAAGTTAGCAAAAATGTTTTGCTAATAATTAGTTAACTAAATTTTTTTTTGACACATTTGAGGACCCCATTGGGTTCGGACCCGATAGGTCCAGACCCCGATGGGCCTAGACCTAGTTGGGATCCTTAAAAATCTTCATAGTTTTTGATCCAAAATTTGTGTCCGTTTCGCTCTACCTTGCTTAGTTTTTGAGATACGTGATTATAAGGGACCACTGGGGTCTTGAGAAATAAAAAACTCGATAACTTCAAAAATATTACTCGGAGAGCTTTTGACTATTCTGCGGTCTTGTTCTACGTATTGAGAGCTACAAAAATGCTTTTGGACTTTTTGTTGTGTCGGCAATATTTACCGAGATATGAGCATTTTAAAATTTTCGGGAATGCTAACTTTTTTGGATCCAAAGTTAGGGCCCATTAGGGTCCACACATGTGAAGAGGACACTCGAAAGTATGGAGATTCTAAGAACCAAAAATGCCCTCCATTTTGCTCTATCTGGCTTAGTTTCCGAGATAGAGCCATTTTAAGTTTTCTGAAAATAAAAAAAAATTTACCATTTATTTTTGCTAATGTTAGCAAAAAATTTTGTAAAAATGTTGTCAACTCAATTTCAAATCTTAGCAAAAGAAATTAGTTCAACGTTTGTTTAAAATTGCTAATGTGCTAAATGAAGTTTACAAGAATTTTTTGCTAACATGCTAATCTCAACTAAAAATTTTCTAAAAGTTAGCTAACTAGCATTAGCAAAAAAAAAATTAGTAAATCTACTAACGTATTTTTTTGAGTGTAGATATCAACCGATTTGGCTGAAATTTTAAATCTAATTTTCTTTTGCCCCAAGGACAAAGCCTATTGAAATTGAAGAAAAAAAATGGTCCATGCTTATTCCTAGCCCCTATACAACGTCTCTTTTGAATTTAGGTCAAATGACTCTTATAAATGTGTTAAGGTGCCCATACACTTGCAGTATGGTTGTACAAATTGCTGGATGTGCATTTTGTTTTTGTAATGGTCGTCCAACAATCCCATACACGATTAAAATCGCATTTTCATCCAGCAAATTGTACAGCATGCTGTATCGTGTAGTCCCCCCTTTATAATAGGTATCCTTTCGAAATTTGGCAGTGAATCGTATTTTTCCAAATTTTAAAACCCTCCCGATATTCAGATAAATCTCTCAAAACTCATTAAAATTGGAAATATTTGATTAAAATTAACCTTGTAGGTGTTAAACGTATACTTCGGCAGCCGTATTAAATCTGATTATAAGTGTACCATTTTTGGACTCAGTCCTCATATAAGAATTTTGCCCGATGTTTAGTTAAATCGGTCAATTAAATTATTTTTGTGTGTGTTTTCTACAATAATTAAATGACTAACAAATATAGATCCAATCGGTACATGTTCGGATATGGAACCCATTTTTTTGGAAAACACTGGTAAAGAGTATCATTTTTTTTTTTTTTACCAACACTCAGGAAATGCCCCCTATAAATGCATTGCATTGTGTTAAGATCATGAAATATAGGTATGGAAAGGAGGAAATAGGGAGTAGTATTTGTGGATATTTGACTTGAATCTGTAAATGTTATAAGTGTCAGGAAAAACATGTGCGGGAAGTCTGTTTCACATACGTATAGTTCGGCTAAAGAAGAAATTCTCTCTAAATGACCTGTGCGGTACGTTGACCAATCAACAACAAACGGATGAGCTCTGTTAGAAAGACGCGTATTACGATTAGTTACACATGTCTCCGGAATCAGGCTTCTTATTTCTGCAGAACACTTTCCGAAAAAATATCGATAGAACAAGAACACACAACCCACATTTCCACGATGTCCTAAGGAATTAATAGAATTGGATATGTCGTCAACCCCAATTAGCATCAGCCCCCGCTTCTGTACGCGGTCAAGTTACTACAATGATATTGAAACACCTGCCCATACATGAGAGTTATATTCCATTTTAGGCCGAACAGATGTGGAAAAAAAACTTCTGCATCGTTTCAAAAAACCTTAGCACTTAAATGCTTCTTTCGACACCTCAAAAATGTGACTGTTTTAACGGACGTCCACTGAATTTTCATACCAAGAACATCATTCATCAAGGAATAAATTACTCGGTTCCGAACTCTGAAGTCGCTTGTGTATTAGAATAGCACACTGGGTCTTGCCTGCATTAAAATATACCCTATTCACGAGGCCCCATGAAGAGATTTTCTTTTTTATTTATTTATCTAAGAGTTTTATCCATATAACCTCTCATGGCACCAACCTCGGATTAACTTGGGATATGGTCATAGGAGTAAGAGTGGCATATGTTACTGTCGCCTGCTAAAGAAAAGATAGGGTTCATAGTAAGACCGAGGAGGTCATTGATAAACATAAGAAAAAGAGATGGAGAAAGCACAGAGCCCTGTGAAACCCCACTGTTCAGCAAAAAGTTTCTAGAGTAGAACACATCGACGACAACACGAAGAGTAAGATTATTATAAATAATTTCCCATTTCTCAAAAATAAATCCCTTTAACTGGCAACTCGAAAATACATATAGACTATACAAGTATTTGTGTTTTTTTGTTGCTACAATAGCGTATATTTACGATGTTGGTCACACGAGGTCGTTTGGCGTACTCATTGAAGCGCATGCGTTTCCTTAAGTAGTCGTTGTCCTTTTTTCCTATAATTTTACCGTTTTTTTTATTATTCTACGAACACTATAGTTTTTGTGATTATGTTTGTTTGCTTTTTCTACACTGTTTTTTTGTTCTATGAGGCACGACGACGAGAAGGGTTTAGTGGACTTGTATGTTCTGATTATTTTTTTTTTAGTATATGAAATCGATAGAAAACGTGTCCGTATCCGCTCCCCTAACCGACGACACTTTGGATTATATTAGTCGTCTATACGATACGAAATACTACATACATACATAAGGTATGTTTTTTTCGAGTTTGTTATAAACTTCCCATACAAATTTAAGTAGATATACACTTGATAAGTAGGGATATTTATATATTCTTAAAAGTTAAGTATTTAAAAAAAGTGGTGCCAAATCTTGAAATTTTCGTTTATATCACTTACCAACACTTTTTTTTATTTTGAAAAGTCAACAAAAAAATAAATAAATTACAAAAATTAATTTCAACAATTTGATTTCACAACAAAAAAATAAATATTAAAATTTTTCTATAAATTCTATTAATTAAATAAAATTATCTTCAATAAAAAATAATAAATAAAAAAGTAATACCAAGTTCATTCAACAAAATAAAAAGAGTTGCCAAAATTGTAAAGTTAAGTAGTGATATCGTTTTTTTACAAGTAGTTATAGTTATATATAAAAAAATCGAAAAAAAACACGCCTATAGTCTACATATACAATAGAGGTATTCAGAGTCTTGTTGCCACCCCTGGCAATGTAGCAAAAGAGTACTTCTTTCAAAAAATACATGTATTTTGAAAAGTAATTTTGAAAAGTGCTCTTTTACCACCAGTGCCAGGGCTGGCAAGCAAGACTCTGAATACCTCTAATGAATGTAGTATACACGTTTAAATTTCTTGGATGATGCACATTGGGGCGAATTAAAAATGTTATGCAAATAAATACGTAACATTTTTACAGGCATCGAAACATTTTATAGTCTACAACCATAGTCAACATCTATTCTGATAGTCAAGCCGCGCTCAAGTCCCTGGAGTCAATGTTTCTGAAAAAAAAGATCTGTCCTTAATTGCCGCACGTCTTTACATGAGATGGCCAAACAGTTTGACATACGACTCATTTGGGTCCCAGGGCACAGTGACATTCCAGGGAATTGCAAAGACTATCAGCTTGCAAGACTGGGAACTACCGTACAGGTTGCAACAGAATCGGAATGTATTGGTATGCCTCTAGAAACTTTCGATGGCGGTTGCAATGATTATCGGACCCTGTCTTATAAGGAAGCACGCAGAGCGGTTAAATGTGCCGTCAAATGAAAATGTCTTGGTATGCCTCTAGAAACTTTCGACGGCGGTTGCAATGATTATCGGACACTGTTCTATAGGGAAGCACGCAGAGCGGTTAAATGTGCCGTCAAATGAATTTTGCCGGAGTTGCATGGATTAAGAGGAGTTGGAAACAATCGAATACTTCATTTGCCGTTGCCCAGCACTTTATGGTCAGAGACTTACTTCACTGGGATCTAGGGAGAAGCACGATCTTTCTGATTTGCCTGATTTGTCAAAATTCAATATCTTAGGAGTTTTATAATAAGCTTAAATTGGTTTAACGGCAGGGACCAATAGGGAAGCCTATTGCAGTCCCGTGGTATCACAATGGACCTCAGAGTCTATGTGTGGACCTCAGAGTCTATGTGTGGACCTCAGAGTCTATGTAAAACGTCAGCAGCCACTTACAACCTAACCTACCAGGGGGTCAATTCTGGTTCTGGGGTATGAATGAAAAAATATGTCAGTTTACTTCATTGAAAACTATATATGTATGTATAGGCAAAGTTAGGGTTGCCATCCGTCCTCTTTTCCCCGGACACCGTCCTCTTTTTTAAGGCGTCCGGGGCAGTCCTACTTCTTTTTTAGAAAGTGTCCGGGGTTGTCCTACTTTTTGCACTTTTCCCCATTTGGGAAACCAAAAATATGCTCTAAAAAACACGTTTTATGCGCTTAAAAAATACTCTTAAAAACGGAAAATATGCTCTAAAAACAGTAAAAATATGCTCTTAAAAAAATTATGTATCCTTTTTTGTGGTGTTTTTTTTACAATTTGTTAGAGAATAGACCCAAAAAATACCGTTATGTGGGGGTAGTTAGAGGGTTAATATGTTCTGCAAAAATATTTGCATTAATACACCCAAAATAATCCTACAGTAAAAAATACAGTAAAAGTGTTATAACTTTAACTTTACTACTTTTTTAGTAATTTACAGTATAAATTTAGTTTTACAGTATAAATTTAGTTATTTTTTTAACTTGGAATTTACTGAATACTGATTTTTTTACCGATTTTTTAATAATTTTTGTTAGTAATTTTTAAAAATTTGGAAACTTATTTTTGACACCTAAAAAGGTAAAATTTACATTTTTGAATTTTTTTTTTAAACGCACATAGCAAATTTCCATTGAAAAAAAAAAACAAGTAAGAGTGTTTAATTCGGCTGTGCCAAATCTTTTATACCCTCCAACATGGAAAAAAAAAAAAAATGCAGGGGTGTTTTATTTTTTTTGGGGGGGGGTCGTGGTGATTTGGGGGGACAAATTTCCTCTCAAATATGTGTTTTTTCATTTCTATGTTTTTTGCACTAAAGAAATGCAAGTTTATCATAATTTATTTTTTTTATTCTATGTCCATAAAAGGGGGGGGGGGTGGACCAAAAAAACGACATTTTCTAATTCTCAGGGTCCAAATGCAGGACTTTGAACTTTTTGTAGCATAAAAATATTGAATTTGTTAAACAAAAAGACAAAAAATCATGTAAAAAGTAATTTTTTTCTGAGGTTGGTTTAGTTCTTTAAGGGGGAACTTTTTCCCCCAGGTCCGATTTTGCCCATTTCCGAACCTTAACTGCCTAGGACCACAAGACATATTCGTGCCAAACTTGAGGAGTCTAGCTCTTTTATTTTGGACTGTATCGTGTTAACTACAGACGGACGGACAGACGGACGGACGAACGGACGGACATCGCTTGAATGTCTTAGAATCGATCACTGATCAATAATATATATACTTTATGGGGTCCCCGAACGATATTTTGCTGCGTTACACACGGAATGACAAAGTGATTATACCCCCATACTGTAGTTGGTGGGTATAAAAATAAATGTATATATTTTTTTTAATTTCTAAAATAGAGTATTGCCACCCATCAAGCTCAATAATTATATTTTTTTGATCCAATTTTTTTAATGAAAAATTTGTCAAAATCGGTTTTGGATAGGTTTTCGCTTTAAAATTTGTTTACCGTTTTTTTATAACTGCGTTAGTAAAAATTGACTAACGCGTTGTAGGGCCCTTTAATACTAACAATTAGTAAAAACTGGCAACTTTTTAGTAAGGAATACTGTAGGATTTCTATGAGTGTACACCCTACACTCAGATATAAGAAAACATAGTTTCACATACCGATATGAAACATGAACAGGCCAAAGAACCAATCGTCAAAACAACGTAATTTTGGAAAATCCCACAAAAATTAAAAAATTTTAAAAATAAGTGTTGTTATAAAAAAAATTAGAAAAAATGCTCTAAAAATTTAAAAAAATGCTCTAAAAATTTAAAAAATGCTCTAAAAATTATAAAGAATGATCTAAAAATTTTAAAAAATGCTCTAAAAAGTGAAAAAATGCTCGTAAAATTGAAAATATGCTCTTATGCTAAAATATGCTCTTAAACATAAAATATGCTAAAAAATGCTCTTAAGGCTAAAATATGCAAAAATATGCTCTAACAAATCGATGTCAGATTTCCTAAAATCTTTTGAAACGGATAAATACCTTTTCCATTTATCAATACAATGCGCAGGAAAAAACATGATACTGCATATTTTTGGTTTCCCTGTTTATTACTTTTAAACTTTTGAATTATTTTCGTCGCCATATTTTCGCTTATCAGCAGTAATGCCAACTTTTTGAGAACAAAACGAAAAAAGATTTTTATATCAAAAAATATATTATTTTTGAGTAGGTGTTTTTTTAGCTCGAGGTCATTATTTCCTTTACTTATTAAAACTATGATATTCTCATATAATAATTTTCAAGAAAATTATATTTCTGTTTTAATTTTATTTATGTTGGTCATTTTTTGCAAGACTTAATCGACACGTGTTTCGGGATTTGTCAGATCCCATTGTCAAGATTATTTAGCAAAAATAAAAACCCTATACTACAAGTAGCAAAGGGTCTTTAATGACAATCGATAATGATCAAACTAAAATAAAAATACGTATTCGACTCTATTCCCATTGGGAATTAGAAGACGAAAATTGTACCATCGTAGTAAGGTCACGATCATCAGCTAATTAATTAACAAATATTAAAAACAGACAAATCCCGAAACATGTGTCGACAAAGTCTTGCAAAAAATTACCAACATAAATAAATTTAAAACAAAAAAATAATTTTCTTGAAAATTATTATATGAGAATATCATAGTTTTAATTAGTAAAGGAAATAATGACCTCGAGCTAAAAAAAACCTACTCAAAATATAATATTTTAATGGTCGAATACAACAATTTTTATTTTTTAATAAAAATTAATCAGAATTTTAACATTTAGATAATTTTTAAATAAAAATGAACATTTCTGAAATACAATTGAATTATCTAAAATTCCAATTGAATTTATTTAAATTCAAAAGCATTTTTCTTAAAATCATTGAGAAAATTTTGAAATGGAAATGTTTAAAATACAAATGGAATTTTCTGAAAACCATTTAGAAAATTTTGAATTACAAATAGAAAATTCTGATATACAATTGAAATTTTTTGAATTATAATTGGACATTTTTTTAAATTAACCAAACATTTTTGAATTAAAAATGAATATTTCTGAAATATGTATATGTTATTGAAAATTTCTCATATATAATTGGAAATATAGTTAAAAATTTTTGAAATATAATTGGTATTTTCTGAAATAAAATTGGAAGATTTTCTTTTATGTATTTTTGTGATTTTTTTAGTGGAAATGAAAATTGTTTCCTTATTAAAAATGCAGTTTTTTTGCATATTGTGTCGCGCAGTTTACTTTTTTTAAATTAATTTATTAAAAAAATTTGGGTCAAATGTCCTCCTTTTTTGAGGTTGGCGTCCTCTTTTTCTCAAAAAGGAAATGGCAACCCTAGGCAAAGTGGCATTAATTTTTCAGTGATAAATTTATCACAGAAACAGAATTGGCCCTTAGGCATCAAGATTTTTTTCATCGAGTTCATCCGCTATTAGTTTTCAAAAATGCCCAAAACGGCGATTTTTTCAACTTTAACCTCAATTTTCTCACCAGATTTCTGATCACTAGAACAATTGCAATTAAAGCTGAATTCACAATGACAGAGTACTCTATGCCAGAGAGTGGATTTTGTTCCTTTCTCTTTCGCACTTACACATTTTTTGTATGATGTCGTCTCTATTTTTAGAGATGGTACTCTGTAGTAGAGATGCGCGCGTGACACGAATTTTTCGTGATTCACGTTACTCACGCGTGAATCACGCGTGATCGTGAGTGAAATTTATTTTTACTCACGTGATCGTGAGTGCACGTGATTATAAAAAATAGTTTCGTGCGTGAGCGTGCGTGAGTAATTTTTTTGTCGTGAGTTTGCGTGATTGTTTTGTGCAGTTTGAAACAGAAAACGAGTAAAAAAATCGTTATTATATTGAATTTAGAGGGAAATTAATCCAAAATTGTGATTTTTATTATTGTTTTAAGGAAATTCAATACTTTTTGTGCAAGAAATCGAAAGAAGTAAAATAAAAATTTGCTAATTTTAATTTCGTGAGTCTTCGTGAGCGTGATTTTTTCGTGAGCGTGAGAAAAATTTTAGTTACTCACGTGAGCGTGCGTGAACGTGAGCAGAGAAAAGAATTTCGTGCGTGAGCGTGCGTGATTAATATTTTTATTTCGTGAGCGTGAGCGTGCGTGAGTCAAAATTCACTCACGCGCCCATCTCTACTCTGTAGTACAGAGTACTCCGACATTGTGTCAGAGCCCTAATTGTTGTAATCTAATTGACATACATATGTATGGATCAGTGGTCGGCAGAAAGAGAGTGAATAATTTCATTGGTATATGAATATAAACATGCATGTGTTTGTGTATTTCTTAAACAAAGCGACATCAACCTGCTTGTTGTTGTATTTTTATGCTCTTACTTGTGCGTTTTGTTGACAATCGTGTTATATATGTGTTAATTGCCAATTGTGTTCGGCTTCCGCGGGCTATGGGTGCCGATCACTGGTATGGATGGATATCGTTAAATCGACTAAAAAAGTTATTCAGAGTCGATCGGTATTCTTAAAGGTTGACCTAAAACAAACATCAACAGTTTTCTGACATAATTTCCTAATGTTTAGATTTTCTGTTGCCCCAGTGTGTGATGGTACAAAGAAGGTACTTTGTATTTGTTTTGAACTCAAACCTCCTTCACACCCTTTCTTTCTCTCAGCTAAAATAAGTCCAATTGCTGTATGCAATAATGCTCTCATATACGAATTAATAATGCTTGAATAATGATATTAATTGTTCAAGGTTATTGTTTAATATCACGTTTAAATTGTTGTTGAGGCAAAATTAAATTATTAGCTAATTTTTTGGCTTATTATGATGGCATAATTACTTAAGAATGGTAAAAAAAAAACTTATTTTTCAGTTATCAACACTCAGAAAAGTATGACAGTTACTACTTGTTAGTAGATTCCGAAAATTTTTTTCCATACAAAACTTTACAGATTCTTAAAAATTGCTTATAAAAAAATATATCGGAATCTAAAACAATTTCTCTAATAAAATCTAAATGCTGTGAGACTTTTTGAACTGGCCTACCGCTATTAGTTTTCGAGATATCTGTACTCAGGAAAATTTTTTGGAACAAATTCCTGGTTCATTAGATTCCACTGCGTAACAAAACTAACCACTATTTTAGAAAACAAGAGGTACGACCATCATTTCTATATATTTCGGACATGCTGAATCGAATGGCGTACTCCGTTTTTCGATGTATGGTACAGTTTTCTTGCAAAATGTCATTAAAGATTGGCTGATTTTCAGATGCTTTTTTAACAAAAAAATTTCCAAAGCTAATGATTTTTAAATGCTATGGCATGGAAAACAAAGATATAACTTGTAGCAATATTTTTAATGTAAATTTGGTTTAAAGCTTTTCATCTTAAGCCCTTAAAATCGCGGATTTCTTAATTTTTTTACGTTTTCGCGAAATTAACCCCTAAATTGGTCTCTGATGAAAAACTTGCATTTTGTGGATCATAAAGGTACTCATGACACTACGAATAGTGAAGAAAAAACATATATGTTTTATGGACCATCATGATGAAAATCGCGAAAAACCTTTTTTTTGTATATGGCAGCATCACTTTACGAGATGATTTAAGGCCCCATATTTTAGTATATAATGTGGGAACCTTTAATAATGAACTGACCCAAAATTTGTCCAAAAAAGTTTTCATTTGCAAAAGTTATCTTAACAAAAACTATAATTATTGCATGGAAAACACTGAAATATTAGTTTTTGTTAAGATAACTTTTGCAAATGAAAACTTTTTAGGCCAAATTTTTGGTGAGTTAGTTGTTTAAGTTTACCACATTATATACTAAAAGATGGAGCCTTAAATCATCTCGTAAAGTGATGCTGTCATATACAAAAAAACGGTTTTTCGCGATTTTCATCATGATGGTCCATATAATATAGCTGTTTTTTTCCACTATTCGTATTGTTAGTGATGCCTTTTTGATTTACTAAAAGCAAGTTTTTTATCAAAGACCAATTTGGTTGTTAATTTCGCGAAAACCTTAAAAAATTAAGAAATTCGCGAATTTAATGACTTAAGATGAAAAGCTTTAAACCAAATTTGCATAAGAAATATTGCTACAAGTCATATCTTTGTTTTCCATGCCATAAAATTTATAAATCATTAACTTTGCAATTTTTTTTGTTAAAAAACTGTCTCTAAATCAGCAAATCTTTAACGACATTTTGCAAGAAAACTGTACCATACATCGAAAAACGGAGTACGCCATTCGAATCAGCATGTCCGAAATATATAGAAATGATGGTCGTAACTCTTGTTTATTTTTTAGTGTTCCGCAGTGTTCTTGAATATGTTCTACGGTAATCACAACAAAATTTTCTACGTAAAATTATTTTTCAAAAAAACTACTTACTCTAAAATACGATTGCTTTCGGGACAATTTCAAACAAAAATCATTGATTCAGGTAAGTAGATTCAGGTAAGTAGAACCGGTTGCAGGGTAGTTTGATGCGTTCTAGAACAGATTATTTGGAACAGAAAATTTTGCTGGGTACCTTAGTGTTCTGCAATTACATTTTAGCAATTTTCACACATTTATGTGTAGATATCTCGAAAACTAATAGCGATTGGCCAGTATAAAGATCATATTTAGACTCGGCTCATCAAAAACATTAGGATAAGTGTAACAAAGTGTAAAGTGTAGCTGAATTGTTTTGAGATTCCTAGACAATTTTTATATAAAAATTCTGATATCTACCCAGGAAAATTTTTCAGAACCGATTCTGACAACACTTGTTCTAGAACAGGTTCTTCGGTAACCGTACACTATTACACTTTAATTATTCAGAACAAGTTAAGTGAAAATTATTGTGAAACTTGTTCTCTGCACAGAAAAAAAAAAAAAATATTTAATTAAAAAATTCGTGGATTTAATTAAAAAATTAATTAAATCCGGACCAATCACCAAAATGCGCAAATAAATTAAAAATATTTGTATGTCGTTAATTAAAAATAAATGGATATTTATTTAATTAAAAACTTAATACTATAAATTAAAAAATTTAATTAAAATTTAAAAAAAAATAATTAAAATTTTAATTGTATAAATTAAAAAAAATAATTAAAAATATTATATTAAAAAAAAAAAATAATTTGTAAAAACATTCTTTTTGAATAAAATAGTTTAAAAAAAAATATTTCTTCAAACTTTACCAAATTTATTTATGTCGTGAAGACATAGTCAGTGAGATGATTTCATAAAGTTGATTATAAACCTTTCATATACATACACATAAAACTATAAACAAAATGAGAATTCAAAAACCTATGTGAAAAATAAAAAAAACTTTCAACAAACTTTTTATACTTATGTATTTTTTTTGTATGTATTACAATGCAAGAGAAAAACACACACTCGCACACACAAGGAAAACAAAACAAAAAAAAAAAAATAAGTAAAGCTAGAAATTTAATTAAACATTTAATTATATAAATTAAATACTTAATTAATATTAAATTTGAAAACAATTAAAATATTAATTAAAATAAAGTTAAAAATTTAATTAAACAATTAATTATATTAATTAAAAGTTTAATTAATATTAAATTAAAAAACAATTAAAATTTTAATTAAAATAAAATATACGATATTATTTTCTGTGTGCAATCAAAGTTTCATAACATTTTGGTTCTCAGGAATTAAAGAAAAATTATGTGTCAAAAAAATTAAAAAAATAAATATCAATTTATTTTTGTTAATTAACAAAAAACGCGAAATTCTATTAAAATAGCAGATTATAATCGTGAAAATTGTTGAAATAAAGGTGAGTAAATTAAATTTTTATTGTCTGGGTCGGGTCAAATACTAATAATACTATGTTTTTTATTTTTGTTTGCAGAAAATCCATGTTCTGGTATGTCATTATTGTATGGCCCAAAATGCAACTTTGGAGGCGGAAAAGGATAAATGTGTGTTAAAAAATGTAAATATTCCATTTTTTAAATCATTGTCTTTATCTCTCTTTAATAAATTAATGCAATTCCAAATATGTCTTGAATTCTTATTTCTGTTCCAAATTTTACTTCTAGAACCGATTCCGAGGAACAAAAATATGTTCTAATTTTGCTTACAAACACCTGTTGCTTTTGGAACAATCCCTTTGTAAAAAGAATCGGTGTTGCACAAGAATTAGAACAGGTTCTAGGGAAGTATAAGTTGTTCCACAATCGGTTCTTTGAAACCGAAAATTTTGCTGGGTAAAGCAGTGGTGCGCACTCACATACTATAACATTTATGCTTGTGGGGTAGTAGCAAGCGAAAAGTCAACAAAGCAACAGAATTTTACAGTGTACGTGTGTCGACAGCGTAGGAATTACAGAAATGCCCGTCACTGGTCTAAAGCTACGTTAACAATGTTGGAGTCACTCCACTCTCGACAACAGATTGAAATGTTAACTGTGCACAATGTAGAGTAGAGTTCTGTCACATTGTATATGTCATTTTACTTACCTGACCATTGGCGTAGTTAGCCCTGTCTGGGGGGGGGCTAAGCCCCCCCAGAATTTTAATCATTCACAATTTTTTTTTTAATAATTTATAATGATTTCATTAATTTTTGCAACAATAAATAATAATAATGAGTCTTTAGGACTCGTTATGATTATTCTACGAGTCTTATAGTACATTCAGACTGACTTTGAAACCTCGTTGAAAATACGTATTTTCATTTTCAAAACTCAGCCGTTCACACCTGAAAAATTTTACACTTATCACGTTTTCAAAATTTACCGAACAAAATTCGCGACTATACCGGCTTAAAAAACACACAATTAATTAATTTACGGGATATTTTAAATTAATTTATTAAAATCTTTTGTTTATTGTTGTTTTTTATTCAAATATTTAAATATTTTTAATTTTTTTATTTTTGACACTTTCTTTAATTTATTTTCTTGTATTATAACAGTTGTAAAAAAAAGGAGAACTATGAAATTTAAAAGGTTTCGATCGCACATTCGTTGAAACCTCGATACAAAAAGGTTTCAATTTGTGTGGGAAAATACGTATTTTCAAATGAGGTTTGGCTCGAAACCTCGTTAAACGGGGTTTCGACGCCAATGTGAATGCACTATTATACGGTATTTACACCAACGAAAACAACTTGTTTTTGAATACTTTTTTGGTTTTTGGCAAAAACTACATGTATTTTCCATATAATTTAAAAACTGAATTGCCAACTAAAACTGGACAAAAACTAAAATTTAGGTTGTGGTCTATGCTACTATTAATTCAGTGTGAATGTTTTTTTCAATTTTCTTTTGGTAAAAACGAATGTCAAAATAAAAATATTTGTTTTTTTGTGAAATTAATATTCAAATCTTTTAAAAAAGTAAATAAATGTGTAATTTAATTTTTTTAATAACGTGTGGCTATTGTAATTTTGTGTTTTTTAGTGAATTTAGAAAATAATTAAATTGATTTGACAAACAAAAACTCTTTTTATTCGGTGTAAACAGTTTGGTTTTCCAAAATGCTTTTTTGCCAAAAACAAGTTAGTTTTTGGCAAAAAAGCATTTTGGAAAACCAAACTGTTTACACCGAATAAAAAGAGTTTTTGCGTGTCAAATCAAATTAATTATTTTCTAAATTCACTAAAAAACACAAAATTACAATAGCCAAACGTTATTAAAAAAAATAAATTACACATTTATTTACTTTTTTAAAAGATTTGAATATTAATTTCACAAAAAAACAAATATTTTTATTTTGACATTCGTTTTTACCAAAAGAAAATTGAAAAAAACATTCACACTGAATTAATAGTAGCATAGACCACAACCTAAATTCTAGTTTTTGTTCAGTTTTATACTATGTTTAGACCAAACAAAAACTAACTTGTTTTTGGCAAAAACATTTTTTGGAAAACCAACCCGTTTATACCGAATAAAAAGAGTTTTCGTTTGTCAAACCACATTATTTTCTAAACTTACAAAAAAACACAAAATAACGAAGGCCACACTTTCTTAAAAAAATTAAATTACAAATTTATTTACTTTTTTCAATGATTTAATTATTAATTTCACAAAAAACAAATATTTTTTTTTTGACAATTGTTTTTAACAAAACAAAATTGAAAAAAAACATTCACACTGAATTAATAGTAGCATTGACCAGAACCAAAATTCTAGTTTTTGTCCAGTTTTAGTTGGCAACGCAGTTTTTAAATTGTATGGAAAATTTATGTAGTTTTTGCCAAAAACCAAAAAAATATTCAAAACCAAGTTGTTTTCGTTGGTGTAAATACCGTATTAGTTGGCAATGCAGCTTTTAAATTGTATGGAAAATACATGTAGTTTTTGCCAAAAACCAAAAAAATATTCAAAAACAAGTTGTTTTCGTTGGTGTAAATACCGTATTAAGGACTCGTAATGATTATTATTATTTTAGATCTAATACACTCAAAAAAAAACTGTAATGTTAGCAAAAAAAGATTTTAAACCTACAAGAAAATTTGCTGATTTTGAACACAATTTTTTTGGTAAAGTTAGCAAAAATGTTTTGCCAATAATTAGTTAACTGAAATTTTTTTATTACAACTTAGTTCATACACATTTGAGGACCCCATTGGGTTCGGACCCGATAGGTCGAGACCCCGATGGGCCTAGACCTAGTTGGGTTCTTAAAAAATCGTCATAGTTTTTGATCCAAAATTTGTGTCCGTTTCGCTCTACCTTGCTTAGTTTTTGAGATACGTGATTTTAGGGGACCACCAGGGTTTTGAGAATTACAAAATAGACTAAAAACAACTACATAAAACAACTGTTACTACAATGTCGTAATTTTTTAAAACGACTACAAAAAATAGTTGTTTGAGATTTTTCAGGAAAAAACAACTGAAATTGTATCTGAAAAAAAAAACAACTACTACTTACTACACAAATGACCGTCATGTAGTAACTACAATAATTTTCTAAGTGTCAAATCGCAATAAAACATTTAAAAATCAACAACTTTTGACAATTATAAAAAAGAAACGATCATAACAAAACTAAAATGTCACTTTTTCACAGTAATTTAAATTGTCTTGTATAATAAGTAAAACTGCGTGAAAACATTATTTAAAAATTTCCCTACAATTCCTCGCGATGCCAAAATTTTTTTTTTTTTGCCTCTGTCTTTCACAACTTTTCAATTCACATGAAAATTTCCGAATCACATGAAATCAAGTTTAGGGTTTGGTGATCACGTTTTCATTCGAAGTCGAAATCAAATAATTAAAATTAAAAAAATTATAAGGAAAAAAGTGCATACGTTTTACTTTCACCAAATTTTATTTATGTGAAACAAAACGAAAAAGAAATTCGGATGTGAAATCTGGAACACCAAAAAAATTTTTAAATTTTTATTTTCACATTTTTTATGTGAATTACTTTTTTTGGAACAGCGGCCTTAAACTTTAAATGTCTCAAATCGCAATAAAACATTTAAAAATCAACAATTTTTGACAATTATAAGAAAGAAACGATCATAACAAAAATAAAATTTCACTTTTTCACGGCAATTTAAATTAGAGATGGGCGCGTGAGTGATTTTTGACTCACACTCACTCACGCTCACGACAGGAATTTTCGAATCACGCACATTCACTCACAAGCATATTTTTTCTACTCACACTCACTCACAATCACGTGAGTAAATTTAATACAACTCACACTCACGTGTACTCACGCAAGCTTCACTCACACTCACGTTGACTCACACTCACGAAACTCTTTTTTTATACAAAAAAAATTTCAATGACCAAAATTTTAAAAACCTTTCAAAATTTTCAACAAAATTTAAAGTTCTGCGAAATTTTAAATTTTTTTTTGCTTTTTTCGGGACGAAATCTTAAGTTAAGCCAAATTTTACAATTTTTTGTTGTTTTTTTGGTCCGAAAGGAAATATAAAGAGAAAATAAATCACGCAAACTCACGCAAAAAAATCGACTCACGCACACTCACTCACGCAAAAATCTTACTCACGCACACTCACTCACGCAATTTTTTTCTCCACTCACACTCACTCACAATCACGTGAGTAAAATTGAATTCAGTCACAATCACGCGTGATCACGCGTGATTCACGTGAATCACGCTCTAATCTGCTCATGTGCCCATCTCTAATTTAAATGGTCTTGTATAATAAAAATGAGTGAAAAGCTATTTAACAATTTCCCTATAATTCCTCGCGTTGCCAATTTTTTTTTTTATATGGAGTTTGACAGATGTTTTCCCGTGAAATCTAACAGAGTACTATGCTTAAGCCTAGTACTCTAATTTTTACGGTGAAAATTTCACATAAACTTTAAACGCCTCAAATCGCAATAAAACATTTAAAAATCAACAACTTTTCACAATTAAAAGAAAGAAACGATCATAACAAAACTGAAATGTCACGTTTTCACGACAGTTTAAATTGTCTTGTATAATAAAAATGCGTGAAAACTTTTTTTAACAATTTCCCTATAATTCCTCGCGTTGCCAAATTTTTTTTATATGGAGTTTGGCAGATATTTTGCCGTGAAACCGAACAGAGTACTATGCTTTAAGCTAAGTAAGTTGTTTTTCACTTGAAAATTTTTGAAACGCCTAAAATCGTAGTAAAAATTAAAACAAAACTTAAATATTAGAAGAATCATAACAAATCTTAAATGTACATTTTATTGCAAAAAAATTCGGTTTTATATACTTAAACTCATTTTGAAAGATTTCCCCACAATATAGCCGCGATGCCAAAAATATATTTTTTATATGGAGTTTGACAGATTTTTTCACGTGAACACGAACAGCTAATGCACCTTTAAGGTGTTCGTGTTCACGTGAAAAAATCAGTCAAACTGATTTTTAGCATATAAGTAAAATCGGATAAATTTTGCAACAAAATGGATTTTTAAGATTTGTTCCGATTGTTTCTTACTTGAAGTAGGAATGATTGTTTTTGTGCATTATAAATATTAAATTAAATTAATTCCTTTTTGAATTATATACCTATTTTATTTAATTAATATACAAAAAAAAAATCAAAAGCTGCAGTCACCGCTGACCGAAAATCGTCTTACCGTCCTTCCTTTAGTGACACGAAATGGGGTTTTTATTAAAACAATTTACAATAAAAACTGTACTTTACTTTCTATAATTTATTTATTTTCTTTAAAAGATCACAAGTGATTTTTGTAAAGCCCTTACCACACTAAGACAGTGCACCAGTTACCATAAGAACTATTGAAAACATTTTGAAAATATTTAAACAGTTTTTGACAATTTCTGTGACACTGGCACAATTTAAATGTGGTTTGGGCTTAATAAATAAGGTGCTTATATAATACTTTTTTAGTTTTATTTAAAAAAAAAAACAATGAAAAACAACTCTGTGTATTTAAACTGTGTCCTTTTTAAAATTAAATTGAAATGTTTCTTTTTTGTAGGATTTATATAAGATGTTTTGAAAATTTTTATGTACGCTAAACAAATAACATTATAATAAGAAGTATAGAAAACTTTAAAGGACCATTTAGAAAAATAACAGAAATTTAAATAATATTAACAATTAATAAAAAATAATTACGAATAAATGATAAGACAGACATAAAACAAATTTCCAGACACTGTAGAATATTATTTTTACATCAAATTCATTAAAGTCTTATCCAGATAGACATGCCGACATCTGACGATACACAATTAGGTTCCAATTGTAAAACATGTGCACCAGAATAAAAAAACCTCATGAAAGAAAAAGATAGGACTGCGACAACAACGAACGATAATAATAATAATACGATATTATTCTATAATAATTTGGTTTGTTTTTCTTTTATCTCGTTTATGAATATGGTGTACGAGGATTGACATTGATCATTTCCGCATTACTGTAAAGAAAATAAAAAGAGAAGAAACATCTTAGTTGTGTACAAATTAACTATTTCAATAATGCGGGCTAGAGGAGATTTTAAGTATTGCTCTCCTCTAGACCTTATCTTAAACAAAAAAACAAGAAAAAAGAAGGCAGTCAAGACCATCAATATAAAACCCTATGCCAATGCGTATTAAAAATCCCCTTCCTCACTTTTTAGTTAAAAATATTAACAAGAACCCGCCTCCCCCCCCCCCCCCCAAAATGCACCCAAGAAAAATTAGTTTTACAACTCAAAATTACCAGTGGCTTATTAAAGAAAAATTGGCTGAAATTACATCTAGTTTGAGTCATAAGAGAAATCTGCTGATTTCATCAGACTATTTTTGTTTTTCACAAATTTGCAAGACTTTATTGAAACATTTAAAAAAATATTTTTAGCTACTTGAACAAATTTTTAAAACATAACAAACAAAAAAAAACAAGTAATAAAATTAAAGTCGGTCAAGACAAACCATATAAAACCAGTGTTTGCTGAAAAGAGGGGTCCCAATTCCAAGTATCTTTTATAAGATCTTTAATGAGTGTAAAAAACACACAGACTTAATTTCAGTGAATTTAATGAATTTTGAGAAACGAATGCCACTATCGGGAGGGGTTTGTATTGGAACTACAAGTAGAACACAAACACAAAATACGGGGTTCAGACAAATTTCAAAAGAAATACCTGTGCAACAAATTTGGGGTCTTCGAGTGTATCTTGAACTGGACCAAAAAAAAACTAAAGTATACCAATAGGAGAACAAAACACCCGAAGGGTTTTGAAAACTTAGGTTAGATTAGGTTAGTATAAGTTGTAAGTGCCTGCTGATGTTTTACGTCAACACTCGTAGACTCTGAGGTCCATTGTGATACCACGGGACTGTAATAGGTTTCCCTACTAGTCCTTGTCGTTAAACCAATTTGAGCTTCTTATGACACTCCTTAGATATTGAATTTTGACATCCAACAAATCAGAAAGATTGTACAACCCCCAAATCCCAGCGAAGTAAATGTCTGACCAGAAAGTGCCATCCATGCAACTCTGGCAAAAGTCATTCGACGGCACATTTAACCGCTCTGCGTGCTTCCCTAAAAGACAGTGTCCGGTAATTATAGCAACCACCGTCGAAATCTATCCTCTTGGAAGCTATATCAGCTCCCTTATGCACCCCTGATTAAGAGACATAAAATCAGTCGTGTTGTCCATCCATTTTTCTATATTTTATTAGTCTCCGTCGCGGAACAAAACCGTAGGTTATTCTTGCAAGTTTCTAGAGCCATACCAACAGATTCAAATTCTGTTGGAACCTGTAAGGTAGTTCCCAGTCTTGCAAGCTCATCGGCTTTGCAATTCCCTGGAATGTCTCTGTGCCCTGGGACCCATATGAGTCGTTTGTTAAACTGCTTGGCCATCTCATTTAAAGACGTGCGGCAGTTAAGGGCAGATCTTGCTTTAGAAACATTGAACTGGACCAAAAAAAAACTAAAGTATACCAATAGGAGAACAAAACACCCGAAGGGTTTTGAAAACTTAGGTTAGATTAGGTTAGTATAAGTTGTAAGTGCCTGCTGATGTTTTACGTCAACACTCGTAGACTCTGAGGTCCATTGTGATACCACGGGACTGTAATAGGTTTCCCTACTAGTCCTTGTCGTTAAACCAATTTGAGCTTCTTATGACACTCCTTAGATATTGAATTTTGGCATCCAACAAATCAGAAAGATTGTACAACCCCCAAATCCCAGCGAAGTAAATGTCTGACCAGAAAGTGCCATCCATGCAACTCTGGCAAAAGTCATTCGACGGCACATTTAACCGCTCTGCGTGCTTCCCTATAAGACAGTGTCCGGTAATTATAGCAACCACCGTCGAAATCTATCCTCTTGGAAGCGATATCAGCTCCCTTATGCACCCCTGATTAAGAGACATAAAATCAGTCGTGTTGTCCAAATCAATCGTGTTGTCCATCCATTTTTCTATATTTTATTAGTCTCCGTCGCGGAACAAAACCGTAGGTTATGCTTGCAAGTTTCTAGAGCCATACCAACAGATTCAAATTCTGTTGGAACCTGTAAGGTAGTTCCCAGTCTTGCAAGCTCATCGGCTTTGCAATTCCCTGGAATGTCTCTGTGCCCTGGGACCCATATGAGTCGTTTGTTAAACTGCTTGGCCATCTCATTTAAAGACGTGCTGCAGTTAAGGGCAGATCTTGCTTTCAGAAACATTGAATCCACGGACTTGACCGCGGCTTGACTGTCGGTAAAGATGTTGACTGCGGTTGTAGACAAGACATTGCAGCTCAACCAGTCAGCCACTTCCTTTATTGCATGCATCTTTGCCTGGTAAACACTGCAAAGATCTGGCAATCTTCGAGCCAGGCTCAATCCAAGCTCTTCCGAATAGACTCCAAAGCCCACTTGTTCGTGCAGCCTCGATCCCCCATCCAAGACGCCCTGGATGGTATCATAGTGGTAAAGTGGCGCTCAAAAAGGCTCATAGAGGGAGCACAGTCCACATTTTTTGGTATTGTTATCTTCTTCAAGATCGCGCTATGGCCACAATCGCTGCTCCTCCATTGCAGCGTGCTATTAAGTCGAATTGCCGACGTAGCCGCATACTGCCTACCCAATATGTCCAATGGTATCAGGTGAAGGAGGATTTCTAATGCAGCCGTAGGTGTAGTACGAAGAGCACTAGTGATGCACATCGACGCCATTCTCTATACCTTCATGATAAAGACACAGTTCGCTTTTGTTTCTAAAGCAGGCCCCTAGACAATAATTTTTTTTTTTTTTTTTTTTTACTTTGAGCCAACACTCAGGGGATGCCCCCTATTAATGCAATGCATTGTGTTGGTATTAGGAAAATAGGTTATGAGGAGAAGGAAAGAGGGAGTAGTGTTTGTGGACATTTAATTTGAACTTTTCTAAATTATAGCCTACTGGAAAGATTTCTGCGGGGAGTTTATTCCACATACGGCTAGTTCGACCGAGAAACGAATTCTCTCTGTAATGCGTTGTGCGATACATTGGACAGTCGACAACAAACGGATGTGAGTTGCTGGAAAGGCGAGTACTACGGGTATGTACCCGCGTCTCAGGGATGAGTTCACCCATCTCAGCTGAACACTTACCGTGGTAATATCGGTAGAACAATGACGCACAACCCACATTCCGACGATGCTCCAATGAGTCAATAGAGCTGGATACCCTACTGTCATTGATAAGCTTCAACGCACTCCTTTGTACCCGGTCCAGAAGCTTCAAGATAGACCTTGAAGCACCTGCCCAGATATGGGAGTTGTATTCCATTTTCGGTCGGATATAGGCGGTATAAATAGTGAGAAGATCAGACGGGGTGAAGTAATTCTTGCACCGTTTTAAAAAACCAAGACACTTGAATGCTTCTTTCGACACCTGAAAAACATGTTGGTTCCATCGAACATCACATTGGATTTTCATGCCTAGAACATCAAGAGTGTCTGATTCCTCAATAGCTATACCACCCATGGATACAGATGACGCTGATTCCACAAGCCGTCTGTGGGTCAGCATACAACATTGGGTTTTACGAGCATTAAAATCGACCTGATTCGCAAGACCCCACTCTGAGATTTTCGCAAGGTCATGATTGAGTGTGTCATTCATGTTCTGCCTCATAGCATCAACCTCAGTAAGGCTTGGTCTATGATTAAAGGAAAATGAATGACAAATGTTGCTGTCATCTGCAAAAGAATAGATAGGATTGGAAGTTAGACCCAGAAGGTCGTTAAGAAAAATAAGAAAAAGTGTAGGAGATAGAACAGAACCTTGCGGTACCCCTGAATTCAGATGAAACTCATCTGATGAGAACCCATCTATAACAACACGTATAGAGCGGTCTCTAAGAAAACTCGATATAAATCGAGAGAAATCACTACCGACACCAAACGCAATAAGCTTCGAAACGAGTGCACCGTGCCACACACGATCAAACGCCTTGGAAATATCTAGAGCAACCACCTTGCTTTCACCAAATTGGTGAATAGAACGACTCCAGCGTTCCGAAAGAAACGCTAACAGGTCTCCCGTAGAACGACCTCTACGAAAGCCATACTGTCGATCGCACAAAAGTGAATTAGACTCCAGATAATTTACCAGGTGGTGATTCATCATGCTCTCCATGACTTTCGAGAGCGTAGAACAAATTGATATCGGGCGGTAGTTTTCAGGGTTTGTAGCCTCTCCTTTTTTTGGGATTGGCTGGACGTTGGCCACCTTCCAGCAAGAGGGAAAAAATCCTACCCGGTACGAGTAGCTAAATAATGTTGCCAAAGGACGAGACAAAGACAAAGCACAACGTTTTAAGACAACAGCCGTAATACCATCCGGCCCCGGGGACTTGTTTATGTTGAGATCCTCAAGGACCTTTTTAACTGCACGCGCTCGAAAAAATATCTTGGACATAGTAGAGGATACCCTTTCGAGCTCGGGCGGAGGTTGATTGCTTTCCGGCAAGTACGCATTTCTTGCAAACATGTCAGCAAAAAGGTTGGCTTTATCAACCGGGTCTGTGAATATTTGGTCATTCATTATAAGGGTTGGAATGGATGAACTAGTATTATTCTTTACCCTTTTAACAAATGACCAAAAGGTCTTACTACCCCGCGGAGCAGCAAGGACCTTAGCACGCAGACGCTGCTCGTAAAGAAGCTTTTCGCGTCTGAGTACTCTGGCACATTCATTTCTCGCCTGTTTACGTAACGTGTCAGTAACTGAGTTTTTATCATTACGCCAATTACTGAACGCATCCTCTCTGGATCTGACTGCATTCCGGCACGTCTGATTAAACCAGCACTTATGTTTTGGTTTAGTCGAAATTTGCTTCAATGGAATGAATAATTTCATTCCAAGCATTATCACATTTACTACCATTTCTGCCGCAGCGTTAACATTGTCGTCTAGAAAACAGAGTTTCCAATTGAAGTGCTGGAAGAACTCGTTAAGCTCAGCCCAACGAGCCTTTTCATATACAAAAGTAGAGCGCTTCGTTGCTGGTTTTGAAGCACTACGAAGGTCAGAAAATGAAAAGGATGCAGAAATGATGTTATGATCCGAGTTTCCGAGAGGCGCAAGGGTCTCGACTTCGTATTTGTCAGGATGCGAAGTGAGAAAAAGGTCGAGGGTATTACGAAACTGCCCATCAACACACGGAATATGTGTTGGTTCATTCACAAGTTGCACAAGGTGGTTGTGTGCAGCGAAAAGCTCAACATATAAGCCCTCGGGAGTCGTATGGCTAGAATGGCGAAGCCATGACGAATTGTGCACATTGAAATCCCCGGCAACGACTATTTCACTACTCGGACAGACCCCAAGGATTCCAGTGATAGAATCAGAAACGGAGTCTAAATGGTCGTAGGAGTTCGCCGTGTCCAAATTTGGGCTCCTATAGACGAACCCGAAGTGCAAAATGTGTGTCCTGATTTGGAATTTAACCCAAAGCGAGTTAAATTCCGCATCACTACAGCCTAGATGTGGCTGTAGTTGGTACACAACATTTTCACGAATGTATACCGCAAGGCCCCGATGAGGAATAAAAAGGGATAGCAATTGATACCCAGGTATTTGGAAATCCTGTGGATCAGCATCTCCTCCTACCTGGGTTTCACTTAAGGCGAAAATATCCGGCCGATGAAAGCAAATGTGAGCATATACAAAGATGAAATTTGCCCTCAGCCCACGTATGTTACAGAAATCTAAACGAAATCTGTCAGCCATAATAAAGAAAAATTCAAATTAATATTCCTGATAATAATACAGGTTGCCTAGTACCGAAATTGTTGTTATAAATTGCTAAATAGTGACCAGTGTATATACCTTCGTCACTAAATAGCTCAACAACAATACGATACCAAGCCGCCAGTAAAATATCTAAAAGAAAAAACTAAGGGGGAAGGACAACAACAATGACACTGATATCAAAGGCATAAAAGCCATTTGTGTGGTCATTGTAAATAGGATTGCACAAAATATGTGCCAATCGAGGGATTGGTGTAATTTCCAATATGTTTAATGTGATATTTTTGTTTTATTTTATTTATTATTGATGCTGTAGTTGGTTTCTGTTGTTGTTGTGATGTGTGTTGTAATTTTATTTTAGTTTATAATTGATGTTGTTTTTTTTTTATTTTATTTTCTATTTCTTTTGCTTGTTTGTCTTAAAGTTGATATGCAAGTTAATGTAACGGGGGAACGAGATTTTTTTTTTTTTGGCACTATTGTTGTTTATTCGGTTTATTGCACTTTTTGTTTTTAAGAATATTGTTTGAATATTGTTTTGATCTTTGGTTTTTTTTTTAGAATTTAAGCTGGTGTTGTTTTTTTTATTATTATTGTAATGAATGGTGTGTGATTTATTTTATTTTATTGCTTTTGGCACAGGTTTAATTTTATTGGTTTTATTATTTATTTATTTTAACACAGGACGAATTAACAATAGACGTGGACGACAAAATTATTTAAAACTAATTTAATTTTCACGAATACAGAACAAGCGGACAAAAAAATGCGTGTGGACGGTTTGAAATACGAACACTACTGATGCCGTCCAAAGAAATAGGATTTGTTAACAAAACAAGCTCTGTTTTACTTGGATTAACTCCTAGACCACAGTCTCTTGCCCATTTAGATAGATCTTTCAGAGAACCCTGAAGAATGCCCCTTAATGTTGGCAGATGCTTCCCTTTTACCGCTATCGCGACATCGTCAGCATATGCAATAACATGACAACCACGTGCTTCTAGAGATAGCAGCATTTGATTTAGAGCTAGGTTTCAAAGAAGCTGCGAAAGAGCACCTCCCTGTAGTGTGCCCCTATTGACAAATCGAGATATGACGGACGCTCCCAATTCAGACGTTATACGTCTATTTTCAAGTAGGTTTTCTACCATTAAAACGATCCCACGCTTTACTCCCAGACCAGACAATGCCAGAATTATCGAGTCTGGGATGACATTATTAAAAGCTCTCTCTATATCAAGAAGGGCCACCATAGTGTACTCCTTCACCGAAATCGATCTCTCGATGGGCCAACGAGCTCATGAAGTGCTGTTTCCGTTTATCTACCCTTGCTGTCGAAAGCAACCTCGGGTCAATCACTCTACGCAAATATGAGTCTATCATTCGTTCCATTGACTTTAACAAAAAAGAAGACAGACTATTTGGTCTGAAATCCTTCGGAGCTGTGTGGGACCTTTTTCCAGCCTTTGGGATAAAGACGGTATCCCACCATTTTAAAGGAATATACGACCAGTTGATGCATGCTGTGTATAGATTTTATAGCCAAGGGGCTATATAGTCCGACACTTCCTGCATCTCAGCCGGGATTATACCATCAGGTCCCGGGGATTAATAGGGCCTGAAGCTTTTAATCGCCCAGATTGATGTTGGCATATTTATTATTTCCGAAGCAATTTCAGATGCTTGGGCGTCAGAACGTTCCAAAGCTTGAAACGGCGTCATGGAATTGCCCGGAAAATGCGTGTTTAGAAGGAGATCCAGCGACTCTCCACTGGAGGAAGACCACACCCCATTAGGATCTTTCAGGTATCCCAGGGAGCAAGGAGAAGAAGCCAGAACCTTACGCAGCCTGGATGCCTCAGAAACATCTTCTATGTTTCCTCAGAAGTTTTTCCAAGAATCACATTTGGCAATTCTGATCATCTTCTTATAACTCTTAAGTTGCAGCCTGTATGCAGACCAGTCCTCGTCTTGAAGATTTAGCCTTTTTTTGAAAACTTACGTCGAGTTCTTTTTTTATGTCCCACTGAAGTTTTTAAATTTTTTTCAAAGGCGTTTCGAATAAGTCAAAAATACCTATAATACCTATATTAAATCTAATTGTGAAATTACATCGAGTCATATGAGAAATCTGCTGATTTCAGCATACCCCTTAAAGGCACGTTTTAGTGGTGTTCTATAAGGCTATTTGGAAAAGGATAAAAATTACCCCTAAAAATGGGAGATAGGTCGTTAATATATTCTACCTTTCACTCTAACTTTTGATCTTTGACAATCCCTAGGTAAATCTGATGCAGACAATTTTTGTAGAACATTTTAAGCATTTAAACGCATGTTTTATTGGTGTTCTATGAGAACTTTGAAAAAAAGGACAAAAATGACCCATAAAAATGGAAGATAGAGGGTTAATGAATTCTAAGAAAAGAACCGCCATCAAATTTCACTGAAGACATGTATTAATATAATTTACCTCAGAACTAGATTTAATACTTTTTTTTTTACTTATTCAAAACGCCTTAAAAAAAGAACTCGAGGTTAGTTTTCAAAACCCTTCGGGAGCTTTGCTCTACTGTTGGTATATTTTCATTTTTTTTTTGGTCCCATCCAAGATACAAAATCGTGTTGCACAGTGAAATAAAACGGTTACTAGGGACATTAGACAGAAATGTAAAAGGGACGCTAGGGGTAAACATAGACCGATTTTCCAATTTCAATATGCTTTGTTCTTGTGCCAAAGAAAGCCTAAGTTTAGAATCGATTGATAATTGTGCCCTTTATAAATCGACTCAAAAAAGACTGATTTTGAGTCGATTCGAATAGATGAAGGTAGGTCTAGGACAATATTTTGGGTAGTTGTAAACATCAGCACAAACTCATTATACCCTGTACTACAGAGTGGTGTTGGGTATAAAAACAGCACTTAAAAATTGTGTATGATTTAGGGCGGATGACTTAATCTCCAGTTAGCTGATAACTTTTGATTTAACGGATCCTTATGACAAAATTTTTATAAAAAATTTAAATTTCACTGAGAGTTATTTTTTAACAGAGCATTGAGTAATTCCGCCTAATTCAGTTAAAAACAAGTAAAAAAGTTAAATTCGGCCTTGCCGAATGTAGTGATACCTCCACAATTTCAAAAAGATTATTGAAAAAAACTTTATTTAAAAGGAAATTACTTTAAAAAAAAAAAAATTAAAAAAAAAAAAAAATTCCGCGAAAAAAATTTTTGGTAAAAAAAAAATCCGCGATTTTTTTTTTTTTTGTCAAAAAATATGTTCGTACTTGTTAAAATACCATTTGGTGTTCAATTATGTTCACATTTGTCAAACAGAAGCCGAATTAAAGCATTTTGTATTTTTAGGTTATGTTAAATGTACTGAAATTTTTGAGGTGTGCTTACATTTTCGTTCATAAGTTTTGAACCGCTGAACCGATATCGCTCAAATGCAATACCAAACTTCTCGGGAGAACTTCCAATAAATATGTTAAGTTTCGGTGGTCTCTGTGCAATATTTTGTCCGCTACAGCATTTTCCACAGACAGACAGACAGACGGACAGACGGACAGACGGACATCGCTAGAATGTCTTAAAATCGATCGGGCATCATGAATATATATACTTTATGGGGTCCCAGACCGATATTTCGATGAGTTACAAACGGAATGACAAACTTATATATACCCTCTATTACTAAGTGGAGGGTATAAAAAAAAGAATATACACGCAGCGGCATGGCGCGACAAGCCCATATAAGAGACGTATAACTGTTGCTGAAAAGAGAACAGCAAAACATTAACCCTTTCGCTACATTGTATCCATATGGATACACTCAACGTTTTGGGCATCTGACAAAACTCAAGTCAAGGAAATAATTTGGATTTGGAAAAATCATGATTGTTAAGTTATTTTACTTGACGATGGATGTGTCCAGATGAATAAATATACAAACCAGATTGTTCTATAAGCATTATAAGTTTGCAGAATTGAAATTTTCAAAATAACGTAAAAAAGTTTTTAAAGAAAATAAACGTTAAAAAATTCTAAAAAATCGTAGAAACATCGTACAAGCTTTTTATAAAGCGAATTTTGTTGAAATACAAAATTCAAGTTTTGGAAATATCTCAACCCGTTTTAGAAATATAGCCAGTCAAAGTTTTAGCTTTACTTGAATTTATTTCCGATAGGGGGCGATGTAGAACAGTTTTATAAAAATACTTCTCAGGCTTAGATCTACATTTTAAAAAAGTTTGGTTTAAAAATGTTCAGCCAATCGAAACTCGTAGCGGAAGTGTTAACCATCATTACGATGAGTTTTGATGTTTTTTTTTAATGTCTACACTTATTTGATGCTTTTATTAATTCAATAAGTTCACATTCTACGCGATGCGCTTAAGCGGGGCAATTAATGTGCGCCCTCTTTAATTCGCCAATATTGGCAAATAATAATTTCATACAAAATAAAAGAAAAAGATTTTGATTATATGCAACTCCTCTAATGAACTTCCCGCTTAAATGCTCGCGGATGTTTTACTTTAAATGATGTGCATTTATCCTAGGGTTTAAAAATCATCTAACTAACCCTTGGAATCGATAGGCCCTAGACCCACATTTCAATGTTTCATACATATAGGAAAGTATAATTAAAAAAAAAAAAACTATATAATATTTAGGCATTACGTTTGTATGAAAAAACAATGCATTTTACTTGAAAAAAACTACTGCCTCAATGCTTAGGTCCCAAGTATGAGGAAAATATAAAAAAAAAACTAAATCGTTTTTTTTAAATCCGCCATGACATTTCGATGTGGAAATAAGTTAAAACACAAAAAAATGAAAAAAAAATGTTTCCCATCCAGGTTGCCAGATTTTTTTATACCGATCTGGCAGCTTTTAATAAAAAAAAAATAGCACTTTTTGAGTTGTTCTCAGTTAGAATCGCGTATATCTCGGTAAATAGTGCAGATATGACAAAAGTGCCAAAATCATTATTGTCGGTCTTGACCCAAAGAATGTTCGTGCTGAAGACTCAAAAGCTCTCCGATTGTTAGTTTTCGAGTTATCTGAGAAAGAAAAGTGAAAATTGGCATTTTTTGAAAATATTTATAGTGCTTCTGCGCACCCACCGAAAAACGGTAAAAATATCATTGGAAACACGTCTTCGTTTTTACGTCCTCTACAAGTTTCTTAAGGGGTCCGAGGTCGTCAGAATTTTTCAAATACCGCTTTTTTGGTTCAAATGAAAAAAAGTCAAAAATCGCCATTTTTGCTAAAAATAGCTTCTGCGCGAACTCGTACAGCTTGGTAAGTACTACAGATACGTAAAAAGTGTCAATCTAGAGTAGATGCGGAATAAGATGGCTACAATTTTGCCGAAGACATTAAAGCGATAGGAGCTATAGTTTTTGAGATATCGGTAAAAAAGCAATGTTTAAGGGTGTCGTTCGAGATATCGGTGAAAATGCAATGTTTAAGGGTGTCGTTTTTTGACGAAAAATGCTAAAACTAGCCAAAAATTTCAATTTTTAGGTTTCAAAGCACGATAACTCAAAAACTACTGGTCTGATTTTGATAATTTGCATATCGGGGGACTTGTAGTTTCCCCAGAAAATTAAAAATAGCACTCAAAAACAGTTTTTCCATTTCCAGAATTTTGACTTTGGACCCTCGTAACTCCGAAAATATTCGGTGAAAAACCTCGGGACCAAAAAATAGGTCTAGGTCCAGACTACAAGTTCGCCTTTGGACCCATTATCTTCGGCTATTTTTCACGAAAGATAAGTGAAACCAAAATTTTTTGAATTTTTGAGTAGTCACTTGGGCGCTCTACAAAAACCTTTAGAACTAATTTTAAGAAAATTGCGTCGGTCGCCATTTTATAGCTAATGCCGTCCTCTACAAAATGACGGAAGTTCAGGGTTGCCAGATTTTTTTATACCGATCTGGCATCTTTGATATCAGGTAATGCCATTTCATTCCTCTTTATTTAGAACTTTAAAATTCATCAATACGAAAATCCTGGCTGATCCTGTTTTCGAGTTATTGCTAAATAGTTACACTGTCCTACAACAAAAGCCTCCCAGTAAAATATACAACTGATTCTTAGAGATTTTGCTCCCCTGATTCCAAATCTGCCATCCAAATTTTCCTACCACGTACTGTTTGTGAGATATTCGCAGTTAAAAAGTCAAAAAATCAATAATTTAGCTCTTTTGAGGGTCCACTGTCACATATTCTTACGTTAGGCCACGTTCACACTACAAGAACTTACCATGGTAAATTGATATGATTTTGTGATTTTTCTTTATGCTAGTACAATTTGAGGTGATTTTGTAAATCACTATGTGATTTTGTTCAAAGGAAAATCACATAGTGATTTTGTAAATCACTATGTGATTTTGTTCAAAGGAAAATCACATAGTGATTTTAAAATCACGCAAGTCTGTATACAGTATTAATTTCAAAAAATACGACTTGATTTCATATAAAATGGACCTCCTGATTCCAAAAATGCAATCCAAAATTTTCTATCATGTTCCGTTTTTGACATATTCGCGTTTGGAAACTTTTTTACGCGAATATCTCGTACGGGAATATATCGAAAACGGAACATACTAGAAAAATTTCGATTGCAGTTTTGAAATCAGGAGGCCCATTTTATGTGAAATCAAGTCTTTTTTTTTAAGTAACGTAAGAATATGTAACTGTGGACCCCACTTAGAAAATTATGTAAGTTACTACATGTTAGTTGTTTGTATATTTTACAGTAGTTAGTTGTTTTTAACTACAAAGTCAGTTGTTTTGGTATGAAAAATATCAAACAACTATTTCTGTTAGTTATTTTAAGTCGTTTTTTTGAATAACTAACAAAAAAGTACTGTAATGTAGTAACAGTCATTTAAAGTAGTTAATTTTATTTTTTTATCTTTGAAAGTTTTTTTTCAAAAAATTAATTTTCTGTTTTTTATTTTTCACAACTTTAAAAAAAAAAAAAACTGAAAAAATTTGGTCTTAAATTTTTTTTCAGAAACATTTTTTGAAAAAAAAAACAAAATATGTATTGATTATTTTATTTTTACTACATTTTAGTTGTTTTGACTACAAATGGTAGAGTACTTGCTTTGCAAACTGATGGAAAATTTGAAGAACGTGAGTTCTATTCCACTCAGAGTCAAGTCTGTTGATGAAAAAACATATAGAAAAAACAGTCTTACAAATAATCAAACAATTTATATCTAATGTAATTTTCTCCACTGATGACGTAGAGGTGGCTACAGAAACCATGGTCTGGAATAAATCCACATTAAAAATAATCTTTAGAAATACAATGTTTTCTTCTTCAATCACAAACCCTTAATAACAAAAACAGAATATGGCATGCGCCGATAAAAACACTTAAAAATACAGAATTGACAAAAATATATGCAAATATACAGTGGGCGACAATACATTGGAAACTTTTTTATAGCAAATGTAATTTGTTAAAGACAAAGTTAACAATACTAAACATTATAATTATCAAACAAGTGTTATAGAAAAATGTTATGTAGGTTATTTATCAAGCTTTAATTTAAGCTTAATAGCGTCCAGATTGGGAAAATAATGAATGTGTTACGAGGGTCGATGTGGAAAATGAAAAAATTTATAGACATTTTTTAGAACATTTTTAAAAAATATTTTCAAGTCGATTTTTTCCAAGTTAAAACATTAAAAATTTAAAAAAAGGTTCAATAGTTTTTATTCAATGATCAAATAATTTTTTCAACAACTCAAACAAACAGTGGAATTTTTTAAGTACAGTAGCAAAAATCCACATTTTTTGACCTCCAATTCTTTTGACCACCAATTTTTTGTTAACAAAGAAAAATTAAAATTATCTTAATATATCCTTAGCATATACTTAAGTGTACTCAAATTATTAAACAATAACATCTTTTCTTTGTTTAGAAAAAATTGGTGGTCAAAAGAATTGAAGATCAAAAAATGTGGATTTTTGCTACTGTACTTAAAAAATTCCACTGTTTGTTTGGGTTGTTGGAAAAATTATTTGATCACTGAATAAAAACTATTGGACTTTTTTTAAATTTCTAATGTTTTAACTTGGAAAAAATCGACTCGCAAATATTTTTTAAAAATGTTCTGAAAAATGTCTATAAATTTTTTCATTTTCCACATCGACCCTCGTAACACATTCATTATTTTCCCAATCTGGACGCTATTAAGCTTAAATTAAAGCTTGATAAATTACCTACATAATATTTTTTTATAATACATGTTTGATAATTATAACGTTTAGTATTGTTAACTTTGTCTTTAACAAATTTCATCTACTATAAAAAAGTTTCCAATGTATTGTCGCCCACTGTATGTCGCCCTACGGGCAAGTAGTCTCAAATATATGCACTCATCTTTAACGTGTATGAACAAATAATTCAGCGCTAAAATTGTTATGTGCAAAAACGAGACAAAGAGAGATTAAGGAATGTTGTTGTTTCTAAGGATCGTAATTGTTGGTGTAAAATAAAAATCTTCTGTTGACGTCACACACTTAACATCTGAAATGAAATACGAACAAACCAACTTCTGCTGTTAGTTTGTCAAGCAGGGCGATAGCTCAGATGGTAGAGTACTTGCTTTGCAAACTGATGGAAAATTTGAAGAACGTGAGTTCTATTCCACTCAGAGTTAAGTCTGTTGATGAAAAAACATATAGAAAAAACAGTCTTACAAATAATCAAACAATTTATATCTAATGTAATTTTCTCCACTGATGACGTAGAGGTGGCTACAGAAACCATGGTCTGGAATAAATCCACATTAAAAATAATCTTTAGAAATACAATGTTTTCTTCTTCAATCACAAACCCTTAGTAAGTAGTTTTTACTACATAAGTCAGTGGTTTTTTGTCAGTTAAAATAACTAAGATTGTTAGTTGATTTAAAAATAACCCCAAAATAACTTACAAAGTAGTTATTTTAACTGACATTTTCAGTTGATTTTACTAACATAATTTTTTAAGTGCCCCAAAAATGAAAAATTATTGTTTTTAACATCGAATATCTCAATAACAATACGTACTAAAATAATTTGAATGGCAGATTTGGAATCCGGAGAGCAAAATCTATAAGAATCAGTTGGATATCTCACTGAAAGATTTTTGTTGTCGAATAGTGGAATTATTTTGCAATAACTCGAAAACAGGATCAGCTAGGATTTTCGTGTTAACGATTTTTAAAATTCTTAATAAAGAGAAATGAAATGCCATTGCCCGATTTTGACACCATTTTTACAAAACCTAAACTTGCCTGAAGAGGGGTGAGCATCGTAGCAATTATTTAACAATTTTAGCTCCTTATAAAAATCCTAAGATATTGTAATCAGACATCTTTCAAATCAGTGAGATGGTGTCGATGAAGAACTCATCAGTCCGGAAAGCGTTGGGTAATGGCAGATACAGTGTCGATGGCTTTTAACAAATCCATATTCATACAGCTCCGGCAGGAGTGATTTGACGGCACATTAAGCTGCTCAGCGTGTTTCCCCATAATGCAATGCCCGATCATTACAGCAACCACCGTCGATAAGAATACGCTATTTTTACCTTAAATAACTCCTAAACCAAAAGCGCTAGACCATTTCTGATAACAGACTCGAGATCCACCTATTATTATTACTGTGACTGAACCTGCAGGAAAGTGTTGTTATCAAAACATTAAACTTTAATATCATAAAAAATGCTTTTTCTACACATTTTTTTTTTAATTTTCCCGTAAAAGACTCTAAAAAATGGGGATAACATGCATATCGTCATTTTAAATCCAAACAGACGTAACTAACAAATTTAAAAAAAATATATATATTTTTTTATCAATTTTGTTATAAAAACTCGTGTGTTGTTGAATTACGTCTGTTTGCATTTATACATAATTTCATATATAATTTTATTGGAAAAGTAGAACAACACCAAGTACATTATTTCAAGCAGTACAACAATACAACGTTTTTAACAGAGCATACCTGAATACGGAAATGATGCTCCAGCATGTATTCGAAAGAGAATCTACTGATCTTCAATATGGAAGAGGGCAACCGAATCTCCGTTGGAATTTTCAGGTCCTTGATGAGACCAATTGGTGCGAGCAGGCACAGGAAGCAAGTCACCGTGACTTTAAAAAAATTATACAATAATTTCAAATGCGAAACAATGTTTAATGCATGTCCAAAAGAAAAGAAAAATTACGTTTACAACAATTCTACTAATAGCTTACTGACATGAAATTCTCTAAATTAACGGAGCGAAATATGCGTTATTACAGAAAAATAAAATTTTGTACTATGATTTTGCCTACAAGAAAAGTACTCCTAAGTTTGTGGTGTCTCGGCTTATCAGCCATATTGGGGATTAATGGGTCTTGGTTTAAGGTTTCATCAAGTACATCACAAAAATTTCCATTAAACTTAGACGGGATTTTAAAGTTATTGCTTAAGAAGTTGTATGTTTATAACTCAGCATTTTTTAAACAATTATATTGGAATTGTTTTGAGTAAAAGAAGGATGCAATTTTTCATACATATGTGTAAATTGTTCTTTTTACATTAACATTGATTCTAATTCAAATAAGTTTTGAAAATCACGAAAAATTCATGAAAGAATTTAAATTACGCTCGAACTTTTTTTGGTGCTCGCGCTACGTGAATGAAAGAAAAAAACTCACGATCACGTCATGACAATTACGTGACTGACGCGCATATCTACATAAAATAGTAAGGAAATTATGAAAGGAAATTACTATTCCATAAAAAATCAAATATGGAATAATTCGACACAAAAAAAAAATGTTTCTCGAATAACTCGAAAACCGCATTAACAAAAAAACGGTTTTTACAAAACCAGTTTATCAAATAATTCAGAAACCGGGGTTGACCACTCTACTAACACCACTCTGTGGTACAGGGTATTAAAATAAACCAAAACTTTTCTACATTATTTTTTGATTTTTGACTCACGGTCATGCACGCTCACGAATTAATAACACTGTGAAACATGAATTTGTATATTGAAAAGTACACTACCGGTACACCAAACCCCCTAAACGGGGTTCAAAGCAAAGCTCTACACCATTTACAGATGTAACACGAAAAAGATCAATTGTAATTTAAAAATTCTACTTGTAATTTGAAGATTCCATTTGTAATTTGAAAATTCCAATATAGTTCAATTGTTACTCGTAAAAGATCAATTGTAATTCAAAAAAGATCAATTGTAATTCGAAAAAGATCAATTGTAATTCAAAAAATATCAATTGTAATTCGAAAAAAATCAATTGTAATTCGAAAAAGATCAATTGTAATTCGAAATAGATCAATTGTTATTCGAAAAAGATGAATTGTAAATCGAAGATTCCAATTGCAATTCGAAAAAGATCAATTGTTATTCGCAAAATATCATTTGTAATTCGAAAAAGATCAATTGTAAATCAAAAATTCCAATTGCAATTCGAACAAGTAACAGTGTTAAATTCGGTTGTGCCGAATCTTTTATACCCTCCAAAACGTTTAAAATAAAAAAAAAAAAAACGCAGGGGCGTATTTTTTTTTGATGGGGAGGGGGCGGTGGAGTTGTACCCCCGCTATATATGTTTACAGATTATTTGTTTATAATATTTACGCTTTAATAATATATTTTTATCGTTATTTTTAAATAATTTCTATAACCACGCCCACAAAGGGGGCGACCTGAAAAAAAATCGAATTTTCTAACCCCCTTGGTCCAAGCGCAGGTCAATTAACATAATATGGCATACAAATGTTACATTTGTTGAGCAAAAATTTAAAAAAACTCGTAAAAATATCGTATTTTTCAGGGGTCGTTTTAGTTATTCAAGGGGGAACTTTTTTCCCCCTGGTCCGATTTTGCCCATCTTCGAACTTTACCTTACCAGTAACATAAGAGATATTCTTTCCCAATTTTAGGGGTGTAGCTCTTTTGGTTTGGACTGCATCGTTATTTCTACAGACGGACGGACGGACATCGCTAGAATGTCTTAGATTCTATCATGGATCAATATTATATATACTTTGTGGGGTCCCCGACCGATATTTCGATGTGTTACACACGGAATGACAAAGTGAGTATACCCCCATACTGTGGTTGGAGGGTATAAAAAGATCAATGATAAATCAGTTGATATTTTTCGAATTACAATGGGAATCTTTGAATTACAATTTATCTATTGTTTTTCTTGTTAGTAAAGAGCGAGCACGGGCTCTAATTCTATTTATTATATGGGTTCAAGTTGAAAAATGTAGAAGTAAATTTTATTTCTAAAAATTGTAGACATTTCTGGTATTCCTATAACGGTTTCAACCAGTTCCAGTTAACCGTCATCATCAGTAGGATTCAAATGTCGGCTTGTTTCCCTAATGGTAATCGTTTTTTTCGAATTACAATTGATATTTTTCCAATTACAATTAATCTTTTTTGAATAACAATGGATCTATTTCGAATTACATATGATATTATTCGAATTACAATTGATCTTTTTCGAATAACAATTGATCTATTTCGAATTTTAATTGATCTTTTTCAAAATACAAATGGAATCTTCGAATTACGAATGAAATTTTCGAATTACATATGGAAATTTCGAATTACTTGTAGAATCTTCGAATTACAAATGGAACTAATGAGTTACAAATGGAATCTTGGAATTACAATTAGAATTTTCGAATTGCAATTGTTCTTCTTCGAATTTGATCTGTAAATGGTATAGACTTTAATTAATTTAATTTAATTTATTTTTAATTTTAATTAATTTTTTTAATAAATTTTGAAAAAATGGAAATTAAAATTACAACTAGAGGGTTAAGTTTATTGAAGACATCCAATTTTTAAGCCCAGAAGTGTATTTTTTATATTTTTTTGAAGTATTACAAACGCCTTTGAAAAAAAAATTAAAATTACAGTATGTATACCATTAGTAGACCAAAATTAGTGCAAAAAGCATAAAAATGAATTTTTAAAAACATATTCAAGAGGAAATTTGCACCCTCAATTGGAGGGTATAAAAGATTCGGCACAGCCGAATTTACCACTCTTACTTGTTTTTTTGGGTAGGCAGTATGCGGCTACGTCGGCAATTCGGCTTAATAGCACGCTGCAATGGAGGAGCAGCGATTGTGGCCATAGCGCGATCTTGAAAAAGATAACAACACCACAAAATGTGGACTGTGCTCCCGCTTTGAGCCTTTTTGAGCGCCACTTTACCACTATGATACCATCCAGGGAGTCTTAGATAGGGGACATTCCGGGAAGTGTCACTGGGATCTAGGGAGCTGTACGATCTTTCTGCTTTGTCGGATGTCAAAATTCAATATCTAAGGAGTTTCATAAGAAGCTAGTAGGGAAACCTATTACGGTCCCGTGGTATCACAATGGACCTCAGAGTCTACGTGTGTTGACGTAAAACGTCAGCAGCCACTTACAACCTAACCTAACCTACTTGTTTTTAAAAACTAAAAACTTTAGAACACTCGAGCGAAATTTCGAAAACCTTCAGGGGTTTTGAAATAGTACTTTCATTTTTTGTCACATGCAAGATACAATCGATGACTCAAAATTTGTTGCACAGTGTTATTCTTTCACGGTTATATACGATTTTTTGCTCACATTTACGCGCACTTGCGTGAGTAATATAATTAAATGAAATAATCACCCTAATGAAAACTTACAAAGTTAAAATAATCAAGTTCCTTATATGGAATCTCACTCACAATAATACGTGAGTTGCAAAAATATCGTATCACGCTCATATCTCTACATTCAAGCGTTATTCTCTTTACTCTCATCTAATAAAAAAATGATTAAATAAAAAAGAAAAAATATGTACGAGTTTATAATAACAAACCTTTTACTACATTTAATATGTATGATAAGCAATGCAATGCCCAATACAAGACAAATACAACCGACTACAATATAAGCAATGCCTAAGAATGGGTTTTTTCCACCCAACAATGAAGTCGTTGACAAAATCATTTTCTTGGAACCATCAAAAGCAGAAACGGGATATTCTAAATAGAAATAAAAAGCAAAAATGTATTAATCATAAAAATTATGTAGTATTTTTTTCGTAATAGACAGAAATACATACGATAATCAATGTGCAAGGAATATGCACCACTTTTTAAGCCAGTTTCAAAATTTTGTTTACTATGATCAATACGACGATATAGTTTACGGAAACTGGGTAAGGCCGCAGTACGCATCCAAACAATTAAATCTTCATTCTGAAATTTTAATAATAATAATTAGGTATCTCAATAACTATACAATAATGATTTAATGTAACTTACTTGAAAACCATTATTATCAGGATTAGCTTCATCTAATTGCCATAGTTCCCTTGTCCAAAATTTAGGTTTAGCATAATGACCACTTAGTATAGTTTTTAAATCGCCCTCTGGATTACGAAATTTGATTGATTTATCCGAAGGCCATGCTATGCCAGTATTTAATAAAGGAACTAAAGTTGATCCATAATTTAATGTTAGAGTGTCTAAAAATGTTTTGAGAATTTTTGGTTAGTTCTTATTTAATGTTTTTTACAGGTGTTTTTTACAAATTTACCATTAAATAATGAATTAGCAATAGCGCCGCATGGTGCTATTGGCATTTGCACAAGATTGCCGGTGTCAACATAGGCAAATGGTACACAATCTGAGGACGGGGTTGGGGAGAGACGTCCCAATAATTGATCATCATCTCGTGATTTAACATAACGTCTATGATTTTGATAGTAATTACTAAGGCCATAATACATGAAAACATCACCCTTTAATAAATAAAAAGATAATATTATACATTTTAGATATATAAAGGATACATTATCGTAAAAAATTGAGTGGTATTTTCCGACGTTGGCAAACCGTCGGATTTATAAGTTTTACAGTAGTCTTCCAAGGCACAATTTAATTTTTTTTTATGTTTTCATTTTGTTAAATTGATTCTAAGACATTCTAGCGATGTCCGTTCGTCCGTCTAAAACAAAAGAGAAATCTTAAGTTTGGCACGAATATGTCTTATGGTCCTAGGCATGTTACGTTAGGAAATGGGCAAAATCGGACCAGAAGGAAAAAGTTACCCCTTGACAATATAAACCAACATCTATAAAACGCCAAATTTTTAGACGTGTTTTTGTATTTTTGTTAAAAAAATAAAACAATTTTCTGTTCGCAGATGTTCAAAAATCTGCGGTTGGAACCAGGGGACCTAAAAATGACGCATTTTCTGCCCGCCCCCTTTTGCAGGCGTGGATAAAAAATAATTTAGATATTAATACAATTATAATACTTTAGCGCACAAAGCAGAATAAAATGAACTTGTAAAAATATAGGAAAAGTCCCAGAATCTGAGACAATTTTCCTATGGAAAAAGTCTCAGAATCTGAGATATTTTTCCTATAGAAAAAGTTTTGAAATCTGAGACATTTTTCCTATAGAAAAAGTCTCAGAATCTGACACACTTTTGCTATAGAAAAAGTTTCAGAATCTAAGATATTTTTCCTAAATTTCTATAGAAAAAGTCCCAGAATCTGAGACATTTTTCCTATAGAAAAAGGCTCAGAGCCTGAGACATTTTTCCTATAGAAAAAGTGTCAGAATCTGAATAATTTTTCCTATAGAAAAGCCTCAAAAATCTAAGTCATTTTTCCTATAGAAATAGTCCCACAATCTGAGACATTTTTCCTATAGAAAAAGTCTCAGAATCTGAGACATTTTTCCTACAGGAAAAGTCTCAGAATCTGAGGCCTTTTTTACTATAGAAAAAGTCTCAAAATCTGAGACATTTTTCTTATAGAAAAAGTCTCAGAATCTGAGACATTTTTCCTATCGAAAAAGTATCAGAAAAATTCTCAGAATCTCAGAAATTTTTCCTACAGAAAAAGTCGCAGAATCTGAGACATTTTTCCTATAGAAAAAGTCTTAGAATCTGATACATTTTTCCTATAGAAAAAGTCTCAGAGTCTGAGACATTTTTCCTATAGAAAAAGTAACAGAATCTGAATCATTTTTCCTATAGAAAAGCCTCAGAATCAGAGAAATTTTTTTATACAAAAAGTCCCAAAACCTAAGACATTTTTCCTATAGAAAAAGTCCCAGAATCTGAGATATTTTTCCTATAGAAAAAGTCTCAGAATCTGAGACAATTTTCCTACAGAAAAATTCTCAGAATCTCAGACATTTTTCCTACAGAAAAAGTCGCAGAATCTCAGACATTTTTCCTATAGAAAAATTCTCAGAATCTGACATTTTTTCTACAGAAAAAGTCGCAGAATCTGAGACATTTTTCCTATAGAAAAGTCTCAGAATCTGAGACATTTTTCCTGTAGAAACAGACTCAAAACTTGAGATATTTTTCCTATAGAAAAAGTGACAGTTCATTTTGATAGTTCTCAGATTTTCTTAAGAAAAATATCTTAAACTCTAAGAAATTTCTCTTTAAATTATTTCTTTTAAGTCCTTCTTTTAGTTCACATACCATCCTCCCGTTTATCACATAATTCCCTCAAAACTCATAAAAATGGAAAATATTTAATTTAAATTTTGTTTGTAGTGTGCTTTGGTAACCTACTCAAATCTTAATATAATTGAACCATTTTTGGACTTAGTCCCCATATAAAAATTTCGCCCGATATTCGTTAAATCGGTTGGCAACAGTTGTGGTGTGGTTCTGCGCTTATAAAAGAACTAACAAAAGATAACTCAATTCGGTCCACCTATGGACTTGGGACCCATTTTCCGGAAAACACTGGTGTAGGGTATAATATGGTCGGTCTTGATCGACTATAATTTTCTTATTTATTTTAAATTGAATTTTTACTCCAAAACGCAAAAAAAATTACCAAGAAGTTTTTGTGTCCGGGACTTTTTTGGGACTTAGAAAATCTTTCAACATTTTTTTTTCCTAAAAGCATTTTTAAATTTGATTACCCCAAAACGCAAAAAACACCAAAAAATCTTTTTTGTCTGGGATTTAAAATTTTTTTTTGGGAATTTTTTAAAATCAAAAAAGCATTTTACTTTTTTACACCAAAAAATTATTGTGTCCCGAACTTTGAATTTTTTCCCCTAAAAGCATTTTTGAGGCATTTTATGATATTTATTTTATGACTGTCGTAATCATTTAGATGTTGTGCCAGTACAGTGTTTTTTGTGTTGCCTAAGATTTGCCAACGTTGGCAAGAACCGTGGGCACACGTACAACGGGCGTTATCATTTAGATATTGAACCAATACAGTTTCTTTGTAAAACGGATAGTTTGCCGACGTTTGTTAACCCGCTCAACGCTTTGCCAATGTAGGCCCCACCTTGTTTTCCTGCCTGGGAAGTTAAGAGTGTTTAACTCGGATGTACCGAATTTTTTATACCATCCAAAATGTTAAAAAAAAAAATTGTGTCCGTAGGGTGACACATTCCGCCTCGCGACAGATTTTTACAAATTCATTTATTATGCTTTTTGCACTAAAGTTATATAAAGGTCTGTTTGTTTACTTAAATTTCTTACTATTTTTACTACAACTGGAAATTTTTAGGTCTATTCGATTACCCAAATTTCTTACTATTTTTTTCTACAACTGGAAAGTCTTGTTTACTTTTTGTATTGAAAATTTCCAGCAGTAGTAAAATGAGTAAAAAATAGTAGATTGTAGTAAGGTAATCGAATAGTCCTTTTGTTTACTTTTTGTACTAAAAATTTCCAGTTGTAGTAAAAGTAGTAAAAATGAGTTGATTGTAGTAAGGTACACGAACAGACATTATATTTATCATTATTCAAACTATTTTTCAAATCCACACCCACGAAAGGGGTCGGGACAAAAAACCCGGGCCTCTGGATTCAAGTGCAGGACTTTGAATTTCTTCTAACATAAAAATGATTCGTGCTTTCATTTGAGTAACAAAAATTCGCCTTAGCCAAATCCATGAATACACTTCAAATGGCCAAACCCCTTTTTTAGTGATTTTAGGTTCAATTGCAGGATTTTAAGCTTCTTCTAGCATAAAATGTTTTATTTTTATGCTACAAGAAAATAAAATTCGACTTGGCCGAATCGATAATTACCCTCCAAATGCCCAAAACATAGTTTTAGTAATTTTTTTTTCACTTTTTTTGTGTAAAAAAAAAAAAAATTTATTGAATAACAAAAACACTTGTAAAATATTTTCTTGTTATACCAATGTCAATAATATCGTGTTTAGTTGGTTTTTTCACACGAGAAAGATTTGTCCAAAGATGACAAATAAAAGGCTGATAAATTCTAAATAACTCGACCGATTTCGTCTAAATTCAACACCAACCTACCCAGTAGGGCGGAGCGAGAAATGCATTTTCGCGGATTTTGCTTGGGCGCTATGCGCGATTGGTAAAAATAGATGCCAAAACGATGTGGTTAAAATTTCAGAAAGATCGCACTTCATCTTGGGGTCCCCCATCAAGTTTCAACTTTTCTAAGCCAGAGCATTTTTTAAAAAAATTGTCAAAAATTAAAAATTTTTTATCAGATCTTCTTTATTTTGGATTTTATCTGTTACAAACCGAATGACAAACTTATATATACCCTCTATTAGTTAACATTTTTCTTATTACAATTGAATATTCAAATTACAAGTAGAATCTTGGAATTATAAATGGAATCTTCGAATTACAAATGTAATTTTTATAAATTTCATAAAGGACATTTCACCCAAATTTATTTTCAAATTTTTAGTATCTATATTGATTGCCAAAAGTAGATGATTCCCTAAAAATTACAACCAAAATGTTTAGAATAAACGTTATCTTACTCATTATTTATCGCTATTTTAACAAATTGCGATTAAAAGTTTTAGCACACAATAGATTACCTCATTCAAAAAATGATAACTGTGAACTTTTTATATTTAAATTGAAAAAAAAATCATCATCAACTCCCTTTTTATCACCCACAATTTACAAATCACTTACCACAAAATCTTTTTCTAATTTAAAATCAATTTGGCATTTACATGTTGCTCCACTAGGGCTGTTAACAATATAGTCGGAACATGTTGTATTAGTGGTTCCTACTTGTATGCAATCAGTATAATCGATAACAAGCTCACTAACTTCATCGGAGAAATAGAGCAGAGCGACTCCTACAGGTATGAAAAGAATACCAATGATAAAAAATGTGGGTAGGACAGTGCCAGCTGTTAAAACGGGCTGCCAGGCGGGTAGACGTTGTTGTTTAAAAGCAGAATCTATAAATAAAACAATATTAAACGGGAAACAAGTTAGTTAAAGAATAATGTGGGGTAGTCATTAGCACCCCACTTTAATTTACTTCACAAACAAAATATAAATAATCAATATTTTCACCAACAAAGCATAGTGTTAGTCATAAAGACTTATTTATTTAGAAGACTCACCTGAAGGTCGTTTTGACTTCTGTTGAAGCCCTTGGGTTTCAACTGGCTGTGAGGCCATTGTTTTCGATTTTTATTGCAATTAAATATACTTTAATTTCAATATCGATATTTATTTTCTTAATATTTATTGCAAATTTAATTAAAAAAATTTATATTAATTGCTCTCTAATTAAAATACACTTGTTCACTGGCCAAAGAAAAAAAGTACACGAAAAAGTTGGTTTTACAAAAAGAAAACAGAAAGAAATATGTTTCTTGACAGTTAGTGATGATAATCTCTGCTCTGTAACCATTTTTAATCGAGTAGTCGATTAATATTGTAGCTCGTCAGGGTTTGGCAGTCTACTGCCAATTTGTACAACTAGGGGGGAAATCTGGCAACATCGAGCGTAAAATCAGTACACGCAAAAAAATCTGTGTCGGAGTGAACAAAAATCTGTCATTAATTAACTAAAACCGCTACACTTAACCAAAAACCATTGTATTCCAAATGAAAATTGTAGTAAATTCAACAGAAATCACTAGCGGTTCTCACCCTTGATAGAAAACACAACACAGTAGCGGTTTTCACCCTTGATAGAAAACAAAAAAAGAATCGGAGAAATGAAGAAAACAAAAAAATGTTTGACAGATACAACAACAAAATACATGTATTTCTGTCAAACATTTTCTTGTTTTCTTTATTTCTCCGATTCTTTTTTTGTTTTCTATCAAGGGTGAAAACCGCTACTGTTGATTTTTACCCTACAAATATTTATGTTGATTATAGTAAAAAATTTGGAACAAGTTAAGTTTACTGGCATTGGTAAAAAAAAATAAAAAAAATTGAAAATAGCCCTGTTAGCGATGATTTCGAAAGAATAAAAAAATTGTCGGCGAAACGTATTTAGCGAGTTATCTCGATTTGAAGTTTTTTGATTATACCTTCGTTATTTATTGTTCGATTTCAAAAATATTTTTGTCATTCAAAAGTTAATTGAAATATCTTTCATTTTGGTAAAAAAAAAATAAAAAATATTATCCCATAAAAGGCCAAAAAGAAATTTTTTTTTGAGAAAAATTTTTTTTTTTTAAGAATTTTCGTAAAAAAAAGCTTTTCTGCGTAGCGGCCTTCGGCCGGGCTTAGGGATTATAAAGTCCATAAATTAGTTTAGCGGCTTCGCTAAATAAAGTTTATTGTGTATTAAGTAGGGTTGTAAAAGTACCGGGTATTTGGGTACTTGGTATCGAGTACCAACAAATTTTCCGGGTACCCACTACCAAAAAGTCCCTACCCAATACTTTTAAGGGTTGTATTTTTTTACATTTTAGCAATAAATTTATCTAAAAAGTGCAAAAATCGAATAAGATTTTATAAAATATATTTAAAAAAATCCGTTAGCTCGCATAATATACGCAAAAATCTTGTTTAATGTGATTCCTCCCAAGCGCTTGGTAAAATATTTTTTTGCGTGTAGGCAGTGCTGCCAACATTTTTTTGGAGAAATCGTCAATTTTAAAAAAAAAATCGTCAAAATCGTCAAGTTGAAAAAAATTTGTCGTCAAAAAATCGTCATGACAAAAATACGCTAATAAATACTAAAAATGTTAATACCCCAGACCACTTCATGGTCCAGAGTGTAATGAGTTTCTGTAGATGTTTGTAACTATCCAAAATATTGGTCCTCGACCTTTTTCAAGTCCCAATTATCAATTAATTGACCTGAAATTTGAAACTTAAGAAAAGCTTATGGCCCAAGGACGAAGATTATTTAAATTTATTTTTTGTGCATATCCCCCATATTGAAATTCATCCCGATATTGGAGCGTTGTAAATTTAACGCACCAATTAATTTATATTGACCACTTCTAAAACAAGTCTATTTTTCAACAAAAAAACTTTTTTTTATGTTTTTTTCTGGTGAATTTTTATTTTTACCTGTCTTTTCCCGAAATTGTTAGGCTTTTTTTCTTAAAAGTAACTATCTTTTAAAAAAAATATATATAGGTTTTTCTCTTTTCTTTTCAAAATATTAAGTGAACTTCAAAGAATTTGCTTACAAAATTTTAATTTTTTGACAAAAGTTTACCATTTTTTTCCTCATTTAATAAAATCGTCATTTTTGTTTCTGGCGAAAATGAAAAATCGTCAATCGTCATTTTAGTAAAATTGACTTCAAAAATCGTCAAAATGACGATAAATCGTCAAAGTTGGCAGCGCTGCGTGTAGGATTGCTCAATCTGACACAGTTTTTTTTTTTTTGCGTGTACGGTATACTTTGTGCACTCATAGAAATATCTTAGTAGAAAAATTAGTAAACCCATTGTAGATCAAGTTTTACAGAATATTGCCGTATTCAACAAAAATTAATGTTGATATCGTTGAATAATCAGTAAATTTGAATCAACTATTTACAACGTTTATACAGAAATCAATAGATAAAACCAAAAAAGAAAAAACAACCCTGTTCGTTCAATTTTGTATTATCAAGTTGGTAGCAATGCATTGCAATGTGAAATTTGTTTGTCTCTTATAAAATTATTTTATGTGTTTGTTTCTTATAAAAATATTTAATATTATAAAAATAAATAATAATAGGATCTGATGATCAGATTCTGATCTGTAAATATTTGGTAAGTAATAAAATACATTGGTTACTTTATGTATTCATACTATATTATAATTTTTTTTTTTGTTTTTTTCAAGGTTTTTGATTTGGTGTCATTAGAAAACTGGTGAATGGCTTACGAGTGCATAACATAAATAAACGAAGTGTGTGTGAAAATCTTGTTTAAATATTGCAGCTTAAAAAGCTGGTGATAATTCTAAAAAATATTGTGATTTATACTTAACAAAAGAATATTTACAAACAACAACAAGCTTTTTTTTATTAATAAAATTTCTTATATCAACAAAAATATGAGTTGAGTTTACAAAAAATACGAGTTGATTTACAAAAAAACGAGTTGATCAACTTTTACAAAAACTGACAACAATTTTTATTGAAATCAACATAAATATTTGTAGGGTCAAAATCAACAATGATTTCTGTTGAATTTACAATGATTTTCTTTGGGAATACAATGATTTTTGGTTGAGTGTAGGTAAGTAAAAAGCTGCAAAAGAAAAATTTTTTCCATATTTAAATCAATATTGGTCAACTTTAAATTAAAATTTGTTGCATATTTAAATTTAGCATGGCCAATTTTAAAACAATATTGTTACATCTTAATTTTAAAATGTTGTCTTCAAATCGTGGCATGTTAAAAACAACTAGAAACATATTTAAATTAAATAAAAACAAACTTTGTTCTATTTCGTCACTGTTTTATATTTAATTTAAAGTTGTTTCTGTTTGATTTTAACATTTTTTTTTCTTAGTGTATTTAATTGGATATTTTCACAATATTTTTTCGTGGTTTTCATTAACTCATTATTTTCACATAAACTTATTTTGTTTTTAGATGATATTTTTTTGTTTCCTTGGACTGTGATGTATTTCGCTGTTGTTTTGCTGTCGGCAATCATTTTACGTGATTAGCTTCTACACTCAACCAAAAATCATTGTATTCCCAAAGAAAATCATTGTAAATTCAACAGAAATCATTGTTGATTTTGACCCTACAAATATTTATGTTGATTTCAATAAAAATTGTTGTCAGTTTTTGTAAAAGTTGATCAACTCGTTCTTTTGTAAATCAACCCGTATTTTTTGTAAACTCAACTCATATTTTTGTTGATATAAGAAATTTTATTAATAAAAAAAAGCTTGTTGTTATTTGTTAATATTCTTTTATTAAGTAAAAATCACAATATTTTTTAGAATTATCACCGGCTTTTTAAGGTGCACGAGATTTTCACACACACATCGTTTATTTATGTTATGCACTCGTAAGCCATTCTCCAGTTTTCTAATGACACCAAATCAAAAACCTTAAAAAAAAACAAAAAAAAATTATAATATGGTATGAATACATAAAGTAACCAATGTATTTTATTACTTACCAAATATTTACAGATCAGAATCTGATAATCAGATCCTATTTTTATTTATTTTTATAATATTAAATATTTTTGTAAGAAACAAACACATAAAATAATTTTATAAGAGACAAACAAATTTCACATTGCAATGCATTGCTACCAACTTGATAATACAAAAATGAACGAACAGGGTTGTTTTTTTTCTTTTTTGGTTTTATCTATTGAATTCTGTATAAGCGTTGTAAAAAGTTGATTCAACTTTACTGATTATTCAACGATATCAACATTAATTTTTGTTGAATACGGCAATATTCTGTAAAACTTGATCTACAATGGGTTTACTAATTTTTCTACTAAGATATTTCTATGAGTGTACAGTTTTTAAAAAGATTCCAAATCACAAATTGCTAAAAAAAAATTAAAATTGCTTTATTAATAAATTAAATATAAAAATATTTTCTAATAAAAAATATTTTTTTGAGAAACATCCCTTCTGTAAAAGACAACAAAAAATTTCAAATGGCGATCAGCAAAAACAGTGTTGCACATTTCATGTACTTATATTTTTTATACAATTTTTCCAACTATGTATTTTTCAACTATTGAATTTTGTAATATCAACATTGATTTTTGTTAAATTCTGTACAACTTGATCTACAATGGGTTTACTAATTTTTCTACTAAGATATTTCTATGAGTGTACTTTGTGATTCCATTTGTAACTCATCAAAATAGGTCTGGACTCCATTGGCTTTGCTACATAAATGAGTTTTTAGGTTTTAATTTTATAGCTAAAGGGAGGACTGGTGCCCACGCTCTTTATTGTAGTGAAGGATTCGCCATAGCTTCAAAAATTTATTTAGCAGTACCCTGTAAAAATAGAAAATTATTACCAAACACTATTTTTTAACTAAAAATCTAGTAAACCTTATTGGTGTCTTCGGAATAGGGGGATACTCACTTTAGCATTCCATTTGTAATTCATTGAAACAAACGTCTGGGACTCCATTGGTTTTGATAAATGAATGGTGTTTTATACCAAATTCGCATTCATTTTTTTAAACATGTTTAAGCACTTAAACATGTTTATGTACCTTAACAAGTTTAAATTTAAACATGTTTAAGTGGTTAAACACGTTTAAAAAAATGAATGCGAATTTGGTATTAAGTTATGACAGCAAACTTAACTTTAGCATTTTTTTATCTTATATTTATTTATTTATCTTTTATGCAATGCAGTATAAACGCAACATGGAAAACCTTTTTAAGTAACAACACTATAATGCTAACTACCAAGTGGAGACTATTTCAAGCAGTATGCAGGTCAATACAGGTCTATGGCGCGCAAGTATGGGGGTATAGCCTATTTGAAGAAGTTGACAAGTTGCAGAGGTATTTTATAAAACGCATTTTAAAACTACCAGATTTTACGCCAAATTACGCCCTTACCTTAGAGACAAATGCTGAAGATAGTCATTTCTATAGTCTTAACCTGCATATGGACTATGTTTATAAAACAATATATAAATATGACCATAACAGACTTCCTCACAAACTATCAAAATTGGTTTTGGCAAAAAATATTTTTTGGACAGAAAAAATGAATCAGTTGGGTAACGAATATGATATTAAGTTCGAAAATATGGATGAATCCGAATGGCTCTATAGAGGTGCAAAATTATTGCGAAATCTAAAAACAAAGAGCATAGAAGACGCAAAAGCCAATGCAATTAATAGCAGCACGCGCTTTTATAAGAATCTTGATTACAGTCAAGGTCAAAGTTATATACAGAACACTCTTTGCCAGCATAAGCTAACTATAATATTCAAGGCCCGCTGTGATATCTTGGGATTAAAGTCCAATATTTTTGGAGCTCAATCAAAAACATGTACACTGTGCAACACTCGTGAAGACGAAACTTTAAAACATTTTATGGCAAAATGCCCAGTATTAAGGGAATTCAGGATCAGATATTTTGGGAAATCTTTTTTAAATCAAGATGAGTTAATCGATATTTTAAATGGAAGACTAAGTGATACGTGGAATAAACTTTATAATTATATTTGTGAGGCAATGAAATATAGAAATCTATTAATGTTAGAATATGATTAATTTATTAAAAAAAAAAAAAAAAGGAAACTGTAATTTTGCTAAACATAACTAGGTAAATGACAGACGACATTTATGTCATGTCATAAATTTACTTTATCTTTATAAAATTGTAAACTTTGTATTTGCACTTTTTAAATAAAGAATTATTATTATTATTATTATATTATTATTATTTATCTTTTAAAAAACTAATTATTTATTTTTATTTATTAATTTATTTTAATTTTATTTATCAATTTCCTTTTTACGTTTTTATAACACAAAAAAAATAAACGAAGCACGCACACAAAAATACAAAATGAAAATGGCGGTCTGTACTTGTTTTTTTTTTTGTTGTTGTTGTTTTCTTTCGATTTTGTGCAAGTAATTTGCGTTATTGTGCAAGCTACTTGGTTATTTTACATAAAAAACTAATTATGTTACTTTAACATCGACAAGCAAAATTTTAGCAAAAATTTGGTAAAATTTTTTTTTTGGTATGAAAAAAATTTTACCAAGTAGGATTGATTGCTCAATCTGACACAGATTTTTTTTTTTTGCGTGTATAATTCCATTATTGTTTCGTATCTCCGTCAAGGGTTAAAGTAACCACCCCAATAAAGCGAGTACTCATTATACTTGTGAAACTAAACACAGCCCATGTATGCACAGCTGAATACGTGACATTTTTCAAGTAAAATAAACAAAGCTCCAACCCAAATATCGTAAATTTAAAATGTGTCAACAAGCATCTTTGAATAACACACAAATTTAATTTTAATCAAATTGTGGAAAATATATAAAAATAAAAAAAGATAATTAACCAAATAGTAAACGGAAGAAAATTGTAAAGTTAAATGTAAGTACAATAAAGAATTTTTTATATTCCGGTTTGAGTTTAATTATTTGGTAAAATGTTGAATTAATATTTCTAAAAATACGGTCGTTTAGAAAAAATAAGAAGTGTGCTGTGTATCTATATTCAGCAAAAGTAAGCTATTTTTGTTCATCAATTCACTGAGGATTTTTTTTCTTACCTGCCCATTCATTACCCACCATTGTGTTGAAGCAGTAATAAGACCCGTAAGAAGAAACAAAAACGGTTGGTTGTAAAAATAGAGCTTGGAAAAAATTTTATAAAAAGTTAAAATTTTTATTAAAAGTTATTATTTGGAATGCATTTCAAAATACGATTATTTGGATGTTTATAAAATTGATAAAAAATTTTTCACTTAATTATAGTTTTTTTTGGTAATTGAAAAAGTTGGTGGTAATTGTGTAAAAAAAAACTTAATTTTTCCCAATAAAAGTTGCAATGAAATGTTTGTATAATTTAGTGGACATTTTTTAACATTTTTTTTTTTATTGTAAACATTTCCTAATTGAATTTATCAGTTATGAAAATTTTATTTATTTTTTGAAATATCTGGCATTTTCCATTTCCCTACAAAAGGCAACGACGTTATTTATACGATCTACGGTCGTTAGCAAAATACCAAAAAAAAAGTGTACTGTGCTTTGTCTAAAAGAGACTTTGGGCTGGCTTGCTGCGTTGCAATTGCTGAATTTCTTTTTTTTTACATTTTCATTCAAGTTGTATTTTGTGTGTGACGGTCGGTCGGTCTGTTGGATTTTCAGTTTTAATTAAATCGCTAAGATTTTGAATTGCATTTTATTAATTTTACTTAACAAATTAAATATTACAACAACGACAATTGTAATTTTATTTTATTTTTTATTTTTTTAAATATAAAACAATTTTTTTTTCACTTTATTTTTAGTTTTGAATAAGACGAAAAATAGTGTCGGTCACACTCCCTCATTTTCGATTCAAGAGAACGTGTTCGGTGGCCACTGATCACTACTTAAATAAACAATTGACGAGTGAATCACTCTTAACTTTTTTTTTTTAATTTGTTTTTAAAAATATAAAAATTTCTTTTAAAACACACAAAATGGTTTTGGCGGAACGTAATTCAGAATTAGTACGGAATGGCAGACGTTCCCGTGGACCCAGTCCTAATGGCCATGGCGCTAGTTCGGGTAGTGCTAGTGGCACTGCTGGTGCACCCGGTGGTACTGGTACACCCGAAACAAGTTCAGACGATGACAATTGTAAGTTTGACTCTGTCTCCAATTTTTCTTTGTGACATTCAAATTTATTTTTTCACCTTATTTTGTGTAGCCATCAAACGTAATGGTAAATCTAAAGCAAAACAAAGTGAATATGAAGGTAAATCAAAAAAATATTCTTAACATTTTGTGTTTTTTTTTAATATTAATTTTTGTTTTTTGATGTCTTTAGAAAAAATACGCGTTGGTCGTGACTATCAAGCTGTGTGTCCACCGTTAATACCTGAACCGGATCGTAAACCAGATGGCCTTAATGATCGTGCTTTGCTTGTTTGGTCGCCTACTAAAGATATTCCAGATACAAAACGTAAGTTGGTTATATTATGGGACTTGGGAAAAATGTCTTCCTTACGTCAACTCAAAATAAACATTATTTGTAAGTTTTTAAACGTTTCTTTGGAGAGTTTTGGATTACAAAAACTGTTTTTTTTAGCCTTGGCTTCGGTTTTATTTTTTAGTTCCATATTCGCAACATAAAAGTGGCCGTGGTAGAATCAAGGTAGAGAACGAAACAAATTCAATACAGAAGTAAAATAAATTTTTAATGATCCTCTGAACACACAAAAAATTTTTTTTCCATGAACGTTTTTCATAGTATTTATGAACAAATTCATACAATTTATTACTTTTTCATAATATTTATAAACTTTTTCATAGTATTTATGAATAAATCATGATATGTGAAATTTAAGAATTTTTAACATTTTTCATAAATACTATGGAAAAGTTTATAAATATTATGAAAAAGTAATAAATTGTATGAATTTGTTCATAAATACTATGAAAATCGTTCATAGAAAAAAAAATTTTTTGTGTGAAGAACCCAAGAAAATTTCTACTTCCAAGTGATTGGTTCCAGAAAACATGATAGATAGTTACTTGGAACCGCTTCTGCTTTCTGGTTTATTCTATTTACAGATGTATTCTATTTACAATTGTAATGCCAAGATTTATTTTGTTTTTCCAAGATTCCATTTGTAATTCGAAGATTTTACTTGTAATTCTCAAAATTCTATTTGTGAGTCGAAGTTTCCATTTGTAAATCGAAGATTCCCATTGTAATTCGTAAAAGATCAATTGTAATTTCTAAAAGGTCGATTTTAATTCGTTAAAGATCAATTGTAATTCGTAAAAGATCAATTATAATTCAAAAAACATCATTTGTAATTTGAAAAAGATTAATTGTAATTCGAAAAAGATCAATTATAATTAGTAAAAGATTAATTGTAATTCGTAAAAGATTATATTTACGAATTACAATTGATTTTTTAGAATTACATTTGATCTTTTTTCGATTACAAATGATCTTTTTCGAATTATAGTGGATTTTAACGAATTACAATTGGTATTTTACGATTCGACTCTGGTAACTCGAAAGCTTTCTATCAAGGTATTAAAAACATGAAAAACGGTTTCCAGCCAAGGTTAAACAACTGTCTAGATAAAGACGGTAACGTTCTCAGTGAAGACTGTGCAATACTGAAGAGATGGCAAGAACACTTCAATGAACTGCTTAACGTACCTGTGCAACACAACGAATTGGCCGGTGAAAATAGTATTCCAGTTGAATCGTCTTCAACATATGACAACCTACCTACAATACAAGAGGTTGATAAAGCGATAGGGCAAATTAAGAACAACAAGGCGCCAGGTGACGATGGCCTAGTCATAAGAGCTATTCAAGAATGCAGGCAACAAACTACGGTTTCAGATGCATAGATTGATCTGCACAATATGGGACACAGAAAGGATTCCTAACGATTGGCACCGTGGCATTATAATACCAATACACAAAAAAGGAAACAAAATGAGCTGTGAGAACTATAGAGGAATCACATTACTAAACACACCGTACAAAATACTGTCGAATGTCATTAACAACAGACTTAAAGAAGTTGCGGAATCTATCATTGGAGAATACCAATGCGGTTTCAGGCCTAATCGATCCACTGTTGATCAACTTTTCCTATTAAGGCAAACAATGGAGAAAGGCTTTGAGTACAAAAAAGTTTTACACATGCTCATGGTGGACTTTAAGCAAGCCTTCGACTCTATAAATAGAAACATTTTGGAACCAATTTTCATTAACATGGGGATACCAAACAAATTAAAAAGAATGGTGATACTCACAATTAAAAAAACAACTTGTAAGGTTGCTGTACAGAACAATCTTGGTGCAGAATTTAATATTACATCAGGTGTAAGACAAGGTGATGCTCTATCAACAACAATTTTTAATCTTACACTAAACCATGCAATATCATCGCTTGATAGAGGAGGACACATTTTCGCGCGGTCAACAATAATGTGTGCATATGCAGACGATATAGCGCTCATATCACACAGTGTGCGCGAATTAGAACAAAATTTTGCAATCTTGGAAAATGAAACGAAAAAGCTTGGTTTATTAATAAATGAGAATAAGACCAAGTACATTCACATGTCGCGTACTTAACCCATAAACGCACAGCAATCTATAACGTTTCTCAACTACACATTCGAAAAAGTCACGAGCTTCAAATACCTAGGTGCATTAATCAACAGCTCTAACGATATGCATCTATCGATAAACGATCGAATTCAAGCTGCCCAAAAAGCATTTTATGCGCAACTCAAACTTTTTAAGTCCCGACTAATAGCTCGCTCACTTAAGGTACGGCTGTATAAAACAGTAGTGCTGCCGGTACTAACATACGGTTGTGAAACTTGGGCCTTGACACTCTCAGATGAAGAAAAGCTTCGGGTTTTTGAAAGAAAAATAATAAGAAAAATATATGGCCCAAAAATAAATGACGACGGTAGTTACCAAAGACGAAATAACCTTGAGATCGATAATATAATCGAAGGTAAAGATGTTGTAAAATTATATATATTCGATTTGTTGTAAAATTTATAAAAGCGCAAAGACTGAGCTGGGCAGGACATGTAGCAAGAATGCCTCCGAATAGAGCTCAACAAAGAATAATGAATGCCATGCCCTACAACACAAGAGCGAGAGGAAAGCCGAGATCAAGATGGCTAGATGGAGTTGAAGAAGATTGTAGAAAAGTTAGCATTAACAACTGGAAACACTCTGCGCAAGATAGATCCGAATGGAAGAAGAAAGTGGACAAGGTTAAGGCCCACCCCGGGCTGTAACACCAAAAGATGATGATGATGATGATTTTACGAATAACAGCTTATCTTTTACGAATTAAATTGATCATTTACGAATTACAATCTTTATTTTACGAATTACAATTGATCTTTTTCGAATTACAATTGAAATCTTAGAATTACAAATGAAATCGTCGAAGTATAAATAGAATCTTCGAATTACAAGTAGAAACTTGGAATTACAAATGGAATCTTCTAGTTACAAGTGGAATCTTCGAATTACAAGTAGAATCTTCGAATTACAATTGATCTTTTACGAATTACATCTGTAAATGGTGTAAAATAGATTACACAGGCCAACAAAATTTGAAAAAGGTTGAAATCCCGGGTCTAGAATATACTTTTCTAAGGGTTTAAGCTGCGCTGAGTCCAAATCTGTACTCAGAATTTCCCCATCACATCAGGTTTTCGAGATATTTTAGCTTAAAGTTTCGCCATATTCGAGATGTCATAATATGCAAATTTTGAGACCAAATTCGGATTCAGCGCAAATCAAACCGTTAGAAAAGTTTCCTCTGGTTTATGGGTTAAAAATTTGTTGGCCTGTGTTATTTTTATATGAAATTGTCCAAAAACAACAGTTTAGGGTATTTTATACAATCTTAACACTTTATAGATAATCCTTCATTAATTACAACACTGAATATAAAAAAATATTTATGCGATTGTGACCCAACTTTACATAGCCAATTGCAATTCTTCTAATGATCACAAATCTGGTTCAAAAATTCGCCTTTTTGGGCTATTTTGGCAACTCACTTCGTATGAACCCGATGTGATAGCGACTTTAAAATACCTCGAGGTCAATGTAGGGTTCTATAGTCGAGAAGTCGAAAAGTCGATTAATCGACTTTTTGTATGATAAAGTCGAAATAGACTTTTTTGTTCTTTAAAAGTCGAAAAGTCGACTTTTGCTTTCGACTTTTTTGATTTTTTTTATTATTCTTCATTTTACTTAACCGAGCCCTTAGGGCCATATACAGTGATTTTTTTTTTTTTTGCAAAAAACTATAAATAGAGACAAGAGTTGAATAAATGGATGTGGTGAAGTTTGAATTGCTAGCGGCTGAACTGTTGTTGTTATAATTGTCAATCTCTCTGTAGAAAAATCTATTAATATGCAATGCAAGCAGTAATGAATAGAAAACGAATATTTATCCAACACATATCTAATCAATGCTTTGGCGGTGATGTCTAGAGTGCCATCCCACCAGTATTGTTAATGGTATGAAAATATTCGTGGTTCGATTCTGTACTGGGCATTGATATTAATAAAATTCACATATTAGAAAAACAATTACCATTAACAAAAACAAACTGGCATTTAAATCCTACTGATGAAGACAGTTAACTGGAACTGTCCGAAACCGGTATAGGAATACCAGAAATGTCTATAGCTTTTAGAAATTACATTTTTCTTCTACATTTTTCAACTCAAACCTTTATAACAAATAGAATTAGAGCCCGTGCTCGATCTGTACTAACAGAAAAATCAACAATTTTTTTTTTTTACTTTTGCCAGATGAAAATAATTTCTTTCTTCTGAAAAAAATTTCAAATGAGAGCCGAGTTTAATAACAACTGAAGCTATTGGTATTTCCATGTATTTTGTATGTAAAGCAAAAATGTCAATGCCAAATTCATGAGTTAGAAAGTGTTAAGTGCAATATTTACCAATATTTTTGATTATTGTAAACACCTCAGTGATAGGGTTCTATAAATCGAAAGTCGAATCTTTTGCTTTCGATTTTTTCAACCTTTTCCATATTTTCGATTTCTTTGACTTTTTTTGATAAATAAAATCAACCAAAAAAAAAATAGCACCTAAATGCTTACAACAAGTCAAAACTAAACTTTTATTTACAAAAAAAATCGACTTTTTAAAAGTTGGAAAAAAGTTAAAAAGTCGAAGAAAGTCGAAAAAGTCGAAAATAGTCGAAAAAAGTCGAAAAAAATCGACTTTTTAAAAAGTCGAAAGGTCGAAAAGTCTACTTTTTAAAATTTGAAAAAAGTCGAAAAGTCGAAAAATTGACTTTTTAGAAATTGAAAAAAGTCGAAAAGTCGACTTTTTGTTGCGACTATATAACCCTAGGTCAATGCTTAAACTTTGCAGAAGTGTCTGTCAGTATGTAGAAAAACTTATACATGCAGTTTGGCGTGAAAAAATCAATGACTCAATGAATCGGGCCCAACTCTGCGAAGGTGTCATATTGGACCAGAGTGAAAAATGTTTCCCTTTTTAAAGCCCCATTTTTGTTTACTGTTCTTTTTATAATTTTGTTAAACAATTGAAGGATTCACAAAAGTTCAAAGTCCTGCATTGGGGATTAGAAGCCCGCCCCATTTTATACCCTCCACTCTAGTGATAGAGGGTATATATAAGTTTGTCATTCCGTTTGTAACACATCGAAATATTGGTCTAGGACCCCATAAAGTATATATTCATGATACCCGATCGATTTTAAGACGATCTAGCGATGTCCGTCCGTCCGTCTATCTGTCTGTCCGTAAAAAACACGCTAACTTTTGAAAGACTTTACAGAGGCTACTGAAGTTTGGCATATTTATTTATTTATTTAATTTGAAGTAATATTAAAAGCCCCTAAAGGCCAAAACCAATATTACAGAGTTTATCACATTAAAGTCTACAGGTTAAATAATACTAATTCACAAAATAAAATATAACTTAATTAATAGGTTTCTTATATAATAAACTGTTTATATGGCCCCCCAGCCAAGCATAAGAAGTACTAAAAAGTATACTACAACGACGGACAATATAGGTCCAGGTTAGTGACAGATTTGTTATTTTGAAATGTAAGAATATAAATATAAAAACATTATGTCCGTAAAACTGAACCAAAAACAAACTGTTCCAAGCAATCATTATATTAAGACTTTACAATCGTTCATTATGTTAGGTTGTATTACGAAAGTGAAAGAGCAATTTCTCTTTGAAGACCTTATTAGAGTATTTAAACACTCTAAGGTTTAGAGGCAAATCATTCCAAAGTCTAGCAACTCTTACTAGAAATGATCGTTCGAAGATGGATGTAGATATAAGAGGAATCAAAATCTGTTTTTTCCTAGTGGATCTCGAAAAATGGAAACTGCTACGTAAGCTTGGTGGAATCGAGTTTAAAATAAGTTTATAAAAGAAAAATAATAATCGAACTTCTACAAATTTTTGAAAAGTGCATCCCAATAGTTTAATAACATATGGCGTTATATGTTCTCTGACCCTTACATTGTATACAAAACGAACAATCATATTGAAACCCCTTTCCAGTTTTTTAAAGTTGGTAGAATTTGTTCCCGATATTACCTCTAAACAATAACATACTTGTGACATTAGTAATGCAAATGCTACTTTTTTTTTAATATCCACCGGCAAGTAAATATCAGAATTACGTAACCGACGTAACGTGTAAATAATCTTACCTGTTAACGCATTAACGTGGCTATCAAAATCAAGATTTTCATCAATAATTACCCCTAAGCATCGCATATGATCTACAAATTGTAAGCTTGAACCATTAATAGTAATGTTAAAGTCACGTTCAGAAGTATTTCCGAAAACTATGCACTTGGTTTTAGCCAAATTAATTCTTAATTTATTTTCTGTTATCCATGAAGAAATATTATCCATACAAAAATTTGCACCTACTTCTAAAACATCCAAAAATTGTCTCTCATTGCTCAAGAGTATTTGTACATCGTCTGCAAATATAAAGGGTTTACAACCACAAGATTCTACTATCTCAACTAAATCATTTAGGTATAAAACAAATAAAAGCGGCCCAATAACCGAACCTTGTGGCACCCCAAGATTTACATTCTTTGTTTCGGAAAGGCACCCTTCAATATCGACAAATTGAGACCGACCATTCAAGTATGAATAAATAAGTTTACAGGCAGACTTTGAAAATTTAAATTTTTCACGAAGTTTAACTATCAACTTGCTATGGTCGATACAATCAAACGCTCTGGAGAGATCAAGAGACACCAAAATATTTGTTTTCCTTGCATTTAGGTTCCGTCTAATTTCGTCCGTCATATCAGTCAAAAGAGATGAAGTATTATACCCTTTCCTATATGCATACTGGCTACTTCTGATCATATTATTTTTTTCTACATAACCCAACATACTAAATTTCAGTATATGCTCAACAACTTTGGATAGCACGGGCAAAATACAAATAGGTCTTAAATTTTCTACGGTGGATCCAGATCCGGCTTTGGGGATTGGGACTACCCTTCCGACCTTCCAAGAACATGGAAAAATTGACGTTGTAATAATGCTATTTACTATGTGTAAAAAGTGTCTATAAATTACGGGAAAAATAATCTTCACAAATCTAAGAGGAATCCCATCTATTCCAACCGAATTAGACTTTACTTTATTCAAAGCCATACAAAGTTCAAATTCCGTTACATTATCAAAAGAAAACCTGTAGTTTTCATCTACGTAATCAAAATCAAAATTATTAGTATTGAGTGTGTCAGCGCCTCTAATAAAAAAATTATTTACCTCGTTAACATCAAGATCAAGAGTTGCTTTTTCATTCTGCAAGCACCCAGCGTTTCTGAGAGTCTTCCACACGTCCGCACAATTTTTCCCATCAAATGATCTAATAGAATTTTTCCTCTTATATTTTCTTATTATTTTTTTTACTCTATTTCTGTATTTACAAAAAGTACGCCAATTTCTATCGCTTGAGTTATCAAGGAATCCCTTATACGCAAGGTCCCTTAATGACATTGCATGCAAAATCTCCCTAGACTTCATCCAAGAATCTTTCTTAACCTTAGGTCTACGACAGACAATTGGAACATACGAATAAGCATCATTTAAAAATGTATTAAAGAAGTTAACTTGACAATCTACATCATTCGTTGTATAAAGTAATGTAAAATCAAATGCATTAAAAAATGTATTAAGACCATTCCAGTCAATGTTATTAAAATCCCTAAAAGAAATAATTTCCTCTTCTCTATTTGTTTCCATAGCAATGGAAATATATATAAAAGCGTGATCTGATATTGAAGGGCATTGAAACTGCCCACCAGTACCACTAACAATCACTTCATTGCCAATCAGAAAATAATCGATAAGGGAAGACGAACGACGGGCCGCGTCAAAATGTATATTGTTATGCCGGATAGTTAGCCCATTTTGAGCACAGATAGTACGGACGAAATTAGCCTTAACAGGGTCAAACAGATTTTGATTGAAATCTCCTACGATTATAACACTGTTATATTGAAGAAGTAGATTCTCATGTAATCGTTCAAAGGTGTCAAAATTGTCCCTATCATCATTAGGTAAGTAAACAACTCCAATTAAAGTTTTCAAATTGCCAACTTTGATTTCAATAAATATAGACTCACATACATTGTACTCTTTGGCCCTAAAAACAATACGACCTTTAAACTTTTTTGAAATAAAAATACCTACTCCACCAGCTCTACCATTTACAACAGGACGATCACTTCTATAAAAAGAGTAACCGGAGATTGAAACAGCATTTGTTGAGATATATGGTTTTAACCACGTTTCCGTGACACCAAAAACGTCCAAATAACAACCCTCTAAAACATTACGTATTTCATTCAGTTTCGTTCCATTTGATGGGCAAATACTACGACAGTTCATGTGACCAATATTAAGAACGTTATTGATTCTATTAAGCCGGTTTTTAAGAACAACGTTGTCACTAACAATCGGACCAATATTATTGTCACTCATCAATAATACTTATAAAAAAGTAGAAAAAATTAAAATGGTGGGGGCACCAATTGTATAAACAAATTATGAAAAACATAGTTTTTATAAAAAATAAATCAAAAACGCTTTTGGAGTTCAAATAATTCATTTTCCAAAATTAGCTAACAGCTGATCAAAAAGTAATTCTTTCAAAAAAATAAGATAAGGTATCAATTACGAGATCAATATAAATATCTAAAATACAAACTTTATACGTATTAAACTTCAAACTTATTCCTGTAAAAGTTTTGTGCACTCCACGTAGTTCATCATAACCTCACTTTTATCCATGTAACTAATCAAAACTTTAGGTTTATCTGCATTGAAAATCTTAAATTTCATAATTTTTTTGTTTTCCACCAGCTTTCTGCATACATAAAACATCCTGGCAGCAAATGGTGAGAAATGATCATTTATGAAAACTCTTGTGTCTATATCACTTTCATCAACATCGCTCAGCTTTAAGGATTTTGTTTTAAAATATTCTGCCATCAGCCTGTCCCGTATTCTAACATGGGTAAATTTAACAAGAACTGATTTTGATTTGTTCATGTAACATACATGCTGAATATCATCGCCACTAATGTCCATACCAAAAAAAGAACAAATTCGTTTAATCTTTTCTTCCAGTTGTTGTACTTTAAGTTTTGCAGGCAAGCCATTTACCACCACATCTGTTCTATTCATTCTATGTTGCAAAGTGTTGTTGTCCGCCTCCAATTTACATATTTTATTTTCAAGACTTGCATCAAGCCCCTTTACCTGCTGATAGCAATTTAAGACTTCCTGATCAATTTTTTCAAACCGAGACACAAATTCGTTTCTTATATCACACACAATTCCTTCAAGTTTCTTATCAGTAGTATCTTTGTGTCCATCTATCCGATCTGACAGCGAATCCAGTTTGTTGTTCAGGAGACTTATCTCATCTTTTAAGGTGTTGTTGTTATTATTAGGGTTATTAATACAGTCTTCACATTTGTAAGACAAACCGCCATTTTTTGACATCAATGCTAGGAATTCTTCAGTAATTCCAGCACATTGAGGGTGGAACCAATTTACGCAATTATTACACTGGACACTCCCAGTTTTTCCAAGATCTTTTTTGCATTTTCCACATACGTATTTTTTTCCAGTCATGTTTTCAAAAAAAGAATACAATTATTTAAACAAAAAGGCCTTAATAATTTAGAATTAAGATTTTGTTAAAAATACATATGTAGAGTAAGACAACTGTAAATCAATTCACTCAATTCAGCAACAGCACCGTATATATAAATGATAAAGACAGCTACATACAGATCACAACAGCGCCAAAAATTCAATACAGCAACAACAGCAATGCAAAAAAAGCAATCGAAAAAATTGCAAACTTTAAAACAGATTTCCGCAAAATATTTTATGGATTTAAAAAGTATTTTATATTATTTATGAAGTTTTTGTTGAATAAAGGCGGTGTATAACAAAATATTAATATATTGTGCACTTTTTACTACGTAATTAATTTATTTTTGATCAGCTGAAAATCACCACCTACTAATACGACATGGCGTTTTTGGTGTTCTAGATTTCACATCCGAATTTCTTTTTCGTTTTGTTTCACAAAAATAAAATTTGGTGAAAGTAAAACGAATGCACTTTTTTCCTAAGAATTTTTTAAATTCTAATTATTCGATTTCAACTTCGAATGAAAACGTGATCAACAAAACACTAAGCTTGATTTCATGTGATTCGGAAATTTTGAATTGAAAAGTTGTGAAAGACTGTAGAGAAACTCATAAATTCCAAATCGAAACTGATTGTATTTTATTTCATTTTTTCAAATATAAAAAATTGAATACAAACAATACTAAGACTACTGGAGTAAATTACAAAGTTTAAAAACAAAGTATAAAATTATAAGTAGTTTAATTCTAATACAACATCTTCCTTTTCTATTTATTAATAATATAATATTATTAATTATATTATTAATAAAGATAGGATCTAACCATCTTAAAACTAACTTAGAGCTATGTACTGATAATGTTAATATTTATTTATTTAGGAATTTAAAAAATTAATCGGCTTATAGAAATCTGTTTGATATTTTATACGACTACTTTTACGAGGAATGACAGTACTATTCGTTTTATTTTCAATATAGTCATCTGTTTTTCTAAATTTAATATGAAATGAATTTCTTCTATATGTTCGTTCATCTGACAAACTTTTTACGATATATGACCTGGGCGTATTATGACAAGCTACTATAACTCCAGGTATCCACTTACGGGACGAATCTATTCTAAAAAATATACTATCCCCAATATTAAAACATCTTCTCTTCTTTGTGTTTCGATTATAATATCTTCTAACATTTTTAGTCTTCTCCTCCATTTCCTCCCTTACAAGTTTATTGTCTATATATCTAGGGTTAGGTTCTAACAATTTGTCCGTAATAGGAATTTTCGTTCTTAGCCGTCTATATAAAAGAAGCTGTGCCGGGGAATAACTTAGGTCCTTGATAGGAGTATTACGATATTCCAACATTGCATTAAAAACTTCCTCCTTTGTTTCCGATTTCCTTAAAATCATCTTAGCAATGCCCACAAATCTTTCAGCCAATCCATTACTTCTAGGGTAATTAGGACTGCTAGTTATTATTTTAAAATTCCACTTTTTAGAAAATTCCGAACATTCATACGACCCAAAAGGCATATTATCAGCCACAACTACCTTCGGTATCCCAAACCTTGAAAACACGTCTATCCACCCTTCAATAACATCAGCTGAAGTCTTAGATTTTAAATAAATTAATTCAAACCACTTACTATAGTAATCTACAACAACGAGAAAATTTTTTCCAGAATGCTCCAAAATATCACAACCAACCTTCTCAAAAGGTAAATCTGGAATATCGTGTGGAATAATTGGTTCCTTGATATTAGATGGTCTCAGTTCCTGACATTTTCTACATTTCATTATTATATTCTCAATGTCTTCATTCATATTCATCCAATAAAATAACTCGGATGCTCTTTTCCTAGTTTTAGAAATGCCCATATGACTTTCATGTAGTTTATTCAACACATTGTTCTGTAAATTTTTTGGTATCATTATACGTTCATTATAAAAAACTAAATTTCCATCTACTGTTATATCATTTTTCTTGCTGTAGTATCCCTTAGCATAATCAGGAATTTTATTCTTCTCAGGCCATCCTTCAAAGCAGTATTTTATTAATAAACTTAATAAATCGTCCTGTTTAGTAGCATTACCTATTTTTTCTAAACTCTCATCTGTAACACTAATACTATGAATCATTTCCGTTACACCGTTTTCATGTTCTAAATTTCCATTATCAATATAGTTTCTTGAAAAATAATCAGCAGCAACAATGCTCTTTCCGGGCTTATAAACAACCTCTACATTATATGGAAACATTTTCAACTTTAATCTTTGTAATCTTGTCGATCCGATTTTGTTAATATCCTTTTTAAAAATGGTTTCTAGTGGTTTGTGATCCGAAATAATAATGACCTTTTTTCCATAAATATACTGATGAAATTTTTTACATGAGAAAACAATTGCTAAAAATTCTTTTTCAATCTGTGCATACTGTTTTTCTGTGTCAGACAAAGAGCGTGAAGCAAATGAAATAATTTTATCATTTTGAAATAAACAACAACCTAGCCCATCCTTCGAAGCATCAGTCTGGATAACGACATTATCCTTTTCATTAAAAGGCGTGAGAATAACATGAGTGGATACAACATTTTTAATTTTATTAAAACACTCCTCATGAGCGGGTAATATAACATAATCTATATTCTTCCGAAGTAATTCTCTTAACGGAGCAGTTAAATCTGCTAAATTCGGTATAAATTTTCTTAAATAATTTACCAAACCCAGAAACGATTGAAGTTCAGTTCTATTCCTCGGAATGCTGAGCGCTAATATAGATTCAATACGCTTTTTATCTGGTCTTATACCATTATTTGAAATTATGTGTCCTAAGAAACTGACTTCTTTTACTCTAAATTGAATTTTATTCTTATTTATCTTTACATTCTGTTCCCGTGCTCTTCTTAAAAACAGATCCACATTTCTATCATGATCCTCTATGGTTTTACCACCTATTATTATATCGTCTATGTATATGTTTACCCCAGGCAAATCACTAAATGTCTTAGAATTGTATCTCTGAAACACTTCAGATGCTGTAACCAGTCCAAACGGTAATCTTTTAAATTTATAGCATCCAAAAGGAGTACTAAACGTTACTAAATCACTTGATTTATCTGTTAAAGGCACATGCCAAAACCCATCTTTGAGATCAAAAACCGAAAAATACTCATATTCAACTAAATTTGCACTTATCTCTTCAAATGTTGGTATTAAATAATGATTAGGAATTACATGTTTATTAAGTTCCCTTGGGTCTAAACACAAACGCAAACTGCCATCTTTTTTCTCACGAATAACTAAATTGTGAACCCATGCCTGAGGCTTTTCCGTTTTTTCAATAATATCCATACGATCTAATTCGTCTAGTTTATCCTTTAATTTATCTTTAATTTTTATTGGTATTCTTCTTGGTGGATGAGCCACCGGAACTGCATTTGTATCTATTTCAATGTTATATGGCTCACTAAATCTACCTATTCCTTTAAAAACATCTTTATATTTCGCAGCTAACTTTTCTAGTCAGTCTGAAGTATTGTCAATATTCAAAACTCTCTTGATTAGGCCTAATTTAACACAAGAATCTCTGCTAAATATTGGCTTGTACCCATTGTCAACAATTAAAAACAACTCGTCAGAAATATAATTTTTCGAAACACAACGAAGAGTTATTTCACCTAAAGGACGTATTTTATGACCACTATATGTTAACAAAGTAGTGTTAGTAGGTTTTAATTTCATATTCGTAGAAATATTTTTAAATATAGATATTGGAATTATATTTGCATCAGAACCAGTGTCTAATTTAAATTTAACACTATAGTTATTGACCATGATATCATGGTACCAAACGTCTTTGACTCTATACGAATTAATACTGTCAGTCAACGCAAAATCACAATCAGAATCACAACTATTACAATCATTTTTAGATAAAGTATTAACTTGAATGTTTGATTTACACGCAACCGAAAAATGGTTTAATTTTTTACATTTATTGCAAACCTTACCAAAGGCAGGGCAATTGTTAATTTTGTGTTTTTTCAAACATCTTTTACAATTAATTACGTTACTCTTTTGATTTTGATCATTTCTAAATCTACTTTTCTTATATTTATTTATAAAATCTAATTTTTCTGTCTCACCAGCATTTTCATATCCCTCTTGAATGTCATCTGTATTCTGCTTCGATTCTTGAACATCTCGTACCTGTTGTTTCTGCTTCTCATAAATTCTGCATTCTAAAATTATCTTGTCAATTTCGATATCCTCCTTTTTTAATAACTTTTCTTGTAGATGGTTATCAGCAACACCCAATACAATTCTGTCTCTAACTATTTCAGATGGATTTTCAAATTCACAGCTACATGATAACTCCTTCAAATCTTGAATAAAGTCCTCAATTGGCTCATTTGGCTTTTGATTTCGATTGTAAAAAACAAATCTTTCATATAGAATGTTTTTCTTTGGCGTGAAATAGTCTTCAAGAGCTTTGATGACTTTGTTGTAGTTGTTACTATCTTCCACTGCAATATCCAAGTTTCTGATTATTTCTTTACCTTCACGTCCAATTTGGTTTCTCAAAATAGCAAGCTTAATAGCATCACTTAGTTTCGTATTTTTAGCTATTATATAATCTTCAAAATCTCTTAGAAAGATTGTCCAATTTTTGGCTTTGTTGCCGGACACTTTTAGGTCTGGGATAGATTTTAAATCCATTGTTCTTTATGTATAATTTATGAATTTTTTCTCCTTTTTTATATTTATTTGCAAAAATTATTTAGAACTTTTTCTTGTATATATTATTTTTTTTTTTTTTTTCACAGTCACGTAGGTTATTTTTCTAAAATTTTATTTATTTTTTAGACTGCGCCATGTAGAGAAACTCATAAATTCCAAATCGAAACTGATTGTATTTTATTTCATTTTTTCAAATATAAAAAATTGAATACAAACAATACTAAGACTACTGGAGTAAATTACAAAGTTTAAAAACAAAGTATAAAATTATAAGTAGTTTAATTCTAATACAACAAAGACAGAACAGAGGCCAGTGGCTTTCAAATGCATATATGTTGGGCATTTACCTGGTCAGGCTGGTATTGCAATCCAGCCAAATTGGTCCAGTGGTTCAAAAGTTATGAGCAAAAGAATAATTTTCGGCAATTGTTTTTTGGCGAATTTACGAGATAAAAAACACGCTAATTTTCGAAAGACAATAATGAGACTGCTGAAGCTTGGCATATATCTTTGTCGTTCCCCAGGTCTGTTTGGTATTGAATTGCAGCTCAATCGGTTTAGTGGTTCAAAAGTTATAAGCAAAACTCTGAATTTCATATTAGTTTCATCTAAAATGCCACGTGTTAAACAAATTTTAAAAGCATTGGTGATTGTTAAGTTATGACTGTTCACCGGTGTAAAAAAATGTTCGAAACATCAATTAGTTGTAGCGAAAATTTGACAGTCATATGTTTGCCTATGTTTCACGCGTCGGCATACGCAAAATAACTTTAATTTAGATTTTCTTGTAGTTTTTGTCTATTTATCTAAAGTAATAATGGATGTTTACCGTGCCAACAACTTATATGGAATTAAAAAAATTCATTGCAATTTGCAAACAATAAAACTTTCGAAGTTCCGAAATAACTTTAAAAAATTTCAAAGTTTTAGTCCTTTTTTATCAAAGGTTCTTATGTTTGTGATAGGTCATTTGGGAACCGTGTGACTTGTCATGTGACCTATTAAATACCGGTCACTTTTTCTGCAGGAAAAAATGAAAATAAGCCACTGTTATGTTCGCAACTTTACAATTCACATGAATTTTTCCAAATTCCATGACATCGAATTCGGTGTTCTATTTTTCACCTATTCATTTTAAATTTAAATCGAATAACTAAGAGCTTAAAATTATAACGAAAATAGTACATTCGTTTTATTTTCACTAAAAATATTTTTATTTGAAACAAAACGAATAAAAATATTCGAAAGTGAAATACATATAAACACAAAAAAAAAATCGAAAATTTTCCTTTTCACATTTTTTTGTGAATTAGTTTTTTTTGGAACAGTGGCCTTAATAATAAATGAAAATTAATAATTTTCATGCGATTGCAGCTCATCAAACGCTATCCAAATCAATTGTCAGAATACAATATGCATTTTTTTGAGCTGTGTTATTATTAATTTCTATTTTTGTTTATGCAGATAATAAAATAAATTTATACAAAATTACAGTTGAGGAATACATATCAGTTGCCAAAGAGAAATATGGTTATAATGGTGAACAAGCCTTGGGTATGTTATTCTGGCACAAACATGATTTAGAAAGAGCCGTAATGGATTTGGCCAACTTTACACCATTTCCCGATGAATGGACAGTAGAAGATAAAGTTCTTTTTGAACAAGCATTTCAATTTCATGGCAAGAGTTTTCATCGTATACGACAAATGGTAAATATAAAAGAAATTTATCTTTAAAACATACAGGATATTCACGTTAGAAATTTTTGACCCTTGCAACAGTGTAATATTGCAACTTTTTTTTTTTTTTTTAAATGTTTAATAAAATTTGTATTTTCCTATTATCTTTAATATGATGCGTCGTTGCAAGAAAATATTCTCAATTTATTTTAATAGGAATACAATTGCTTCTACTCACAAAGAAACAAGCAAATATAGTTCCAATTGTGACATTGCGCAATTTTGCAATACTAAAATTTCTTACGTGAATTCCATTATGACGGTATTCACGTCAGAATTTTTTACCCTTGCAAAGTGCGAAATGCAACATTTATTACAACCAACACACATAAAATTATTTCAGTTTTTATTTTATCCTATGTGTTTGTTGTAAAAAGTTTTGCATTTCGCAGTTTGCAAGCGTAAAAATGGCTGACGTGAATTCCACTTATATTTAACGGGCATAAAAGGGTAATGATTGCAATTTGTAATTATTTAGAATGCTAAAATGTTATCATTACCACATACAAATGTAACACCGTCCGACAGCCAATATTAAACATGAACCGGATGATATACATCTGAATGTAGAGAATAAATGGAGTAAAACTGCATTTACAGTTTTTTTATTTCGTGATCCTGTTTCCTTTTAAAAGGACTTCAAAGTTTTAAAGGATTACATTTTGTAAAATATATTTTTTTAAATATTTGTACATGTCCTAGGATGCCAAATGAAAGAGAAGGTTCTCCCCTAATTTAAATTTTTATTTTTTTTTTATTAGAAAAAGCGATATGAAGTTCTTTCAAAACGTTATCAAAATGTTTTGTTTAACATTTAAATGATATTGTAGGACAAAGTTTTGAAAGAACGTTACTTACTCCTTTTTGCCTGATATGTCTAAATAACAAAACGGGAAAATTAGGGGAGATCCTTCTCTTTTATTTGCCATCACTAGTGGCATCCAAGGAAAAGTACAAATATTTAACAAAAAATACAAAAATTAATTCTCTAAGACTTTAAAGTCCATTTAAAAGAAAACAGGATAAAAGCATATGAATAATGTACATTTAAGACTTCATCAAAATATTTTGTTGAACATTTTAAATGATATTAAAGGATAAAGTTTTGATATTGAAGGATAAAGTTTTGAATTAAAAATAATAAAATTGGGAAATTTGGTGTTAAGCCTCCTATTTCATTTGCCATCACATCACAAAATATTCCTTTTCAAACTTCAAAGTCAATTTAAAAGGAAACAGGATAATGAAATGAAAAACTGTAAATGCAGTTTTACTACATATAGTCTGTAGTTTCAAGCATGTATTATCCCACTCTTGTTTAACGATTTTTTTGTCGGACGGTGTAATCATTACCCCCTAAGGCTGTCATTCAAAAAAACGAAATAATTCATAATTTGACATCTGTGCATTTTCTTAGTTGCCTGATAAATCAATTGCTAGCTTGGTTAAGTATTATTATTCATGGAAAAAGACACGACATCGTCAAAGTGTTATGGATCGTCAGGAAAAAGTTAAAGCTAACAAAGAAGGTGGTTCTTCAGAAAACGGCAGTGACAATGGCAGTAATGAAGAATCTGACAATGATGACAAGGTAATTATTAGTTAGAATAAAGTTTATTTATAAATTATAAATATACATACTAGTTTTTTTTATTATTTTTTTAATTTTAATTTGAGTTTTTTGGTTAACATTAAACACAAATTTTTTATTTGTTTTTATTTTATCGATTTTTATTATTATTATTATTTTTTTTATTAAGTTTAGTTTATTAAATATAATTTTTTTACAACTTTTCTTTTTTACACAAAACTTTTTGGCTTTTTGTAGTTACGCCGTGGCTTAACTTTAGGTGTAGTTTATTGAGAAAAGAACAAAAAAAAAACTAAATAAAAACAAAAACACATACTTTATTTAAAAAAACAAAACAACTTTCATTATATTTTTATTTAAATATAATTTAGTCAATACTTTCTATACTTTTTATTTTCTCTTAACATAATCATTTAACAAAAAAATATATAAATATTTTCATGTATATTTATGGCTAAAATAGCAAAAAAAAAACAATATCAATATCATACCCAATTTATATATAAATTGAAAATAGATCAGAGAGAATTTTTAAGAAAAATTTGTAAAAAAAAATAATTGCATTGTGAACAATAATTAAACATATTTTGAGATTATAAAATTGATTTAATTTAAAATTTTATTTTCTTTGTTCTATTTAAAACATTATTTCTTTCCATTAAACAAATTTCATACATTTTCATTATTTATTGCAGAAAAAATCATATATTCATAACACTAATATTTTTTTTTTTTTAAATTAACATTTACACATAAATTAAAGAAATTTATGTAATCTTTATATATGAAAATGATTCGCTTTTTAATTGTTTTTTTAAAAGTTTTTCAAAAAAAAAAACTATAATTTCTAAGCTTTAACAAGGGATTTTAAAATAAAAAATAAGTATAAATTTTAAATTTTATGTGGAAAGTTTTAATTTATTTGTTTGATTTTTTAAACAAGGTATTAAGGGTAGAAAGTTTTCTTTTATGATAGGACGGATTTTATAAATATGGAGATCAACAGAAACTTTTCTTTTTATGTACTCCTATTTTTCAAAAAAAAAAACAATAGCATGTCACAGAACACATCGCAGGTTTTTTTTTTCAATACTTTTTCAAATGATTTTTTTACTACAAAGATTATTTTTGTAATCGGGACATTTTCAAATTTTTTCGGAACTTTGGTTTTTTTTTTAAATATTTATAATATATGGTTCCATAAAAGTAATTCTCATAAAAAATGTGTAAATAAAAATTTCCGATATTTTTTTTCGGTGTTCTACACTATTTACAGATATAATTTGAAACAGATTAATTGTAATGCGAAAATTCTATTTGAAATTCGAAGATTCCATTTGTAATTTAAAAACTTTATTTGTAACTCGAAGATTGATTCTACTTGTAATTCAAAAATTCCATTTGTAATTCGAAGATTCCAATTGTACTTCGGAAAAGATCAATTGTAATTCGAAAAAGATCAATTGTAATTCGAAAAAGATCAATTGTAATTCGAAAAAGATCAAGTGTAATTCTAAAAAGCACAATTGTAATTCGGAAAAGATCAATTGTAATTCAAAAAAAATTAATTGTAATTTAAAATAGATCAATTGTAATTCGAAAAAGATCAACTGTGATTCGAAATAGATCAATTGTGATTTGAAATAGATCAATTGTTATTCGAAAAAAATCAATTGTAATTCGAAAAAGATCAATTGAAATGCGGAATAGATCAATTGTAACTCGAAAAAGATCAAGTGTAATTCGAAAAAGAACAATTTTAATTCGAAAAAGATCAATTGTAATTCTAAAAAGATCAATTGTACTTCTAAAAAGATCAACTGTAATTTGAAATAGATCAATTGTAATTTAAAAAGATCTTTTTCGAATTGCAATTAAACATTTTCGAACTGCAATCAATATTTTTCGAATTACAATAGATCTTTTTTGAATTAAAAATTATGTTTTTCGCAATTGATCTGTTTCGAATTCCAACTGATCTATTTCGAATTACAATTGATCTTTTTCGAATGTCAATTTTTTTTTTGACTAAACCAACACTCAGGGGATGACCCCTATAAATGCAGTGCATTGTGTTGGTAATTAGCAAAATAGGTTATGGGAAGGAGGAAAGAGGGAGTAGTGTTTGTGGATATTTGACTTGACTTCTTACACAACCCACATTCCGACGATGCTCCAAAGAGTCAATAGAGTCGGATACCCTAATGGCATTGATTAGCTTCGACACCCTCCTTTTGATACGGTCCAGAAACTTCAGAATTGGTTCTGAAGCCCACTGTCCATATATGGGAGTGTATTCCATCATCGGCCGGACATAGGTAGTATAAATATTAAAAAGATGGGGGGAGTGAAGTAATTCTTGCACTGTTTTAAGAAACCAAGACACTTTTATACCCTCCAACCACAGTATGGGGGTATACTCACTTTGTCATTCCGTGTGTAACGCATCGAAATATCGAAGTAGCACCCCATAAAGTATATATTTTATTGATCATTGATCGATTCTAAGACATTCTAACGATGTCCGTCCGTCTGTAGAGGACACGATACAGTCCAAAATAAAAGAGCTAGACTTCCGAAGTTTGGCACGAATATGTCTTATATTCCTAGGCAGGTTAAGTTCTGAAATGGGCAAAATCGGACCAAGGGGAAAAAAGTTCCCCCTTGGAGAACTAAACCAACCTAAAAAAACCGCATTTTTTGAAGATTTTTTTGTACTTTTGCTAAGCAAATGCAACATTCTTATCTCAGAAGAAGTTCATCGGAGGAAGGTGCCCCCTAACGTCTCTCACCAACCCCCCCCCAAAAAAAAAGAAAAAAAAGACGCCCCTGATTTTTTTTTATATTGTTTTTTACATTTTGGAGGGTATAAAAGATTCGGCACAGAATGTAACACTCTTGTTCGAATTACAATTGATCTTATTCGAATTTACAATTGATTTACAATTGATCTTTTTCGAATTTTGATTTTTTTGAATTACAATTGATCTTATTCGAAATGCAATTGGAATTTTCAAATTACAATTGATCTTTTTCGAATTACAATTGATCTTTTTTAAATTACAATTGATCTTTTTCGAATTACAATTAATCTTTTTTGAATTAAATTGATCTTTTTCGAATTAAATTGATCTTTTTTAAATTACAACAGAAATTTTCGAATTAAAAATGGAATTTTCAAAGTACAAATGGAATCTTCGAGTTAGCAGTAAAATCTTCGAATTACAAATAGAATTTTTGAATTACAAATGGAATCTTCGAATTACAAATAGAATTTTCAAATTACAAATGATCTTTTTCGAATTGCATCTGTAAATGGTGTAGATTCTACTTGCGAATATTTTTACTGTTTACTAATTATTTTGTTATGCTTTTTGCGCTATAGTTATACAATGTTTTATTTTTTTTTTAATTTTACCACTCCCACAAAAGGGGGCGGATCAAAACAAATGACATTTTATATTCCCCTGGATCCAACTGCAGGACTTCGTACTTCTTCTGTCATAAATATGTTTCATTTGCTTAGCTCACTTTTATTTTTAATATGTCATGATATAGTTTTGGATATAATTTTTTAAATACTGTTGGCCCAATCAAAAGAAACAACAATTTAAAGTCGTTTTTAATTTTATTTATCATTTTTTTTAGTTGATTTTAAATTCAAAAGCCATTTCTATGGAAAATTTAAATTTGTTTTCTTTGGGTTACTTCCTTCGTTTTAAATAATCATTTTCAATATAAAGATTACATATGAAGTTTACAAAAAATTAAGCTGAAAACACAGTGTTATTTAGATAGATTTAGAAAGAATTCAACAAAAATCTCAATATGTAATTCCATTTATTTACAAATAATGAATTACATTAACTTTTAGTATATATTTAAAATTATTTCAAAAATTTTTTCCAAGCTCTCATCTACACTATTACAGATGAAATTTCGAAAAAGATCAGTTGTATTTCAAAGATTTAAATTGTAATTCCAAGATTTTATTTGTTGTTCAAAGATTCTACTTGTTATTTAAATATTTCATTTGTAATTTGAAAATTTTAGTTGTAATTTGAAAAATATCAATTGTAATTAAAAAAATAAAATCAATTGTAATTAAAAAAATCAATTTTAATTTGAAAAAGGTTAATTCTGATTTGAAAAATATCAATTTTAATTCGAAAATGGTATATTGTGATTTGAAAAACATCAATTGATATCAAATGTATTTCAATTGGTCTTTTTTGAGTTACAATGAGAATTTTGAAATTTTAATTGATTCTTTTTCGAATTACAATTAATCTTTTACCAATTACAATTGATCTTTTTCGAATTACAACGACGGTATTCACGTCAGAGTTTTTTACCCATGCAAAGTGCGAAATGCAATATTTCTTACAACAAACACACATAACATTTTTTAGGTTTTAATTTCATCCTATGTGTTTGTTGTAAAAAATTTTGCATTTCGCACTTTGCAAGGGTAAAAATTGCTGACGTGAAGACCACTAATATAAATTTTCGAATTACCTTACGAATTTTTGAATTATAAATGGAATATTCGAATTACAAGTAGAATCTTGGAATTACAAATGAAATCTTCGAATTACAAATGGAATCTTCAAATTACAAGTAGAATTTTTGAATTACAATTGATCTTTTTCGAATTACATCTGTAAATGATGTAAAGCCACATTGTGTTTTGGACCTTAATTTTTTTTTTAAATAAAAAATAATTGTAAAAACTTTAAATTCTATTTATACACTCAAAATAATAACTCTGTTAAAAACTCTGTAAAATGACTGTAATCTCAATTCGACAGTTATTTGACAAAGTTATCTGTCGAAATACAGATTTTAATAATATACTTTGTATTTTCTTGTAACCGAAAAACAAAATTTTATCTGTAATTTTACTTTTTACTTTGTAATCTCTATTTTAGAGATAATAAACAGAGTTTTTTGTTAAAATACAGATTTTATAAAATACTTATGTTTTTTCTCGTAACCAAAATACAAAATTTCAACTGTATTTTTATTTATTGCTCTGTAATTATAAACCCTGGAAAATTTTACGAGGATGTCGTGTAAAATTGGAGGTACTCGTAAAAAACTTTCACAAAAATAAAAAAAAGTAAATTTACAATTTTTAAGCATTAAAGCGGGCAAATTTACTCGATGGCATTTTTCAATTGTCAACACCAGATTGGCTATTTGACCAGAAATCAAATAGTAAATAAAATAGTCAAATTCTGGTCGCTTTTATCAATATTTTACAGATAATTCTGTAAATTTACAGTTTTTTTTATCGAAATCATTTTACAGAGTTTTCTTTGTAAAATAACAAAAAATCTTGCTGGTTGGAAATCTATGGTATTTTCTGCTGGCTCAGCAGAGTATCTCTGTAATTTAACAGAGTGATTATTTTGAGTGTATAAAGTTTATAATATAAACTACACCAGATTATGTATTTGAATTCATTTATAAAAGCAACATTTTTTATTTTTCTTTTTGAATCCAAAATATAATTATTAAAAACACCAATTTATTTTTGGTGTATACTTTATTATTATTAATTAACCATATTTATTGTTAGCTAAAACAAAAAAACAAATAAAACTCCCCTCTAAAATATAAAATTTAATTATAAGTTTAATTTTAAATTGCTTAGTTTTTAGTAAAAGACTGTTTATATATTTTTTAAACTAACATCATAAAAAAATAAGAACAAAAAAAATTATAATACTATAAAAAATCACATCAACCAAAACCATAAGAAGAAAAAAAACAATAAAAAAAAAAGAAAATCTATGTTTTGTCTGCGAGAAGATTAAACAAAATTCATGTGTTTCTTTTTTTAATAAAAATAATTATACAACTCAATTGGCATCAATATTCATTTAGCAATTTTTTTATGTATGTGTTTGGCTAACATTTATGAATTGCTTTTTTCTGGATTTCATAAAAAAGGGGATATTTGTTAATTCATTACAGCCATTTTTTTTTATTAGACGAATCATTTATTATAATACTGTGCAACAGGATTTTGTTTTTTGAATGGGACCAAAACAAAAAATAAAAGTATTTGTAGACTAAGACCACCAAAGGGTTTTTAAAACTTAGCTCGAGTTTTTTAATGGCTCACTGTAGTTTTTATTTTTTTAAGGCGTTTGTAATAAGTAAAAAATGGATTAAATCTACTTCTGAGCTAAATAATGTTTATACATGTCTTCAGTAAAATTTGATACCGGTTCTTTTCTTAGAATATATTAACCCCCTATCTTCTATTTTTAGCTTAATAATCAGGATATTCACTTCAGACTTTTTTTTATCCTTGCAACATTGCAAAATTGTAACTTTTTTTAAAAAACATGTTGAATCAACTTTAACACTTTTCTATTATATTTTAAATGATGCGTTGTTGCAAGAAAAGATTCACACTTTATTAATATAGAAATTATATTGCTGCTCTTTACAAAATAGCAAGCAAATATATTTGCAATTTTGACATTGCGGAATTTAGAAAGACTAAAACTTCTGACGTGAATTCCAAAAATGCTGATACATCAATTGTCGTCAGTAAAACTTGTTAGCCGTTCTTTTCTTACAATATTTTAACCATCTATTTCAATAATTTTAGTAATTCTTTCAGGTTTAAAATGTTGTAAATTAAATTTTTGCATCTAATTTTACTAGGGGTTGAAAAAAACCAAAAGTTTGTGTGATGTAAGAAAAATGCTTAAAAAAGAAAAATATTGTTTAATTGATTTATTTCACAAAAGATCAATTGTAATCCGAAAATTTTCTTGAAATTCGAAGATTCCATTTGTAATTTGAGGATTCCAATTGTAATTCGAAAATATTAATTGTAGTTCGAAATAGACAAAGTGAAATTTGAAAAAATCAGCTGCAATTTGAATAAATAAGATCATTTCTAATTCCAAAAAGATCAATTGTAAATCGAAGTAGATCGATTGTAAATCGAAATAGATCAATTGCACAGGTTGACAAAATTTGACCTTTTTCAATTTACCTGACCTTTGACAACTGATTTATATGGATTTTAGTGTGCGGATTCCGAATCTGTTGTCTACACTCAAAATAATAACTCTGTTAAAAACTCTGTAAAATGACTGTAATCTCAATTCGACAGTTATTTGACAAAGTTATCTGTCGAAATACAGATTTTAATAATATACTTTGTATTTTCTTGTAACCGAAAAACAAAATTTTATCTGTAATTTTACTTTTTACTTTGTAATCTCTATTTTAGAGATAATAAACAGAGTTTTTTGTTAAAATACAGATTTTATAAAATACTTATGTTTTTTCTCGTAACCAAAATACAAAATTTCAACTGTATTTTTATTTATTGCTCTGTAATTATAAACCCTGGAAAATTTTACGAGGATGTCGTGTAAAATTGGAGGTACTCGTAAAAAACTTTCACAAAAATAAAAAAAAGTAAATTTACAATTTTTAAGCATTAAAGCGGGCAAATTTACTCGATGGCATTTTTCAATTGTCAACACCAGATTGGCTATTTGACCAGAAATCAAATAGTAAATAAAATAGTCAAATTCTGGTCGCTTTTATCAATATTTTACAGATAATTCTGTAAATTTACAGTTTTTTTTATCGAAATCATTTTACAGAGTTTTCTTTGTAAAATAACAAAAAATCTTGCTGGTTGGAAATCTATGGTATTTTCTGCTGGCTCAGCAGAGTATCTCTGTAATTTAACAGAGTGATTATTTTGAGTGTAATTGTTTCCATCAGCTCGCGTTCGCGAGCAATTCGCTGTTAAAGAGTCGAAAAAGTGCGTTTTTTACCAATTTTGCTTGGCTATAATTTCCAAAAAAAATTTTAGTGCCCCAGTTTTAAACACGAACTTAACTATATTGGATGACAGGATTCCAAAACTAGTTTTAGCTTTTTTCTGACAGCTTTATTTTTCGAGTTATTAAAAAGGGCATAAATATTCAGACAAAATTAACGAGGGAATAAATTTAAAAATTTTATTTTAGCGATATCTCGAAAACTAAAGATGACTCAACAAAAGTAAGAGCATTTTTGGAATCAGCATATCCAACATACCTAAAATCGTCATTGACTTTTTGGATGTAAGGCAAGTGTTGGTAAATATGGACTCACAAACATGCCAAAAACAGCCCATTTTCAAAGTTTCCTTAGGCTATATCTCGAAAACTACAACTGACCCAAAAAAACGGTAGCCAGATTTGAAATCAGCGTACCCCTAATACCCAAAATTAGCTATCAAAACCCGGGCAAAAAAAAGTGTTGCCCTGTGTTGTGAATCGAAAAATATCAATTGCAATTTGAAAATGTCAATTGTTATTCGGATAAGATCTATTGTAATTCAAAAAAGATCAATTGTAATTCGAAATAGATAAATTTTATTTGGAAAAAGATCAATTGTAATTCGAAAAATATCAATTGTAATTAGAAAAAAATAAATTGTAATTCGAAAAAGATCAATTGTAATTCGAAAAAGATCAATTGGAATTTTAAAATTTCAACTCTAATCGAATATATTTCAACTGTAATTTGAAAAACATCTATTGTAATTACAAAAATGCCAATTATAATTCGAAGTAGATCAATTGTAATTCGAAATAGATCAATTGAAATTCGAAAAAGATCAATTCTAATTTGAAGAAGATCAATTGTAACTTGAAAAAAAACAAAGACTCCAATTGTAATTCGAAAAAGATCAATGCAAATTCAGTTGATATTTTTCGAATTACAATCGATTTTTTCCGAATTACAATTGATCTTTTTCGAATTACAATTGATCTATTTCAAATAACTACTACTGATCTATTTTGAATTACAATAGATCTTTTTCGAATTACAATTGATCTTTTTCGAATTACAATTGATCTTTTTCGAATTCAAATTGGAATCTTCGAATCACAGTTGATACTTTTCAAATTACAGTTGATCTATCTCGAATTACAATTGATATTTTCGAAGTACAATTGAACTTTTTCGAATTACAATTGATCTTTTTCGAATTATAATTGATATTTTTCGAATTACAATTGATCTAATTCGAATTACAATTGATCTAATTCGAATTACAATTGATCTAATTCGAATTACAATTGATTTTTTTTTTTCGAATTACAATTGATCTGTTTCGAATTAAAATTGATCTTTTTCGAATTGCAATTGATCTTTTTCGAATTACAATTGATATATGTATTTCGAATTAAAATTGAACTTTTTCGAATTGCAATTGATATCTTTGAATTACAAATAGAATTTTCGAATAACAAGTAGAATCTTCGAATTACAAGCAGAATTTTCGAAATACAATTGATATTTTTCTAATTATATCTGTAAATGGAGTAGAATGAATCTTGAAAATGGAAGATAAAGGGTTAATTTGTTCCAAGAAAAGAATAGCCATCAAATTTTACTGAATTTATGTATAAACATTACTAAGCTTATGACTTATTCCAAACGCCATAGAAAAACTTGAGCTAAATTTGCCAAATCCTTCGGCAGTTTTGGTCTACTAATGGTATACTCTCATTTTGTTCGGCCCCATTCAAGAAACACTCGTTAATCCCGAATTTGTTGCACAGTGTAATATGCATAGTATTATTTACTAAATTTGTGTCGATTATTCATTATTTTTCATCATCTCAATTGTTTTAACATATTTTCAGTTTAGTATAATTTTTTTCTTCTAACGCCCTTTTGTTTCTTATTGCAAAATACAATTTTTCTTGTAACGCGTTATAGAAATCTTTTAAAATTCTTAAAAAAAAAATAAAGAAGGTCCCTGTTTGTGGTTTGTCTTTTTTTGTATTAGTTTTTTCTGTAAAGTTTTCATTGTTACAACATGTTGTTGGCGGTTTTATTTAAATAAATCTTTTTTTTTTTTTAAATAAAAAGAAAAAAATACATAAATTTTGTTTGATCAAACTCCATTCTACTAAATTTCTTTTTTTTTTCAAAATTCTTCTAATTTTGTTATCAATACAAAACCATTTTTGTTAAGAATATCATAAGATTTTTTTTGATGTTTTTGTTTTTTTTTTTGTTAAATTGTAGTTCTGTTCTGAATTATGAAAATTTCATATTTTGTAAAAAAAAATCTTATGTTTGTTTTCTTATTCTTATCTCTTTTCCGCTTTGGCAACAAAAAAACCAACAACAACATGCAAATGAACAAACCATAAACTCAAAACAAATCGAATCCAATTGTAATCAATTTAGGAACAGACATTATCATCATTACAAACAGGAAATTTAAATGATCAAACAAATGATTCCAATCATATTAACAATATTGAAGTTGGTGCGCTTGGTGTTGGCGGTGGCATGGGCGTTGCTAATGAAACCGAAACAAATCATATTTCAAATAATATTGCCAATAAACTACAGCTACAACAATTACAAACACCGTCCCTTACAAATTCCGATTCAATAAATTCCAATGGTATCGCAAATGCCATCGCTAACAATTCGTCTATACCTTCCACCTCTGCTATAATGGCTGCCGGTTATTGTTCAAATTGTGGCGTTGTCTGTAATATATTAAATAGTTCGCCCCATGGTAAACTGTGTTCCAGTTGCCATCATCATTGGAGGTATAGTTTATTGTTTTTTTTTTTTTAGTTTTTCTCTATTTTTTATACTCATCCACCTTCTTCTCAGACGCACTGGCAATAAACGTCCCACTTCGGGCCCATATTTTGGCAAAAGATCTCGGGACCGTAATGCTGAACGTCATAAACGTAAACCGCCACGTGGCATGTATATAAATCATGATGATATTGTTGCTTTGGCCAGTGCAAATGATAATCAAGATGAATTACTGGCAAATGTTGATCGTGAAATTGTTTCCTTATTAAGTCAAGTAAGAATTGTTATTTTGCAAACGTTTTTTTTTATTTGATTTTTTTTTAATTTTGCTTTATTTTTATTATTTTGGTATTTATATTTGTGTATTTTGAGTTTGTATGGCGTTATTTACATCAGAACTTTTTACTCTTGCAAAGTGCAAAATGGCAACATTGCAACTTTATTTGCGTGTCATTTTGTAATGAGTGCAATGATATTACTTTTGAAATGAAGTGAACATTTTTTCTTGCAATCACACATGGAAAATTGTAAGAAGTTGATTTAACCCCCCAGTTTCTGTAACACGGACGTCATTCGTCTTCGACGAATTTGAATGTATTTTGTTATTGTAACAAAAACAAAATACATGCTAATTCGTCACAGACGAATGACGTTCATGTTACAGAAACTGGTGGTAACAGTATTTTTTAAGTTGCAATCTTGCACTTTTGCAGGTTAAAAAATTTCTAAAGTGTTTACTATTACTATGTATTTGTTGTAAAAACTTTAGCAATTTGATAAAGTTTGTTAAAACTGTTTGTCAGTAGTCAAATGTTTTTCTAAAATTTTATAGCATAAGTTAAGGCAGAGAAAAAAAATTGTATATCATTAGCATATTTAGGGGTTGAAATTTCGAAAGGATAAATGGCAAATTTTCAGATTTCGTTGTTTATCTTCATTTTATCCAAATTAATCTAGTCAAATTTGGTATCAAGTAAAAGGTGTTAAAAAAAACCTACCGAACGGTGAAAATAGGGTGTTCAAAATTGATCAAATTTAAATGATTAAAAAAATTATAAAATTGTTTAAAGATTTTGGGTGAAGAGACCTCACTCGTCAGGTAAACAAATATAGTCATCTGATTAAAAAATTACAATACATATTTTCTCTCTTGCCTAAATTTATGCTTTAATGAAGTGTGATTAAACGATTTTTGAAAATATCGGAAATCTTTCGGTTTATTAATGTTACTTTATAAGAATTTATACGAACGTTAAAACTTTCAAAATAACTAATTTGCCATCACGACATTATTTATCTGACAAAAGATTTTCCCCTTTTTTGTGAAAAGAAGGCTTGTCGAAAAAAAATATAATTTCCTGGGCTCAACTTCTTCTGACATAAAAATGTTTCATTTGTTGACTTTTGTTCAAAAAACATGATACATAATTATGTTTTCAGGGGTTATTTTAGTTCTTTAAAGGGAAACTTTTTCCCCTGGTCCGCTTTTGCCCATTAAGCCATCCTATGACCATTTAACATATTTAGGAGTCTAGCTCTTTTGGTTTACACTGCATCGAATTAATTGAATGTCTTAGAATCGATCGTAGATGAATAATATATATTATTTATGGGATTCTCGACCGATATTTCGATACTGTGGTTGAAGGATATAATTGGTGACAGGACATAATCCCCACGGACATTCCCCCCATAACGGAAATGGAGATTATGACCGAATTCATCACGGTCATAATCACTATGATAGTTTGCGGACTAACCGTTTGCAAAACGGTCACAATCCCAATGGGCATTATGTCCAATCCCTGTTGGGACTACGACCGAATTTTTTTCGGTCATAACCCCCATTCACATTATAGGGAGTAAGTCCAAAGCAATTTTAGTCATAATCCCCGTTTTCTGCAGATAGGGGGGGGTGGGGGTTTAGCGAAGCCGCTAAATTAATTTATGGAGTTTGTAATCCCAGCTACGCAGAAAAACTTTTAGACAAAAAGAAAATACAATTTTTGGAATTATGACCAACTAGTATAGTGGACATAATCCCTGTAATGGGGATTATGGCCATTTGTTACGTGGTCATAATCCCCATAAATCTGGGAATTATGTCCGTTTTTTTATTGGGATTATGTCCAAATAATTTTCGATCATAGTCCCCACTACCATTATGGGGATTATGACCAAAATGAATTTGGTCATAATCCCCATATAGAAAATGGGGATTATGTCCGTGGGGATTATGGCATTTCACCGGTATAATTAGTTTAAAAAAAACTGTTTTTTGAAAGGTGGTCTGCATGCACCTCAAACATTAAAACATCAGGCGACTGAGAGTTAAAGAAGATGAAATTAAAAAAAGTATTTTTGATTTCTTAAAATAAACACTGTTGTATTGTTTTAAACAAAACAAATTTATGAAATTTACGTTCTTAAAACGTTAATAATACAATATAATTAAAAAAAAATATTAATAGTGCAAATAAAGTACAAATTTCATGACTTAAAAAAAATCCCCTTTAATCCCTGCCAGAATTGCTTTGAGAGGAAAAATTGAGAGATGATCCACTTGCAATATCTTATCATAATTCCTCTATGATTGTTAGTGTCCGACCGAATATTCGGCTTCGGCCAAAAAGCACTATTCGGCCACTATTCGGCTTCGGCCACATTTTTGGCCGAATACCGAATAATTGTGTAAAAGTTGTACTCACGTGGTGAAAAACGCACTAAACACAGTTTGAATCACATTAGTTAGTCACAAAAACATTTTGTTAAGTGTTTTTGAAGTTAAAACAAGATTTTACACTCAAAAAAATGTTTCGATCGAAAAAAAATTAGTACCAGTTTACAGAAGGCGAATGGTACACACGAACGAAAATTTTACATGTATTTTGTTGTTGTTACAATAACAAAACACATGCAAAATTTTCGTTCGTGTGTATTGTTCGCCTTCTGTAAACTGGCACTTACACTCAAAAAAATTTTTATTTACAAAAATGTCTAAAAAAGTTTTTTTTGTTTAAAATAAATCGTTCTAGACAACATTTTTATACATTTGTGTATTCCGCCAAGTCGAGTTCTACTTTTTTCTTGTTTTTACTAAAACAAACTTTTTTTTAAATATTCGGTTTCGGCCGAATAGTGAAAATTAGGCCGAATATTCGGCTTCGGCCAAAAAAGGTGTATTCGATCGGACACTAATGATTGCGTAGACATTTCGGGAAAATTTCTTTAATTCGAAATCATTATCTTTTACATTAATAAAATGTTTCTGAATTGGTAAATTTTAATATTTGAAATACATATTTCTCAGAATCCAAAAGTTTTATTTATCAAATCAAGTTTTTATAAAAATTCTTCAGAATTTCATTTCTACACCATTTACAAATGTAATTCGAAAAAAATCAATTGTAGTTCGACAATTATACTTGTAATTTTAAGATTTCATTTGTAATTTAAAGATTCCATTTATATTTCGAAGATTCCAATCGTAATTCGAAAAAATCAATTTCCCCCTTGAAGAACTAAAGCAACCTCTGAAAAATACAATATTTTCATGATTTTTTTGTATTTTTTGTTTAACAAATGCAACATTTTTATGCTACAAGAAGTTCAAAGTCCTGAATTTAGACCCAGGGGATTAGAAAGTGTGTTTTTTCGGTTCGCCTCCCTTTTGTGGGTGTGGAAAAAAATTGTTTAAATAATAATTTAAAATGTTCACTTTTTGAACATTTTGCTTATATCGCACGAAATTTTGGCCTTTGACAACCTCTAGTGGAATTTGTGCACGAACTTTTGGTCTTTTACAAGCCCAAGTGAAATTTAATGCAGAAAATGTTTATTATACAATTTTGTTATTCAATTTAAATTTAAAAATTGAATAACAAAGCCTACGGGGGGTCCCCGTAGGCTAGTTGGTAGTGTGTTAGCCTTTCAACGTGGGGGTCGTGGGTTCGATTTCCACCTGAACCCTTGGTTTTTTTCACTACAACGAGAAAGAAGAAAGAATAAATAAAAATAATTGATCATGTGATGTGATCAAACTATTATTATATTATTTTGCTTATATCCCACGAACTTTTGGTCTGTTACAACCCCAAGTGATATTTTTGTTAAAATGTCACCCTTTAAGCATGCGTCTTAGTGTGGAGGATATTTGAAAAACTTACCAAAATGACCCATAAAAATGCAAGATAGAGGGTCAATATGTTCTAAGAAAATAACCGCCATTAAATTTCACTGAAGACATCTTTACCTCAGATTTACCTCAGAATTAGATTATATATTTTTTTAACGCCTTTGAAAAAAATTGGAAACTTTAGAGGGTCATTAAAAAAGAACTCAAGCTAAGTTTTCAAAACCCTTCTGTGATTTTTTGGTCCCTTTCAAGATACACTCGGTGACCTCAATTTTGGGCAGTGTTATAAAATCTTATTATAATTAGACTATTTTAGGACATACAAGGAAAGTCGTTCTTGCGTCACACTGCGATCTTCATGATTTTTTTTTATTTTGTAAAAAAAAAATCAGGCGTAGACACTTAGACCGATTTTCGTTACATAACGCTGGACACAACAAGGATTACACGTGGACACAACAAGGATTACACGTGGACACAACAAGGATCACACTGAAGACCAAGCAGCAGACGAAGCAGTAGGTTTCTTTGCTTTGCCATACATTTATTTTTAATAAGGGGCCCGGGAGGGTTTAAATTGGTTGAATCGGACCGGAGGGGTTGAATTATGTTGATTCGTTTTTAAAACCTCTACTTGTTTTTTTTTTGTTTTTTATAAAATAAAGAACATCTGTGCTAGATTCTTATCACTTTGTCAAAAACATCTCATTCTCATATCATTTCATCAATTGTCATCATTTGTGTGGGCCATTTAAAAAAAAAGAATCAACAATAATTATATGTAAACCTTAACAAACCATAAGAAATGAATACAAAACCAAAATTGATAATTCATTTGTAGGTTTTTGTTACATGTAATTATCAAAATGTAAATATTGCTTTTTAGGTACAGTTGAATAAACAAAATATCTCAGCATTAAAACGTAAAAATTCAGACAATTTGGAAGAAATGCGTCCAAGTGAAAATATAAATCGTATAAATGCACGATGGACTAATGATGAAACTTTATTGGCCGTACAGGGTGTACGAAAATATGGCAAAGATTTTCAGGTATGTTTTACAAAAAAAAAGTTTTGGAATTAAATTTTTAATTTTTTTTTTTTTTTTAACAAATGTAGGCAATTGCTGAAACGCTTGGCACCAAAACTGAAGCTCATGTTAAAACTTTTTATATTAATAATCGACGTCGTTATAATTTAGATCAAATTATTAAGAAACATGAAGCCGAAAAGGAAACAAATGCCCCGGCTACATTAAATACTAACACATCTTCATCCTCATCATCAACATATTCGAATGCCACTAATAATAACAACAATTCCACCTCCACAAATGTTGAACATATTAAAAAAGACGAAGTACAGTCATCATCTCAAGTGAAGAAGAAAGATATTATCGTACCTAATAGTGTTAATGAAGAATCTGATAATACAACATCAAGCGAAACGGCTATTTCAAAATCAACGATTTCCACCTTTACCAATACAACAGAAGAACGTAAAAGTGAAAGTAGTTTAAGTGGCGTTACAACAAAGGACAATATTATATTGGAGGTAAGTTTCATATAATTTTTTCTAAGATTCATTGAAAAAAGTCCTGCCTTATATGTACAAAAACGTTCGTAAAATGTACGAAAAATTCCGCACCACGAAATTTTTGCTTAAAATGTACAAAATGCTCAAAAATCATTCGTAAAATATATGAAAAGTTTTTTTTTTACGAAAATCTTTCGTAAAAATCAAAATATTTTCTTTTATGAACATTTTTTGTAAAATAAACGAAATTTTTTCGTACTTTGCGAATATCTTTCGTACCCAGTTGGTAAATGTGTCAATAAGGCAATTTAGATAGTGATTCCTTGAGAAAATGTCTTCAGGTTTTGACAAATGGAAATGCGAAGATTTTTTTGTATGACCTCAGATTCTGAGACATTTTTCCTATAGAAAAAGTCTCAGATTCTGAGACATTTTTCCTATAGAAAAAGTCTCAGATTCTGAGACATTTTTCCTATAGAAAAAGTCTCAGATTCTGAGACATTTTTCCTATAGAAAAAGTCTCAGATTCTGAGACATTTTTCCTATAGAAAAAGTCTCAGATTCTGAGACATTTTTCCTATAGAAAAAGTCTCAGATTCTGAGACATTTTTCCTATAGAAAAAGTCTCAGATTCTGAGACATTTTTCCTATAGAAAAAGTCTCAGATTCTGAGACATTTTTCCTATAGAAAAAGTCTCAGATTCTGAGACATTTTTCCTATAGAAAAAGTCTCAGATTCTGAGACATTTTTCCTATAGAAAAAGTCTCAGATTCTGAGACATTTTTCCTATAGAAAAAGTCTCAGATTCTGAGACATTTTTCCTATAGAAAAAGTCTCAGATTCTGAGACATTTTTCCTATAGAAAAAGTCTCAGATTCTGAGACATTTTTCCTATAGAAAAAGTCTCAGATTCTGAGACATTTTTCCTATAGAAAAAGTCTCAGATTCTGAGACATTTTTCCTATAGAAAAAGTCTCAGATTCTGAGACATTTTTCCTATAGAAAAAGTCTCAGATTCTGAGACATTTTTCCTATAGAAAAAGTCCCAGATTCTGAGACATTTTTCCTATAGAAAAAGTCTCAGATTCTGAGACATTTTTCCTATAGAAAAAGTCTCAGATTCTGAGACATTTTTCCTATAGAAAAAGTCTCAGATTCTGAGACATTTTTCCTATAGAAAAAGTCTCAGATTCTGAGACATTTTTCCTATAGAAAAAGTCTCAGATTCTGAGACATTTTTCCTATAGAAAAAGTCTCAGATTCTGAGACATTTTTCCTATAGAAAAAGTCTCAGATTCTGAGACATTTTTCCTATAGAAAAAGTCTCAGATTCTGAGACATTTTTCCTATAGAAAAAGTCTCAGATTCTGAGACATTTTTCCTATAGAAAAAGTCTCAGATTCTGAGACATTTTTCCTATAGAAAAAGTCTCAGATTCTGAGACATTTTTCCTATAGAAAAAGTCTCAGATTCTGAGACATTTTTCCTATAGAAAGTCTCAGATTCTGAGACATTTTTCCTATAGAAAAAGTCTCAGATTCTGAGACATTTTTCCTATAGAAAAAGTCTCAGATTCTGAGACATTTTTCCTATAGAAAAAGTCTCAGATTCTGAGACATTTTTCCTATAGAAAAAGTCTCAGATTCTGAGACATTTTTCCTATAGAAAAAGTCTCAGATTCTGAGACATTTTTCCTATAGAAAAAGTCTCAGATTCTGAGACATTTTTCCTATAGAAAAAGTCTCAGATTCTGAGACATTTTTCCTATAGAAAAAGTCTCAGATTCTGAGACATTTTTCCTATAGAAAAAGTCTCAGATTCTGAGACATTTTTCCTATAGAAAAAGTCTCAGATTCTGAGACATTTTTCCTATAGAAAAAGTCTCAGATTCTGAGACATTTTTCCTATAGAAAAAGTCTCAGATTCTGAGACATTTTTCCTATAGAAAAAGTCTCAGATTCTGAGACATTTTTCCTATAGAAAAAGTCTCAGATTCTGAGACATTTTTCCTATAGAAAAAGTCTCAGATTCTGAGACATTTTTCCTATAGAAAAAGTCTCAGATTCTGAGACATTTTTCCTATAGAAAAAGTCTCAGATTCTGAGACATTTTTCCTATAGAAAAAGTCTCAGATTCTGAGACATTTTTCCTATAGAAAAAGTCTCAGATTCTGAGACATTTTTCCTATAGAAAAAGTCTCAGATTCTGAGACATTTTTCCTATAGAAAAAGTCTCAGATTCTGAGACATTTTTCCTATAGAAAAAGTCTCAGATTCTGAGACATTTTTCCTATAGAAAAAGTCTCAGATTGTGAGACATTTTTCCTATAGAAAAAGTCTCAGATTCTGAGACATTTTTCCTATAGAAAAAGTCTCAGATTCTGAGACATTTTTCCTATAGAAAAAGTCTCAGATTCTGAGACATTTTTCCTATAGAAAAAGTCTCAGATTCTGAGACATTTTTCCTATAGAAAAAGTTTCAGATTTTGAGACATTTTTCCTATAGAAAAAGTCTCAGATTCTGAGACATTTTTCCTATAGAAAAAGTTTCAGATTTTGAGACATTTTTCCTATAGAAAAAGTCTCAGATTCTGAGACATTTTTCCTATAGAAAAAGTCTTAGATTCTGAGACATTTTTCCTATAGAAAAAGTCTCAGATTCTGAGACATTTTTCCTATAGAAAAAGTCTCAGATTCTGAGACATTTTTCCTATAGAAAAAGTCTCAGATTCTGAGACATTTTTCCTATAGAAAAAGTCTCAGATTCTGAGACATTTTTCCTATAGAAAAAGTCTCAGATTCTGAGACATTTTTCCTATAGAAAAAGTCTCAGATTCTGAGACATTTTTCCTATAGAAAAAGTCTCAGATTCTGAGACATTTTTCCTATAGAAAAAGTTTCAGATTTTGAGACATTTTTCCTATAGAAAAAGTCTCAGATTCTGAGACATTTTTCCTATAGAAAAAGTTTCAGATTTTGAGACATTTTTCCTATAGAAAAAGTCTCAGATTCTGAGACATTTTTCCTATAGAAAAAGTCTTAGATTCGGAGACATTTTTCCTATAGAAAAAGTCTCAGATTCTGAGACATTTTTCCTATAGAAAAAGTCTCAGATTCTGAGACATTTTTCCTATAGAAAAAGTCTCAGATTCTGTGACAGTTTGACATTCCGTTTGTAACACCTCTATATATTGGTCTAGGACCTCATAAAGTATATAAATTTATGATCCTTGACACTTACTTTGCAAAGACAACTCTGAGGCATCTGAAATTTGGCATATATGTTTGTAATTCATGTGTTCAGGTTGGTATTGCATTCCAGCAAAATTGATCCAGTGGTTCAAAAGTTATAAGTAGGAATGTGATTTCCATGCAAATGCATGTTTTTGTTTATAGTCTAAAAACGTTATCCGACCAATTATCTTCCCGAATCTTAAAATTTGCATTAAACGTCGTGAATACCTCTATAGATTTTTTTTTCAGTGTAGGATCTTTATTTTTCACTACTTTTGAATTTGCTTATTAAAAAAATATTTATAACTTATTTCTTTTTAATTTTAGATTGATTTAGATGCTGATCAATCGGAGACACAACCACCTCCAGCCAAAAAGATTGCCTTAAGTGTTTCAAATCAGGAATTTCCTAAAGCAAGTCCTATTTAAGACAGACACTTACTCCATATTAAATATACATTTATACGATAAATATATTTAAGAAACTCATAATTTTTAATAAAAATAATAAAATAACTGAAAGAAGAAAATATTGCTGGTTCAACAAATTAAATATTTAAAAAACAAAAGAAAAAAAATTTAAAACACATGAACAAATATTTGCACTATCTACAATAACTGATTATTAATTTTAAATGCAAATAGTGTATATTTAATTAATAATTAAAAAATAAAATATTATACTTAACTACATATTTTTAAAATACATTTTTCTAGCTAAATTTAAATCCAATCCAAAGGTAAAACTATAAATGACCTAAGTTAGCAATATGTTTTTAAACACAGCGGTGTTTTTTAGCAATATTAAATGCAAAACTATTATAGACTTTTTTAAATCAATTATAGTTCAGTCTTGATTTTGCTAAATTTGCAAAATCTGTCTTTAACTTCATTCATACTATCCATTTGATTAAACATTATTTTTTTTTTAATTCAGTTTATTTTTATTGAATTTTATTCAGTTCTTTGTTTTCGTCTAATGTTTTTTTTATTTTAAATTATTTTATAAATTAGTTTAATTTAATTTCGTATGTTGTTATTATTATTTCTATTATAACTTTTATTATTATTTTTTAAATTTAAACTACCATTACATTTGCTCTTTTTTATTCAAATTCTCTTTTAAGATGAGAGTTAAAATTAACGGTTACAACTTAAAAGAAAAAAAAACTATACCATTTTATTATAATATTGTAATTCAAAATTAAAATTATATATATAAATTAAAAAAAGAATTGTATTCTTAAAACAAAATTGTGCTGCTACGTTAGCCACAAATGTATTATAAAAAACACATGCAAACAATATTATACAATATTAAAATAAATTTATTTCGTTTAATAAATGGTGTATAAAATGCTGCCATTTCACCACAAAAACAATGAAAATCTTGTATATTATATTTTATAAAATTTCGATATGGTAAGTATTTTTTATATGGGTTCAAGTTTAAAAATGAAGAAGTAAATTTAATTTCTAAAAATTATAGACATTTTTGGTATTCCTATACCGGTTTCAAACAGTTCCAGTTAACCGTCATCATTAGTAGGATTCAAATGTCGGCTTGTTCCGCTAATGGTAATCATATTTCTTATATTTTTTATTAACATGCATACCCCAACGAGAGTCGAACTTGGATATTTTTTGTCATATTCAAACAATTATCTTTATTAGAGTTAATTTTGAAAATTTGATCTGCGGGTATCATCATTTTTTTGAAGGATTTAGGGGAACTAAAAAGAATGGCGGTATTTTTTTGGAAAAAAATTCGCTCCTTGGGGTGGTTCAACGCATCTGAAAACGCGAATTTTGAGCTGATTTTTCTGCAGAGCAAAAGTGGCTGAATATATCGCAAATCTGATTTCACCAGTCGATTCTAAAGCAAAAAATAATACAATGGTCGTTTTTCAAACTCTTAAAAAAGTTCCAAAAACCCACTACAGAGGGCGGAAATATAAGGTTTTTCCATTTTATTTTTAAATTAATTTTTTAAATATGCACAATTAAAGGGCATCTTCAGCTTAACAAAATGATGCCAAATTTTCCGTTCTATCACAACACGTTAAAAAGCTTCAGCTTCGAAATGTTAATCGAAAACATGTTTTATGATCCCAGAATATCATCCAAAAACATCACAAAAAAATGCTCTCAATAATGCACAGAAATGCGTTTTTGTGAACTTTGACCTCAATTATCTCAAAAACCTGATGTTACGGAACATTTTGGAAACCAGATTTGGAATCAGCATAGAGAGGAAAATCGAAAACGAGTGTCCAGAACGCTGACCCATCCAAAAATTTTTCAAATTTCGGTCAGTGTTTTATAATTTTGCCACTAGAAAAAAACTTTGACTTTTTAATGGGTTGTGATACACTCAAAAAAAAAAAAAACTGTCATGTTAGCAAAAAAAGCTTGTAAACCTACAAGAAAATTTGCTGATTTTGAACCCACTATTTTTTGGTAAAGTTAGCAAAAATGTTTTGCCAAAAATTAGTTAACTGAATTTTTTATATTTCGGACCCGATAGGTCCAGACCCCGGTGGGCCTAGACCTAGTTGGGTTCCTTAAAAATCGTCATAGTTTTGATCCAAAATTTGTGTCCGTTTCGCTCTACCTTGCTTAGTTTTTGAGATACGTGATTTTAGGGGACCACCGGGGTTTTGAGAATTACAAAACTCGATAACTTCTTATTCTACGTGTTGAGAGCTACAAAAATACTTTTGGAGTTTTTGTTGTGTCGGCAATATTCACCGAGATATGAGCATTTTAAAATTTTCGGGAATGCTAACTTTTTTGGATCCAAAGTTAGGACCCATTAGGGTCCACACATGTGAAGAGAACCAGCGATACTATGGAGAGCCCGAGAACCAAAAATGGCCTCTATTTTGCTCTATCTGGCTTAGTTTCCGAGATAGCGCCATTTTAAGTTTTCTGAAAATTAAAAAAAAAATACCATTTATTTTTGCTAATATTAGCAAAAAAGCTTGTAAAGATTTGGTCAACTCAATTTTAAATTTAGCAAAATAAATTAGTTCAAATTTTGTTTAAAATTGCTAATGCACTAAATGAAGTTTACAAAATATTTTTGCTAACATGCTAATCTCAACTAAAAATTTGCTAAAAGTTAGCTAACCAGCATTAGCAAAAAAAAATTAGTAAATCTACTAATGTATTATTTTGAGTGTAGAAAGCTGCTTTTTCCAATTTTCTTAGCAAAAACTTCCTCTTCACCGTGCATGATTAAAAAATAATTTAAATTTAAAAAAAAAAAAATCGTTTTTTTCCGCCCCCTGCTGTGATTAGATTAGATTAAAGAGGCCCTATGCACTGCGACCAAAAAGATCTATTGTGCAGCCCAGAAAGGGTGCCCTAAATATTCAGGCTTCTAATAAAGCCGAGAATCCTATTTGGCAGAGAGTTCCACACGTCAGTCGGAGATATTAAGTGTCCCCCTAGATGTTGAAGTCTTCTACCAGTCAGTCTTGGGCATGTACAAAGTATATGTTCTGCTGTCTCCTCCTCTATCTCGCAGAATCTGCACGTGTCCGTGTCAGATAGATTTTTCTTTTTAAGTTGGTAACGTAAGTTAAAATGTCCAGTTAGATAGGACGTTAGGATTCGAAGATCCTTTTTGTCCAAAGACAGTAATCGTTTAGATACGGTGTTGGATGGAATTATGAATCTTTTTTCCTGCCACTGGCCAGCGCAATAGTTCCAATGTTCCATGAACTTAGATTCACTCCATATTTTGAGTTTTTCCCTAACATGTACCGATGGCAAACCAAAGAATGGTTCAGGGCCAATAAAGGGTCGCACACTGTGACGACTAGAACAAGCTAGCTGGACAAAATTATTTTTTGACATATTTAAGTTCCTAAGGTCATAAGTGTTCCCAATTTGTATATATTTATCTGACTTGTGCACCCTACGTTCGGTATACCCACTATATGATAGTACATGTAACAGTTAATTATTTTTTTCACATTTTTCATTTCCTAGGGTCATAAATATATCAAACTTGTATATTTCTTAATCGCTTGTGCACCCTACGTTCGGCATACCCTCTATATGGATAGTGCATGTAACAGTTAATTATTTTTGTTCACATTTTACATTTCCTAAGGTCATAAATATTTCCAATTTTTATATTTTTTTATCTTACATGTATACCCTACGTTTGGTATAACCACTATAAAGGAAGTGCATGTAACAATTATTTTTTTTTTTTGTACATTTGCTAATATTCATTTAATAGTAATAATAATTGTGCAAAATTTGTGCATATTCCGAAATCTTTATAAAATTTTATTGCACATAAAATTACAAATTTCAGACTAATTGTATCCAAATTAATATATTTAAGAAAAATTAATAACATAAAATAATAATGATAATTATAATAAAATAATAATAATAATACGTATACGTATACGTATAATTGAAAAAAAAATTACTTGACCGAATCTATAAATACTATCCATAATTCCAAAAATATTGTGAATAATAAAATTTTTTTGAGTGTAAATTTTTTTTAGTGTATTTTTATTTTTTTTTTAGTGTAAAATTTTTTGGCAAATGACAGATTAGCTTTGTAAAACATATTAGTGGCCTATGAATGTCCCTTAAAGCGTGTTTAGAGGTTTTTTGAAAATGTTAATTCGTGATAAAACCTAATTAGAACTTACGTTTTTGATCATAACTTCTGAACTACTAGACCAATATCGCTATAATTTAATACCAATATGACACGAGAATTTGGAAATATATATGCCAAGCTTCAGTAGCTTCAACCATGTCTTTCGAAAGTTTTCGGGTTTTTATTAGATATACAGACAGTCGGACGGACATCGCTCATAAACTACCTGATGTGCAAGCGTGTGCAAAGAGATATTGCCATGGTAATATAGCCTAGTATCGTACCTTTCATTTAAAAAAGAAAATAGCCATGGGACACGTGGAGACAACATTTTCCTATTCTCTTAAAATTCAATGTAACTACAAACAAAAATAGTTTTTTTTGGGGATTTCTGAAAAATTCTTATAAAAAAATTTTTAAGCTCTGTTTAATAGGAAAAGTTAAATTCACTAGTTCCAACCCTCTTCTTAAAAATTCATTGCAAAAAAAATATTGCAAAAATTCACAGGTTTAAAATACTGTAGTCTAGGAGCACTATTCAAAAAAATAAAAAAAAATTAATTGTTTTCAAAGACCAATTTTTTGACTTCAACGGATTGGTTTATAGCTCACTGACATTATGCGCATAGAAAAATAGCAATTTGGTGACATTAGGACTATTATCGATTACACTGAACCCATTTTTTAAAAAAATAGGAGATTCAATTTTGTCCCGCTGGCTTGTTCTACACGTCACAGTGTGGGTCGCCTGGCACCGCAATTTGCCAAACAGTCAGCGCGTTCGTTTCCCGTGTGACCCTCATGTCCCGGAATCCATGCGAGTGTTAGGTCGTTATGTCGTCCTAGTTCGTTAAGTGACTCAATACAGTTCATTACCAGTCCGGATGTCACCTCATAAGCTATAAGAGCTTTTAGTGCAGCCTGACTGTCAGACATTATGTATATATGGGAACCATTTGTTTTTGTCCGAAGACATTCGGTTGCACATATGTGAATAGCATACAATTCTGCCTGAACAATTGATGGTGATTTTCCCATGGGTAGAGCACGTTGGAAATTTGGTCCGAAGATACCCGCCCCTGTATCTTTATTGGTTTGCTTGGACCCGTCTGTATACCATATAATGGAATTAGGCTCTGGGTCCCAGGTCATGTTTGACCACACGCTCCGATCAAGGATTTTAGTATCAAAGTTCCTAATAAATACTCGTGTCGGTAATATTCTGTCCATGACCTTTAAAATAGGGTCATCAATGAGAAATTTGGCAATTCTCAAATGTCCCCGTAAGTCACCTTCCTTCATATTACCAAGTTCCGTCAGCCTTAGGGCGCTTTTCATAGCATTCTCCATTACAGAAATATGTAACGGTGGAATGTTGAGTAGGGCCCCAATGGCATAAGTTGGGCATGTTTTACCAGCACCGGTAATGCCAATGCAGACGAGTCTGTAGACTTTGTCCAATATAGTTCTGGCCGTACTTTGTTCCACCTTGGGCCACCATACTAGAGCAGCGTATGTTAGCATAGGTTTCACAATAGTGTTGAAAGACCAGAAGATCATATGCGGTTTCAGTCCCCATGTTTTCCCAAAAAGTCTCTGACAGGCATATGTGGCTCTTGTGGCTTTTATGGTCAAATTATTTAGATGTTGGTTCCATAACAAGGATTTATCCAATGTAATCCCAAGGTATTTCACCTCATCTGAAAATCCTATTGTTATGCCATTTAAAGTTGGCATGGTAAGTTTGAGTTTTCTTTTCCTAGTGAACGGTATTAGTATAGTTTTGGATGGGTTAATTGATAACCCCTTTGACTGACACCAATTTTGAGTCATATCGAGAGCTTGTTGCATGCGGTCCGAGATAGTCGGCTCATGCCAGCCAGAGACCGCAATAACAAGATCGTCAGCGTATCCAAAGGTCCTAAAACCAGAGCTATTAAGTTCTTCGAGCAGCTCATCTATGACCAAAGTCCCCAACAAAGGTGATAATACACCACCTTGTGGGCATCCCCTTGTAGCGTTGATGGTCATAGATGTGCCGCCGAGATCAAACGTAATCACTCTGGATGTTAGCATCTCCAGAGTCCAATTTATTATAAGTCTAGGAATATCCTTTCTTACACTCAAAAAATTATGTTAGTAAAATCAACTGAAAATGTCAGTTAAAATAACTACTTTGTAAGTTGTTTTGGGGTCAACTACTTTTTCAGTTAAATCAACTAGCAATGTTAGTTATTTTAACTGACAAAAAACAACTGACTTATGTAGTAAAAACTACTTACATTTGTAGTCAAAACAACTAAAATGTAGTAAAAATAAAATAATCAATATATATTTTTTTTTTTCAAAAAATGTTCCAGAAAAAAAATTGAAGACCAAATTTTTTCCAAGTTTTTTTTTTTTTTTAAAAAAGTTATAAAAATAAAAAAAACGAAAATTTATTTTTATTTTTTTAAAAAAAACCATGAAAATTTTTCAGAGATAAAAAATAAAATTAACTACTTTAAATAACTGTTACTACATCACAGTACTTTTTTGTTAGTTGTTCAAAAAAACGACTTAAAATAACTAACAGAAATAGTTGTTTGATATTTTTCATACAAAAACAACTGACTATGTAGTTGAAAACAACTAACTACTGTAAAATATACAAATAACTAACATGTAGTAACTTACATAATTTTCTGAGTGTATCATAGCTTTCTTAATAGCATCATAAGATGTATTATCGAAAGCTCCTTGTATATCGATAAAGGCGCAGAGTGCAATTTGTTTTGCTTCTATGGCCTTCCAATAACCCCCTGCTGTGGGTTATTGGAACTTTTTTTAAGAGTTCAAAAAACTGCTATTGTATTAATTTTTGCTGTAGAATCGACTGGTAAAATCAGATTTGCAATATATTCAGCCGTTTATTCTCTTCAGAAAAATCATCTCAAAATCCGCGTTTTCAGATGTTTTGAACCACCCCAAGGAGTGAAAATTTTTCCAAAAAATACCGGCATTATTTTTAGCTCCCCTAAATCCTTTAAAAAATTATGATATCCGATATACAGATGAAGTGACATAGTCACGAAACGAACTCTAATCTTTATATATTTTGTCCAAGGTTACCAACATGATTTTTTTCTTTTGAATTACAGTTTCGGCAGAAAGCCCATTATACGACTTCAACGAATTTGAGGCAATGATTACACTGTAAGTAGGTGAAAATGACACACCAAAACGCCGAGACACGTCAACCTAATTTTGGGCCGTAGAATCCAATGCTGTACCCCGTTTTGAAAAGTTAGCTCAAAATCCCGAGATATTTCGATTTTAAATTTGTAGTACATATAAGACGATTTTTCATTTTATTTGAATGAAAAAACTAAAAAAAATTGTTAAAAACTTGTTATTTATCAAAATTTATATCTAGGAAATAATGGACGTCCATTTTCAATCGGACATGCAGCAATACTTGCTCTTATTTTGATGAATTTTATAATTTATTTTGGATTTATTCAATTTTTACTCTTACATTTGCAAATTTAAAATCGAAATATCTCGTTATTTTGAGCTAACTTTTTAAAAAGGAGTATACCACTGGATTCTATGACCCAAAAATAAGTTGGGTGTCTCGGCGTTTTTGTGTGTCATTTCAAAAGTTTAAAATTTACTTACAGTGTTATTAATAAAGATATGTGAACTCGCTCTTCTTCTGGTTAACCGTCCGCCATCGAACAAGACGTTTGATCAAAATAAAAAAAATCCCTCAAGTTTGATAATAAAAATTTAAAAACGTTGCAATTTTGCGTTTTTCCTACTTAATCTAAAAAAAAAGTTTTTTTTTGATGATCGGAAAATCCAGTTCCGTTTTATTTGTTGAGAATATGTTTTAAACACTTTTAAAAGTATTAAATAATATTACCATATAGTCCGGAAGGTGGCGTCATTTTGACTCGGATCATTTTGATACGGCTGATTTTCATATATATTATAGACCAAAGCCGGGGGATGTGGAGACTAAGACGAGCTTCCATAATTTTGAAAAATTTTACTAAAGCTGAAATTTTTATGGTGGATAAAAAATATTTCAAAATCAACCGTCAGCTGGCGCACCTCCATGGGAATAACCCTCATACCCTATTCACACTTATACCCTATTCTCACTTACAGTTTTAAACCGTTTTTAGCAATTATTTTTAGCATTTTCTGTCAATATACTGTAATAGAATAAAGAGAGTACTAAAAATATTGCTGCTAAAAACGATTTAAAACTGTACGTGTGAATAGGGTATAACCCTTAAGGCGGAGCCCATAGAACTTTTTTTATTTTTTAAAAGCTAGTTTGATTTAATCCGCTTCTACCAGTCCAACAGAGCATTCACAGGGCCCATTAGTGGAACCAACCCCCATTAATTTTTACCATTCACCCCCTTTAAATACCCTCCACGATGTTAACCAATGCAGTATAGTTTCGCAGACGTCCTTTCTTGGCCAAAATTCAATTTTCTCAAAATTGATTTATAGAAAATCGTTAACACTTACAAACAACAGGAAACATATTTTGTTTTTGTATACACTAATTTACCGTTCAAAAACAAATTTAGTTAAAAATAAAAAAAAACTTATATTTTTTTAAATTTTTTCAATTATTTTTTTGAGTTTAAATACAAAAAATTTCTTATAATCACGGTTTAGTTATATAAGGTTACATACGATTAGTAAACAAACCCGCCATGTCAACTGTTTGACAAGTTTCGGTGTTTTATTATGATTTTAATTATCTTAAATTTTGCACACTTTTGCTACCCAAAATTTGTTAAATTTTTGTAAACATTCACAAATTATACAAAATTTTAAACAAAATTAAAGAAAATTAAATTGACGATTTGTTCAATTCCTTTTCTGTTTCGACATTCTATTTTTTTAGTACACACCGATTTCTGTCGTTCTTCTCAATCCTTTATATATGTCATTCGTGTTTATAATATTATGCATGGAAAGCAAAAAACTTACAACAATTTTTAACACAAAACCTATTTCAAACCAAACATTTTTCCATTTTTGTAATTTTGGCAAAGAAAAGTGATGAGCGGAACTATAGTGCAATGTTAATATTTAAAAAACAAAAAAAAATATTTCATAAGTACTATGTATGAAAATTATATAAAAGAAACCACGTGTATAACACATACTATGTACGTATTTTTTACTTCTATTGATACAAATAACAACTAACAAGCCAAAAAAACATCGACAACTACAAAATGGCGCGCTGCCACGCCATATCAAGGAGGTTTATATTGAAACTCATCTCAATTGCTCATAGCTTTTTAACCCCTTGACCGATTTTGCCATAATTGGTACCAAAATAATCAGAAAAACGTTGAACAATAAAATATGAACCTGTTTAAAATTTTATTTGAATATGTCAACTATGAGCCAAGATAATTAATTTTAAAATTTTGGGTTAAATTTCTGGTGCCTCGCCCCATTGTGCTATTCCTCCCAAATTTTTTGTGAGTGTTAGGAAAGATAAAATTACATTAAATTCCAAGTTTCGTTCACATTCATTCAACAGGTGTCAAGTTATAGCATTTTTTTGTGTAAAATTAACCATCATTTTAGAGGTACCTTTACATTTTCACTCATAACTTTTAAAATACTTAACCGATTTCAAAAAAAAAATACATCAGGCTCTGCCTAGGAGAATTACGGAACTTTTGGGACCCCAAGCGTTTAAATCGGTTTCGGATTATTGCCAAAAACATGATTTCAACAGACAGACAGACGGACATCGCTAGATCGACTTAAAATCGGTCAAGGATCATGAATATATATGGGGCATTCCATGCCAAATCACTCACTTTTAGGCCCGACCCCCTTCGATTAATTTTATTTTTGGATATGTTTTAGTACGTATTAAATGCAACTTGCAGCCAAATTTTCAGCTTTTTATACCAAGGTGGTGTTGAGTAATCAATTTTTCAAAATGGCGATTTTTTCCAAAAAATGAAAAAATTTAAATTTTCAATCAATTTTGACCAGTAAAAAATATAGATATATTAAAAAAAGATGGACAACATTTTGTTGGTAGTTAAATGTAGTTTTAAAAAAAAAAATATGAAAAATTATTCGAAGTAATTATCACTTGTTTTTTATCGTATAAAAATTAAAATCAACTTTTTGAAAAAGTCCGAAACCTTCGATTTTTTTTTAAAAATGTCAAAAAATTCTACTCTAAATTACGCAACTTTTAAGTCATAATTCGAGATGTGATCGTAATTCGTTCTATTTTTATTCAAATTTTGAAAATTGCACTTTTTTTTTTTTTTGACTCTGGTTTATTTTATATGGTGCTCCAAAAAAAATAATTTGGTAAATATTGACCGTAACTTCCCCTAGATATATTAACTTGGGTGTAAAAATACGTCTCAGAAAATTTTAGGATGATCGGACATGGGTAAGGCGTGCCGCATCGGCTTTGAAGTTTGAAAATCGGATTACAAGGGAAAATATGCATTTTTTTCTGTTTTCTTAATTTTTTTGGTATTTTAAGTTAATTTTGAATTCAAATGGTTACAGAATTGAAATGTAGAGTAAAATGTCTCTCTATTAAGGTCATAAAAACCGAAATCGGTTTAAAATCAGCCAAGTTATTACAACTTCCCCAGGCATCCAACGTGTGGCAGACAACTTGATTAATCAATACAATCCGATTTTTGAAATTCATTGAAATTTTCTACTGTAATAACATTTTTTTATTCTTCAAGTTCAAATGTTATTAGATGACAAGTATTTTTCATATTGTGTTTTGCTAACATTTTTTAAATTAGTGCTAAAAATGCCTGCATTTTCCACACCCTTTTGAAATCTCTATTTTAAAAAAAAAAATTTTTTTTTTGTTTTAAAATTTGGAAAAGTCAAAAAAAAATTACACTGAAACATGAAAAATGAAAAAATGTTATTACAGTAGAAAATTTCAGTAAATTTAAAAAAAGGGCCTCGTATTTTTTAATCAAGTTGTATGGCACACGCTAGATGCCTGGGGAAGTTGTAATAACTTGGCTGATTTTCAACCGATTTTAGTTTTTAGTACCTTATTAGAAAGGCATTTTACTCCACATCATAATTCTGTAATCACTTGAATTAAAACTTAACTTAAAATACCAAAGAAATTGCGAAAACAGAAAAAAATTCATATTTTTCCTTGTAATCCGTTTTTTAAACTTCAAGGACCATGCTAAGCGCCTTACACATGTCCGATCGTCCCAAATTTTTGTGAGACGTATATTTACCTCCAAATGAATATATTTAGGGTAAGTTAGGGTCAGTATCTACCATTTTTTTTTTTTTGAGCTCCATATAAAATAAATCAGAGCCAAAACATAAAAGGTGCAATTTTAAAAATTAAAAAAAAAATAGAAAGAATTGTGATCACATCTCGAGTTATGGCTTAAAAGTTGCATAATTTAGAGTAGAATTCTTATAGTTTTTTACAAAAAAATCGAAGGTTTCGGACTTTTTCAAAAAGTCGATTTTAATTTTTAAACGTCAAAAAATAAGTGATAATTACTTCGAATAATTTTTTCACATTTTTTTTCTAAAACTACATTTAAATACCAACAAAACGTTGTCCAACTTTTTTTAAAATATCTATATTTTTTACTGGTCAAAATTGATTGAAAATTTAAATTTTTTCATTTTTTGGAAAAAATCGCCATTTTGAAAAATTGATTACTCAACACCACCTTGGTATAAAAGGCTGAAAATTTGGCTGCAGGTTGCATTTAATACGTACTAAAACATATCCAAAAATAAAATTAATCGAAGGGGGTCGGGCCTAAAAGTGAGTGATTTGGCATGGAATGCCCCATATACTTCATGGGGTCCTAAACCAATATTTCAATGTGTTACATACGGAATGACAAATTTATATATACCCTCTAGAGTGAAGGGTTGAAGAGGGTAGGTATTTTTTTAAGAAATTGTTCGAGTTGAAAAAATATTAGGGGTCGGTCATACATTTAACACCTCTAGGAGCACAATTGGGACCGTTAGAGCGGTGGGAGCAAATTTCAGTAATAAAGAATTCTTTGTATGGGAGCACCCTTAATTAGAGTGGAGATAGAGCTTAGATATGTTTGGAAGAAATGTTTTAATTCCTTAAAAATTTTAAAAAGTTCAATTTTGTTTTTAATCATTTTTTTAATTGATATGATTACATTTTTTAATTGATTTCGAAAATTTTAGCAATTAATACTATCACTTTCGTGATAGGTGCAAAATCAATTAAAATAGTAATTGATATAATCATTTTAGTGATTGAAACTCATTTTCATTTTTTTGTGTGGACGCTATTCCCGAAAAACTGTACCAATAAACAACAAAATGACAATCATTTAATTTGTTTTTTATGCTAAAGGTGTCGTACTTCAGCTGCCTCTGATGGTGCCCCTATTCAACATGTGGGAGCCTCCCAACAAACTTATACCCTATTCACACGTACAGCTAAAAACCGTTTTCAGCAACATAAACTGTCAATATACTGTAATAGAATAAAGATATTGCTCAAAATATTGGTGCTAAAAACGGGTTTTAGCTGTAAGTGAGAACATGGTATTACGTTCAAAATTACGTTATACTGTATACAGACTTGCGTGATTTTAAAATCACTATGTGATTTTCCTTTGAACAAAATCACATAGTGATTTACAAAATCACCTCAAATTGTACTAGCATAAAGAAAAATCACAAAATCATCTCAATTTACCATGGTAAGTTCTTGTAGTGTGAACGTGGGTGTGCGCACCGCTGCCTTATACCCTATTCACACGTACTGTTTTAAATCGTTTTTAGCAGTAATATTTTTAGCACTTTCTTCTATTACAGTATATTGACAGAAAATGCTAAAAATAATTGCTAAAAACGGTTTAAAACTGTAAGTGTGAATAGGGTATTAGATATAACCTGTACACATTTCAATGCAATCGGTCGAGTACTTATTGAATTATACTGTGTACAGACTAGCGTGATTTTAAAATCACTATGTGATTTTCCTTTGAACAAAATCACATAGTGATTTACAAAATCATCTCAAATTGTACTAGCATAAAGAAAAATCACAAAATCATCTCAACTTACCATGGTAAGTTCTTGTAGTGTGAACGTGGCTTTACAGAATTATTTACAAAAAAAATCTAAAATTATGAAATAAAACAACAATTTTTTAATGTAGTTTGCATAATTCTTTTAATATTTAAATTGTGTTTTTCATTATTATTATTATTATTTTTATAATAATCATTGTTTATTATTAAACTATATTACAACACATAATTAAGAAGAAATTGGCTGGAATTCTTCTTTATGGTTTTTGTGTTTATTAAATTTAAAATACTCATATGTAATTTTTAATATATTTTAAATTTATTATTATTAATTAATTATTTATAACTTGGCATTAAACATTGCTTAGCTAATAAAACAAATACAAAAAACAAAGAAGGAAAAAAATAACTTAGTTTTACAAAAATGGCACAATTAAGTAGTGACTAGTATCGTGGTTCATATCTGGTCGGAAAGCATCAACTGACAAGAACAATTATACAGTGATACAAAATTGAACTTACCGAATCGGAATGGAATGAAACCAGGAGTAAATGAAAGTAGACATTTTTCATTACAAAACCCTTAACATTTTTTTAGTTTAGTGCGAGATTTTTTTTACACGCATTCGAAGTTGGTGATTTTAAAGAATTTAAAGTTTTTGTATACTAAATACGTCCTACATATTTAGTAGGACGCCTCTGGTGGTGCCCTTATTGCTCGAAATTACGTTAGCTATAACCGTTAGAAATTTCGCTGCAATCTGTCCAGTACTTACTGAAATAAACCACAGAGCACCGTTGCGTATGATTATTATTTAAAGGCAATTACAAAATTAAGTATACGCCTTTTATACTGCACTCTAAACAAATGAGTCCAGTTTCCTACTATAAATTGGGTAAATTTCAACAAATTCAAATAATATACTACTATAAATGTGTAAATTTCCAAAAATTTGTTGGTAAAACTACACATTTTGTGTAAATTTACCCAATTTATAGTAGGAAACTGGAATCATTTAAATTAGAGTGTGTTTGCAAGTAATTATAATTATAATAATAGTTCACCAACTTCAAATGCGCGTAAAAAAAAATGCCTCCCTAAAAAAACCCCTTAGGGGTTTCTTATGGAAAATGTCAACTTTAATTTGCTTTTGGTTTCATCCCATTATATTTTTATATACAAACTTTAAGGGGCATTTCACAGACTCAATTCCGTTCGGATTTGAAATAAGTGGTTTACTTGTAAAACGAATATTATTTTTTTCGGAATGAAATCACTTTCGAATATCAAAGTGGAATTGAATTGCATAAAAGTGGTTTCATTCCGAAAAAAATATTTGCTTTGCGTTGTACGAGTAAACCACTTATTCCATTTCCGAACGGAATTGAGTCGTGACATGTCCCTTAATATCCGAAATATTTATTCGATTCGGATAGAGATACATATGCTAAATAATCTTGGGCGGCTCGTATATCATAAAAATGTATCAGAAACGAATAAATATTTCAGATTCTAACAAAGAAAGTTCCAAGTGCCCAAATTTCAAAATTGAGATAAGGGCAGATTCGGAACTGTGAATGAGTTTCTGATTTTAATGTTACACCATGTTCCCACGGTCAGCTTAAAACCGTTTTTAGCAACATTTTCTGTCAATATACTGTAATACGGTTTTTAGCACCTTCTTTATTCTATTACAGTATAATGACGAAAAATGTTGCTAAAAACGATTTTTAGCTGTACGTGAGAATAGGGTATAAGGCGTAAAAGGCAAACATCATAAAAGTTAAGTATCTTAAAATTACTAAAATAAAGATGTGACTTTCTCTCTTATACCCTGTGCTCATGTACAGCTAAAAACAGTTTTTAGCAACATTATCTGTCAATATACTGTAATAGAATAAAGAAAGTCCTAAAAATATTGCTGCTAAAAACGCTTTTTAGCTGTACGTGAGAACAGGGGGCTAATTATGTAACTTGATAACCGTCATCGTTAGCTCATTATTCTATTATCATAAAATGACACTATATGGTAATGGAATAACGATGGAAACGATACGATTGACGACTATCAAGTTACATAATTACCCCCCCCCCCTCCCCCCCCCCCCCCCAGAGTATTAGGAGGGCAGTATACATATTTTTGGCTGAGATTAATTTACAACTTTACATTGCTATAACTTTTGAATTCGTTTTACTAATACTGTATACAGACTAGCGTGATTTTAAAATCACCATGTGATTTTCCTTTGAACAAAATCACATAGTGATTTACAAAATCATCTCAAATTGTACTAGCATAAAGAAAAATTGCAAAATCATCTCAACTTACCATGGTAAGTTCTTGTAGTGTGAACATGGCCTAATACGCTATTCACACTTACAGTTTTAAACCGTTTTTAGCAATTGTTTTTAGCATTTTCTGTCAATATACTGTAATAGAATAAAGAAAGTGCTAAAAATATTGCTGCTAAAAACGATTTAAAACTCTACGTGTGAATAGGGTATAATACCCTACACTCACGTACAGCTAAAACCCGGTTTAAGCAACATTTTCTGTTAATATACTGTAATAGAATAATGACAGAAAATGTTGCTAAAAACTTTTTTAGCAGTACGCGAGAACAGGGTATAAAGGTATTCAAAAAAGTTGAGCATCTCTTTCCATCAGTTGATATTTTCAGACCACTTGTGGCTCGTTATTTTTAATTTCTATTTAGTTAGTATTATTGAGATGTGATTATTTAATTAATAATAGTTTTATTATCAAGTAAAAATTGCTATGATGTGACTAGATATTTTTTTTTTGCTGTAGAATTTTTAAAATAATTTTCTTTGTAGAATTTTTTGAATTGAAAAATTTTTATTTTTAAATTATAATATAATTAAGTATATTTTTAAATTATAATATAATTGATTAAATTCCGTTTTTCTTTAATAATGATAGAGAGAGAACAGCTGTGAAATTTACAAACTTTAAATGATAAATTTCGTTAGTTAAGATTGTGTCAGTTTACTGTAAAAATTTTGTAAATCTACCGAAATTTGCTTTTTACTGGTTTGTAAATAGGCCTCCTGGTAAATTTTTTAATTTTATACAAATTTTTAACAGCGGGGTTTGGTTACATTTATTTTATGGTTTTCCCGTTTTCAAAAATATATTTTCATACAACTTTTATTCAAAATTCTTAAAATTGATTTTATTGTCAGCATTAAAGTATTTACCTAACTTATACCCTGTTCTCACGTACAGCTTATACCCTGTTCACACTTACAGTTTTAAACCGTTTTTAGCAATTATTTTTAGCATTTTCTGTCAATATACTGTAATAGAATAAAGAAAGTGCTAAAAATATTGCTGCTAAAAACGATTTAAAACTGTACGTGTGAATAGGGTATTAAAATCGTTTTTGGCACCAATATTTTTAGCACTTTCTTTATTCTATTACAGTATATTGACAGATAATGTGGCTAAAAACGGGTTTTAGCTGTACGTGTAAACTGGGTATAAACCAGTGGTCGGCAGAAAGAGAGTATATAAATGCATTGTTGTATGAATATAAATATGCATGTGTTAGTATATTTCTTATACCCTATTCACACGTACAGTTTTAAATCGTTTTTAGCAGCAATATTTTTTGCACTTTCTTTATTCTATTACAGTATATTGACAGAAAATGCTAAAAATAATTGCTAAAAACGGTTTAAAACTGCAAGTGTGAATAGGGTATTAAACAAAGCGACATCAACCATCTTGTTGTTGTATTTTTATGCTCTTAATTGTGAGTTTTGTTGACATTCGTGTTGAATACATGTGTATAGCCGAATGTGTTCGGGATTCATGTGCAATGGATGCCGACCACTGGTATAAACCTATTAACGACGAATATGCGAACGGTATTGCAAATCTTTTTTTCACAAATTGATAGAAGAAATGTAAAAAATAAAATATAAAAAGAGGGCACAAAATAGGGCACTTTGGGGCATTTTGTATCTTTCGAACTAATGAACCTAAAAACTTGAAATTTGAACTCTAGGGTCGTCTCGCGGAAATGACATTCCGAAAAACTTTTTTTTTTTTGAAAAATCCGCATCCAAGGGGAAATAGGACAATTTGGTACATTTTGTATATTCTGAACTAATGTTGTCAGAAATTTAAAATTTGGTCCTTATGATCCTCTTACGTAAATAATATTCTGAAAAAGGTATTTTTTGAAAATTCCGATTCTAAAGGGGTGGGGGTAAAGGGGGAAAATAGCGCACTTTGGTACCTTTTGTATACTCTGATATTATGATCATACAACCTTGAAATTAAGACTTTTAGGATCGTCCCTCGGAAAAAAACATTTTTTAAAAAGGAAATTTTTTTGGATATTTCGCCTTTAAAGTATAGTACTCTGTTCGATTTCACGGGGAAAAATATTTCAAACTCCATATAAAAAAATAAATGTTGTCAACGCGAAATTTAAATGTGACATTTCAGTTTTGTTATGATAGTTTCTTTCTTAGAATTGTCAAAAGTTGTTGATTTAAATATTCTTTATTACGATTTTAGGCGTTCAAAGTTGTTGTTAAATTTTGGCCGAAAAAACAGAGTACTATGCTTAAGGGGGGGGGGGGGGGGGGGTGAATAGGGCTCGTTTGTATCCTCTGAACCTAGAAACTTTAAATTTGGTCTATGGGTTCCTGAAAAAAACACTTTTTTTTGGAAAATTCTGGTTTTGAGAGGGGAAAAAGGGGGAAATAGGGCATTTTGGTTCATTTTGTATATGGTGAACTAATGGTGCCAGAAACCTAAAATTTGGACTCTAGGATGCTCTCGCGGAAATAAGATTCTGAAAAAAGGTACTTCTTGGAAAATTCCGCTTGTAAGGGGGGAAATAGGGCAATTTGTTACATTTTGTATCTTCTTAACTATGGCCCTAAAAACTTGAAATTTCGACTATGGGATCCTGTGGCGGAAATAACATTCTGAAAAAAACTCTTTTTAAAAATTTGACTCCTAAGGAGGTGGGTGGAAATAGGGCAATTTGGTATATGGTGAACTAATGGTCCCAGAAACTTGAAATTTGGACTCTGGGATACTGTCGCGGAAATTACATTCTAAACAATTTTTTTTTTAAATTCCGTTTCTAAAGAGGGGGGGGGGGGGGGTAAATCGGTAAATTTCGTACATTTTGTAACTGCTAAACTACTTTTCGTAGGAACTTAAAATTTGGACTATAGAATCCTCTCGCGGATATAACATTCTGGAAAAGGGTATTTTTTAAAATTTTGACTTTTAAGGGTGGAAATAGGGCAATTTTGTACATTTATTATCTTCTGAACTAATGGTTCTACAAACTTGAAATTTGGACTGTTGGATTCTTTCGCGAAAAAACATTCTGAAAAAAGGACTTCTTTGAAAATTCCGCTTCTACGGGGGATTAATTGACGAAATAGGACAATTTGGTAAGAGTTAGACTGTTAGTTACTTAGATTTTTTTTAAAGACACGATCATAAAACTTAAAAAATGCAATCTGTTTATAATTTTCACATATGATTTTTATAGTATAATTTTTATTTCGATGCGTTACCCCCAGAATGCCAAAGTGAGTAAAGCCCCATACTGTGGTTGTAGGGTATAAAAACATAAATGCTGACTATAAAATCAGGCCTAAGAATTTATTTCAAAAAGAATTTCAGTCATACCGCTGTATCTTAAAATAACTTACTATAAATATTTACAAAACTTAAAAAAATAATTTTGAGTTGTTTTTGCATGATCCTTAAATTTATTTTGTTAAATATTTTTATAGGAAACAATTTATTATAAAGTTTTTTTTTTTTGTTTTCTATGTAATCTATGTTTTACATGTTATTTTATTCTATTTTATTTTTTAATTCTTTTTTAATAATCAATTATTAACAATTAAATTCTTTGGTTATTTGATTAGATTTAAATAAAAAAATTTTTTGGAATACTTTGCTTTTATTTTTTTGTAAAATCTAATTTGACGTATTTCTTTTAAAGTAAAAAATATTTAAATTTTCTAGACATGAGTTCTAAATTTTTTTACTATAAATTCAAAAATAACTTGCAGTTATTTTAAATTTACATAAAATTTTAATAATATTTTACACTTTAAAAGAAATCGTCAAAAGTTTTTGATTATGTTTGATATTGTAACATCGGCGCTGATAAATTTGGATGATGTGAACTATTCATACGCAGCGCTGATAAACTTTTATTATACCATTCATCCTCGGGTGACATGCCTTAAATGAAAAAGAATAAGAGAATAATTAATTATATAAATATTTATTTATTTATAAACTGTTAAAGTGGAAAATTACAAATTTCCTTATTTTGTACATATAAAAACATGATGAAGTATGTCATACGGTTATAATTTCTAATTTATTCTTGATTTAATAGGATTTTTGTTAAGAGTTTGAGTGTGGGATTATTTTTAAACATATGCATTAGGAATATAACTTTTAAAAAAATATTTTTATTTAAAACAGTAAAAAAATTTTTGAGGAAAATTATTCTATGATCATGGTTGTAATAAGTAAAGACAAATGACCTCGAGCTAGAATAACCCTACTCAAAATATAATATTTTACAGGTTGAATAAAACAATTTTTATTTTTAACAAAAAAACAATCAGAATTTGAATTATTATTATCCAAAGTGCGAAAACACAAATTGTTTTGTATCCTCCGTCAGGTGTGGATTGAGATTATAATTTACTGTAAAACTGTAGAAAATTTTTCCACATGAAATTTTTTCAAATATAAAAAAAAAAAAAAATAACTCCAAATTTGTTTTGCTTTAAAAAAACTCCAATTCTTTCCTAAAAAGTTATATCCCTATTATTTTTTTTATGTGCAGGAGTATTACATTTTTTTTCATAAACTAATCTCGCATTAAGTTTTCTTAAAGATTTCTTTAGTTTTTCCTGTTTTATAAGAAATGTAAGGAAATTCACAGGTTAGAATTTTACTACATCTTCAATGTAATTGTATAATTTCCGCTTCTTAAACAGCCAATTTCTTTTTCTATGTAGACAAGTATGTTAGATAAACTAGATTAAATATATTATTTATGAATATTTTATTTAGTTTAACATTTTTTTTTATAAAAAATATTAAAAAAAAATGTTATTAAAGGCGTTTTAATGTAGAAAATTCAACACTGACGAAAATGACACATCGACCTGCACTTGGGCCAAGGGAATAAGGAAATGCTAGGTTTTTGCCCGCCCCCGACAGCCCCCTTGTTAAATGAGATTCTTGAGGCATCCAGGCTGAGCAAAGTTCTGGCTTCTTCTCCTTGCACCCTGGGACACCGGAAGGATCCTACTGGGGTGTGGTCTACCTCCAATGGGGAGTGTCTGGATCTGCTGTTGAACACGCATTTTCCAGGCAATTTCATGACGCCGTTTCAGGCTTTGAAATAATAAATATGATTTGGGTGATTAAAAGCTTCAGACCCTATAAATCCCCTGGACCTGATGGTATAATAGCGGATGAGACATAGCAAGTGTCGGACTATAAAGTCCCTTGGCTGTATAATCTCTACATAAACTTTAAAATTGAAGGATACCAGAGTACTTTTTATCCCGAAAGCTGGGAAAAACTTACTCACAAATCCGAAGGCTTTCAGACTTAGGAGTTAATATAAGTAAAACAGAGCTTGTCTTGTTTACAAGGAAAACTAAGATTTCTAATTGTGATCCTATTTATCTGGACGGCACTAAAATCGCCTTCTCAAATGGAGCCAAGTATCTTCGAGTATTTCTCCCCCTCCTTCACCTAATACCATTGGACATATTGGGTAGGAGGTATGCGGCTACGTCGGCAATTCGACTGAATAGCACACTGCAATGGAAGAAAATCGATCGAAACAATACCACGAAATGTGGACTGTGCCTTTTTGAGCGCCACTTTACCACTATGATACCATACAGGGAGTCTTGCATGATTGGCATTCCGGGAAGTGGAGCATTCATAAATTTTTACACAGATGGATTGAAGCTACACGGACAAGTGGAGTCTATTCGGTAGAGATTGGGTTGACCCTGGCTCAAAGATTGCCAGATCATTGCAGTGTTTACCAGAGAGAGATTCTGGCAATAAACGAAGTGGCTGACTGCAGAAATGGCCGCGGTCAAGTCCCTGGCACGTCTTTAAATGAAATGACCAAGCAGTTTGACATACGACTCATATGGGTCTCAGGGCACGCAGACATTCCAGGAAATTGTAAAGCCGATGAGCTTGCAAGACTGGGAACTACCTTACGGGTTCCAACAGAATTGGAATGTGTTGGGATGTCTCTAGAAACTTGTAAGTAAAATCTACGCCTTTGTTCCGCGACTATCAGAGATGGGCGCATAAATGGACGTGGGAGACTTCTAGACGGATTTGGCCTTCTCTTAATCAGAGGTGCATAAGTGAGCTGATTTCGCTCGCAAGAGGAGAGTATTCGACGGTGGTTATTGTAATTACCGGACACTTTCTTACAGGAAAGCACGCAGAGCGGTTAAATGTTCCGTCAAATGACTTTTATCGGAGTTGCATGGATGAGGAGGAGTTGGAACTAACGAAAACTTTATCTGCCATTGTCCAGAACTTTTTGTTTAGAGACTAGCTTCATGCGATCTTTCTGATTTGTTGGATGTAAAAATACAATAGTGGTATTCAGAGTCTTGCTTGCCAGCCCTGGCACTGGTGGTAAAAGAGCACTTTTCAAAATTACTTTTCAAAATACATGTATTTTTTGAAAGAAGTACTCTTTTGCTACATTGCCAGGGCTGGCAGCAAGACTCTGAATACCTCTAATATCTTGTTAGTTTCATAAGAAGCTTAAATTAGTTTAACAGCAGGGACCAGTAGAGGAACCCCATTACCGTTTCGTGGTATCACAACGGACCTTGGAGTCCATGTGTGCTGATGTAAAACGTCAGCAGCCACTTACAACCACACCTAATCCATTTTGCCCATTTCTTAACTTAACCAAGAAATGGACGGACATTCACGAATGGATATTCATAGAATTTTTTGGGGTCTAACACTAATATTTTGATGCGTTATATAATGCGAAATAACAAAGTTAATACACAGAAAGAACAGAAAACGAAATTCAATCACGAAAATAGTTTTTCAATCAAACGTTGTTCGATGTTAATTAAAAACTTGATTAACTTTTTACTTACAAGGGCAGTCTCCCTAGTGTCACCCGCGGAGCTTTATGGAATTGATATTATTTTGTACAGCAGAAAAAATAAATGGACACGTATTTTTTTTAGGGGCCCAAATTCATATTTAGGGGGTGAAAAGGAGGGGGAGAACAGGCCATTTTTCAGTTTTTTTCGTTTATCTCCTATATTATGCAAAGAAACCTAGTCATGTTACATACCAAATGAAATATCTTTGGAAAACCTATCTACGTGTGCTAAGAACGTGTCCAAACATGCACAACTTTTCGTTATATTGAGTAAAATACCAACATTTTAGGACATTTTTGTTAATAAGTCGAAAAATATTAACTTCTTTTGCCCGTTATTAGCACCATGAGATAGGTATTTTTAATACCTTTAATCTGATACCACACATGCCTATATTAATTATGCTTAAATAGGCGTAAATCGTAAAAAACTGAAAAAGGTCAATTTCCCCCCGTACAAATCGACCCCCCTAAAAATGAGTTTGGGCCGCTAAAAAAAATACGTGTCGAATTAATTTTCGTTCTTAACAACATATCCAAATTTCATGAAGATCGGAGGGTGATACCAGGGAGACTTCTCTTGTTAGTCAACTAAATTAAAGCGAACAAAACTTATAGACGATCTGACTAAACATGGATTCCGCGAGTCCATGTTGGAACTAGAGACCGATTTTCTAGCCAGCACAGGTGTAGGGTATTATATGATTGGTCTTGACCGACTATTTTGTGTTTACTTGTTCTTGCGAAGAAATTTAGAACAAATGTGATAAAAGTTTTATCATAAAACTGTGGGCTAATTATGTACCTTGATAGTCGTCAATCGTCATCGTTAGCTCATTATTCTATTACCATAAAATGACACTATATGGTAATGGAATAACGATGGAAACGATACGATTGACGACTATCAAGTTACATAATTACCCCCCTGTTTCTTTGCCCTGGGGGCTAATTATGTAACTTGATAATCGTCAATCGTCATCGTTAGCTCCTTATTCTATTACCATAAAATGACACTATATGGTAATGGAATAACGATGGAAACGATACGATTGACGACTATCAAGTTACATAATTACCCCCCTGTGCACACAAAAAATTTTAGGGGAAAAAATTTTAATTTAAAAAAATTAAATGTTCAATTTTGTTTTTAATCATTTTTGTAATTAATATAAATAATTTTTTAATTGATTTCACAAATTTCCGCGAACTGGGAATAAATGCATTTTTTCCTTATTAAACGTTTACCAATTTTATTAATTTATACTATCACTTTCGTGATAGGTGCAAAATCAATTAAAATAATAATTATAATTGATATAATAGATATAATCATATTAGTGATTAAAACTTTAATTTTTAGTGTGTAGGTACACACACAAAAAATTTTAGGGGAAAAAATTAGAATTAAAAATTTTAAAAAGTTCAGTTTTGTTTTTAATCATTTTTTTAATTGATATAATTAAACTTTTTTATTGACTTCGCAAATTTCCGTGAATCGAGAATAAATGCACTTTTTCCTTAATAAACTTTTACAAATTTTATTAATTAATACTCTCACTTTCGTAATAGGTGCAAAATCAATTAAAATAGTAATTGTTATAAAAATTTCTTTGATTGAATCTTATTTTAATTTTTAAGTTTGCAGCAAAATAAATAAAAATTATATACATACCCATTGAATCTTGTCGCACTCCAACTGAACCCATATTAGCACTATGTGACATTGAAAATGGTTGAGACATGCCGGGATATGATGAAGCACCCATTTGAAAGAGATCCTGAAATAAATAAACAAAATAATTTAAAACTTGAAATAAATTCTTAAAAAATTTAAGCTGAAAAAAACCAACCTGAGGATAACGATTTATTGAATTGTGGTGAGGATAGGGTTGATAGCCGCGTGACACACTATAACCTTGAATATTTCTCATCATACCATTACATGACGGTATCACAGATGGTGCCAGTGCTTTTTGTAATTGTTTTTCTTGTTTACGATATTTGGCGCGACGATTTTGAAACCAAACCTAAAATTTACAAAAAAAAAAAAACAAAAAGAATTAATAAAACTCAATTTAAAAGTTTAAAGAAAACCTTTTTACAATTTTATTTTTAGTCAGTAATATTTAAGATAAAATAGAATGGGAAAAGGTTGCGCAATTCTAAAAAAAATCTACCGTAATTGAAAAGTTTTATGCAGCGTGCTTAAAATTTTGATGATGATGAAAAAAAACTTTACTTCTTTTTTTTAAATTGTTGGGAATTGGAGATGCTCAATGGATAAAAGTATTGTACATTTTTATAGAAAAGTTGTTTAAAGATAAACGTCTGTAAATAATTTCAAACAAATTACAGTGTTGCCAATATAAATAGATTATTTATCACAGATAAACAATTTAGTCCTTACAGGTATTTGTTTTGATCTAAAACACCTTCGTTAGAAGATTTTTGGTTTAAAGGTCATAAAAATCGGAAATTTTGTTTACCCTACAGCACTCTGCAGAACGGAGTATACAAAAACCTCCCAGTAAAACTTCCATCTGATTCTTAAGGCGCGTTTACACGGGAGAGAAAACTGCTAGACAAAGACCAAAAAACGATTTTTGGAAGATATTGATATTATTTTTGATTTTAAGTCTTTATTTTGTTTAATAAAAAAATTATAACGTAAACAAAATTTATTTTTTTTAGAGATGATATTTAAGAATGCTAGAGGTGACAAATTTTCGATTTTTCTGTCGAGATTTCTTTCTCGTGTATACGCACCTTTATAGATATTGATCTCCTGATGCTAAAGCTGCCATCAACATATTTTAGCATGTATCGTTTTAGATACATATATTCGCCGTTGAAAAGTCAAAAACGTTACGTATTATGATTTTGCTTATACAAAATAGGAATCGTATTTATATAAAAAGGACCTCTTGATTCCAAATCAGCAATCTAAATAGTTCTATCTTGTCCTGAATCCACGCCATGTTAATTGATTACACTGTTCGTCACCAAAAACCTCCTAGTAAAAATTGCAACTGATTCTGATAGATTTTGATCTTCAGATTCTAAATCTGCCATCAACATTTTTTTTTAGCATGTTAGAGATATTCGCAGTTAGAAAGTCGAAAACGTTACGCATTCTCACTTTGCTTCCACAAAATAGGAATCGATTTTATATAAAAAGGAACTCTTGATTCCAAATCAGCAATCTAAGGGCAGTTTACACGTTAACTACCCTTGACCACCCTTATCTCCTATTTCCCAGTATTAGTGATACGATTTGCCGGGTTTAAATAATTTTGTATGAAAAATTATTTGAATTTATCAATTGTTATCCCCCAATACTGGGAAATAGTAGATAAGGGTGGTCAAGGGTAGTTAACGTGTAAATCAAGCATTATTCAGACCTTCAATACTATCTACTTTGTTGCAGATGCCAGCAACATTTGTCATTCATTTTCATTCGATCACAGGCCAAGCTCTATGGGTACAGGATCACCCACTGTTTCTAATATAGATAGGTTAGGTTGTAAGTGGCTGCTTACGTTTAACATCAACACACGTAGACTCTGAGGTCCCTTGTGATACCACGGGACTGTAATACGTTTCCCTACTAGTCCCTGCCGTTAAACCAATTTGAGCTTTTTATGAAACTCCTTAGATATTAAATTTTGACATCCCACAAATCAGAAAGATCGTGCTGCTCCTTAGATCCCAGCGAAGCATGTCTCTGACCAGAAAGTGCCGGGTAATGGCAGATGAAGTGTTCGATAGTTTCCAACTCCTCTTCATCTATGCAACTCCGGAAAACGGCATTTGACGGCATATTTAACCGCTCTGCGTGCTACCCCATAAGGCAGTGTCCGGTAATTATACCGCCACAGTACAACCACTGTCGAAATCTCTCCTATTGGAAGCGATATCAGCTCACTTGTGCGCTTCTGATTAAGAGAAGGCCAAATCTGTCGTATTGTCTCACATGTCCATCCATCTTTGATATGTCACCGTTGTGGAACAAAGCCGTAAATTTTGCTTGCAAGTTTCTGGAGGCATACCAACATATTCCAATTCTGTTAGAACCTGTAAGGTAGTTCCCAGTCTTGCAAGCTTATCGGCTTTGCAGTTCCCTGGATTGTCTCTGTGCCTGGGACCCTTGGCCATCTCATTTAAAGACGTTCGGCAGTTAAGGGCCGAATGTGTTCAGAAACATTGACTGTCATTGATAAAGTAGTGAATCATCAAAATTCTGATGCTCCGAACTTTGCCATGAGGCAAACATGAATGACACTCAACCAAGACTTTTTGACAATCTCTGAGTAGGGTCGAGCTGATAAGGACAATTTTAATGCACGCAAGACCAAATGTTTGTTAACCCATATCAACATTGTCATCTGTAGTTATGGATGGTATAGGTATTGAGGAATCCGATACTCTTGATATTTTGGGCAAGAGAATACAGTGTCGCAAGAGGCAATTATGTGTCTAGGTTTTCTAAAATGTTCCAAGACTTACTTCACTCTAACTGATTGCCTTATTATTTATAGCAGCTATATCCGGCCGAAAAGGGGAAAAAAATCTACTTGCCAACGTATAACTTCTAAATTGGAAGCGTCTATCATATCTCAATTTGTCAATTAGGGAGGTGTTCTTTCGTCGCTTTTTAAACCTGGCACGGAATTCAATGCTGCTCTCTCGGAATTCACGCGGCTGTCATGTTACCGCATACGCATTAAGGGACATTCTTCGGGGGGGTAATTATGTAACTTGATAGTCGTCAATCGTATCGTTTACATCGTTATTCCATTACTATATAGTGTCATTTTATGGTAATAGAATAATGAGCTAACGATGACGATTGACGATTATCAAGTTACATAATTAGCCCCCCAGGGTTCTCTGAAAAACCTGTCTATATGGGCAAGAGACTGCGGTCTGGGAGTTAAACCAAGTAAAATTTAACTTTTCTTGTTTACAAGGAAACGGCACTGAAATCGCCTTCACAGATGGAGCCAAGTATCTTGGAGGATTTCTAGATAGGAAGTTGAACTTCAGGCGTAATATTGAGGAACGGGTAAGAAAAGCAACGATTGCTTTATATTCCTGTAAAAGGGTAATTGGAAAACGATGGTGCTTTAGCCTTAAAGTCGTTCAATTTCGCTGCATGGAATCATTGTCTGGTGGCCTACTTTAGAGATAAAAGAGAACTGTGTCCTTATAACGAAGCTGCAGAGAATGGCGTCGATGTGTATCACTGGAGCTCTTTGTGCTTCACCTATGGCTGCGTTAGAAATCCACCTTCATTTATTACCATTGTACCTATTGGGTAGGCAGTATGCGGCTACGTCGGAAATTCGACTGAATAGCACCCTGCTATGAAAGAACAGCGATTGTGGCCATAGCGCGATCTTGAAAAGGATAAAAATACTACAGAATGTGGATTGTGCTCCCTCTATGAGCTTTTTTTAGCGCCACTTAACCACTGTGATACTATTGGGGGAGTCTTGGATGAGGGACATTTCGGGTATTGAAGCCTCTATACATTTTTACACAGATGGATCGAAGCTACACGAATAATTTGGTTTGGAGTCAATTCAATAACTGCCGCACGTCTTTAAATGGGATGGCCAAACAGTTTGACATACGACTGTTCGATGGTTCCCAGGGCACTTGCAGGCTAGGAACTACCTAACAGGTTCTAACGGAATTGAAATGTGTTAGTATGCCTCTAGAAACTTGCAAACAAAATATATTGCTTTGTTCCGCGACGGAGACTAATCAAAGGGCACATAGATGGACGTGTTAGATTGCATGACAGATTTGGCCTTCTCTTAATATGAAGCGCACAAGTGAGCTCATATGGCTTCCAAGAGGGAAGATTTCGACGGTGGTTGCTGAAATTACCAGACACTGCCTTATAGACAAGCAGAGTGGTTTAAATATGATGAGGAAGGAGTTGGAAACTATAGAACACTTTGTCTGCCATTTCCCGGCACTTTGTGGTTAGATACTTGCTGCACTGGGATTTAGGAAGCTGCACGATCTTTCTGATTTGTCAGATGCCAAAATTCAATATCTTAAAGGCAGGGACTGGTATGGGAACATATTACCGTCCTGTTGTATTACAACGTACCTCAGAGTCTATGTGTGGTGACGTAAAGCATCAGCAGCCACTTACAACCTAACCTGACATCGTCGGAATATGGGTTATGTGACACCCACCCATCGTTATTATTATGGGTTTGTTTCGTAATTCTCGCTTATCTCGTAGAGCACACCCGTGTGTTTTTTATTGTCCTGTGTTTCGTAGAACGCATTACAAGGAAAATTATTTTTTTCAGTCGAAAAATTTGCTATTGAAATTGGCTGAAATCGGCTAAATCCAAGCCCATGTTTAAATCCAGACTCAAGGAAATGAGTTTAGGAAAAATATAAAAACATCTTTGCAAACAGTGTAAATTAAAAATAAAAAAATATTTTTATTAGAAAAATGAAAAACATCTTTAACTATAAGACGTATATGTTGTTTTAAAAGAAACATAAAAATAATGGAAACATGAAAAAAAAAAACAATTTCGATATTTGAAGGCAATTCCAAAGGCAAAATGTCTTAAGGGTCCTTGATAGACTTATATACATATGAACGAAGAACGACAACGTAATTTTTCATAGTATGAGGGTTTACAATTTCATTTTAGCGTCATTATCTTTGTCTATAACTATGAAAGACTTGTGTATAACATACAAGCAATTTGAAAAATATAAATGAAGATACTAGTACCAATATCTATTTAGATGGGTGAGTAGGTATTTTCTTGGGTGGTGGGAGTATATGGGGTATTCCATGTCAAATCGGACACTTTGAAAAACTTTTTTTAGGATTTCCCAATTTTTTAACAGTTTTAAGTACCTTTAGAAAACTCCTTCCCGGTAACATTTCAGATTTTTTTATTGTCCTGTTCAAAAGATATGGAATTTTCAAAAAATACGGAACTTGTTCGTTTTATAGTGATAGAGGGTATATATAAATTTGTCATTCCGTTTGTAACTCATCGAAATATCGGTCTGGGACCCCATAAAGTATATATATTATTGATCAGTGATGGTACATTCCACATAACTTCGCATATATATTTGTCGTTCCCCCGGGTCTGGCTTGTATTGAATTTCAGCAAAATCGGTCCACTGTTTCAAAAGTTATTAGCAAAACCCCGAATTTCAGATTGTTTCACCTTCAATTCACGTGTTGAAAAAATCGAGCTTTTAAAAAACAAGCTTTAAAAACATTGGTAAGCCACAAAACTACTTTACAGAGTATTTTCGTCACTCAAAAATATTTTCACACTAAAAAAAATTACACTCGAAAAAAATTTTACACTAAAAAAAAAATATAGTAATTTTTCTTTTTTTTTTTTACAAAAATGACAAAAAAAGTTTTTTACTCAAAATAAAATATTTCTAATCAAAATTGTTATTTTTTTCACTTCAGAAAATTAACTATCCTTAAAACAGGGCATTGTGGAGGGTATTCATTAGGGCGTCCCAAAAAAAAACCTTTATTCGATTTCCTTGGGTGCTCAAGCATAATATGAAAGCTTATAGGGTAAAGTATATTTGAGATTTTTTTCAGATTTTTCGGAAAAGTTTTTAAGGTCGCGCAAATCGATTTTGTGCTTGAAATCGGCTTTGACGACCGTTTTTATAACTTTCTTTATAAGTTCGCCAAAAAACACAAAAAACTTTACTATTGAGGTAACATTTTTAAAGAGAAAAATTTCCAAGCTTTATTTTTGTGTGCATAAATTAAACGTTTTGGCTATGCTTTTGCTCATTTGGGTACCCTACATAAGGTTTTTTCGTAAATCTTCCACAAATTTTGAAAGTAACGTTTTGTAACTTTTAAAATTTCTATGAAAGTCAAAAAAAGTAACAATGCAGTTTCAAAGATCAAATAATTCTAAATAATTAAAAAAAAAATAATTTTTGAATTTGCTCTTACCGTTCCAGAGTAATACCATTTTAAAGATTTTATCCATTGTACAAAACTAATAGTAAAATAATAAACTTCTTATAAAGACCTGAAAAATTCGAGTTTTGGTCAGTAACAGAAATATGAGAAGGTGGATCCTTAAGATTTTTTGATGCTGAACACAAAACTGCTTTTAGCAACTCCCTAACAAGTCGCGTTTGGTGGTAATTTAGGGCAGTAGGTCAAAATGTCCATCCGTCTGGCTGTATAAGACACGATGGAGTGAAAAATAAAAGAGATAGACTCCTGATGTTAGGCACGAATATGTCTTATGGTCATAGGAAGGTTATCTTCACAAATGGGAAAAATCGGTTAAAGGGGGAAAAAAGTTGCCCCTTGAAGAATCAACAAATAACGTATTTTTGTACATTATATTTTGTATTTTTGTTAAAAAAAATAAAACTTTTTTGTAAAAGAAGATGTATAAAGTCATGTACCTGCGCCTAGGAAATCAGAAAATGCTTATTTTCGGCCCGCCCCATTTTGTGGGCGCGGATTTATTCAAATAATGATAAAAATTTGATTACTTCAGTGGAAAAAGTACAATGAATGTATTGGTAATATTTATCGCGAAGGGGAATAAACGGCCGCCGCTTGGGACCACCAAGACGGCCTTGTCAAAAAACATTTTTATATATATTTTTTTTCTATTTTTTTACATATTGCAGTTCATAAAATATTCTGAACAACCGAATTTAACACTCTTGTTTGTTATTTCTGAAAGCTGCATCGCGTAGTCCCGGTATTCAGCTTTTAAACCCATCATATATAGCCAATTTACAAGTTTTTACCCTAAGATATTAAATAGTGGAAGAGAATATCTTTTTTAAATTCAATATTTTATTTTATTATTAGTTTTATACAATGGGTAGATTGCTTTAAAATGGTATTACTTTGAAACGGTAAGAGCGAATTCAAAAATTATTGTTGCTAAATTATAAAGAATTAATTTATCTTTCAAACTGCATTATTACTTTATTTGACTTTCATAGAAGTTTTAAAAGTTACAAAGCGTTATTTTCAAAATTTATGGAAAATTTACGAAAAAATCTAATGTAGGGTACTCAAATGAGCAAAAGAGTTGCCAAAACGTATAGTTTATGCACACAAAAATAAAGGTTGGACATTTTTCTTTAAAAATATTACCTCAGTAGTGAAGACACTCGTGGTTATTGACGATTTTATAAAGAAAGTTTAAAAAACGGTCGGCAAAGCCGATTTTCAGCAAAAAATCGATTTGCGCGACCTTAAAACCTTTTCCGAAAAATCTGAAAAAAATCTCAAAAATAATTTACCCTATAAGCTTTCAAATTATGCTTGAGCCCGGACAACTTTTTTTTGTGGGACACCCTAGTATTCATAGATTCGGCAAATTTAACTTTTCTACTTGTTTTTTATAATTTTTTTTATTAAATCAGCTTCTACCGTCAAAGTCCATAAAAATAAAGTTTTTCAAAGTGTCCGATCTGATTTGGAATGCCCCATATATAGTACACTAAATGATTACTTCTACTTTTTGATAAGCTAGCAAAAATAAATTATATAACAAAATATTCTGTGTACTCAAGAAGTATACGGATCAGGGGATGCCCCTACTAATGCGATGCATTGTGTTGGTATTAGGAAAATAGGTTAAAAGAAGTAGTGTTTGTGGGCATTAAATTTTAAATTTTCTAAATTGTAGCTAACTGAGAAGATTTCTTCTGGGAGTTAGTTGCACATACGGCAAGTTCGACCGTGAAACTAATTCTCTCTGTAACGCGTTGTGCGATACATTGGAAAGTCGAAAATGAACGAAAATTATCTGCTGGAAAGTCGAGTACTTCGGGCATGCAACCGCTTCTCAGGGATGAGTTCGCCGTCTCAGCTGAATACTTACCATGGTAATATCGATAGAACAATGACGCACAACCCATCTGCTGGCGATTAATAAGCTTCAAAGCACTCCTTTGCACCTGATCTAGAAGCTTCAAGATAGACCTTGAAGCACCTGTGCAGATATGTTAGTTGTATTCCATTTTCGGTCGGATAAAGGCGGTATAAATAGTGAGGAAATCAGACTGATTGTGAGTGAAGTAATTCTTGCACCGTTTTAAGAAACCAAGGCACTTGAATGCTTCATTCGATACTTTAAAAACCTGTTGATTCCAACGAAGATCACATTGAATTTTCATGCCTAGAATATCAAGATTTTCCGATTCCATTGGGTTTTACGAGCAGAAAATCTTAAGGTAATAATTGCACGTGTCATTCATGTTCTATAAAGCTTGGTCTATGATTAAAGAAAACTAAATTACAAATGTTTTTTGTCATCTGCGAATGAATAGATAGGATTGGAAGTAAGACCCAGAAGGTCGTTAGGAAAAATAAGAAAAAGTGTAGGAGAAAGAACAGAACCTTGCGGTACTCCTGAATTCAACTGCAACTCATGCGACGAGAACCCATCTATAACAACACGTATAGAGGGTTCTTTAAGAAAGCTTAATATAAATCAAGAGAAATCACTACCGACACCAAACGCAATAAGCTTTAAAACGAGTGCACTGTGCCACACACGACTTGTAGACTCCAGATAGTTTACCAGATGGCGATTCATCATGCCCTCCATGACTTTTTAGAGCGTAGATCAAACTTCTATAGGGCGGTACTTTTTAGGATTTGGAGAATAAAGGGCAGTTTGTGAATGCACTATAAGCTTAATTTACATGTTAACTACCCTTGACCACCCTTATCTACTATTTCCCAGTATTGGTGATACTGTTTGACGGGTTTAAATAATTTTATATGAAAAATTATTTGAATTTTACAATTGTTATCCTCCAATACTGGGAAATAGTAGATAAGGGTGGTCAAGGGTAGTTAACATGTAAATTAAGCTTATAGTGCATTCACATTGGCATTGAAACCCCGTATAACGAGGTTTCGTGCCAAACCTCATTTGAAAATACGTATTTTCCCCTACAAATTTAAACCTTTTTGTTATGAGGTTTCAACGAATGTACGATCGAAACCTTTTAAATTTCATAAAAGAAAATAAATTAAAGAAAGTGTCAAAAATAAAAAATTAAAAATATATAAATATTTTCATAAAAAATAGCTGAAATTAAAAAAATATATAGAATATTGTAAACAAACGCGTAATTTAATTAATTGTGTGAGTTTAATGCCGGTTTGATCGCAAATTTTTTTCGGTGAATTCTGAAAACGTAATAAGTGTCAAAAATTTCAAGTGTGAACGGTAAAGTTTTCAAAATGAAAATACGTATTTTCAACGGGGTTTCGAGACTAGTGTGAATGTACTATTAACCCTTTTTTTGGGATTGTCTGGACGTTGGCCACCTTCCAGTAAGAGGGAAAGACTCCCACCCGGTACAAGAGACAACGACAAAGTTCACTGTTTCAGGACTACAGCTGTAACACCATCCGACTATATTAAGTGCGGTGGGCGGGACGGAACTGAAACAGAGAATCGACTATATCTCATCACAGACGAACTTTGAGAGAACCTTCAAAGTCCAAATACCGAATAGGGAATACTGGACGGAAAACTCTGTTATGACAAATGATGCGATCTTAATATTTACGGACATATCAAAGATGGAGATGGGTACGGGTTTGGAAGTGAACTTTGAATGCCTCGAAATGGGGGCCTCATTGAGACTTCTGGAAAAGTGTAGTGTTTTCCAGGCTGAGGTACTCGCAATTGATAAAGCCGCACAGATGATTATGACAAGGGACCCTAGTCCTTGCTCCATTAACATTTTCGTGGATAGTATCGCAGCTCTGAGGCCTTAGGATCAAACACTGTAAATCGAAAATCGTTAAGAATTATATACAATCCCTTCGTCGAATCAGTCAGCACACAGTCAAGCTAATCTGGGTCCCCGGACATTGTGGGGTCGCTGGAAACGAATTGGCTGATGAATGTGCGAGAAATGGCTCGGAATCGGTGGGGACGTGTAGAACCGGACATCTCGGTTTCTAGAGTGAAATTGATGAACAAAATTGACAGGATATCTGAGAATGGAATAAGGGATAGGTGGATATTACTGACCACGTGCAGGATATCGCGAACCAAGTGGCCACTACCAAATCCTAAGAGTCTTCTTACTTTGGACAAACAGACGATTTGGCTATTAGTGGGAGTACTTACAGGACACTGTATAATTTTCCAAATGGCCGTACGCATGGGAATTTCTGATAGGGACTATTATAGAAGTTGTGGGGAAGTGGAGGAGTCAGTGAAGCACTTGTTATGTGAATGTCCGGGTCTGATGAGAAATCACCTTAAGCATTTGGGGCAAAGATTTTTCGTTGATCTGGATTGTCTAAACGGTGTCTCATTGACGTCTCTAGCAGAATATCTTAGAGAATCGGGGTGGTGTAAGAAGTAGAACTTTGTATCAGAGGGGGAGTAGGGAAATAGAATTAAGGGAATCACATGGGGAGACATCATTTAAAAAGTGTGTAAGTGCGAAAGAGAAAGGAACAAAATCCACTCTCTGGAACAGAGTACTCCGTCATTGTGAATTGAGCTTAAAAATCATTAACAAACCTCAAAATTATTTTACAAAGTATTTTTGTCACTAAAAATATTTTTACACTAAAAAAAATTCCACTCGAAAAAAATTTTACACTAAAAAAAAAAATTAGTATTTTTTTTTTTTACAAAAATTAAAAAAATTTTATGATCTTAAACTTTTGGGTTCAGATTTTTTTCGAGCTTAGTGTGTGCAAGAAAAAAAATATTTTATGCTAGAGTGTTAGTTAATGATGGTTGTTGTTTTTTCCTAAGTATTTCTTATTTATTTTTTAAGAAGTCAGGCATTTTTTTTTTGTTTCTTGGGGATGTTAAGCAGACTCCTCATCAACCAAAACATAAGAATGTCTTTGAAAAAACAGAAAAAAATACACTTTATAAGGGTTCTTCTCGATATAAAGACCCTTCTTTAGTCGTTTACTTTATACTAGCCGTGGAATTTTTATATGTCTATTCCATTGCTATCATTCATTCAATGATAATGTTGATGATGGCGATGTGAATGACGATGATGGTGGTTTATATTAAGTAGTCGTGGGTGTTTTTTTGTTTCTAGTGCCTTTGCAGTGATGGGATGATGATAACGGTGGTGGTGGTGGTGGAAAAACATGTTTATTTTAACTTTAATATTTGTTTCATTTTTTGTATGTATTCGTTGGTATGTCATAGTCACTGTGTACATGTGGATGTATGTTGTGTATGAGTGTGTGTGTGTGTGTGGGAGGAGTAACTCAATTAAGGATCCATTTGATGGTGCACACAAATATTGTATTTATGGATGTTTGTACAAAAGTACATTAATACATACATAAATAAAAATAAGATAGAAAATTCTGTTTTTATTTGTAACTTTATATTAAAGTTCTGTTTTTTTTACCAAAAGTTGATTTAAATGTAAATTTGTAAAATATTTAATAATTTTAAAATATGTATTGGCTATTTAGATTATTAAAACATGAGTTTCATAAAAATAAATAGAACAAGAATCAAGTTTATAAGTTCTTTAAAAATTTTAGATAGATTTAAAGTGGCTGATTTTGAGTTTCGACATCATATATTTGGCAGGATTAAGTACGTAGGTTTCTAACTCATTATCCAACAAGCTCTGGCGGAAATCAGATTATTTGTCTAGAAGACAGTGCTCGGTTATTACTGCAATCACCTTCGAGAACCTTCATTTTGGGAGCGAAAGGGGCTTTCATAAGTGCATCCATTTGGCTATCTATTTTAAGGCCCCTCAGCAAACAATTCCGTAGTTTAAGTTTGTAATTTTCAAGAGACATAACAACGCATTCTAATTCCGAATGAACCTGAATGTTTCCAGTCTTGCAGCTCGTTAGCTTGCACTGGACGTGTTTAGACTGAAGTGTTTGCTGTATTGGATGTGACATTTTGATTAAATGAAAATGGATGCAAAGATAAAAGAATCAGTGTTTGCTGTGACAGCCAGGCTGCTCTTAAGTCACTGAAATTTTAATCGCTTCGTCTGTGATTGTTTAACAAATTCAGCGAAATTCAAACTCCCACGAATCAGAATGCATAAATTAGATAAATTTTAACCTCTTGATTAGAAGTCTGACTTTCAAATTTTGTCTAATGGCCTGCTTTAGGTATAAAAGGGAACTATGAATTTGTCACGAAGGTGTAGAAAATTGGCGGTGATGTGTATTACTGGTGCTCTAAGTACTACACCTACACTGAAAAAAATAACCTTCCTGATATTAATGAAACGGATTCATTATTTTGTTTTCATTACTTAAATGAAGGAATTCATAAGCTGATTGAAATTTCATGCATGTTATGAACAAATTTTATGAAACTTGTTTCATTAGATTTCATAACTTCATTAAAAAATATCATAAGATTTTTTAGAACTAAATACAACTCTGCGTTGCGAATAAGAGAAAGAAAACAGAACAAAAACATACGACGTTTTATTACACCACGCGTGTTTAGTCTAATTGTAATTTTTACATGTGTGTTAACTTTTTTCTACACCGAAAAAAATCCATGCAACATTTTACGAAATAAAATTTCGTACTTACTTTTTTCGTAAAATATACGAAAATTTACTTTATATTACGAAAAAGAAATTAGTCCGGACTTTCGTAAATTTACGAAACATACGAAAATATTTCGTAATTATGGACATTTTTAATTTCCCTGCAGGAAAAGTGACCGGTCCTTGATAGGTCCGTGGCATGTCACACGGAACGCAATGACCCATCACAAACTTTGAACCCTTTCATATAAAAAGGCCTAGGACTTACAATTAGAAAATTTTCAGTTATTTTTGAACTTCGAAATTTTTTTTTTAAGATCTATTTTTCCTTAATGCATTTTTAATGAATTTCTTAATTTCAAAACGCAAAAAAAGAAATGCCAACAAATGTTTGTGTCGGGAAAAAATTTTTGTTAGAAAATTTGTAAAAGATTGTTTTTTTTTTTAAGAAAAATTTTAAATAAAATTCTTTAAAATTGAACAACTTTTTTGTAAGTTTGCAAAAATATTTAATTTACTATTATTTTTTATGCTACTTGCAGTGTGGATTGTTTATGTTTTGCTATATAGTCTTGACAAGATCTTGAAGAGATCGAAACACGTGCTTTTTTAAAAAATATATCTAATATGTACGAATTTATTTTTGTAATTTACGAATCTATTTTGTGTAATATAGAAAATTGTTTCATACTTTTTCGTAAAAACTTATAATTTTTACGAAATAATTTTCTAAGCAAAAGTACGAAACTATTCTTACAATGTGCGAAACATTTCGACCATATAAGACATACATTTTTTTGTAATTTTTAATATCTAATATGTACGAATTTATTTTTGTAATTTACGAAATTATTTTGTATAATATAGAAAGTTGTTTCGTAAAAACAAAAAAATATTTCGTAGAATGTAGTAAACTTTTTCGTATAAACTTATAATTTTTACGAAATAATTTCGTAAGCAAAAACTACGAAACTTTTCGTACAATGTACGAAACATTTCTTTCATATAAGGCATGAATTTTTTTCGGTGTAATAAAATAAAATAATTTTATATTTTTTTGCTTTGTTGTTGAAACTTGTGTGTGTGTGTTATGCTGGTTATATCTAATAGCACATTCAGACTGACCTTGAAACCTCGTTGAAAATACGTATTTTCATTTTGAAAACTTAACCGTTCACACCCGAAAATTTTCACACTTATCACGTTTTCGAAATTTGCCGAACAAAATTCGCGATTATATCGGCTTTAAAAACACACAATTAATTAATTTACGCTATGTTTTAAAATAATTTATCGAAATATTTTGTTAATAGTTGTTTTTATGTAAATATTTAAATATTTTTATTTTTTTTTTTATTTTTGACACTTTCTTTAATTTATTTTCTTCTATTATAACAGTTGTAAAAAAGAGTTGAACTATGGAATTTTAAAGGTTTCAATTGCACATTCGCTGAAACCTCAATACAGAAAGGTTTCAATTTGTGTGGGAAAATACGTATTTTCAAATGAGGTTTGGCTCGAAACCTCGTTAAACGGGGTTTCGACGCCAATGTGAATGCACTATAATTGAAATTACAAGTGAAAAGTTCCGTATAAGTGTTTCTTTTGGCTGTTTCTTATAAATTATAATATAATTTGCAACAGAAAAATAGTTTTTTTAAGTCATTAAAATTTTGTGATGAAATGTAGGATAATTTGTGTTGTTCAATTGCTACGTTGTTGCTACGTTTTGGCACCACGTGTTTTCAAAGTCATCGCGTTTTTGTCTTTTATAGTTTACCTTATATGGCAACTCAGACCAATTTAAGTTTGGAGTAAATCTTTGTTGTGTGTAAAAACTAGGTGAAAACCATAAAAAGTGTGCAATTAAGGGTCATGTCACAGACTCAATTCCGTTGAGAAGTGGAATAAGTGGTTCACTCGTAAAACGCAAAGCAAATATTTTTTTCCGGAATGAAACCACTTTAAGCAATTCAATTTTGAAAGTGATTTCATTCCGAAAAAAAAAATTGTTTTGCGTTTTACGAGTAACAACTTTTTTTCAAATCCGATCGGAATTGAGTCTGTGACATGCCCCTAAATAAAATTTCAGCGACGGTTACAGTGATGGTTACATGTGACTTACCAAAATTGTTATTAATGCAAATTTTCACTTATGGGTGTATGATACGTGCTGTTTTTAGGTAACTTGTTCCTTACTTGATTAGGGGCTTTCTATGGAAATTTTGATAACTTTAACCAACATGAATTTATCGTAATTCCCATATCAAAACCTTAATAAAGTTACCAACTAGTTACTTGTAAAAAGCAATTATCATACGCTCATTATCATCTACTATTCCACATTTAATCAATGGATATTTTCATACATTTTATGAAAAACTTCATAAAACGTTTCAAACAAGTTCTACGAATATTTTCATTATTTATATGCAAGTTTTCATTGAAAGGAACTTTAATGACACCAGTTTCATTAATCAAATGAAACCTGTCTTCGGTTGAAAACGTGAGTCATTTTTCATTAAGGTTAAGTCAATTTTCATTATTTTCACGAAGCTATTTTTCTCACTGTACGGCTGCATTAGAAATCCTCCTTCAACTAATGCATTAGACATATTGCGTAGGCTGTTGGGTGCCAGATTAGGGCTAAGCTATTTTTAAGTAACTTTTAAGGGTTAATATAATTTTGGCTACAATTAATTTTATTTATGTCATAAGTAACTCGATACCCGTTCATTGACTTTAAATTCCATAATTATTTTTCTTTAATTTTTGTTAACGTAAATTTACTAGTTTGCAGAATTGCATTATTATATTAAATTGCATAGTTTGATTTTTATTAAAGTAGGTCAGTTAATGAACGGGAAGAGTTAAATAATATAAATATGATTGTTAAAAAAATAAAACACTGTCTAATGAGTGAGCGGGCGACAGAAGTGCTGTCGCCTCGCAATGAAAACATAATTGTTTTATTTTTATTTTCAGTTAGTCCCCCCCACCGTAAGTATAACTCCTTAAATTTATTATAAGAATTGGGCGTAGGCCTGTAGATTGGAGCACGTCACCGCTCTGTGATCAAAGAGTGGCAACAATAGGGTTTTATTTTTTTCCTTTTCAGCATATTAGAGATAAAGGATATTACTTCCCCAGAGGAATATCCTTTTTCTCAACATTGGCGCAGCCGGTAGGAAATATTTGAATTTTTTTTTTTTTATCTTACCCTTCATCTTAATTTGCCAATAGTTACGATTAGATATAAGCAGAACCGGTATGTCCGTAGGATATGTTTACGTTATGTTATGGGAGGGAGATACGGTAACTAATGATTTATCGTTCTCCGGATATGTTATATGTTCATGGGTTGAACATGTGTTCATCGATATTTATAAACGCGGATATTGTGGGACGCGGGTTTCAATTACCACGATGAATATGCTCACATCAGAAATCTATGTTTAGAAATATCGAGTGAAGAATCTTCGGGGTTGGAAGCAAGCCTCTCAAGTTTCGCCCTGCTCAGTGCACCACGAGATGCATTGGGACGCCTGACCCCGGAGAGATATGGGAGCGTTTTCACCAACGGAATGGTGAAAAGCTCGAGGACTTTTGTAGTCAGGTTGATATTTGATGACTTAGGTAGTCATCATGATTATTTTTTTAATGAAAACCAGGATGGCCAAGGAGTCATACCTGGATGGTTTTTGGTTCGACTCGGGAAAGGAGTCGTGCGTACTTAACAACGTGAACATTTTCCTTATGAAGATAAGGTTCTGGTTAGACTATGAATAAAGTGGTAGCACAAATTTTTGGCACGAGTTATATAATGGGTTGGTGGCATATTGGAGTGGCTGGGTTACATGCACGGGTTAACATGATCCGTCTCGGCATAGTCCTGCCAGATACTCCAGTAGGCTATGAATTTAGGTTCTCGGGATTCAACCGGTATTATTTTATAACTTCAGTAAAACAGAATATATATATATGACAAAATATATATATACGCACAGTTACATTGTAAGATTTTTTTTTTCCTTTGATTTCTTTCTTCCATTTCTTTTAGGAGATGTCTATTCGTAATGGAACCATTACTATCGCTTATAAGGACCAAGGAAGAGAAAACATTTATTTTCAAAAGAAAGAGAATATTTAAAAAAAAAAAAAAAAAAAAACAAGAAAAAAAAAATATATATAAAAAAAAAAAAAAAAATATTGAAAAAAAAAAAATAATGAAAAAAGGAAAGAAAAGAAAATATATATGAAAAAAAAGAGATAAAAAAAAAAAATATTTACAAACAAAATAGTATTAAAAAAAAAAAAAAAAATGTTAAAAAACAAAATATTATTAAAAAAAAAAAAAATATGTAAAAAACCAAAATATATTAAAAAAAAAATAAGAATATATGAAAAAAAAAAATAAATAAAAAAAAAAAAAGAATGGATGAATGAATGAATGAATAAATGAATGAGATAGTAAAATAAATAAAGAAAAAAAAAATAAAAAAAAAAAATAAAAACTGTACATAGTTATAAATATTTATGCAAAGATAAAAATATTTGAAAAATCTAAAAAAGAAAATTTATGAAAAAATTAAAAAGAAATTTATGATGAAAAAATATTTGGAAAAAAAAAAAAAAAAATTTAGTTAAATAAATAAAAAAAAAGATGATTTTGAAAAAGAAAAAAAAAAATAATATAGTTATTATTTTCGGTTAAGTTTTTAAAATACCAGTCAATTAAGTATTTATATTTTTTATTGTTTAGTGTAAGATTTGTACATATTAAAATATTTTATAAGATATACAATCTAGTTATACACAGCCAGAGAAAACATCCTCCTCTGTAAGGTCATGCCATCCGTAGTTGATTGCCGCAATACAACGAGGAACTCTTAACCAGCAAAGGAACAAAAAAAAATAATAAATGACGTTTATTGGCTGTATCGGATAAGCTGAAGTATCCTGTTATCGAAGCAATAATGTTGGACCCTAGCAATAACTTTATTATTATTTGAATCCACCCGTATGTTTCATGTAATGAGCAAATTTTCAAAAATAAAGGTGTTTCATATGAGAAATTGAAAAGATATGTGTATTACGTTAAAAAAAATAAAAATGGATGTCTAATCATTATTTATAATCTGCCGTTTGAAAATATTAAAATGCTGTTTTTGGAATTGTAAAAGAAATAACGCATTACGAATGAAGACAAAGTACAACCATACCAATACAAGATGTAGCCGTGCTAAAAGACCCTGATCGATCTGAAACATTTAACCTAAACCACAAGAAAAATGAGGTGGTGCCACCAGTAATACTTTTGGGAGGTGTCAACAAATCGGCAAAATTAGCACGGCTACAGCAGGCATTCAGCTAACAATATGCAAAGTCAATTACAATAACAGGTGAAGAGGATCTATATTGCAAGTGTTTCAAGCTACAGTTTGGCCAAGGAGCATCAGCATGCTGAAATCCCATTCTATAAAATTAATCAACACAGATCGAGTGCTGGAGAAATTCGTCGAGTGCTGGTGTTCAGACCGAGTTGCGGGAGTTGAACGATACGGAAATCGTTCCTGTTAAGGGGGGAGGGATGTTGGGTGCCAGATTAGGGCTAAGCTATTTTTAAGTAACTTTTAAGGGTTAATATAATTTTGGCTACAATTAATTTTATTTATGTCATAAGTAACTCGATACCCGTTCATTGACTTTAAATTCCATAATTATTTTTCTTTAATTTTTGTTAACGTAAATTTACTAGTTTGCAGAATTGCATTATTATATTAAATTGCATAGTTTGATTTTTATTAAAGTAGGTCAGTTAATGAACGGGAAGAGTTAAATAATATAAATATGATTGTTAAAAAAATAAAACACTGTCTAATGAGTGAGCGGGCGACAGAAGTGCTGTCGCCTCGCAATGAAAACATAATTGTTTTATTTTTATTTTCAGTTAGTCCCCCCCACCGTAAGTATAACTCCTTAAATTTATTATAAGAATTGGGCGTAGGCCTGTAGATTGGAGCACGTCACCGCTCTGTGATCAAAGAGTGGCAACAATAGGGTTTTATTTTTTTCCTTTTCAGCATATTAGAGATAAAGGATATTACTTCCCCAGAGGAATATCCTTTTTCTCAACAAGGCAGTATGCGGCTACGTCGGAAATTTGACTGAAGCGCAATGGAAGAGCAGCGATTGTGGCCATAGCACGATCTCGAAGAAGATACCAATACCACAAAGTGTGAACTGTGCTCCCTCTATAATCCTTTCTGAGGGTTAATTTACCACTATGATACCATCCAGGGAGTCTTGGATGAGGGGCATTCCGGGTAGTGGAGTCTTCATAAATTTTTAAAAAGATGGGTGCACAAACAAGTGGGCTTTGGGACTATTCCGAAGAGATTGTGTTAAGCCTGGCTTGGAGATTACAAGATCATTGCAGTGCTTACCAGGCAGAGATGCTAACAATAAACGAAGTAGCTGACTGGTTGAGTTGCAATATCTTGCCTACAACCGCAGTCAACATCTATTCTGTAATTAAACCGCTGTCAAGTCCCTGGAGTCAATGAGCGTGTTCAGCAGAGAAACCTGCTACTCAACAGTTGAGATGTAGCATGTTTTTATTAGTTGACTCTGCTGAACGCATTTTTTTATGAATGTTTTAAAATATTGGAGTAAATTATTATTTTTTTTTTATATTTTCATTTATTTTTTCTGTGGAAAATACTTTTTTATTATTTTTTGTTTATTTCCTTGAATAACGTCAAAAAAAAAAAAAAATAATTACAATATAACAGCTTATTTATCAGTTTGTGATCAAATGTAGCATAATTTTTGTACGCTACCAGTGATGAGAAGTGCTCACTCAACATGTTGACTAAAATGTCAAAAATTAAACCGCTCAGCAGAATGTTGGGGAGCAGCTGAGTAGCAGCTTTCTCTGCTGAACGTACCCAATGTTTCTTAAAACAATATCTGCCCTTTACTGAAGCATTTCTTTAAATGAGATGGCCAAACAGTCTGAAATACGATTCAAGGTTTAGAGACATTTCAGAGAATCGCAAAGACGATAAGCTTGCAAGACTGGGAACTACCATACAGGTATTAAAATATATCATAACACGATTTTGCTTAGATAGTCGCTACATAAAAATCCATTAATAGTTCTTGGATTAGTACACTCAAAATAATTCTACAGTAAAAGGTTTAGTAAGTGATTTTGTACCAAAATCTACTAATAAAATACTAATTTTAGTATCTTCAAAGTACTAGAATTAGTAATTTTAACTGGTTTTGAATAATATTAGTAAAAAAATTTAGTAATTTTTACTGATTCCTGCACTAGGTCCTTTTGGACTAAAATTTAGTTAAATTTTTAGTATTGACTTCTCACGTTAAAGTACCTACAAACAAAAAATTGGCTGCCCCTAGTCTGCCCGTGCGGTTCACACCAGTTTTTTTTTATAAAATACAACGATGTCAAGTTGTTGTAATTGTATCGGATTTTTAAGTATTTTGGTACTTTCTAATGGTCCAACACATACTAATGAGACATCATAGGAAATGTATTTTCGTGATTGATTTTTGTGTACCTTTTTTGGTACTTTATATTTTTTTTTTGGCATTTTTTTGGTACTTTTGTACTTTTTTTTAACTCCTTGAAAAGAACTAACAAATTAATCATTAAAAGCCCCTAAAAATGGGGGCTTTTAATGGGCATAGTGGGAAATCAGATTTGGCCAACGTGCTAACCAATAACAAGAAGGTATTTTAGAGGGCACCCACCGATTGTCCAGAAACTTGCGTATGAAAATGAGGGGAGAAAAATAAGAGTAAGCTGTTTTTTTAGCTGCCCAATCTCAGATTTTAGAAATGGTTGACACCTTATGAAAAAAATTGGTCTTTCGGTAAGATCCGAATAATATCCGAACTAGCAGGAATTTCGCCAAAAGCAAAAATACGGGTCAGCTTAATTTTGATAAAGATTATTTTGGCGGCCGTTTCATATACTTTTCCATATACTATCGATCCATAATATCGACCTGTATGAAATGTTCATATAGTTTCTTTTGAAGAAATGTAAAAAATGCTCAAAAAACGAAAATAAAAACATTTTTCCTCCACCTCTTTGACTCGCTAAATGTGAGATTGCTAAGAAAAAACAAGTAACTCTTATTTTCCTTTCCCTCTTTACCATATACAAGTTTAAGGAGAATCGGTGGGTGCCCTGTGAAAGGAATGTCTGTAAGCCACAGCACCCTCTATATTATAACATTAGATATGGTTCACGAATTTTCCTTGTCTGACTTACTCAAAATTTAGGAATGCAACTTTGAAACCCTAAGCAAGCCATTCGAAAACCGCAGATTCGATTTTTCAAAATTGTGTACCTGATTGATTTTGGGTTTCGCTAGTTTTTGACATAGAACTAAGCAATTTACTTCAGATATACATAGAAATGTAGAAAACTGATTTACAGAATTTTTAGGCAAATGACGCTTAAGCTGGGGCACGATTCCGAATTGCAAAGCGAAAACACAGAAACCGACTCCAACGAGAGATAGCAAACATTAAGTAGCGATTTACGCGGCTGGTTTTTATTTAACAGGAATAAGGAAATCATCTTCAATTGCATGAAAAAATAACGAAGATTTCATGACTCGGTCTCGAGTTTGGTTTTAAGGCTGTAAATTTAACCGAAAGTCCACCTTTATGTACACAACACATTCTCAATGTAACAACCACAGATTGCGATATTGTCCTTATACTACCCAGCCGAGGAATGCCATAGATCAATGGTTCCCAACCTTTGAAGATCAACCATAGATCAATGGTTCCCAACCAAGTAAATTTTGAATTTTAAAAAAATTTTGAAAAATTTACAAATTTTTCTTGAGTTAGGGGGGACACTGTAGTTTTTTTAACTAAAAAGTGGGGCATGGCGCAAAAAAGGTTGGGAACCATTGCCATAGATGCAAACAAATCTTTCGGTTATCAGATATCTTAGCAGTCTCAAGGAATTTGCTTTCTGTATAAAGGAAACTTTATAGGGCTAAAGAATAACTAAACCAATTTCAGTTTGGCATGAATCTGTAGGAATATTTCAAAAAAATTCTCGAAAATTTTATGAGATTCGAAAGTATTCTAAATGCCCAACAAAAGATTGTATCCATGTAGGAAATTATTTAAGAAACGAACGACAATAATCTGCAACATCACATAGAGTGTGTGCTAAGCTGTATGACTACAGAAATTGGAAAACCAAAAACTGTTAAGTGGTGGATGACCACCTAATTTTCTCTTCAATTTTTTTCTTTAGAGATTTCTCCTGTTATTTATATTGCTCCCAGTAAAATTTTTAATCACTTAGATCTACTATAGACTATGACCTGTAATCCTTTAAAATAACTAGAAAAATAATTACGAGACAAACACTTGTTAACATACAAATATTTAATAATAGCACAAATTCTTAAATAATAATAAGGGTAATAATAACAACAATAATCTTATCATCAACACCATAATCACAGATTAAACATCTGATATAAAAATTCATAAGAAAAAATTTCCTTTTACACTATAAAGGCATCAATCCATCCACATTATCATCATCATTCTATCAAATGACAAATGTTCTGATACTTGTCAACACTTTGTTACGAATAAATTCCATAAACAAAATTTCACTCCCTTCAATTTCATAAGGACATCGTCATTAACAAGCATAAAACATATTTTATAACAAATGTTCAAATATTTTAGTTTTCAAAAATAACAAAAAACAAATAGAATGTATAATCAAGTGACAATACCAACCCCTGTAATTTGACAACTCAACCTCTATGATTATTGTATTTTAATTTAAAAGAAATGTAGTTGTATTTCTGCATGTGTGGCAAAATTTTTTGTTGGTTTATACTGTGCACAGTGGTTCGTGTTATATTTTTTTAGGGGGAATTGTTGTGGCCGATTACGAACTAAGCCTGCCTATGACCATCAGACATATTTTCGCAAAACTTCACCGGTCTAGCACAATCGTGTTTCACACAGACGGCAGCACATCGATGATATTTCCTAGACCAATCATTCTATGCGTAATATTGTGTTAAATTAGTCATTATTAGAAACATTGATTTATTGCCAACACCTATGTCTGGTAAGCACCACAGTGGTTCGAGGGGTTGTACAAGCCTAAAATAAAGCTAGGCAAGTCTATAGTGGTCAGACTTAAAATAGTCCATTTTACCGTACCCTGAAGAGGAAAATTAGTGAAGGATGAGGGAAAGTTTAAAGAGTGTGAAAGGTGCTTGCTTAGAACTTCTAGGTTGCTTTTCCAAACCTGAGAAAGTCAGACAAATCCATGGACCATTGACAGAATATCAGAAGCCATTATCCGCAGTCTAGCTATTGAGAACGCTTTGCAACAACAGACGTAAAGTTCTGTTGTATCCTTATCCTCAAGATAAGCTCCGCACAGAGGGTCGAATAAGACATCGAACCTCGTCATATGACGAGCACAGTCATTGTGTCCCGTTATAGGTCATTAAGCTTGCGACAGTCTCTTCTACTCATACTGAGTAAATAGTTTGCCACTTTCTTGTCTGGTTTTATCACAAAACATTTAGTATTCTTGCATGTCAAGTCATTGGACCATCTTCTCATGAAAATAGATTTCATGTGAGAGTTAATCTAATGCATCATCGATGCCAAGCCTATAGCAATCTAAGGATCCGGATTGTGAGGAATTTTATTGGAGCCAATGTTTGCCAAATAATCGGCAATATCATTTTTCCGTATTCCCCTATGACCCGGAACCCACAAGAGACAGACCCAGTTCTCCCATGAGGCTTCATTGAGTCTGCGCCTGTACCATTGGACGATTTTAGATGTCGTGACTGGAAAGCCCAGTGCCTTGGGCGTAGCTTGACTGCCACTACAGATAATGATACTCCTATCCCTCCATCTATTTTCAATTATCTAAGTCGCTACGTCTAATATAGGTCCGTTGTGATACCACGGGACTGTAATACGTTTTACTAGCAGTCTTTGCCGTTAAACCAATTTGAGTTTCTGTAGTGGAACAAAGCCGTATATTTTTCTTGCCGGTTTCTAAAGCAAACCAACAAATTCCAATTCCATTAGAACTTAAAAGGTAGTTTTCAGTCTTGCAAGCTCATCGGCTTTGCAGATCATTGGAATGTCTCTGTGCCCTGGGACCTAAATGAGTCGTATGTCGAACTGCTTGGTCATCTAATTTAAAGACGCGCTGCACTAAGGACAGTTTTTGTTTTCAGAAGATGTTGACTGCGGTTGTAGACAAGACATTGCAACTCCACTAGTCAGCCACTTCCTTTATTGCCAGCATCTCTGCCTGGTAAACACTGCAATGATTTGGTAATCTTCGAGCCAGGTTCAACCCAAGCTCTTCCGATTATACTCCGAAGCCCACTTGTTTGTGTAGCTTCGATCCATCTAGGTTAAAATTTATAGAGGCTCCACTACTCGGAATGCCCCTCATCCAAGACTTCCTGATTGGTACCATAGTGCTAAAGTGGCACTCAAAATGGCTCTATACATTTTGTGGTACTGTTATCTTTTTAAAGATCGCGATATAGCTATAATCGGTGCTCGTCCATTGCAGTGTACTATTAAGTCGAATTGCCGACGTTGCCGCATACTGCCTACCCAATATGGCCAATGTTATTAGGTGATGGAGGATTCTAATGCAGCCATAGGTGTAGTACGAAGAGCTCCAGTGATACATATCGAAGCTATGCTCTCTACCTTCGTTATAAAGACACAGTGCCCTTTTGTCTTTAAAGCAGGCCACCAGACAATGATTCCATACAGCAGAATTGTAAGCACCACTGCTGTATAAATCCAGTGAACGACTCTTGGGCTAAAGCCCTATCGTTTTCCAATGGCTCTTTTACAGAAATAAAAAGCAATCTTTGCTTTTCTCAACCGTTCCTTAATATTACCCCTGAAATTCAACTTCTAATCTTGAAATACTCCAAGATACTTGAAAACTTGGCAGTGCCGTCCAGAGAAATAGGATCAAAAGCAGAAATCTCATATTTCCTTGTAAATAAAACAAGTTCAGTTTTACTCGGATTAACTCAAGACAACAGGCTCTGTAGTTCCAGTCTCCAGTTCCGTAGGATCCTGTCATTCTGGGTCCAAGGTTTTTTTTTCTTTGAGCCAACACTTAGGGGATGCCTTCTACTAATGCAATGCATTGAGTTGGTATTAGAAAAATAGGTTATGAGGAGAAGGAAGGAGGGAGTAGTGTTTGTGGACATTTAATTTGAATTTTTCTGAATTGTAGCCGACTAGGAAGACTTCTGTTTATTCCACATACGGCTAGTTCGACCGAGAAACGAATTTTCTCTGTAATGCGTTGTGCGAGACATTGGACAGTCGACAACAAACGGATGTGATCTGCTGGAAAGGCGGGCATGCACCCGCGTCTCAGGGAAGAGTTCGCCCAACTCAGTTGAACACTTACCGTTAATATCGATAGAACAATGACGCACAACCCACATTCCGACGATGCTCCAATGAGTTAATAGAGCTGGATACCCTACTGCAGGGATGATAAAGTCAGTACATTTGTACTTTTTTCAGTACAATTTGGAGACCAAAAGTACGGCAGTACTCCACTGACCGATTTAGTGCAATTTTAAAATTTTCCCAAACACAAATTTTATTTCGACTCTTTGAATGTGGCAACCAGGGTTGACACAATTGTAGGGTACAAAATCGTCAAAAACTACGAACTTTGTAAAAAAATCGCCAAAAATATTTTTTTAAATAATTTTTTCTGTAGGAACAGATCGAGCACAGGCTCTAAATCTATTTTTATACCCTACACCACATTGAGTTAGTGCTGATGTTTGTAACTAGACTCAGATCGGTATACCGATCGACTCAGATTCACTTTTTAAGTCGATTTAGCAATGTTCGTCTTGTCTGTCCATGTTAATGGTGTCAGCATGATACAGGTATCAATTTTCGATAAATTTACCTAAAACTTAAGTTTCATTTCGTCCAAGGACGAAGTCTATTGAAATTGGAAAACATGGGTACATGTTTAGACATAGCATTCATACAAACGTCCCCTTTAAATTGTACTAACATGACTATTATAACTGTATTATACAAGATATCCTTTCGAAACTTGGCAGGTGAACGTGTTTTGTATTCACAAATCACCACTGTACATTTTAAAGAAAACGGAACAGTTCCTTTTGTAGTCCCCATACAAACTACCTTCCCGATTTTCACATAAATCTACGAACGTCACTAGTTTGCGTGTTTTTTGTTAGAATATCAAAATTCATGCAAATTCGTGAATTTCGTCACACAGAAAATAGGAAATATATTATTCAAAATTTGTTTATTGGTGTTAAACGCTTTCTTGGTAACCTAATTAAGTCAGATTTTAATTGGGCATATGCCTCAATTTTTTAATTCTTGGGCATATGCCCCATATAAAAATTTTGCACGATATTCAGTTAAATCGGTCTATTGGCAACAAATGGATGCCTCAGTAAGGCTTGGTCTATGATTAAAGGAAAATGAATGACAAATGTTGCTGTCATCTGCGAAAGAATAGATAGGATTGGAAGTTAGACCCAGGAGGTCGTTAAGAAAAATAAGAAAAAGTGTAGGAGAAAGAACAGAGCCTTGCAGAACCCTGAATTTAAATTGTTGACCATCACGTTTAAGGATGTACAAGCAGTCGTGATAATTTTTAGGAAACATTTTACCATCAAAATTGAAACTAACTACTGTTGTAAACAAAAACTCTTTCCTAATCTGAGTTATCTTCATTCTAGTAAATAATGAAACGGAATATATGTCAAAAATTAGGTTCGATATACCATGGCTCTGGTTCAGGACATGTTCTTAAAGGGTAGATCTATTAAATGTTCTTTTTGGTTTAATTTCGGGACCAGTCTTATTTATACAAAAAGTCGAGTCCAGAGCGGGTCCTAGTTACTTTAGACTAGTTGCAGGACCAGTTTCTCATATAGATCGAATGGTTTTGAATTAGCAACACATCGTCATCATACACTGCGCAACATAAATAACAATCAACCCACTGTTCCAACACTCAAAAAAGAAATGTATTGCAATTTTCTTGTAGTTATTTAAAAAGTGTATGGTACGTGCATGGTCTATTAGTACATCTGTTTTGAAAACAAAATAAGGCTTAAAATCAATAAAACAAGTTGAAAAAAAAGGAATAACAAATTCCATTCATACCCACCCATCCACAAATGTCATTGTAATTCTACACCACAAAAGCCAAAACCAAACTAAAAACCAGTGTTGGTATTTGAGAATTTTCAATTAGTGCCAAGTTTAAGGCTAAAAAGGGCCAAAATAGGTTATAAAGGGCCAACAAAATTTTTTTTTAAATATTTTTTATTTTTTAGTACTTTTTACTAGGGATGTCGCGAATATTCGTCACTATTCGGTATTCGGCATGTTTTTTTAATATTCGGTTAAATAAATATTCGTCAACAGTTTGCCGAATATTCGGCAAAATTTCAATTTATTAAAAAAAACACTTTTTATTAACGTTTGACACTGTAGTCTGTAGTCTTTTCAGTCTTATACAAAAAAAACTTGAGCTCTTAATTAAAATTTAAATTGTAAAGGTAACAGAAAAAAAAATGTCAACAACAGCGTTGTTGTTTTTTAGTCCGGTACTTTTTTTATTTTTTACATAGGTAAAATACAGGCGTATGAATAATTAAACTATTCGGCAATATTCGGTAAAGTGCCGATTACACTATTCGCGACACCCCTACTTTTTACACACAACTTATAACTTTTTTTATAAATGACGGTTTTGAAAGTAAAATAATCTCCGCGGGAAAGGTGACCAGTCGAGGACCGGGCATAGAGTGTTTTTTTGTACAAAAAGGACCTGTCAATAATTAACACCTTGTGATATGTTCCAGGACTTGTGTCGAACTGATCTTTCAGATCTCCGGACACATTTTTACTGGTCTTAGAAATAGTATTCCATGACTAGTTCGCGTTGAATAAGTCATGGGATAGGTTTTTAGGATCAATTTTTCCAGTGGACCAATCAATTTTCCTCAGGCATTAAACACTTTAAAATCTTAATTTAAAGGAAACAGAAACTTACATTGTTGTAAGAGGGAACAGCTGATAATTTTTTCGTGTTTGTAATACATAATTTGATTTTAGTACGAATATTTTTATTTTAAATAAATTTTGACAATTTTTGGAGAGAATGAAAAAGGGCCAAGACTGTTATTTGTAGTGCCACTGACCATTCAATAGTGCCAAAAATGGCACTATTGTGCCACATTTCCCAACCGTGCTAAAAACCAGTCAGACAGCCAAGCAGGCAGTCAGTCAGCAACCTTACACAGCCAGTGTTTTTACAAGGCAAGGAGGACCTACATACCCAACATTAGTGTTGAAAACTCACTAGAATTTAAAGATTTAAATCTGATATAATTCGAGTATGCTTATTATTTGTCATCGCCAAAAGTATGTTTGAATATTTTCTTTCACGATAAAACTATAAATTAATTATTGCTGCGGGACTTTTACTTTTGCGACAGAAAAGCACATCTACTTCAAACAAA